>CM053770.1:584184632-584277708 GCA_028658325.1 Potorous gilbertii | reverse complement strand
GATGATAGAAGAGAGGGCAGATTGGTGATAGGGGAAATTAGAATGCTCTGTGTACTGGGATGGAGGGAGGGGACAAATGGGGAGAAAATTTTGGAACCCAAAATTTTGTGAAAATGAATGTAAAAAGTTAAATAAATAAATTTATATTAAAAATAAAATAAAATAAAAATAAAAAATCAAAATCTGAAAACTAAAAAAAAAGTGTTGTAGTTGTAAGAATTGTATTAGCAGTACAGTATTCATGGTTCTGTGGATTGCATGTGTTACGCAAAGTGAATATTGTCTGAAATCATTGTTTGTATCTTTATTGAGATGTTAGCATAAAAGGTCACAGAATTCTAGGGAATTACTGGGGAGAAAAAATGCATTGCATTTTACCAGTTTATTTTGTCTACTGCATTTTATGGGTTATTTCATGGGTATTATAGTGAGAAAAGTGCAAATTATCAGACAATGTTTTATGTTTAATGTTATAAAGAATTGTGTGCAGAAAAATATATTTTCAACAATCTAGCAAAAGATTACAGTTTTTAGTGGTCACAGGAACCTAATTCCATGTTTCCCATAGGCTCGGTGTATCAACATTCACATTTTTATTTCACACCTTTTTCTAGGAATGTTGAAGATTGACTGTATAATCTTCCCTCTAAAGCAGTTCCAATGAGAGTGAGGTTTAAGCATTGCCTGCTGACCCCTTCCCCTTTTCTTTTGCTATAAAAGCTCTTCCTTTTATGCCTCTTTTATGTGAGATAATTTCCACTATACTGCCTCTCCCCCTTCTCTCAGTGCAATCCTCTTTCTCATTTTTCTTTGTTTTTCTTTTGAGACCATCCCAAGGCAATCAACTCATATCTGTACCTTCTGTCTGTACTTCCCAACTCCCCTAGATTCTTAAGTTACATGTATCATCTCCCAACATAGGAATGTGAACAGTTTAAATGTTGAATCCCTTCTGATTACTTTGTTTACCTTTTTTATGCTTCTCTTGAGTCTTGTGTTTGAATGTCATAAATTCCATTTAGCTCTTGTCTTTTCATCAGAAATACTTGAAAGTCCTCTATTTCATTAAATATCCATTTCTTTTCCTCTGAAGGATTATACTTACTTTTGTTGAACAGATTATTATTGGTTGTAATATTTGCCTTCCAGAATATCATATTCTAAGCCCTCTACTTCTTTTAATGTGGAAGCTGCTAAATCTTGGGTGACCCTGACTGTGGTTCCATGATATCTGAATTATTTCTTTCTGGTTGCTTGCAATAGTTTCTCCTTGACCAGGTAGCTCTGAAATTTGACTATAATATTCCTAATAGTTTTGATTTTGGAATCTCCTATAGGAGCTAATTAGTGGATTCTTTCAATTTCTATTTTACTTTCTGTATCTAAGATATCAGGGCAGTTTTCCTTGAAAATTTCTTGAAATATGATGTCAAGGTTCTTTTTTTGATCATGACTTTTAGGTATTCTAATAATTCTTAAATTATCTCTCTGATCTACTTTCCAAGGCTCTTCTTTTGATAAGATATTTCACATTTTATTCTATTTTTTCATACTGTTCAATCTGTTTTGTCATTTCTTGATGTCTTATGGAGCCCTTAACTTTCATTTACCCAATTCTAATTTTTAAGGAATTATTTTCTTCAGTGAGATTTTGTACTTGCTTTTCTATTTGACCTACTCTGTATTTTAAGGAATTTTCTTTCAGTGAATTTTTGTGCTCTTCTAATATTACATTAATTCTGTTTTATAAATTATTTTCTTTAGTACTTTTATGCTTTTATTCACTTTTATTTTATTTTTATTTACATTTATTTTGTTATTTATATCTATTTTTAATTTAATTTAAATTTAATTATTTATATTTATTTTATTATTGTGCTGTTAATTCATTTTTCACAATTTTCTTGCATTAATAATTTTTTTCTCTACCACTCTTTTTGCATTCTTCCACTCTTCCAAGAATTCTTGTTGAGTTCATGTCCAATTAGCATTTTTCTTTGAAGCTTTGCTTGTAGCTGCTTTCAAATTATTGTCTTCTTCAGAGTTTGTGTTTTGGTCTTTCCTGCCTCTATAGTAACTTTTTATGGTTAAATTCTTTTTTGTTGTTGTTTGCTCTTTTTTCCAGTCTATTTCTTGACTTTGAACTTTATGTTAAAGTTGGGTTTGTCTCACCTCAGGGTGGGAAGGCACTGTCCCAAGGTTCAGGATTTTTTTTGGTGTGTGCTATTTTTTCAGAGCCAGTTGGGGATCTGCAAATTTTGGGTGCTTACAAGGTTTGATTCAGGGAGAGGTAGGGTCATTGCTCTCTTGGTCTGTGTTCCTGTCTTTACCCAAGAAGGGTCTGTACTGTCCTGCAGCCACAAGTACTAGAACTCTTCAGCACTGTGGAACTGTAATGGGGGCCCTTGCTCTCTTGTGATCAATCACAAGCTCTCCTCTTTGCCTTGGAACTGTGATCTAAAACTGCTTATGAGCTCTAGAGTTGCCAGTCAGTGCCAGCTGTACCCAGTGCCAGCTAAGGGTCTCCTGTAATCTCCTTCTGACTAGTTGTCTAACTATCTTACTGTCTCTGGGCTGAGAGCTCTAGAAACTGCTGCTGTGGCTGCTGTAGCTGACTTCAAGGCTCACTGCAGGTGCTACCAATGCATTTGCTCCAGACCAGCCTCCACTCCAGTGTCCCAGACCTCTTTTGCTGATTTCCTAAATTTTCTTAGGCTGGAAAAATGTCTCCCTCTGAACTTTTGTTGTCTCTACCACTCTAAATATTTATTTGAGGTATTATTTTATAGCTATTTGGAGGAGAATATTGAGAGAGTTCAGCTGGGTTGCTGCCTCTAATCAGTCACTTTTTAAGTCACATAAGTTCAAGGGTTCCTAAGAGTTTCTTCGGTTCAGTAATTGCCTCCTACAGGGAACTTTTCTCAATGACTTGCTTCTTGATGTAGAAGAGGACTACTGACGCAAATTTTCCTTCAGTTAAAGCATGAAAGTCATTTTAGACTATACCAGGGCAAGATATCTGGACCTTGCCCATACTGCTGTTACTATGAATTTCTTGGGTAGAGCAGGTATGAGACAAATGGGAAATATCATTGGTGTTCAAAAGAAGGGGGAGGGGAACTTTCTTCATAGAGATGCTTGGGATCATTAAAAGAACTTTGAAATTTCCTAAATTCAATCTATCCAATCTTCTTTATTCCTTCTATCTAATTCTGGACTTAGATAATTGTACATTTTCAGTGTCTAAGATACTTATACTAATGGATGAACTCCCTAGGTCATCCATCTAACTGTACATCACACAGTGGACATTTTTTATTTGCATTTTGCTTTCTCCTATGTGGATAATTAGACTCCATTCTTTTGAATGGTTATGGATCTCTTTAAGCAAATTCTTTAGAGTTCTGAGTCTTTGTGCAGTTATCACAATGTCATCCCCAAATGGGAGCATCCAGAAGATTTTGCCAGTATGAGAAATCGTTTTTCAATATGTTCTCTCTTTTTACTTTCTCAACTGAAGATGAGAAGACACCTTCCAGCTGACCTCAGGTCCTAAATTTCTTTAAGAAGTTTCATGTGATCATAAAAGCTTTGAAGTGACACCAAGTTTGTTTCTAAAATAAGAAGCTTAATTTTCTTTACTTTTCTCCTTTTATTCATTGCTTTTGGGTTGGAGAAGCTTCAGTAGCCAATTCCAATCACAGCCCCTACTGGAATACCTAGGTTCTCAGCCAAGCAGGGCTGGCTCCTCACGGGCCTTAGCTCTTGCAGCTACTGACAAACTCTGTCAGAGATTCCAGTTGCTGAATTTCTGGTGACTCTTCCAACGAATGGGAGCTCATAAGGTAATAACCTCCTCCATTCTATCTCTGATACTCATTCACCTAAAATCAGGAAAGAATAAGGATAACAGATTAAGAACAACTTCATCTACACACTTGGGTGGCTCATTGGATAGTGTGCTGAACCTGGAGTTAGGAGGACCTGAGTTCAAATCCAGATATAGACTCTTACTAGCTGTGTGAACCTGGGCAAGTCAGGAAATGTGCTTGCCTCAGTTTCTTCATCTGTAAAATGGGAATGATAATAGCACCTACCTCAGAATTTTTATAAGGATTAAATGAGATGATTACAAATCACTTAGCATGGTACCTGACACATAGTAATTATAAGTGTTAGCTATTATTAATGTTATTATCACTATCATTCATGTGGTTGAGACAAATGACATCTAGGTGGGATGTCTTCCCCATCTGACTGCTCATAGCATTTCTTCCTACTCACTCAAAAGCTCCTAGAGACTGAGGGTTCTTCTTTCATTTTAGCTATGAGCAGAAAGTCAGCAGAACACAGTCAGAATGTCTGTTCATACACGGAACTAGGGAAGGAAAGAGCCCCTCCAATATGCACATCCGGAAATAAGCTCACTGAGTCTCCATGTGAGTTGGTACCAAGCAAAGAATATTATTCATCCTTTAAGGACGGGGATCTTCCTTAGCCAGTGCTCCATTTTGTAAGCACACAGAAGCAGCTACATAAATAATGCATAAATGATCAATCGATTGTTAGCATTACAGAATTTAATATTAAACTTAGTAGCATTTCATAAATCCCCACAAGATATCCATTAGTATGACCATTTCTTTATAATAATTTCATCAGTTTTTAATGCACTTAACAGTCTTACTTTCCAAGTCAATTTGAATAAATTTTTCAAGTAATATGGTGTGATGCACAGGAACGGGTATTGTGTCATTATCAGTTAATGTCTATTGTTGCATGGCACTATAGTTGATGCTAAAAGCTATGGAGATTTTATTTTACTATTTCTTTCATATGATAGATTTATACTTCTCTTACAAAGGCTTTCAAGACTATGGAAAAGGGACTATACTTGTTCTGTTTGGCCTCATAGCATAGAATTAGAAGCAATAAATGAGTTACAGGAAAATAGATTTCTTTTTTTATGTAAGGGAAGACTTTCCAATGATTGTACTGTCTAAAAGTGGAATGAGTAACCTTGAACATTAGTAAGTTCCCCCGCATTGGAAATTTTCAAACAAAGCCTGGATGACTAAATAATAGGTAGGTGAAGGATCCTTTTCCAGGGGTGACTTGGCTTAGAAGGCCACTGAAGTTCCCTTGACTAGTTCTGTGACATTCTGTGACTTTTGAAAATATTCGTTTTCCTTTGAAGTTCCTTCATTGTCCATGATTATTACTATTTTGCTATTCCTAGATTTTCTCTATTCTCAAGAATCCTCCAGGTGTTTTTGTTCTTTAAAATGTAGAGTCAGATTAATACAATTGACAAGGAAGCATTTTTTGAATAAGTGAGACACCATTATGGAGTCTTAGGATTCTTATGGAAAGAAGCAGTGAATTAGTCATTAAGACTCAAGATCTACACCAAATGAGAGCACTGATTAAAATCAGAAAGTCATCCCACCTCTTTGTGTTTCAGGTTCCTCTTCTGTAAAATAAGACTTATATTAGCAAAGTAGGCATATAGAAAGCAATTAATAAATGTTTATTTATTGATTGATTAGTCTCAAGGCTACTTTTAGATTGTTAAAAATTATTGAGCTTTTGTTTATGTGGATTCTATCACTATAAATTAAAATATCAGTGTTATTATGAAAATAATTTTGCCCCCACCAACACCCAGGGGTTCCTGGCATATACTTTGAGAACCACTAGATTAGATGATCACTAAGGTTCTTTCCATATCTATGAATAGCTCTTTCTCTCCTCTACCTTTTTTTGAGAAATACTAGAATAATTTCTTTCTTTGAGTGAACATAACACCATATTTCTATGTGATGTTGCCAAAGAAATGTAAGTTGTTCAAACTAGTTCCTTTAAATGCAAGTCATTGTTGATTTTCTCAGAGCACCTCAATTTAAATTCTATATTTATTGTCTAATATATTTTGGAGAATACTAAAGACACCTCCTAAAACTGCATATTTCATGGAAAAACTCCAAACTAGTAGCAGAAGTGAAAAAAGGAAAGAAATACATAAAATATTTAGTTTTCATTTTGATTTTTTTCTTTTAGGATAGGAGTGTAGTAGATTATAATTTATAGTAAGTTACCTGGTGAAAAGAACATTGGATTTGGAATCATAGGCCCTAAATTTGAACCCTGGCACTGCTACTCATCTGTCTGACCTTTATTGCAAGTCTCTTGATCTCCCTGAATCTCACTTTCCTCATCTATAAAAATGATGGGGCTAGACTGTATGATTTCAAAGGCTCCTTTCAGCATTCACATTCTATGAATATTCTTAGTGATTGTGCTAGTATTTCTATTTAAAAATTTTTTTGTCTTCAAATATTTTTTTAATTAACTTATTTATTTTTAGTTTTCAACATTCATTTCCACAAGATTTTGAGTTCCAAATTTTCTCCCCATCTCATCCCTCCCCCCATACCAAGACACCATGCATTCTGATTATCCCTTCCCCCAATCTGCCCTCCATTCTATCACACCCGTTCCTTCCCTTATGCTCATCTTCTGTCTTTTCTTGTAGGGCAAGATAGATTTCTATACCCCATTATGTGTATTTCTTATTTCCCAGTTCCATGCAAAAACAATTCTCAGCATTTATTATCCCTGTTATGCTGCAAGGCCAAGACTGGGCTGCACTCCACTCTGAGCCCAGTGCAATAGACCTTTCCTGTTGGCCTTCCAGGCTGTCTTGGCCTGGAAATCTCTTTTTACTCATTTGTTTTGTGTTTTCTGTTGTTCTAGAATTTGTTTAGAGTCATTTTTTATGGGCTATGGGAGGGAGAGGTACAGCAGGTCTGTCCTTCTACTCTGTCATCTTGGCTCTGCCCCCACCCAAATACTTTTTTTTTAAATAATATTTTATTTTCCCCAGTTACTTGTAAAAAGCATTTTTAACATTGGGTTTTTTTTTTTAGGTTTTGAGTTCCAAATCTATTCTTCCCTACCTCTTCTCCTGGTTTCCCTCCCTAAAATGATAAGCAATCTAATGTAGATTATACATGTACAATCATGTAATGCAATTTCTTATTAGTCATTTTGTGTAAGAAGACCAAAAAATAAAAATAAAATGAAAAATGGTATACTTCAGTCTATATTCAGACAACATTAGGTCTTTCTCTGGAGGCAGATAGCATTTTTCACCATGAGTTCTTTGGGAATGTCTTGTATCATTGTCTTGCTTAGAACAGCTAAGTAATTCACAATTCATCATACAATATTACTGTTACTGTGTACAGTGTTCTCTGATTTTCCTCCTTTCATTTTGTGTCAGTTCATATAATTCTTTCCAAGTTTTTCTGAAATTACCCTGCTTGTCATTTCTTATTGCACAATAATATTCCATTATAATCATATGCCACAATTTGTTCAACCATTTCCCAATTGTTGGATATCTCCTCAATTTCCAATTCTTTGCCACGTCCAAAATAGCTGCTATAAAATAGGTTCTTCCCCCTTCCCCTTTTAAAAAATCTCTTTGGAATACATATCTAGTAGTGGTATTGGTAGATCAAAGGGGATGCACAGTTTGTTAGTCCTTTGGGCATAGTTCCAAATTGCTCTCCAAAATGGTTGGATCAGTTCACAACCCACCAACATGCTTTAGTGTCCCAGTTTTCCTATATTCCCTCCAAAATTTATTATTTTCCTTTTTGATCTTATTAACCAATCTGATAGATATAATCTGGCACCTCAGACTTGTTTTAATCTGCACTTCTTTAATCAATGGTGAGTTAGAGCATTTTTTCCATGACTATAGATAGCTTTGATTTCATTATCTGAAAATTTCCTGTCCATTATCATTTGACCATTTATTAATTGGGGAATGGCTTGCATTCTTATAAATTTGACTCAGTTCTCTATATATTTGAGAAATAAAATTTTTATGATATATACTTGCTGTAGTGTTCTGCCTTTTTGTTGTATTGCTTTTGGTTATGCAAAAAACTTTTTAATTTTATATAACCAAAATTATTCATTTTACATTTTGTAATACTCTATATATCTTATCTGGTCCTAAATTCTTCCCTTATCCATATAGATCTATTTATATTTTTTAGAGCAGTATAAATTAAGACATTTAAAGAGAAAAGCTTGTTTGTAAACAATAGACATCTTGTAGAAAACAAAGAGATATTAAGAAAAGTATATAAATTCACATTGCCTCCCTCCCCAATCTTCTTCACTCCACCAGAAACTTGGACTTTACCCTTTTTCCCAGGTTTTAATGGGTAAACCTTTTGCCTTACTTTGTCAAGAACTAGTTCTTCACGGGGTCTCCTTGCAATGTTCTCAAAGTAGGCACCTTCTCTCCTTCATATACCCAGGTCTTCCTCTTCTCTCCTCCTTCCCATACCCCTTCATGTGTGTTGTCTTTCCCCATTGTAATGTAAGCTTCTGGAGAACAGAGATTATCTTGTTTGCTTGTATTTCTATTCTGTGCTTAACACAGTGTCTGGCACATAGTAAGCCCTTAATAAATGCTGCATCTATCAATCTATTGAGCTGAATTTCTTTCTTTCTTTCTTTCTTTTTCTTTCTTTCTTTCCTTCTTCTTCCCTTCTTCCCTTTCTCCTCCCTCTTCCTTCCTTCCTTTCCTTCCTTTCTTTCCAATTAATATTAGCCAAATTATGTCTAGTGGAGACCAGAGATACAAGTAATTGAAATGTAATTCTATGACAAATACATGAAGGCAGAAATAAAGATTGCTTTTCTTACCACTGAAAACCAAAACAAAGGGGAGGCAGCAGTTGGATACATTTATCCTAAGTAGCAGTCTTTTTATCCCAGCAATCCTTTTATGTTTCCTGTAAAAAAAAAAAAAAAAAAGACAACACAATGGCCTGAAACTGTAATTGGAGTCAAACATGTTCATACTATGTTTTTTTTTATTTAAAAAGCATGATGCTGTGGTTTTTCAGCTGTCTAGAGATATCACTTTGGAGCTGGGATTTTGAGAAAGGAAACTCTGAAACAACTTTACTAGTAGCCATTAATCTTCATAATAATAGAGGAATAAAATGGCATGGATATAATTGAGTTAATTCTCTGTGCCAAGGTCCCATGCTCTCTATGCCCTAACCTCAAGGACAGAGAATCATTTACTGACTCACATTGCATCAGAAAGAAGGTGAGCTATTAGGGAGGGGAGTAACAAGCTTGGACAGGTTAGATTATATTAATTTAACTATAAGGTTATAAGGTGTAATCAGTAAGGATTTCAGAAGAAGGAAGCAAGATAGAGTGGAAAGAGCACTGGCTTTGGAGTTGAAAGACATATATTCAAAGCCCTGCTCTGTTGTATACTACCTGTGTGACCATGTAATTCCTTTGAACAATTTGGGCCTCAGTTTACTGATAGATAAAATGTCAGGTTGATCCCTAACATCTCTGTCAGTCCTGGATCCTATTATTGCTTCTGAAAATGAAAAGACTATATTTGATATATCTTATTTGTCACAAATAGTCTTTTAAAAATGTCATTATCCTGGAGCTAATTTAAGTAACAATGTAATCTGTATTCCTTCCAATTCTGTAATAATTTGTTCATTATTGTCAACATCATCATTTCAAATCAATTCAACAACTATTGAAAGATTTTGTAAGATACTGGGGGCAAGGACAGGTACAAAGATGCCTCAGGTATCTTAAGAAATAAACCATTCTTATGCTAGAATGAGGAACAGCTGGGTGAAGGAATAGATCATGAGCTGGGCTCAGAATGAGGAAGATTCATCTTCCTGAGTTTAAATCTGGTCTCAGATACACTAGCTGTGTGACCCTGAGCAACTTTGCCTCAGTTTCCTCATCTGTAAAGTGAGCTGGAAAAGGGAATGGCAGTTCACTCCATTATCTTTGCTAAGAAAATCTCAAATGGGGTCATGAATTGGAATTCAGTTGGAAACAGCTGAAAAAAACAAATGAAGAAAATGTTAGAACTAGCTATGAGCATGGCATTGTACAGAGGGCTAGATTTTTAAATACCTATTATTCCATAAAGTAATGTTAGTCTTTAAAGTTATTGTCACCATCATTATCATCATCATTATTTTACTATTATTGTCTTACATGAGCATTTTAATAAAAATTGTATTATATCTTAGGAAAAAAGGATTTATGCAAGATAGTAATA
This sequence comes from Potorous gilbertii, assembly GCA_028658325.1. Taxonomy (NCBI): domain Eukaryota; kingdom Metazoa; phylum Chordata; class Mammalia; order Diprotodontia; family Potoroidae; genus Potorous; species Potorous gilbertii. The sequence goes on along the minus strand of CM053770.1, from coordinate 584,267,564 downwards.
AAGTCTTTAAAACAGAGCCCTGTCTATATTAGTTTCTGATCTACTCAAAGAAGGTAAACTCAAAAATCCTGAGATGTTAAGCAATGAATAAAACAAGGGAATAAATAATTCAATAAACATATTAATAAATATTTCAGTGCTAAATGGAGCCCAAGTTAATGTATGTTAGCATTTTAGTAAGTGAAATTCTTTGAGTGTTTAATTGTGCCTGTTTTCTCCATGTTGTTTTTTAAGCTTTAAATATTTTGTTGTACATGGAAAAGTTTGAATTTGACCAACATGAATAAAGAATTCTGAAGATTTTCCATAAATGAATACATTAATAGTGTGTTAATGACACACGGTCTACCCACACATGTAAAGATACATACCTGCTCTTTTAAACATACTCCAAATCAGACTCTTGTACTGGGTAGATTTCATCCCACTTAGACCAAGTTACCATGGCTACATTCTGAACAAAAATTGTAAGAAAATTAACATTATTTCATTCTACATCTACTTTCATTTTATATAAACAGATATAGTCTTTTAAAAGCCATATGCAAATATAATTTTTATGAAAGAAATTATATATGAAAATATATACATATACATACATACATTTTTACATAGTCATAGGCAGGATTGTACCGATAAAATGTTTAAGAACCTAGACAATCAAGTAAAACAAGAAATCAAGTCATGTTTTATAGCATATACTGATTTCTAAAGTATAAACTCAAACTGAACAATTATCAATCAGGCCACTGGACCCAAATGGCTCAGGAGAAGAAAGTGAGGTTGGTGATCTCACACAGCCCTCACTCAAATCAAAGTCAACTGCAAGTCAATCTTGATGTCATGGTCTTCTTAGAGAATGAAGGACAAACACACATACACGCGCACGCACACACAACACACACAACAATTGGTTTTCTCAGGAACTGATTTGGACTTGCTCCAGTAGACCTCTAGTGAACTTGATAATTAACCAAATTCTATATATTTTTCTTTGCCCAGGTACTTCCTCAGGTCTGGACCATACTCCCTTCTCATTTCTACCTTTTAGAAACCCTGGGTTCCTTCACAGCACAGTTAAGACCTTTCCTGATCCTCCCAGTTATTTTTGTTGTTTGGTCGTTTTTCAGTTGTGTCTTACTCTTTGTGACTCCATTTGGGATTTTCTTGGCAAAGATGCTGAAGTGGTTTGCCATTTCCTTCTTCAGCTGACTTTACAGACAAGAAAACTGAGGCAATAGGATTAAATGACTTGCCCAGAATCATATGTGTAAGGTCAGATTTGATCTTAGGTCTTCCTGATTCCAAGCCAGCACTCTATCCATTGCTCCAGTTGTTAGTGCTCCATAAATAGGCCCTTTTCTATCTTTCTCCCCTTTCCTGGCTCCTCAAATATTACTTTCTCTACATACTCCATAATCCAGCCCTGTCTCATCCTCTCTTTCAATTTTCTATTTTCTGTTAAGGATACCACCAAACTTCCAGTCACCCAGGTTTGCAGCCTTGGTTTATCTTTCAGCCCTAACTCTCCTTCACCCCAAATATCCAATGAGCTGCCAAATTTTATTGTTTCTCTTTCCATAGCATTTCTTATCTCTATTTCCTTTCCACCGAAATGGCCACTGCCCTATTTCAGGCTCTTATCACCTCTTATCTGAACTATTACAGTAGCCTCCTAACTGGTCTCTTCGTCTCAGGTCTCTCTCCTCTCAAACTAATCTTTCATAAAGCTGCCAAAACTATTTTCCTAAAGTGAAAATCTGATCACATCAGTCCTTCATTTAATAAACTCCACTGACTTTCTATTACCTCTAGGATTAATTCTAACTTCTTCAGTTTGGCTTTCAAAGTATTTCATAACCTGATCCTAAATGACCATTCCAATGTTAATGTATTATTCCCCTTCCCCAATTCTATTGTTGAGTCAAATTGTCTTTCTTGATGTTCCTCAAATATTCCTTTTCTTGTCTCTGAACTTTGCACTCCTTTGTTTTAAATAAATGCACTTTATCACCTCTGCTTCTGAGAAGCGTTTCTTAGTTCTTTTTGAGTTACTTAAAAACTCAAATGTCATTTTTTAAATGAGACCCTTCCTGATCCCCCCAGTTGCTAGGGTCCTTCCCTTTGCCCCAGGTTTACCCTATATTTATATACATGCTCTCTCTCTCAATATAAGAATCTTGAGGACAGGAATTATTTCATATTTGTCTTTGTATCTCTAGCACCTAGCTTAGTGCTTGGCACTTGTCAATTGATGATTGTCAATCAGTTGTTTCTTTTGGCAAAAATGGAACTATTGAACTATACTTGTTTCATCTCTTGGGTGTAGAGGAACACTTTCTTGAATTAGTTATCTGATACAGTCAGTCACTTATATTTCATTGTCAAGCATCTTTTCTTTTTCCCCCAGGGATGGACACCTTTTAAGGCACATCACCCTTATGGTTACTCAAGTTGAGTGCTTTATATAATAAAATATATATCATAAATCTATATGATTTGTTTATATCATAAAAACATAGAATGAGATTTTAAACTTTTTTGTTGAGTCATTCAACATTGTCCAACTTTTCATGACCCTGTTTGGAATTTTCTTAACAAAGATACTGGAATGGTTTGCCGTTTCCTTCTCTAGTAAGGTAAACAGAGGTTAAGTGACTTGCTGAAGTTCACAAGCTAGGAAATATTTGGAGGCAGGGTTTGAAACCAGTTCTCCTGGAATCCATATCCAGAACACTGTCTACCAAACTACATGGCATCCCTAGAGATAAACATATTTTTTTCAGCAGGCTGAGGAAAAGCAACTACCACATTTCCCCCCCTTACTTTCTGTGTACCATCCAAGAGCAAAAACTTCTAGGATTTGGGCCATTTGTCACTATTTCTTACTGCTTTGCCCTCTATTCATCCTATATAGCTTTCCATTTCAGTTCAAGGATCCATGCCAAGGGCACTGAGAACCTTGAATGTTGCTATGTCAGTAAATATAAAGCACAGTAGTATTAGTTTTATTTGTGATACAATGGAATAGGACATGAAATAAATTAGAACAATATTGCCTAAAACATAATTTATAGGGGATATCTTTAGGCTTCTACTAATCAGAAGAGAAGGGACAGCATTTCTGAAAATTTCTTATTGAAAGTCTGATTAGATGTTGCTTAAGGCAAGACTTGGAAGTCACTTTAACTTCTTTGGTTTCCTTAGCTATAGATGAAGGATTTGGACTAGAGGATTTCTCAAGTCTCTTCAGTAAATGATCTTATGATCCTGATTCTCTGGCTATCAGCATGAGTGTCTCATGTCTGGGATTTGGAGAATAGGGATGGCTACTAAGGGCACTCACCCAATCAATGGAGGCATGAGGTGCTTTGAGTCGTTGATCAAATCACCATCGAATCTTTGCAATCTTAGCAGCTTTTTGAGTCTTGTGATGCTACCAGAATCTCAGTGCTTTAATGATATATAATGCCCTCCTGTCACTGATTTGCTGACTAGATCTCTTTTCCTTCCTACACATCCCTCCCTCCCCCCAAACATTATTGGTTGCCTTTAAGGTCAATATGAGCCAAAAAATTGATATGGCTTCCAAAAACAATTTGCTGCACATATTAGACATCATTAATAGCCATATGATGTCCAGAACAAGTTCAATCACATTTTGATCTCCAGTAGTCAGACTAGAGTAGTGAATTCGGGTTTGAATTTATGTTTTAAGGAGAATGTATCTGGAATGTATCCAGAGAAGAGTATGGAGGGTATAAGAGCTTATAGAGAACTATTAAAGGACCTGGTGATGTTTAAGAAGCTGGGAAGACTTAGTAGAAAATGGTAAGAGTCTGCAAATCTTTGAAAGGCAGCCTTATAGAAGAAGATTTTGCCTTATTCTGTATAATTCCAGATAACGGAATTAGGATCAGTGAATGGTATTTAGAAGAAGGTACCTGTTATCTCAATATAAAAACCCTCCAAAGAGTTAGAGCTTTCCAGAATACCACAAAACACTTTCTTAGGATGGTGACCTGTACTTCCTGCACTTTTCCAGGGCCCAAGTTAGTTCTTGAATGGAAGGTCACTATTGCTTTGGTGGACTTCTTCTCCAGAACTCTGTCTGGTGGCCTGAAACCCTGGGAATTTGATTTGCTTGCTCTGTTGAGGTTAAGGCTATTTCTACAGCAAAGCTCTTTGCCATTCGACTTAAAAAAAAAAAAGTATTTTTTTTTTTGATCTTATATACCTCCTGCCTAGTGACCACTAGAGGGCACAGTGACTTACTCAAGCCACAGTTATTTGCTTGCTGTCCTTTCCTTCAAAATCTTCCTGAAGTCCCTTGGTAAGGGTCACTTCTATCAATAACCTGCATAAGCTTCCAACAGGAAATAACCTCTTCCAGGTATTCTCAGCATAGACCAGCATTCTTTTACTTCGTCACTGGGCTTTCCTTGCTTATCAGCAAAAGACATTATGGGTCAGTTACTTCACCTTGTTGAAAGCTGGAGATAGACAGATAAACCAGAAAACAATTCCTGCCCTGAAGGAGCCTATATTCTCCTTGGGAGAAATAATAAATACATAGATAAGGAAACCCATTACAGACACAGAATAAATATAAAGTAATCTTAGTAGTGGTGGAGAGAAAATTACAAATGGCAAGGATCAAGAAAGGCCTCAAGGAAAAGATGGCCCTTGAACAGGATTTGGGGTCGGGAGATGTGATTCCTAACCTTAGCTCTGCCGATAACTTGCCATATGATCCTTATTAAATGACTTGATTTTTCTGGGCCACAGTTTTCTCACTGATCAAAGAAGAGGGTGGGATTACCTCATCATCATCATCTTCATCATCATGATAAAGACAGTGATAGTAATAAATGACATTTCTCTAATGCCTTCAGGTTTGCAAAAAGCTTTCCATAGTCTCTTTGATCTCGACAACAATCCTGTGAGGTAGGTGCTATTATTATATACTGTTTATAGATGTGGAAACTGGGTTAGAAAAGCGAAGGAATTTTCCCACAGTTATACAGCTAATACGAGTTAGAAGCAGCATTTGAATCAGGGTGTTCTGACTCCTGATCTACTCTGCTTTTAAATTCTTTGACTCAAGGGGGTTCTGATTAAAGTACAGTCCTAATGAGATCAAACCCATAGGCCATATAAGCTTTGATCTGATTTGTCTCACAGCCAACAGGAGGTACCCTCGAACCCAGGAAGTTTTTCTTAAAACATGTGCCCTTGATGACATGTGATTTAATACAGTACTGTGAAACTCAAATAGAAACAGATCCCTACTGGCTCATATTGATTTAGAAAGCCACAAATTAACACTCTCTGTCATATTGTGTGTTTATTTAATTTTTTAAAACATTTCCCAATGACATTGTAATCTGAGTTCTGCAAGCCAGGAGCATGACTCGTCTGGTTGTCAAATTTATCACTGATATTGGAAGAATAACTCAGGTGTGTTCATCTGTTAATGGGTCAGTACGTACATTTTTACATACTAAAGGTGGAACTTGTAACCTCATTAATTTCTCTTATTTAGCTAAACATCAGACCTAACTTGGGATCAACTAATTTGTAAAAACATTAATATCTTTCAAATAAAAATCTCATACATCATGAGGTCACAGCCTTGCCTTCTTTTGTAAAACTATTTGTCACACTTCCAGCTGAGTTCTAGATATGCCAGAGGAAATTAATTTCTTCCTGTGAAATGTTAATTACTGTGAAGCAACATTTCTATTTCAGGGCCTAGGAAGAAAAGATCTTGCTTCCTTACCTGTTACCCAGGTATACTCTGACACATCTCCCTCTCAGAATGTAAAAGACAAGAGTTGTTAGGTGATCAGAAGCCTGAGGGTGATAGTAATATATCATCAGTCAGCTGCAGGATCCACATAGCTGAGTCTAGCTGACAAATAAATGGGTAAGAATAGAAGCTTCCTAGAGCCCTGATCTTTTTTTTAAATGGTATAGAATTCAACGGACATTTATTAAATATCTCCTACATGTGAGGCATGATGCTAGGAAATAAAGCAAAAAATGAAAAAAATAGATATGGAGATGTGCATAGGAAATTAAAAAGAAAAGTAGAAAAAGCATATATGAAAGTGTCTTGAAACCTTGAATAAGTGATTGCACCTCTCTGGGCCTCAGTTTCCCAGTCTGTAAAAACAAAGGGGTTGGAATTTTACTGCATGATCTTGGACCTCCTTCTAGCTCTTCTATGAATCAATTACTCTGGTGAATTTATATCTTTAACATACTTTGTGTTAGAAACTTGAGCAAAATCCTGCCAAATTCATGTTGTAACAATGCTCTTTGAGGTCAGTAACTCTTTCATTTTTATCATTGAATCCCCAGTATCTTGCATTTAGTAGGAGCTTAATAAATGCTTGCTGATTAATTGATTGAATAATAAATAGGTCATGCTTATATCAAGCCTTGAGGTTTACAATGTGCTTTCACAACAACAGTCCTAGGAGGCAGATAGTACAAATATTCCTATTTTACAAATGAGGAAACTGAGGCACAGAGCAACTGACTTTCCTAGGGTCACTCAGGATGCATCAGAGATAGAACTATCAGAGAAATTATTATTTCTTCCTCATATTAATAATCAACTATTGAATTAGGGCCAGGATGTTTTTCAGAAGCTGGAAGGTTGTTCAGTCTCTGAAGGTAAGTGCTAATAATGAGATTGAATTAACTTTCTCCTCAATCTTGTTCAGACCCCACCTAACCTAACATGGAATTTAATCTAAGGTGGTGAAGTCCATGGTGCTGTATACAAGTATGGGTGGAGATAAATTCTTTGATTAGATTGCCTAAGGCTGTGTAATTTAGAAATAAAGGACATAATCAAAGTTACATTATCCCAGCCCCTCATTACAATAGGCCCACCTCTCATTGTAATATTCATTCTCTCTCATTAATTGTTAACTAATCAAAGTTGAGTGTTATCCTCAGGAACACCTACCTTTCTAGGGGTATTTAAACTGTGGGCCCGCCGCTGTGTTTCATCTTTGACATCTGACATTTGACATTTACCCCAATTTGAGAGTTTCATTGACCCATTTTATTGGTAGTATGCTGACACTATTAATAAAACGATTAACTACCCAGAATTTGTTTCTTGAACTTTTAAATGTCACAACTAGAACTCAGGTCTTCCAACTCCAAGATCTGTATGCTATCCAATATAAAACATCACTTCATTCTGAGACTTTTTTAGCTAGAAGGTATAGTAGATAAAATGCTAGACTTTGAGTCATGAAGATCTGAGTTCAAGTCCAGCCTCTGATACTAGCTGTGTGATCCTCGGCAAGTCTCTTGACTGCTATCTGCCTCAGTTTTCTCATCTATAAAATGGACATAATAATAGAAGTTACCTCCCAGAATTGTTGTGAGGGTCAAATGAGATAATATTTATAAAGAACTTTGCAAACTTAAAGTGCTGTATAAGTACTAGCTATTATTATGAAGGGTTACGCACATCATTGGAAAAATCATCTGTTGGAAAGATGAAAGTGCACTTTGATTATGGACCCTCCTTTGTAAGTAGAGACAGCTGTTAGGAAAATGGAAATAATGCCTTGAAAGGCATTGATTAACTGAAGGCTATAAGTCCGGCCTTCCACTGAAATCCAGCTCTGATGTCTCCTGGAGGCAGAGAAGCAAACTTGTGTCCTTAGAGACTAAGCCAGAAAGGCACAGGCTCTGGCCAATTTACCCCAAGGGAGAAACATTTTGCTTGCTCCATGTGACAAGTGGCTAATAACTGGAAGATCAGCTGTTCTTGGAATGAACAATGATCACTTTGACTTTGATGGGAATCTCCATAGATATCTAGGCTAAAATCCCTGTAATGCAGAGCTATACATTCACTTCATCTCTTTGTTGTCAAATACAGCTGGCTCTGTTGTAATCCTATTAGTGGCTAACATTTATATGGTGCCTTACCTCTTACATATAATGGCTCATTTGATTCTTGCTATTATCACCCTATTTTATAGATGAGGAAACTCATGATGAAAGAGATTAGGTTTCTGTCCTTGGGTCAACTAATATGTATCTGAAGCAAAATGTGACCTCAGATCTTCGGGATTTCAAATCTATCAATATATACATGATGTGACCTACCAAAAAGAGTGACTAGCTACTAAGAATTGTAGTACTGGTTGACTTAGCTACTTAGCTGCATAACTTTGGATGGTAGTTAAACAGCACAGTGAATATGTTTGAGTGCTTTCTCTGGAGTCAGGAAGACCCAAACATCATCTCAAATACTTAGCTGTGTGGTCCTGAGCAAGTGGCTTAACCCTGTTTGCCTCAATTTCCTCATCTGTAAATGACCTGGAGAAGGAAATGGCAAAGCACTCCAGTGTCTTGCCAAGAAAATTCCAAAAAGGGGTCACAAAGAGACGAACCCTACTGAAACAACTAAACAAATAAAAAAATAACATTGGACAAGTCATTGAATTTCTTGGGGTCTCACTTTCCTGATCAGTAAAATAAGAGGGCTGTATACTACAAAGAGACCTTTTCCTTTCTAGCTTATATAGTACTGAGAATGGAGGGCAGCAGTGACAAAGCAAATTCTAAAAAGCATTTGACATGCATTATGTGATTTTTATTTCTCTTAAAAGCCTTGCCTTTACAATTGTTTTTGAGTGACTGGATTGCTTTACATTCAAGAAAGCCTTCCTCAAAATGGCCCTTTCTTCATGTTTTGCCCTTCTAAAAAATGCCATTTACTGAAAATCTCAAAGTCACTGAGTTCCCAGATTCTTATTTCCTTCTGTCACACAGCCCTGACCATCCTCTGAAAACTTTGCCAAATCTGACAAACCCAAAGCAGACTTTACAAATAAGACCCAAAGCTGAGACCTCTGCACTTAAACTATTCCTCATTTAGAACAACAGAATTGATCATAACAGTGATTCCTATTTACACAGTTCTTTACAGATTGTAAGGTACTTTGCTTCCAACATTCTGTAAGCTAGGTAAGTGAGCTATTATTAACCCCTCTTTTTTTTATATATGAGGAAACACTGAATCACCCAAAATCACATAGCTTATAAGTTGAGGTAGCTAGCTAGTGCAATGGATAGAATGCTGGGGCTGGAGTCAAGTAGATCTGAATTCAGATTTGACCTTAGATGCTTTACTAGCAGTGTGACCGCATGCAAGTCACTTAATCTCCATTTGCCTCAGTTTCCTCAACTGTAAAAATGGCATGGTTATAATAACACTTGCCTAGCTGTGTTGTTATAAGGATCAAAGGAAGCAATATTTATAACGTGCTCAGCACAATGCTTGGCACATAGTAGGTACTCAATAAATGCTTGTTCCTTTTCTGTTTCCCTGAAAGTGATAGGATCAGGATTGGAAGCCAGGCCACCTGATTCCAGCCCAGGATTCTTTTAACTACAGCCACTATCATCAAGAATAAATTGTATTTCATTACAAAGTAACTGGATAAAGAGAATGATCATCTGGATTGCAACAGTCTATCAAGCGTTGGAGGTGGAATAAGGAGGCCTGGGTTTGAAGCCCTCCTTAGATATTTACCACCTCCATTACCATGGGCACATCAATTAACTTGTCAGATCCTCAATCTACTCTTCTATGAAATGGGGTTAATCATAATTATACTATTTGTCTTATAGGATTATTGTGAAGAAAAAACTTTGCAAATATTAAAGCATTCTGAAAAGGTGATTTACAACAGTTTTAACCATGGCTTCAGAAAAAAAGAAAAGCACCCTTATTCCCTCCTATCCTAAACTGCTGTGTGATAGGTGCCTCAAAGCTAGTGCAGGTTTGCCACCCCTGATAGTGTTTTTTACCCTTGGAAGTCAAGGCCATATTTTGTTCTAGGGGGTGAAGCAGTCCCCAGCTTCTGCTATTGTCTGTCTACTAAACCTTTAGCCTTTGACCTGCCCCCAAACTGCTTGTTCACAAACAGCACAGATTGCTACGTGGAGGCAATAGTGGCCATGACAACAAGGCCAGCACTGGGAAAAAGCACACTCTGGAATGATGTAACCTGTTCAGGATGTGGGACGATTGGATTACAGGAGGCTTTGACATCAGCTGGAGACTTCTGGGAACGAAGCCACAAGCTAGTCTTGCCCGGCAGACATAGGGATTTGTCTACTAGGAGAGAGAAAACAAAAACATTGACACTGTTTCTACTTCCAAAATCTTTTTGGCCAGATCACCAAAAGAAGCAAATCTTGATACCAGCTTTCAAGTTTTGTTAATTATGGCATCTTCTGCCTTTGAATATGTTTAGAATTTTTGTGAGGTAAGGGACCCTAGGGAGCTCTGTGGTTCATCTCCCTGTTTCTAAGAAGTACTATACCTAAGAAGCTAGCTGTTTACATTTTATAAAAACCTTCTAGAGACTTAACATAACTTCCCTTGATAAATGACTCCAATGTGTTACCTTCTACCTCAAAAATCCTATGGTTCTCAAAATAAAACCATACTCAGATGAAGCTGGTACAGTGGAAAAGGTGGTAACAATGAAGTCAGATACCTGGATTCAATTCCTGGCTTTTTTTTAAAATTAATTTTATTTATTTTCAGTGTTCCACAATCACTACCATACAACTTAGATTAATTTCTCTTCCTCTCCCCTACTTCCCCCTTCCCTCCCCAAGACCACATACAATTCTATATAGGTTCTACATATACATTCTTATTAAATATACTTTCACTATAGTCATGCTGTGTAGAAGAATTAAAATGAATGGTAGAAATCATCTAACAAACCAAAATGCAATACACACACACAAAAAATGATCTGCTACATTCTGTGATTGAATTCCATAGATCTTTCTCTGGATGTGAAAGACATTTTGTCTTAGAAGACCATTGGGAATTTTTTTTTTAAGTTCTTGCATTGCTACGAAGTTCCAAGTCTACCAGAAAAAACTTTCGCACACTGTGGTCACTGCTGTAAACAAAGTTCTCCTGGTTCTGCTCCTTTCGCTCAGCATCAGATCGTATAAGTCTTTCCAGGCCTCTCTGAAGTCTTCCTATTCATCATTTCTTATAGTGCAATAGTATTCCATTACATTCATATACCATAATTTATTCAGTCATTCCCCACTTGATAGACATCCCCTTGATGTCTAGTTCTTGGCTACCACAAAGAGTGCTGCTATGAAGCTTTTTGTACATGTGGGACCTTTTCCCATTTTTATGAACTCTTAAGGATACAGTTCTAGAAGCAATATTGCTGGGTCAAAGGGTATGCACATTTTTGTAGCCCTTTGGGCATAGTTCCAAATTGCTCCACCAACAATGTATTAGCGTTCCAACTCTCCCACGTCCTCTCCAACATTTATCATCTTCCTGTTCTGTCATGTTAGTCAATCTGATAGATGTGATATGGTACCTCAGAGTTGTTTTGATTTTCATCTCTCTAATCAAAAGTGATTTAGAGCATTTTTTCATATGACTATAGATATCTTTAATTTCTTCCTCTGAAAATTGCCTGTTCATATCCTTTGACCATTTATCAATTGGGGACTGGCTTTTCTACTGCATGGCCTTGGGTAAATAAATCACTTAGCTGAGCTGGACCACAGTTTTCTCACCTGTAAAAATGATAGGGTTAGACTAGATGACTTTCAGGGTTTCTTCTACCTTTTAATTATGATCCTGTAATAGCCTGGAGGGATCTCATAGATGTACAAAAAACTGGTCTGTACAAAAGCTGTAGAGAAGCATTTTCTAGCAGGGCTAAGGTCATTCACATTTTACACTTCAGTTTCTCTTGCCCAGTAACAGAACTCAAAGATCACAAAACCCTAGGACATCCTTGTACTTGGCATCGGGTAGATGGTGAAATGGATAGAGTGCTGGACCTGGAGTTGGTATATCTGGCCTCAGATACTTCCTAACTGTGTGATCCTGGGCAATTCACTTAACCCTGTTTGCCTCTGTTTCTTTATCTGTAAAACAAGCTGGAGAAGGAAATGACAAACCACTCCATTTTCTATGTCAAGAAAACCCCACACAAAGGGGTCACAGAGTCAGACACTACTGAAAAATGACTGAAGACCTTTTTTATGACACATGAACTTCTGCACGTATGAAGAGGTGTGTAATGTTGTCAACCTTTTGCTTTTAACTGACTCTATGGATTTCAATAGGGTATATATATAACCTATCTCCAAAGTATTTGATCATCAAAGCGTTTGATCAATTTAATCATTTGTAAGGGTGTATATCGTTCTCCACTAACTTAGAATGAGGCTACTGGGATTGTGGGCAATGTGAGTTCACCTTTATCGGGATACTAGAACACCAGCTATTTAATGATCCAGGTGTCTAGGCAGAGCTCTTTGCCACCTCAACCTGATGCCTTATGTATTTGGAAGAGCTATGGAAGCTGAAACACAATGACCTCATGCTCTACACTTAGTTAACAAAGGACTTTGAAGGGTGGAGACCCTCATCAACTGGTTTTTCTACTGTGCTATGGAAGGCAAACTCCCTGCTGTTACTCACTTGTAAAGTTCTCTCATTCCTAATTTAGTTCTCTCCCCATCCCCACCCTCATCCCCAGTGCAGTCCTACTGATTCTCTACCGTCTGTTCTATCGTGTCGCCTCAAGCCACTTCACTGTTAATGAGACTCCCTTCCATATTGGATCACTGCAATTTAATCTCCTTCCATTTTCTCACTGCTGACAAAGACCTCAGATCCCTTCAAAAGGCATTGGTATACCTGACTACCCTCCCTAGTAGTGTTTCTTCTCTGATGCCCTCCAAAACACTGGGCCAAGAGGAAGAGTAGGAATAATCCTTGCTCCTCCCTGTCACTTTCACACTATACCTTTGCCATTTCTGCTCAGTAACTATTCTTCCTTTGAGATTCACTTGAGTCTGTCTGTAGCATATGGTTCAGATCCTTGACTCAGTCATCTACCAGCCTTCAGATCATTCTCCCTCTCCTTTCTCAAGGAATTCAACACTTGGTTCATCCTCCTCCTCTTCAGCCTAACTCTATGTACTTTTATATACATACTGACATCTCCCAGTACATCAGTCTCATTCTCATGACCTAATTTTTACTCTACCTTAGCCACTCACATGGATGCTTATGCCTTTTATATCACTGTCAACTATGCCCGTCATTCATCATGTTTAGGATCAGGAACTGCACAGTCCCTCTCTGAGCTTGGCCACCTATCCTTCTGTTTCTCTCCTTGCCTTGATCCTTCCAAAGCAATTCTTTATCCTTACTGTAAGTTCTTATACTTCCTTCAAGGTCTTAACCCTATGTTTGGTCATTTCAGATCACTGTATTCTCTATTTTTAATCCTTTGTTCCCTTGCCCTCTCACCAACCGTACCTTACCAAATTCTATCTCTGGATTACCTCCACTATCTACCTTCTCTGCTCCTACTCACACATTAGAGAATACTTCTAGGGAGTCAAGTAAACTTGCTGATAGGGTCCACTACAATTTTATGATACCTAATATCAAACTACTGCATGACAATTCTCCTATCCTTTTGGGGTCAAGAAGGTATGTTTAATCCCCTAGGTAGGGTCTCTTGTTTCAGTTGCTATGGAATTGCTCTTTCTTTTTGGAGAGCTATGAGGTTTTCAGTAATTGTACTGTCTGGGACTCTCTTTGATTTATTCATCTCTCCAGCATCACTCATCTCTTGTCATCTATTCTCTATCACACCCTCCAGTACCTATTCTAAACATTCTCTTCTCTCTTTTTACACTTCTCTTACATTACATTACTTTACATTGCATTTCTCCCTTTTTGCACACTCCTCCCACCATGCTCACAGTACAGGACTTTTCCTCCTATTTTAATAAGAAAATAGAAACCATTAGTTGAGATCCACCTCTTTGCCCCTACTTTATACCTCAAACCCTTTCTATCTTGTCCAGAATTCTCTTTTTCTTTATGACAGTCTCTGAGGACCCTGGGAAAAATGATATTTTTGAAGTGATTATTTCTTCATCTATAAAATGGGGACAATAACATCTACCTCCCAGGGTGGTTGTGAGGATCAAATGAGATATTTACAAAGTATCTAGCACAGTACCTAAAACATAGTAGGCGCTGTATAAAAATGCTATTATTTTTTATTATTACTACAGCACTTTGTTATTCCCTGAGGAAATGGGGAAGGGAATCATGCCATTTTTAAGAATGTAAAGAGAATGCAAGAGACAACATGGCTTAGTGGATGGCAAACCTGCCTTATAGAGTCCTGAAGTCCTGGATTCAGTTGTTGCTTCTGATTCACATTGGTTAAAGTATTTAACTTCTTTGTGACCCTAGGCACTAAGATAGTGATTGTCAAATTTTTTTCAACTTATGCAACTTTGCCAAGAAGAATTTGAACACTTATGGGAGAGTCAGGAGGCTATCATGTGCTCACACTATTCTAAGTGTAAGCTTCACACAATTCATGGCATGCCTAGAGAAGCACCAGCATACCTTTTGAGAACCTAAGCCTATGAATTGTAGAATTGTAGGAAAGCCACCTCTTTTAAAGCATCAGTGATATCACTGACATAAATTCTCCTTTCCTACCCTAATTCTGGTGCCCAGGATCTTGTAGGGAAAAGTCTTTAAGGGACAATAATTTATCTCTGTCCCTCTCACAAATTGGGTCAGTCTATCAAAGTTGCTCCCATTCTCCACTACTCCTGTTTCAAAAAACATTGAAAATATGAGAGTGATGGTACAATATTAGTCATCACTTAGACTCAGACTCCCAGCCTCCACACGCTTTCTATTTTAGATGCATCACCCCAGGTCCTTGTGAATCAGATGTCCTTCCCCAATCAGACTTGATGAAACAGCAGGAATTTCTGGGAGGAAATATTGACAACCCTAATTGCTGGCACCAAGTACAAGGTTGCTATCAGCCAGAAACAAAGTTTTTGTCTCTAGCTTTCCAGACACTGAGCAAGCTCTGTCTACACAGATGCTTCTAAGCTCCAATTTAAGTCCTTTTGGTTCCTCAGATGATATTAGCTGACAACAATTATCAGTCATAGGCATTTCACAAAAAAATAACAGAACCAGGAGACTATTAGAGCTAGAAGGCACCTTTCATTTAACTCCTGCCTTCTTACAGAAAAGAAAACTGGGACCAAGAAAGGGAAAATGATTTGTCCAAAGTTGCTCTGGAGATATACCATGTCTCTGAATGCACAATTCTCATGTTCTTTTTACCACAATGTGCTGCCTCTCTAAAATGACCCACACTATGGAAATAGGTTGTTTTCAATGTGGCTTCCTTTCATAACTCTCATTTATCAGTTCCTCCTAGTTTTTCCTTCTGGGGTCAAATATGCTCATTTAATCTCCTTAAGTCTCTTGTTGCACTTCCTATGGAGTTATTCTTTCTTTGGCGATCTATGAGATTTTCAATAATTGTATTGGCTGATGTTCTCTTTGATTTTCTCATCTCTCCAGCTTTAGCTCATGAATTGATTGGACCTTTAGCTTCACCTAAGTTCCCCTGTTTCAATGTACTGTGGCACTTAGCCAATTTACCCTGTTATATATGCTAACTAGTATGACCAGAATACTAATTAGAATTACATTTCTCAATGCATGCAATTAAACTTCAGTAATCAAAATGTGCAAATAATACCCTCTTAAAAACAGACCACCACCACCACCTTGACATTTTAAAAATTCCAAAAGACTTCTTTCTTACCAGATTAGATGAGAGTTCCCCTCTGCCCAGCTGAAGGCCCTGTACTTCCCTCAAGGGCAATCTTCTTGCAAATCTCCAAATCTTTCAACCAATCAGCACTGCCCTGGAGCCACATGGCCTTGCTCCAGTTTCAAATGTTGGGAAGGCAAGAGCCAGCCCCAGTTAGGAAGAGGCTGACAACTGGGATCTCAGATAAATTTTTTTATGCTTTTAATTAAGGTTGTTTACCACAAAATTTGATTGGTAGTTTATTTCAAAATTGCTGATAAGGATGTTTGCGGTATTGTCTCTGGAGCTTATCAGTTGTTTTTTAAGAACACACACATATTGACTATATCATCACACAATTGCTTATCTTATTGAAAAACAACTTATAGAAAACAGCTTACTCAAGACAGCTCAATGACGAAATAGAAGTTTAAAACAAAATGGAATCAGTTGACAAAGCCTCTTCTTAAGTTAATAGAACATATTCACACTGTTATCAATTATACTAAATTGACAGACTTATTCCTATTATCTTAATGAGATACTAAAACTTCCTCTTACTATGAGCTCGCTCTCTCTCTCTCTCTCTCTCTCTCTCATTCATTTATCTCTCCCCAGAATGACTGCCATCTCCTTATTTCATTTTGGGTTCCTCTGCCAGGCAGCACTATCATGCAGGGCAGCCTTTACTGCCCAACTTGCTGTAACAATTAAGACAGAAAGCTAGATTTCATTGATTCATGCAATAGGAAAGCTCTGGGTACACAGAACTTCAAGAAAAGAAGGGGAGTGGAGGAATAAAAGGGGAAGGTCAAAGTGCTAAAAAACAAACCGCCCCAACTGCACCAATTTCTCTAGAACTGACTCTGTCACTTGACCCTCACTTACTTCTTGTCTGCCAGTGTAGGGCTCTACGTACATTAGGTACTAGATACTCAGCCTGTATTGCTGAATCATTAAGTTTTAGAAATTCAAGCCTTATGAAGTCTTGAGAGGTGGAACAGACATAATTAGACAGCAGAACACTTGCCCGTGAGCTCTCTGCTCAATTTAGTTTAAATAAAATATTGATTTAGTGCTTACAATAGTTAAGGCACTATGCTACGCTTAGAGATCAATTCAATTCAGCATTTATTAACTATTATGCGTGTATTTATTTGCCTTTGTCATTTCACAACTTCTAGCCTTCCCAATTTCACTCTTACCTCTGAGTTCAGCAACCAGTTGTATCACCACATCCTTATCATTTTCTCTGTTATATAGTGACCTTCCAAAAGCTTCCACAAAGACTTCAATACTTGGTGTACTGTCTTCTTCCCCACCCTTTTATCCTGACTTCCACATTCATATTGATGACCTTTCTGAAAATCTATACTATTTGTCACAAACCTCATCCACTCCCTTGACCTCCATTCCTACTCCATCTTAAGTGTGCACAGGTGGTCACATTTTAGACCCTTGACATTGTCTGAAACCATCTTGAACTCTAAAATTGCCTTCTCTGATTATAATCCCCTGTTCTTCCACCTCTCCCACAGCCTCACTACAACTGCATCCAGTTTTTACCCATATTATAATACCTAGTCCCTCAATCCCTCCCCTTGTTCCCACCCTCAGTTTTACTTCATTTCTCTCCCTATCAGCTGTCCAACGCTTTGTGACCCCATTTGTGGTTTTCCTGGCAAAGACATTGGAGTCATTTGCTATTTCTTTCTCCAAGTTGTTTTTATAGATAAGGAAACTGAGGCAAAAAGGGTTAAGTGACTTTCCCAAGGTCACACAGCTATGAAATGTCTGAAGTCAGATTTGAATTCAGGAAGATGAATCTTCCTGACTCCAGTTCTGGCACTTTATTCACTGCATCACCTAACTACCTATTCTCTCCCCATAAACTTGGCTTTATAATTGGATATTTCAAATATATTTTCTTCCAACCTTTAGCTTTCTGTATCTAGTCTTTCTGCTACTCCCACCCTGCACTACTTGTATCATCCTCCTCCTGGTTCCCTGCCCTCATCTGCCATCTCTGTGCTGTTAAACATTGTTGGATAAAGTCCCCGACCTTGCTGATTGGATCTGATGATCTGGGAACAGATTCATCCTTTTGAACTTCAGGGGGGTCCTCATTGTTATAGAGTAATCCTATTCATCTCTGACATTTTCATACTGTTCACTGCTCTTCCAAACCTCTTATATTTTCAAGCACTCAGCTACTATCCCTACTACACTTCTCAGCAAGATCATATCACCTACTTTATTGAGAAGATACTGAGAAGGTGAAAATGTGATAGGATAAAAAGGTGCATATGTAAGAGGTATTGTGGCATTAGATTAGAAAATATTTGATAACTGATAATCTGGTAATAATGACAATTATTATATATTATGTATATAAATATATATTTTTGTATATATGTGTATGTACAGCTACATATACATATCAGAAAGAAGATTGTCAAGTGTGTAGGGCCTTAGAGCTAATTTATGACTGAGAAAGTCCACAAATCCACATCCCCCCTGAGAAAGGTTGGCACTGTTCCGTATAAAAAAAAAGAAGTTTAGGAAAAGAATAACTGATTCTCTGAGAACCAGAGAAAACTTAATGATTACTCAGAGTTTCTGCCAGCAGGATATAAATAAATTGCCAAGGTGTGCGAGGGACTTTCTAGGAGAGTAAACACTCAAAAAAAGAATTTGGTAAGACCTTAGCTTAAAAGGGCCAGGGTCCCACATTGCATCCTGGGTCATCTCCAGTTTTCCTGAAGAATATCAGGCCATTGGACCCAGATGGCTCAGAAGAAAGTGAGGTTGTTGACTTTGCACAGCCCTTCCTCACTCAAATCAAAGTCAAATGCAAGTCATGTCATCACCTTGATGTCATGGTCCTCTTGGAGAACAAAGGACAAATACAACCTGTGAGGAGAATAGGATTAGGTAAGTGGTTATTAGTGCTACCTGGTGGTCTAGTCTGTACTATACCCTTGGTCTTCTCAGTCTTGATTACTATTCACTGTTTCAGTAATCCCCTGAAGATATTCCCCTCTGGTTTTCTAGAGATCTTTTAATTACCAAATCAATGGCCTTTCCCTAGTACTCATTTTGAATCACTTGACACTGTTGACCGTACCCTCATTCTCTTCAAGATACTTTCTCACTTCTCTTCTGATTCTTTTCCTTATCAGACTTTTCCTTATCAGGCCCTTCTTTGATCAAGTTCATCTTCCTACCTCACTCCTGAGAGTGAGTGCATGGGAATCTTCATCCTTTGTTCTCTTCTTTCTCTAAAATCAATCTCTCAGCAATCTCATCTGTTCTCATGACTTCAGTGATTTTTAAACAGATGATTCCTAACTCTGTATATCCAGCCTGTATCTCTCCTTTCCTTCCAGGCCTCTTTTTCAGTTGTCAGCTAGATCTTTCTACCTGTCTGTATAGCTTACTAGTACTTCAAATTTAAGATACCTAAATTTAACATCTTATTATTCCTCCCTTATCAAAAATCTGTCCCTTCTTTCAACTCCTTTTTTGCTCTGATGGTACAATTATATATAATCTTGAAATCTCAGGCATCTTTGATTCTTCTCCTCCTGTATTCAGATCACAGGTCTTTAATCTTTCCATTCTACCTCCACAATATTCTTCACATATGTATCTTCCTCTCCATTCACACTGTCATCACCTTGGTTTAGTCTTTTCTTCTCCAACATGTCCTATTTTAATAACCTCTGAAATTGGTCTCTCAGTATTTAATTCCTTCTCATTTTAATATATCCTTCACTCAGACATCATAATAATCTTTCTAAGGTATAGGTCTGACTGAGTAATTCGTCTTAAAAAATCTTCTACCACTGTAGGATAAGAGGCAAAGGGCTCAGTCTGGCATTTAATGTCTACACAATTTGTCTCTAATCTATTTCTCTAGTTTTGTTTTACTACATGACCCTTTTGTGGTCAAGGATATGGGTGGAACTGGGGAAGTATGAGATAACCCCTCATATTTTCACAATACCAGCCAGGATTGTAGAAGTAAGAAATATGTAATGCAGATCTGGATTGGTTGTGACTAACTCTGAACCTAGGTAGATTGATTTGAGACCCAGCTATAAGTCCTTTGAGCAGAATGAGAAAATGTATGTAAAGCATTTTGTAAACCTTAAAATACTGTATAAATACTCTCTCTTAAGTTAATCAGTTACAGACTTAGTGAAAATAGTGGGTATTTTCAGATCTCTCCCCAACTGGGTTTATTCTCATCTCACTGAACTTCCTGGATAAGCAATCTAGGATACATTCTTTCCTTGGCACCTGATCAGTGTTTTTCAGAAGAAGAGGGGGTATAGCATCCTAGAAAGCTGATGTGATCTTTAGCTGTACTGATAGGCATACTTTCCAGAAATGAGAAGATGCCTGGTCAGCCCACATATGGAGGATTGTATCCAGTTTGGGGAACTACATTTTAGGAAGAACATTGAAAAGTTGATGAGCATCCAGTGATTCAATCAGGATGATGAAAGTCTTCAGTTCATACCATATAATGCTATAGTTTAAGGGACTGGAGGATGTTTATCCTGAAGAAGCATTTGAAAAGCTATCATGAAGGAGGAATTAAACTTACTTTACTTGACTGGAGAGAGTGTAAATAAGAGCAATAAGTAGACATTTTGAAGAGGCTAGATGTCAGGAAAAAAATTTTAAGAATTGGAGCTGTCCCAGACTAGAATGAGCTTCCTCAGAAGGTCAAGGGTTTCTGCTCAATGGAAGTCTTCAAGCAAAGACTAGAAGATCACTTGTTGGTTATACCATAGAAAGAATTCTTTTTCAGGCATAATTTGGACTAGATGGACACTGAGCTCTCTTCCAACCAGAGGTGTATTGGAACCAGCTTGAACCAGCCCTCAAAAGTCAATTGATAATGTATGAGCATTTGTGCCTTAGAAATTGGAAAACGCTACAAATTAAAATTTTGTTTGTAGTCTTTTTCTGAGTGCCTACTCTAGACTTAAGAAAGTGATGGAGACAATGTTAATAATAAAAGTTAAACTTAGAAGTGTATTGTACATTTTTGAAGATCTGGTTGTTAAACATTTTGTCAGCACACACTGCTTCCAGCTCTGAAATTCTCTGATTTTGTGATCTGTGAGACCTCAGATCTAAAGTATCATGTGAACAGGGATTGGGATTAAATCTTGAGGTGGCCCTCAAGTGATATCTTCAGCCTTTAAGCTTTTGTAACTTTTGACTGACTGAGTTGCTGGAGGTCTCATGCAGATGAACAGGACTGAGGAATGTTGCTAGATCTAATGATTTTGCTATGTGATTAAACTTAGTGTAAGATATTATCTAGGCATAATTACAACTTTTTTTGTTAATTTATTTAGGAAAGCACATTATCAATAAAGTGGTTCACAATGGGCTTGTTTTTTAGGTGCTAGAGAAATGTAAATTATGATTATTTTTATATATATGTTTCTCAGTCCCTGGGAATTCAGCAGAATTAGATGTTGCATACACAGAGACTTAGGTGACTTTTTTCATGGTGCGCCATGATGGTCAGCATAATTCCATATCATAGAATGAATGGTCAAGGAAGGTGAAAAATGACTTATTGAACCTAATCATTTTAGGAATACAATAGAACATCACTCTGTAGGATGTAATTTTAGGATTTTTTTCTTTTAAGATCTAGATCTTAAGTCTTTAAAGTCTTATATAGTTTTCTTATTTTATAGAGGTCCCAGAAAGGTGAAGCAACTTGTGAAAGTCACATATCTAGCTAGTGGTAAAGCCAGGACACGTACTAGAAATGTCTTACTCTCCCAGACACCATCAATTTGTATGTAAAGTCATAGAATCATAGATTTAGAGCTGGAAGGTATCTTAGAAATTTTCTAGTCCAGTCCCATCAGTTTATAGATGAGGAACCTGAATCCCAGAGAGGTAAAGTATTTGCCCAGGAACACAACTAGTAAGTATCTGAGGTAATATTTTTTTACTTCTTCCTAATTCCAAAACTCCAAGTCCACTCTATCCCTATGTTGTTTCTTAACATGGTGTGTGTGTGTGTGTGTGTGTGTGTGTGTGTGTGTGTGCGTGTGTGTGAAGAGGCATATGTTCTGGGCTTGGGGTACAACAGCTATCTGTTTGGCTGAAACTTGGAGTATAGAAAGAGTATGTCAGCATAGCCCTCTGGTACATTCCAGCATCACAGTGGACAGCTCCTTGACACTTTTGCATAAGTGAATTTTTTCACCTTTTACAACTAAGAACTACTTTAGTAGGTTGCTAACACTAAAAAAGGACATTCATACTGAGGAAGGAAATTTACCCCCATTTTAAAAAAAGCAGCTTCATTTCTGTTATCTTACTCATTGCATATACATGTTGTTTCCTGAATTCAAAAAGAAAATTGAGAGAAGGAGAAACTGAGAAGTTGACCCACTTTAATAGACTATTTGGATCTGCTGGAGCTATCATGAGGACTTTAGAATTTTCCGTGGTTTATATGTCAGCTAGTCTGATGCTGTACAAAAGAAAGGAAGAAAAGAGGGCATATGGCGGTTTCATTTGAAGCTACCCCTAGTTGCTTTAGTTCTTAAGTTGAGAAGTCAAGGGTTATTTTCTATCAGAAGCACTTGAAAGACAAAACCACTGCCTTTCTGAGAAGATTTGAAACTTCCTAGTTTTTCCATTTGGGCTATTCTAGTTGTTTCCCTACCACACATTTTCCTTTTCTTTACCCTCAGTAGTATTTTCCAAGCACCATTTATTAATTCATTCTTTTGATATTTCTGGCATAGTACTTTCTCCTACACTCCCTTCCTCCAAATGGGCTTAAAGAATGGTAACTGCCTGAAACCTTGTATGTATTAAGAACTACCCTATAACCCGTAGCTACTCTAGGAGCTGGCTGTCATAATCCCCCCCATCCCCTCCAAAGTACTTGTGGAGGGAAAACCTGTCATTTGTAATCTCCTAGAGCAGTAGAGGGAATTATTTTGGCTAAAGGATGCCTCCTCCTAACAATAGAAGCAGTAAAGATAAATGTGTGTGTGTTTTAAATTACCTTATCAGAACACAGGGTTTGTTCCTATATTATAGAGTGGAAGAGTACTGAATTTGTAGTCCTATGTTCATCAGTCAAGAGTTGGAAGGGATCTTAGACTTCATCTAGTCCACTTCCCTCATTTAACAGATGATGAAACTGAAGCCCAGAGATTCTAAATAGCTTGCCCTAAATCACACAGGTTGCAAATAGCAAAACCAGGATTAAAACCCAGGTCCTTTGACACCACCACGGTAATTTTCCAATGCTGCCTCCTAGACCAGGATTAAAATCCCAGCTCCATCACTTACCACTTGCATGACTTTGAGCCAATCAACTCATCAGCTTCAGTTCTGTTTGTAAAATTATTGTTGCTCTGTCATTTCTGACTTTTCATGACCCTGTTTGGGGTTTTCTTGGCAAAGTTTCCATTTCCAACTCATTTTACAGATGAGGAAACTGGGGCAACCAGAGTTAAGTGACTTTTGCAAGGTCACTCAGCTAGTAAGGTCTGAGGCCAGACTTGAACTCAGGAAGAGGAGTCTCCTTGATTCCATGTCCAGCACTCTCTCCACTGCTGGCCCTTTGTAGAATTGTAGGAGTGAACTAACTTGACTATGAAGCCCTTATACTTGTAAAATCCTAAAATCCTATGCAGCTGGATATGAACTACAGAGGTGTGGTGTCGTGTTGCTAGAGCCGTGGCCCGAGTGGTAACTCTTGCTAGAGCAGAAGAGGACGATGGCTACTATCATTCTTAGAAGGCATAGTGGGACCTCTAATGGCACCAAGAGGAAGTCTTTGAGAGAGGATGCTTGTGAAGACTCTCCAGTTGAGGGCAGCAAAGAGCTATATGAAGTCATCAAGGCAATGGGAGCAGCTAGAAACTATAGGATGATTGGTCCTGGGATGGGGATCCTGTGGAATACTGGATGAAGAATATTGCGGAAATTGAAGGTATTAGAATGCCCTTGGGGAGTGTACTGTGTTCATAGGTTCTTCTTTCCTTATTAGTAAAGCTACCAGAAGGTATAGCACCAGTGACAATTATACTGAAATATGAGCCCTCCAGTTAAGACAGGCAGCTAGCTAAATGGTACCATGGATAGAGTGCCAGGCCTAGAGTCAGGGCCTGAGTTCAAATCTAACCTCAGAAACTAGCAGTGTGACCCTGGGCAAGTCACTTAACCCTGTCTGTCTCAGTTTCCTCATCTGTAAAATGAGCTGGAGAAGGAAATGGCAAACTACTCCAGTATCTTTGCCAAGAAAACCCAAATGGGGTCATGAAAAGTCAGACACAACTGGAAAAATGACTGAACAACAACCAGTTAAGAGACTCCAAGGTTTCTATGTGGAGACTTGTGCCAAGTCTAACCTCTTCTCCTGCTAGGTCTATCTGGTGTCTGATAAAGGTGTTGCTTCCCAATCTGGTCACCTCCTTCTCCCCTCCTACATGCCCCTTCCCCCTCTCTCAGCCTTACTTGTTTTAGACAGTTTAGCCAGATTAAAGACAATTTCCTTGCCTTGCCAAGTGTTTGGGCCCTGAGAGGGGGCAGATAATGAGGAAGTACCCTGTCATTGCCTTGGAGTTGAGGCAGACCTCATCCTGTGTCATTCCACTGGAATGCAGCTCCAGAAGCATTCTCCAGAAGCAGCTGTGGAACACTCAAGAAAGCTCAGGATTTAATCCCAAGCTTTGGATTTGAACCTCAGTTCTGCTGCGTATCCCTTGGTTAGCTCCAATTTGTCCTTTATACATCTTATTTGTACATAATGGTTTGTATGTTGTCTTCTCCCTTTAGAGGTGAGAACTCCTTGAATGCCTTTCTTTGTATACTCAACACTTAGTACCATGCTTGGCATATAGTAGGTGCTGAATAAATGCTCATTGACTCACTGACTTTTATCTTGGACATCTCTGGCCTTACTATCAGTATCTCATGTGTGTCACTTATCACCTCCACCCCTTCCCCACCTGAGAATGGGACTCCATCCCTGGAACCTCCCTGGGCTTTGATATCTTTTATGACAAATATAATATAATGTAATGTAAGATAATATAATGAATATATAATATATATCATATTATAATGTAATATAAGATATTATATAGTGTGGTATATATAATATTATACAAAATAATATATAAAATAATATCATCATATTAGATATAATATCATAACATAACAACATAACATAACTTAACAATAAGCTTTGGTGTTATCTTGCTTGGTTTCAGGCCCCCACAAAACTTCTATCTCCAGCCTCACCGCCTGGAACCTGCCTTCACTTCCAACTTCTCAGATCCTCCGCATCCTTTGATGCTCTTAGAAGGTGAGGACTGACTTGCTTGCTTCTGTCTGTATCCCTGGTACTTGGCACATTGCCTGGAACATAGTCAATAATTAACAGATAGAACTAGGAAGACCTGAATTCAAATCCAGTCTCAGACACTTCCTAGTTATATGACCCTGGGCAAGTCAATTAACAGCTGTCTGTCTCAGTTTCCTCATCTGTAAAATGGAGATAATTATAGTACCTGAGCATCAAATGAGATAACATTTGTAAAGTTCTTTGCAGACCTTAAAGTGTTATGTAAATGCTAACAAATATTAATAAATTCTCCATTTCTTCCTTTCTTTTTCTTCCTTCTTTCTTTTCTTTCTTTGTTTCTTTCTTCCATCCTTCCCATCTATCCATCCATCTATCTCTCTCTCTCTCTCTATCTGTCTGTCTGTCTGTCTATCTGTCTATCATCTATGTATTTATGTATCTATCTATGTATCTCTCTATCTGCCACTATGCTGGGTGCTGTCAGAACAAATTGGGGAGACTGACAGTGTTTTTTCTTCTTTGTGAAGTGGTCTCCAGGGCAGCATTTTACTCCTTGAGGGAGCAGTGGTCATCACTATCCTGTGGCAATGGAGCCCTTTCCTAGGGCCACCAGAGTTAGAGACCCACAGAAGCCTCCCAGGGCTGGTGAGTCCCATAACTGCTGTGGCTGCTGTTGTTGCTCTCTCTCTCTCTCTCTCTGGTCAGCAGTCAGAGACATTAAGAGAGGAACTTGGGAAAGGGAATGACTCATTGGCACTAATGAGGCCACTAAGCTTCATTTCAGCATTTGTATTTCTACTCTTGTGGTTTGTAACTGCTTTTGTCAGGCTCCCCCATTGGCATGAAAGCTCCACCTCAGCAAGTATCTCTGTTCAGCCCAGATAATAATTTCTGTTCTTCTATTGCTGAATATGACTTTAGCTACAAAGAAATGATCCTTACATATTGTTTCTCCTCTGAGCACTTACTGCCAGACCTTAAATAAACTTTCCCAGAAAGCTGAGGTAAATGTAATACACTAAGTTACCTGAGTATTTGGGAACTGAGGCCTTCATCTTTGAATGGATTTAGAAGGATGGGCCAGAGTCCTCTTTCTACTGTCCCCTCCAGCTCTTTACATGAGATCAGTAGGCAGCATTCCCTCATATCGTTACCAAGCAGCTGGTATTTCAACCAACCAAGGAAATACTCATCTGTTCCTCTAGCAACCCCTGATTCATGTAATTCCTCTATTGGTGACTAATTAGAGGTGATGCACCCAGACTACATTCCCAGAGACATAAAGGGGTTGAATACCTGCTGTCAGCAATCAAGTGAACCTACCTTCAATTCTCTGGCATCCTCATAAACAAAAGGAGATCTGTCACCATTTTATTATGTTGCTGGCCCAGACTGACTAACCAAGTGGCACTCACAGTCTCCTCTCCTATAAAAACATAGCAGCTCTAATTAACACAAGGCATTCAGTTGACATTTTCAGTACTCTAGTTATATTGGATTATTCCTTCTAAATGTGGTGTGACAAAACAAAACACCTCATTGCACCTCATTGCTTTGCTTTAGTGGGCTGGGAGGTAGTCCTCCAGTAATGGCTGTGATGGTCAGGGACATCTGCTGGGTTTGCCAAAAATTCAAGGATATTAAGGGAAAAGAAGCCTGCTTAGCTTGACACTGAGGACAATGAGCTTCCCTTACCCTAACTCATTCATAACAAAAAAGAGGAAGGGAGTTTGAGAGGCAGAAGTCACTTATTCTCTCTTTTTTGGAAATACAGTGAAAGTATCTGAATGGATCAAGATCTATTAGTTTATTGGGAAGCCTATAAGGCAGAGCAGGATCAGACAGGGGAGCAAGTGTTCCTGGGAGATCAACTTGGAAGGTATATGATCAGGCTGAGCAACAGAGGTGATCCCTGTTTGAATAAAGCAGACCCAGAACTCAGGCTAATACCTCATGCATAACTTGATGATGTGGGAAGTGGGGCTGGGGTGGAAGGGTTGAATTAACGAAGAAAGGGCAGGGTCTGTGTAGCACAATGGGAGGTGGAGCTGGAGTTCTATGTGCCCACCTTCTGGGCCCTGCAGCGACTCTGTGGTATCGATGTATACATTGTCATGCCACCCATTGCCCATGGCCCCACTCCCTCGGTCTTCTAAGACTAAAAGGGTAATTCAAATGGGATACTTTTCTTTTTCTTTCATTTCATGGGTACTTTAGAATTCAGTAGTTCTGAAAGTGTAGTCCAGGGACCTCTGGGAATCCTCAAGATCCTTTCAGGGAGTTTAGGCTTTTTGTAACAATACTAAGATGTTTTCATTTCTCATATGGTAAATATTGATATAAGCCACATTTAAAAATTCTTTTGGGGAGTCTTCAATAATTTTTAAGAGAAAGGAGTGCTCAGACTAAAAAGTTTGAGAACCATTGTGAAAGAATACATGCCTTATTTTATCTAGGTAATCACATGGCATGCTGGTAATCCATGAACCTGAAGGTAGTAACATAATGGAAACCTTGTGGATGAAAATCACTCTAAGGAAAAATAGAAGCAATATGGAAAAGAAACCGGGGGTGCAGTGGATAGACAGCTGCCCCTGGAGTCAGGAAGGCCTGAGTTCAATGCTGGTCTCAGATACTTACTAGTTTGTGTGAACTCTGGGCAAATTATTTAACCACTTTCTGCCTCAGTTTCCTTATCTGTAAAACAAGAATAACAATAGCACCTATCTTCCTGGGTTATTGTGAATATCAAATGAGATGATATTTGTAACATGTTTTGTGAACCTTAGAGCACTGTACAAATGCACTTTATAAATGTATAAATTAGTATTCAAATACCATAGAGCCTGCTCTGAAGATCTAACCTAAGCCCTTTTGGCTTTGGTCTTTTTTTTTTTCATTTCAGAGGCACCCAGTTAATGGTCATATGGCTCAGTACTGTTGGATATAGTAGGGTCAGTCAAGATTTTGAAGCAGATGCCTTCTTTTTTAAAGCATATTAATTCATTTATTTTCAGTTTTCATCATTCACTTCCACAAGAATTTACATTCAAAATTTTCTCTCCATCTCTCTCCATCCCACACCCCGGGACAGCATGCTCCCCATCTACCCCTTCCTCCAGTCTGTCCTCCCTTCTCTCACCCCCACCTTCTAGCAGGTAGTCTTCTTGCAATGCTTTACTATTTCTCTTTTCAAAGTCTTTCTTCTCCTTGGCAGGATCTGTTGTCTTGTTGTCCCAAACCCCACCCCACCAGTGACCCTCTAAGATTTGCTCACTCTGACTACATCCCATATTTGGAATCTTTCCAATTCATTCCATATTTTAAAAAATAGATGTGATGTTCCCTATTCCTTTAGAACTGTGAACAGATCTGAAGTAGAAATCAGTTATCAAATAAATTAATATTTTGCTAGATAATAATAAATGATAATGGGTACTACTATATATATATATATTTAACAACAGATTTTCATTGATATATATTTAATTTTTACAATGCCTAGGTTCTCCACACACACACCCTGATATTCCTCTTCTCCTTCTAGGGAGCAGTCCTTTATAACAAATAATTTTTTTTTTCAAAAAGAGAGGGGGGGACAAAAGAGAAGCCATTCAAAAAATCAACAAATATATTGAAAATAATATGATTATACATTTTTGTAGACCCCTACCTCTGTAAAGATGTGAAAAGATGTCTCTTCTCCTATCAAGATGTGCTTTATACTTTTCCAACATAACTTTCACATTCAATTATTTTATGGAGCCTTCCTTTATGGTCAATGACCTTGTTGGGTATATATCTGACAGTGGAATCTCTGGGTCAAAGAGTTGGGACATATTTGTCATTTTAGTCACGTCATTCCAAATTGCTTTCCAGAATGATAATACAGTATTAATTCTTAGCTCTCCCCAAAACAAGATGTGTTTGTCTTTCCACAGCAACTTGAACACTCTTTCTTTTGTCATTTTTGCCAGTTTACTGGCTATGATATGAAATCTCAAGGTGATTTTGGTTGGCATTGCTGTTTTGGAGTATTCTTTTTGCATGTTAAGTTTACATTTCCTCTTTGGAGAACTGTTTGTTCTCAAAGGAGTCCTTTGACCCCATCTCCATTGGGGAATGGATATTTCTATTTATAGTGGAAACTTCCAACATCATGATATATCAGCAAGTAAGATATTTCTAATTTTTATTTGTTTATTTATTTTTGGAAAATGCTTTATTGATACTTTCCTTTAAAAATCATTATCAATTCTCTCAGTAGAATTCTCCCTTTTAATATATAACTACTATTAGTCACAACTTAGTCCTATCTAGCAACATAACTCTCATTGAATATCTATGGTCCTCGACTTCTCTACCAAGCAGAAGGTTGGCTTTACTGTTATTTCTGTGAAGTCATAACTGCTCTTTGCATTGATCAGAAACCATGTGCTTGGCCAGTGTCATTTTCCTTTACATTATTAGGGCTATTGTATAAACTGTAGTCTATGTTGAACTTACATCACTATGTATCAGCCTATACAAAGAGAAGGTATTTTTTAAAAGACTGACTTTTGAAGTACCTCATCACTTCTGTATGTATCCTGAAGTATTTTGCAAATATCACCTGTCACCAAGGATAAGCTTCAGTTTATAAGCTCTTCAAGGTCAGAGACTATATCTGTTATTTTACCTTATATCCTATTTTATTTTTAGTTTATTTTATTTTATGGAATAAAATAAGCATTTCCATAACATAGCATAATCAAAAAGATGAATTGCATATGAAACTGCCAATCCATTATGTACAGCTTGCTATTCCCTCCAAATAGACAACAGAGTTATCATATAAATTTCTTCTATTTTTTATTTTTTTCCTCGCTGCTCTGTTCCCACCCTAGAGATGGCCTTATGTCCTACTTTATGTCCCTAGTACAGTGTTGTATGCCTACTGACCTCCCACCAAATACGGTATGTTGACCAACAGTGAATTCTGGTAGCATGAACTTTTCTTTTTCTAAACCAACTGCTTGGTTTATGATTCTAAGAATGCTTTTTGTTCCAACGTTCAAGATAGACTGGAGTTTTACTAGAAGGTCATTCTCCTGAATCTTTGGCTTTCCACTGGGACAGGGAGAGGGAAATGACAATAATTTCAGCTCCTTGAAAACACCACCAAGGTCATGGAACTCTCTCCACAGAAGCATTCATTTCTCTGTGTCAGCAGAATAGACAGAAGCAAGTGTCAGCTGTTCATTCCTGGGTCTGAACCCAGTAGTTCAATGCACTCTGCAAAAATGAACAAAGTGGTTCTCTGTGGTAATTATAGGGGAACTTTCCTTTCTGCTCTCTTATTCTCTCAATCCTTATTACCCTCTTTCCCCACAAACCTATGGCAGGCGGTTAGCTCTACTCTTTCTCTTTTACTAGAGGAAGGCACAGAATCAAGGAGACTGAGTGACTCAATGCCCAGGTCACCCAGGGGCATAGACCAGAACCACTAATGTCACTCTGGTTGGCAGGCCACCACAACGTCTCTGATGTGATGTGGGCTGTAGGGCAATGTAAATGGCCAATTGTTAGCTTCCAAATGAGTATCAGTTATTATAGGGGAAGTGATTCAGTTAGTTTTGTAATCCTTTTCGTTATTTTGTGTTCTGAAATTTCTACAATTTCTAATGATTAGATATGGTACTGGGGCTGCTGGTAAAGAAATAAGAATTGAAGTGTAATTAACAATTTTGGTGCTTGGGCCAAACAGCATGTCCAAACAAATTCCACCTTGAACCAATTTTGCAATTCATGATATGAAAAAAATACAGTTAATTGAGAAAATTCAGTTGAACAAGAGGGGAAATTATTTACTTAGTAGCTCACAAAAGGGTACATCTGGGAATAGCCTAGATTCACTGATTGTTTTTCCTAAATTGGTGCCAACTCAGTTGTTCCTCTGTTGCCTTGAATATATTTCACCCATGTTATGGTTTTAGGGATAAGCCACTCCTTGGAGTGAAGTTACTGTTTGGTGACTACACCATTTCTCTAACAACACATTCTCATTGTGTTCGTCCTTCATTACCGAAGAAGACCATGCCATCAGAGGAATGATGGACATGACTTGCATTTGACTTTGATTTGAGTGAAGGAGGGCTGTACAGGTCACCAGCCTCACTTCTCCTCCAGAGCCATCTGAATCCAGTGACCAGATATTCATCAGGATGCCTGGAGATGACCCAGGATATACTGAGAGACCTTGGCCCCTTTAGGCCTAAGTGAGATAACTTCAGTCTCTCTTTTAGGCAGAAAACACATGTGGGATGATTAAAGTTGGGTGGCAGGTCAAGCCTGGGGGAAGCAGTACATTGTCTCACTGAGAACGAATAGAAAAGCCAGAAGTCTAACATGGGTCAATGTCCTTGGACACAGAAAGAGCACTGGCTCTATAGAACCTAGGTTTAAATCTTGCCTCTAAAACTTACTACTTGAGTGACCCTGACAAGTCACTTATCCCTGGGCCTCAGTTTCCTCATCTGTAAAATGATGGGCTTGCATAATATGACCTCTGCTCTAGATTTATGATCCTATGACAATTCCCTTATCTTAGCTTCTTCAAGTTTGACTGCTTCTGCTAACCATATGGTATAGTAGCAGTGAATGAAAGACCTCGCCACAATGATCTGTTCATTCCTCCTTGTCCTCCAAAATTAAGTACTATTCCTCTTTGACATCATCTAAATCATGACTGCCACTGAAACCAGGAGGTAAAGAAATGAGCAAAGATTTCCCTATTTTCCTTCTCCACATGTTTCAAACTATGTATAACATCACGTATTTGGGAGGATAAGTAAGAAAGTGCAGATATGTTCTTGTGCCCTTTGCTTACTATTTTCCCCATCCAGGATCCAACATGACTATGAGTCCACAGAGGTTGAAAGCTCAGCCTCCCTTGAGAGTTGTTAAAGAACATGTGATTTTTCTCTTTCAGTCAGTTCTTTGATTCTGGAGATAGTCAATAGCCTCATAGTTGAGTTTTGTGTTTTTGCTGGCAAGACTGCAGTAGGTTACATTTGATTTCTGTTCATATTCTTACTGCCGTTAATTAATGATACAGCTTCAGGAAGGAAGAGTGAGGGAAAGAAGAGGGATGGAGAGAAGGCAGTGGAAGAATGGAAAGAAACTGTTTCTGAATGACAGAATTAGGAAAATGGTAATAGCTTATTTATGACTAAAAAGCACTTTGACATACATAAATTCCATATGAGCTTCATAAACTTCCAAAGGGTTAGAAGATATGCCTCATATCTCCATTTTATAGATTAATCAATCAAGCAATTCAACATTTATTAAGGACTTACTATATTCTAGTCACTGAATTCTATACTGGGGATGCCAAGACAAAGACAAAACAGTGTCTATATTCAAGAAGTCTATTTTCTATGGTGGAGGACAGCATATCCTCATATAAGAATATACAAATTAAATACAAAGTAATTTTAGGTGGGCTGGCAATATCAGTTCGGGTAATCAGAAAAGATTGCATATGGGAAGTGACATTTCAATTGAGCTTTGAAAGGACTTGAGATTCTAAGAAACAGAGATGAGGACTGTGTTCCTAGGGAATCCAATGGGACAGCCTGTGCAAAGGCATTAAGATGGGAGATGAATGACCATCTAAGCTTTACAATTGAGAATCAATCAATAAGCATTTATTAAGCACTTACTATATACCAAGCATGATGGTAAGTGCTAAACATACAATTAAAGTAAAACATAGTTCCTACCATCAAGGAGCTCACATCCTTATAGAAGAGACAATATCCAAATATCGCTGTTGCTTATTCTTCCTTTTGAAGAGGATCAAGGACATCATGGCGGAGATGTCTTGACTTATGCATGAATTGGATTTAAGTGAGGCAGAGTTGCACAAAGTTGTCAATCTCACTCTATCTTCCAGAGAGAGTGTCGAAGTCTAGAGGCAAGACAAAAGGCCAGATGCAGTGGATGGCCTTGGGGTCTTTGATATCTGACCAGGCTCTCAGTGCTCCATAGCACCCGCAACTACAATAACCACCACAGGTTTTATGTTTGATCCTAGAGAAAATGGGAAACCACTGGAGTTTTCCAAGTAGTGGGGCAGAGAAGAGGATGATAAAGTATGGCCAACATTTTAGGAAAATTACTTTGGCAATTGAGTACATGATGAATTGGAGTGAGGAGAAATCTGAGGCATCAAAAAAATCTGAGAAATCAATTCGAAGACTGATATAATAGGCCAGATCAGAGGTATTGGGGCCAGGAAGGGGGATCAAGGAGCCATGTAGAAGGCAAGAAGAGCCATATCTTCATCATAGACTGGAATGAAGGAAAGGATAGCAGTGATGTATGAGTGAAGTCACTGGAGGAAAAGGGTAGAAGGTGAAATCTCATTGAATGGCCTCATCTCTTTTTAAATGAAGCATGAATCAACATCCTCAGCTAAGAGATCTGAAAGGGCAGGGGGTTTCATGGGAGAATTGAGGAGAGATGAGCAGCTGCTGTTAAGCGTGGGATATCTGACTGGTTAAGAAGTAGAATGATTGCTATAATGAGGTCCCATTTGAGATAAGGTAACAAATTTTTAGTGGATCTAAGTCAGCAGTTTTGAGATTTCTTTTTTCAGTTCTGGTCAAGAGCCCATGAACGGGGGTGAAAGATGTAGATGGGGAGATGAATTGAGGGTTGGAATTTTGCAAGACACTATTGGGTGATAGGACAAAGGGGATGGGGATTAGGGTTACAGAAAGAGAGCAAGGGATAATATATAGTTTAATTGGTTCTCCGAGGGTTGAGATAGGGAAAGGAGAAGAATATCGTCAGTGCAGGGTGATGATCTGACAAACAATTTAGGGTATGAGGAAATAGAAATCATGGTGAGGGCAATAAATAGAGTTAGAGGTTGTAAGGCATAGAAGAAGATGGAAAGATAAAAGATTATGATTAAAATACAGATTTCAAACTTGCCTCCAAGGCCATACAGCTAGTAAGTGACACAGTCAGGACTCAGCTCAGATCTTCTGATCTCCAATAATGTTTCCATTATATTTCATAACTTTTCAGGTTACCTATCTGAATAACCACATGCTGAACATTCAATACTTTTAAGTCTACAAACGAAAAGAGTTACAATTGCAAATTTTAGGCCCTGGGAAAAGGTGGTTACATTAAAGAAAAAAAAAAACTCTTTCTAGATTTCCAGAATCTCTAGCATCATTTCTACTTTTTAGTTTTCTGGACTTCCTTCAAGACTCAGCTCAAATGCTATCTTCTATAGAAGACCTTTTCCAATTTCCTACCTACTAGTATTACCTTCGAAATTACCTCCAAAATATTTCCAGAATTTCTAGTAATTTTAAGTATTGTTCTTCCCATGGGAAAGTTGGGTTGTTGATTTTTCAGTCTCCTTTTTGCTTGTGGCTTTTCCTGGTTTGGTATATGTAGACTATTTTCTTATCAAGCTGCTGGTTCTATAAGAAGTAACCATCTTTCTCTGGAGATGGACAGCACCTTTCATCTTACGTCCCTCAGAATTGTCTTAGATTATTGTCTTGCTGAGAATAGCTAAGTTATTCACAGTAGATCATTAGACAATATTGCTATTACTGTATACAATGTTCTCCTGGTTCAGCTTATTTCACTTTGCATCAGTTCATATAAGGCCGGGAACATCCTGCTTGTTATATCTTATGGTACTTAGATTTCATAAGTAAGGCAAATATGTCTGACTTGCCTATAATAATAAATGATTTTTCTTCTTACCACTTTACTATTTGCAAAGCTTTTCACACATATAGCTCCAATTTTGGATTATATCCTAATTCATATTTGCAAATTGGGGAGGGAAATGGGAAGATTACTGTCCCAGGTTCAAAATACTCTGCAATTCTATACTCTTGAAGCTACAGCTCACAATTCCCACAGTACATCTTCCTTTTCACTAGGGGTTCACACTTTTTTGTGTCCTGGATCCCTTTTCCAGTCTGGTGAAAACTTTTTACCCCTTCTCAGAATAATGTTTTTAAATGCAGAAAATGAAATATATAAAATTACAAAGGAAAATAATTGTATTAAACAATTAGTCAACTAACATTTATTAAGTGCCTACTATTTGCCAGGCATTGTATTAAGAGATAGGGATACAAAGAAAGGCAAAAAACAGGTTTTGTTCTCAAAGAGCTCCTATAATCAATTATATACAAAAACACAGTTAGCAAAATGTTTTTAAAGACCAGTTAATGGACTCCAGGTTAAGGACCCCTGCTTTGCACAATTGGCCCAATGCATTTATTGATATGGCCTCGTAAAAACAGTAGTTATAAAAATTCACTTCATAAACCTGGGCTATAGTCTCCCACAGCTATATGGAGTGTTATTAGGGAGAATGGGCACACATAGGATCCTCTAATAGAGAGACACACGCTTCTTA
The DNA here is from genome assembly GCA_028658325.1 of Potorous gilbertii. NCBI lineage: Eukaryota > Metazoa > Chordata > Mammalia > Diprotodontia > Potoroidae > Potorous > Potorous gilbertii. The sequence goes on along the minus strand of CM053770.1, from coordinate 584,232,028 downwards.
ACACGTATGACCAAAACAGCTCACACCTCCAACACCGTGGGACCCAGGGGTCTTTTCTCTTTTTTTAGTGTCCACATTCTCTGCTCCCACCCTGACACCCTCTACCCCAAAGGTGCAGTAACTCAGCTGAGTTAGACTGACTAGGTCTGCTTTTGGGTAGACACGATGTCTTCTATTCTGTTGTTCAGCTGATGGGGTGAAAATAGAGCTAAATCCTCTGACACCCCTTCTCCATCCCTGGCTAAGAGGTAAAGAGATGTTAGTTGCTGCTCAGGAAATGGGCTCTTCTTTCATAGCTGGCTCTCTTTGCTTCCCAAAATCATACTGCTGAGCTTCATTCCTTATATTAACTACCTGCTTGGAGTGTCTCATTTTTAAAGTTTTCCCAGGGGGCTAGCTACATTCTAATTCTATTGATTTTGATCTGAGAAGTTCACACCTCATAAAGGAGTAATGAAGTATAAGCCTTTCTTTCTACCTTGAAGCTTTAATAACTTAAAAAAATCAATTCAATGTCGTGTTCCTTTCCCCACATGCTCTGTTCCATCTTTAGGCCCCGACATATCCACTGGCAAATTTGGACCAGCATTGCTAGAGATCACTACATGTGGAAAGCTAGGCTTTTTTAGAAAAAAAAAAAACAACTCTTAAAGGACACATTATTGAAACTTAGCTGTTTTTGGTCTTCTTGCCATTTTATTTTCCCCTTGAGAAACTGATGGTAACAAGGAAAAGGAGGAAAGGTAAAGGAGAAGCTGGAGAGACATCCAATTGAATTGATAGCCTTTGAATAATAAAGAATTAATCATTATACCCTAAATAGATTGGCAATAACTTTTCCTGCTACATGTCCTTCCAAAAGTTAAGATTTACCATTTCCTTCTCCGTTCTGATGCTGACTAACCAGTCTGAGAAACCCTCTTTCACCACATCCCTCCCCCTGACTCTAAGAAGTAGTTCTCTATTTCCTGAGCAGATTTATTGTGGTCATCGCTGTTGTGGAGACAGTGGTTATTTTAGCTGAAGTCACCAACAGCACAGTCTCTGTAACAGTGAAAAAGCTCAATGACCTGATACTATCTCAGGTAACTGGAGCATGACTTTTTAAAGTGAGAAGCTACTTTTAAATTATTCAGTGAACCTTCCTCCAGTTCACAGGCCTTGTAAAACAGCAAGGTGGGCACAAAAGAGGCACAACTTTTGATGATTGTCATGTAGAGGCACTTGAGGGGATAAGTGGAAGGGAATGGGGATTAAGGTCCCAGTTTGAAGGATGCCAAGTTGGAAATAGGATGCATTAAAGCCATGTATTTTACTCTATGTTCAAGGTCAGTCCAGGGTCAGTCAAAACCTATGGGTGTAGAGAAAATAACTGATTTGGGAGATGTTTGTGGGGTGATATAAGGGAATATGGAAATTATCTGTGTAAGAAATTATTTTCTCCAATTTTCCCCCCCAATAAACAGCTTTTACCCTGACTGCCATGGACTCTGATTCCTACCACCATTGTCAGTTAGCACTGAGAGAAATTATTATTTTCTTTTATATTAATAATCAATTAGTAATTTAGGATCCAGTCTTTTATTTTTTATTTCCTCATTAGCCCCTGTAGGTCAATCAGCCAGTTTCTGAAGGATAAGGCTGATAAATAAGATTGGCCAAATCCTCTAGGAACTTTTGGATCTTGAGAGGGACCCCAGCCAATTAGGAGACCTTAAATTCTATTTAGAATGTAAACAGAATCTAATCTAGATGATTTCCAGCCCTAAAGCATTAAACCCGTGTCCTTGTACCCTTCCACCGGAGTTTAGGGTGATCCAGTTCATGAAGGAGAAAAGCAATCAGAGTACTCTGGGTAGAGATGGATTCCTCTGTGCAGATTGCTGGAGGAAACTGGAGGCTCATGATGAAGCCACATTCTCTATAGGAGGAGCTGAAGACTTTGAGCCCACCCCCTCTCTTAAAAATGCCACCTGCTTCATTAATTATTCCACAGTCAGGGTTGATTTTCATCTGTCTAGGGCATCATTCCCTTTTCCAAAAGTGTATTAAGGCTTCCAGGCTCTTTATATATAATATACATAATATATATATAAGTCTTTGGTTATCAAGAGAGACCAGTGAACATCAATTTATTGATTATTAGCTAGCCTAATTAATACATTGATCATTAGTTAATCCAGAAACACTCCCTCTTGGAATTTTTATTCATCAAAGCACCAATCCAAATAGATTAGAGAAAGAATGAAAAGCTAACAAAAAAGAGAAGAAAATGATTGAAGGAAAAGAGGTTCTGCAATTCTTTATTTGAAATATCTTTCATTTCTGGCTCACCCCCCCGCTCCTCCCCCCTGTATTTTAACTATAATAACTCTAGACCAAGGTTATATCTCACTATATCCCTGGAAATGGAAGCAGCCCGGTATAGTGGAGAATACAGTTTGAGGGGAGACTTAAGACCTAGCCTTTTCTCAGTCCTCATTTTCCTAGCTTTCTGCAGCCTTTGACACTGTTGATCACCTCCTCCTTGATACTCTTTCCTCTAAATTTTCAGGACACTACTCTCTCTGATCCTCTTCTTATCTATCTGACTGCTTCTTTTCTGTCTCCTTTACTGGATCCTCACCTAGAGCACACCCTCTAACCACAGGTGTTCCACAAGGCTCTGTTCTGGAAACTCAGCTCTTCTCTCCCTTTGGAACCATCTCCAGCTGTCCTGAACTATATCTTGTCATTGGACCCAGATGGCTCCAGAGGAGAGAGTGAGGCTAGTGACTTTGCACAGCCCTGCCTCACTTAAATCCAGTTCACTTGCAAGTCATGGCATCATCCTCCTGATGTCATGACCTCTTCTACAAAGAAGCATAATAACAATCTCTTCTCCTTTTATATTGCTTCACTTGGTGATCTCATCAGCTACTATGGATTTAATTATGATCTCTAATGATTCTTAAAGCTACCATTCTGCCCCAGTCTCTCTGTTAACTTCTAATCTCACATCTCCAACATTCTTTCAGATGCCTTGAATTGGGTGTCCCGCAGACATTTTAAACTAAACATATCCAAATCCAAATTCCTCATCTTTCGCCTCTAAGGCCTTCCCATCTCTTGCCTTTCCTATCACTGTAGAAGGCCACACCAACCTCCCAGTTCCTCAGACTTGCAACCCTGGGTGTCATCCTTTACTCCTCACAATTTCTCAGTGGTATAGCCAACCTATGGTGAAGGTCCATCAATTTCACCTTTGTAATAGCTCTTGAATATGGCTCTCAAGGAAGGGACCTTTTTCTCCTTTCACACTGCCATGACTCTGGTACAAACTTGAATTACCTTATACCTAGACTACTGAATTTAAGGGTCTGCCTGCTTGAAATATCTCCCCACTCCAATCAATGCTCCATTCAGCCACAAAAATGGTTTTCCTAAAGTCTTTCTTTGACCCTAATCACCCATGATTCAAGAGAGAAAAATTCAGAGCATTTTAAAGATCTGAATTTATAAAGTGAGATATACCTATACCACACAAAGTATATTTGAAGGTAATAGCTTCTGCTACCTGTTATGTTTTGAGACAGATTTCTTAACAGTGTCAAATAATAGGGACTGATCAACTCCTCTGAAGGTACCTTTCCATCTGAAAGCTCAGCTATCTACCCTAACAGAGAGATGCAATGCCACAGATAATTCAAAATAACGATCCAGACAATTTCTTTTCGCTATTTGTATTGTATGGACTTAGGTTATAGAAAAAGTCTCTTTTATAATGGGCTGTATCATTTATATGGTATTTTAATCTTTACAAAACCTTAATATATATGTATATACATATACATATCTACATATATATACATATATGTATCTACATATACATATATATATATGTATATATATATATATACATATATATATATATATATATATAAACCCTCATTTGATCTTCCCAAATAATTCTCTGAGGCATTCCATTTTGAAGGTATGAAAACTGAGATTCAGAGTCTAACAGATTTGTCTGTGGTTGCATTCTATTAAATGTCAGACTTGGGATTCAAATCTAAGTCTTTTCTGATTTCTAGTGTCATTCTGCTCCTTCAAAGTTGCTATGGCCCAGTAGGTACAGTTCTGGACTTGGAGTCAGGAAGACTTGAGTTCCAATCATGCTTCAGATACTTACTAGGTATGAGACCCTGGGAAAGTTTAAAAAAATTTAACCTTTCTCTGTTTCAGTTTCCTCATCTGTAAAAAAAAAAGAGGTAATACTAGTTTACAAGACTGTTGTGAACATCAAATAAGACAATATTGGGGCGGGGGAACCACTTTGCAAACCTTAAGACACTATGTAAATATTGGTTGTTATTATTCACCTCAGAAAGACAGCATAGTATAGTGGGTTGAGTGCCAGAGATGGAGTCAAGATCTATGTCCACATTCCGCCTTTGACACTTATCAGTCGTGTGACTATGGGGAAATCATAACCTCTCTTTGCCTCAGGCAACTCTATGATTATAAGTTATAGGTAGGTTACAATTTGCTTGGGTGGAGGGAAAACCCACGCTGATGAAATGATGGGTCCGCAATATATTTAGCACAGGCTAATACTAAATTTGCATACTCACAGAATGATAGACTGAAAGGGACCTTACATCTACCTAGTCCTACAGCCTCCTGTTACAGATGTGGAAACTAAGTCCCAGGGGAGTTAAATGACTTTCCTATGATCACGATTTGGCAGAACTGGGATCTATACTGAGGTCCTCTGATTCCAAATCTAGCACTCTTTCCATTCCATGTTATCTAAGCATACACTGTGGATCAGATGGAGGTAACCAGTGCTGTGTTGATAAATGTTTAATAATTAGCCTTCCAAGCAAAAAAAAGTACTAATAATACCTTTAAATTTAATCTGCATAAACATTTTCTCCATCACTTCCTAAAGTCTAGACAAGAAAATGTTAAATCAAGCCCTGATTGGTAGCATGCTGCATTCTAAGGTGCAAATGTTCATGAAAATTTAACAATTTAACAACCAACAGCTGGTAAGAATTAGTTTCAGCACAGAAATGGAGGTCACCCAGGAGCAGCACTATGGAAGGTAGACAGCAGCACCTCAGTTTAAAAAACAAAACAAAACAAACTTCTGGAAAATCTACAAAGCAAATAATCTACAATGCAGATACCTTAGAAACCTTACCTTAGAAACAAATAATCAAAGTGATTAGAAAGGCCAGAATCAGCCCTCTCTAGTTCCTTTTGGTTCAAGTTTTAATTTCTTCCCACAACCTTCACTTTAGAACAGTCTCTGTAATGCACATTTTCTCTTCTTAGTCACAGGCAGCTCGGCTGTCTTTTGCCAAGAGGTAAGGGGGGGAGGGCTAGGAGGACACACTGTACTTTAGCCAGGGTAACAAGGTGTTTCCACAGGGAAATCAGTCAGTGTTAATTTCTCGACATTTCTCTAGCACTGTCTGTACTTTGTTTGTACTTTGCCCCAAGGTCTCCAGGTCTGCTTGTTTCTCTCATTTAAACCTTCCTTTACTCATGACTTATCTAATTAATACATCCTTGGACTTTGCTCCATGAACACCTTTCTACTCCTTCAGCAATGACCCCTCCACTCATATGGCTCCTTTGCTATACTTCTACACACTTCTTGGGGATCAGAGACCCGAGTTCAAACCGTGTCCCTGATATTTAATAGCTATATGACTAACGCTAAGGTACTCAGTTTCTTCATTTGTAAAATGGAGATAATGTGCTTGTAGCATCTGTCTTACAGAGTTCACAAAATCATAAATTTAGGAATGGAACAGATCATCATTTTACAGATGAGAAAACTGAAGCCCAGGAAAGTGAAGGGACTGTGGTGAGGGTTGGAATAGATAATGCATTTATAACAACCTATAACTGGAACCTAAAGTCTCAGAGAATTCTGATTCTAGAACCCCTTATCACTACCTTTCCCAGATTTAGTGAGAAGTTTGGTATAATCAATAATGAAAATCACAGTCTAAGTTCCTGTCCAATAAAATACTCTTTATTGCCTGATTGTGTAAGGGCCACCAATTCAATAATGAAAGCATTTAAGGTGCAAAAGCATGTAAACAATATTTCACAAATATTTATTGAGTACTACGATATGTAATGCATTATGTTAGACATTGGAGACATAATTTAAAATAGTCTCTGTCCTCAAGAGGCAAAATTTTTGCTGGGAAGAAGTAAGAATCGAGTAATGGAATCACCTGTTGCTCCCTACATAAATCAGTGCAATTTTCCTACACTTCCCCAGACAATAGATTGGATAGAATCTTGGGAGAGTAGGAAATATATCCCTTAGGTATTGGTCTGAGAAAACTGTCAATCATCCCTCCCACCCCCTTCTTTAGCAGGCTCTTAGTGGCTAGCAGGAACTTTGGGTAACATTTTAGGGCTGACTGGAATCTGCTAAAATCCCCTGACAAAGTTTTGGGTTGTTTTTTTCAGATACAGCTTGGACACTAGATAGTTAGTGGGGCTAGGTTAGGGTTCCAAATTCAAACTATAAAGTAAAGGATTTTGGTTTTGTGTCTTTGAGTGGTAACTGAAGGAGTGATGAGTGGGAGAATGTCTTCCTTTTGTAGATGCCATGGGAATATATAAATGCTAGTAACAGAGAATGACTTCTTGCCTTGAGATGTTATATTTCCTCAAGATATGCCTGAGGTAAAAATTAGGGAGCAGATAGGGTTCTGTTCCCTGATTCATACTATTGTCCTTATGGCCCTCTCCTCCATGTCCCAAATAAAATTATACCTCCCCACTGCCATTTGAACCTTTGAGTTTGAGGACAGAAGGCTGTAAGGGGAGTGGCTTGTAACTGTTCAGACATAGGTGAGTGGAGTTAAAACTGCTGAAAGGATAATGGAAATGACATTCCACTATTCCATGATTACTCCTTTCCTTTTGTCTCCTCCTCCTTCCTTCTTGCACCAAACTAAAGCACTATTCAGAAAATTAAATAAGACCCTTTTCAGTAAGATCCAACTTTCTAAAAAGGCATGGATCCCTGTGGTTCAGCCCACTCCAAGATTTAGTTGCCAATAGCAACAAATAGTCGTCTGCAACCTAATTTTCTGATGCCATCTGTCCTTCACTAGGAAACTTGCTGGCAAACAAAGTGAAGGTCTCTAGTAACACCTCACAGCAAAAGTTTGGGATCATTTTAGATACTCAGAGACAGACACAGGAATAATTACTTTTGAACCACCAACCCAAGCATAGAAGCTTGTTCTTTTCTGTTTTTTTTTCTTTCCCTAGTGCTCAGAGATCAGATTCACCCAGCTCAGGCATGAGCTGTATGAAGATGATGTCGGTGTAGATGGTGGGCTAGTATGAGAAGCACTAGGAGATGTAGCAGTGGAGAGAAGGCAAGTTGTCTAAGGCTGGCTCTGAGCCTTCATTCAGTTTAATTCAATAACTAGTCATTGAGCACGTGCTACCTGCAGGGTACTGCACTAGGCACTGAAGTATTAGAAAAGTTAAGGAAGACATGACCCTTGTTTTCGTGGAGCTTCTAGTTAATGGGTGGTTAGATGGGAGGGGCATTCCTTGTTCTCCCTTTTCAAGTTCTTTTTTGTGTGTCTTCCCCCATTAAGGTTCCTTCAGAGTTCTTCTTTCTTCTCCCTTTTTTCCTCTTCAGCCTTCCAACTCCCACTTCTCTTCCTCTCCTCTTCCTTCTTCCTTCTTCTGTAGCACATAGCAAATGCTTCTTGCCCTATCTTACATGGGGAAGGACACCATCCATACAAAACAATTATAGTAAATGTAAACAGAAGCTCAAAGCTTATTTGCACGATTGTTTTTCATGAAACTCCCAAAACCCAGAAGACCAACTCTCTTATTCCAAGCTCCCCCACACAACCCCCATAGGCTCAGAACATTGAGTAATCATCTTCATTAATGAGAAAAGTTTCATGCAAATGAACTTGGAGCCCTTGATTATATATAAAATAGAACAAGTACTAGAAATAGTTTCATCATCAAGGACCAAGCCAGCCTGAAAGAGCCATGAAGCTATTGGAATTTGCTTCAGGTAGATCAATCACAGCAGAAGTATAAATGCGAGAGAGAGAGAGAGAGAGAGAGAGAGAGAGAGAGAGAGAGAGAGAGAGAGAGAGAGAGAGAGAAGGAGGGAAAGGAGAGGAGAGAGAGAAGGAGAGCAAGAGGGAGAGGAAGTAGAGAGAAAGCAAGAAATAAAGAGGAGGAAGAGAGACAGAGACAGAGGATTCTAGGGACTGGACTGTAGAGACCTCAGTAGGAAGAATCAGATGGCACAGGTAGAAACCTGAAGTTGAAGTGAGATATGTGTGTGTATCTTTCGATGCTAAAGAAGACCATGCCATCAGAGAAATGATGACATGACTTGTACTTGACTTTGTTTTAAGTGAGGGAGGGTTGTGCAGGTCACTAGCCTCACTCTCCTCCAGAATCCAGTGACCAGATATTCATCAGGATGACTGGAGATGACCCAGGATGAGGCAATTGGGGTTAAATGACCTGCCCAAGGTCACACAGCTAGTGAGTGTCAAGTGTCTGAGGTGAGATTTGAGCTCAGGTCCTCCTGACTCCTGCACTGGTGCTCATCCACTGCACCACCTAGCTGCCCCCTGAAGTGAGATAGCTTTGGAGTGAAGACTTAGGGGAAGGGTCTTTTTCCCTGAGTAAGGGTAGTACACAGGAAGATTAGCTCTTTTAGTGAAATGTCTTGGGTGATGAATGTTATGAGACACTGGGTTACTGACTGGTAAAGGGTGGGTGGGTGGAGACTATAAGAGAAATGTACTGGCAAGACTGTCTCATAATTTAGGACAAGAGAAACATATTTCCAAGAGCTAAGATGTAGCGACCTGGTCAAGCATTCAACAAGGCAAGTTAGAACCTGGGGAGCCTTAGGAAAAGACTGGACAAGGGAAGAAAAGGAAGAAGAAAGAGAAAGGGGTCCATGTTTGACAGTGGTTTTTTGTTGTTTTGTTTTGGTTTTTGGTCTAGATCCAGGTTTTCATTTCCTTGAGCTCCTGGTGAGGAAATGCCTACTGAACCAGTTGCACAGATCTGTAATTTATAGTCTCAGAGAATTGCCTGGGATAGTGAGAAGTTAGGTGAATTACACAGGATTACATGCCTAGGACTGAACCTGTATCCTAATGATGTTGAATCTATCCACTGTACCATGACTTTTCTCAATTGCTTCTTAGCACTAGGACTTTGTAATTTGTAAACCTGATATCCTTTTCATTTGTCACCATACCGTTCTCCTCTTGAAACTTTGCCCTGCTTTAGAGTAACCCTGGACTTTGAAAATACAGCAATGTATTGCTTTAAGAGAGGAGGAGGAACTGAGGTGGTGGAAGAAAGACCTCGGTATTCTCCTTTAAGGTATCTTGGGGTTGGGTAAACTAGAAAGGTCAGGGGAAGTGAAAGAGTAAAAAAAGAAGAAAAGAGAGTGATAATAATTGTTTATATTTATGGCATATTCTAAGACTGACAAAGTGTTTTACATACATTACCCCATGTGATCCTCCCAATAACCCCGACAAGCAGCTGTCGGTATTGCTCTCCCTTTAAAGATGGAGGCCCTGGAGTCTAGGTCTTTATAACTCCAACTCCAGCATTTTATCCACTATACCATGATGCCTCCTAGATGGCACTTACCACCCACAAAGGGGAGTATCATAAGACTAGGGTTCTGGGGTGAGATGGGCTTTAAAGTATAAATACATTTTTGTTGTTTGGTCTCTCAGTCATGTTCAATTTTTTATGACCCCATTTGGGGTATTCTTGGCAAAGATTCTAGTGTGGTTTGCCTTCTCTTCTCCAGCTGATTTTAAAGATGAGGAAACCGAGGCAAACAGGATTAAGTGTCTTGCCCAGGGTAATTTTTGAGATTTGAACTCAGGAAGATGTTTATAAACCTTCCACATCACAACTTTCCCAATCACAGTTTTGATATATCATAGGTCAGCATAAGAAATTAAATGGAAATTTGGTGGGAGTTTTGAGGAAACTGCAGACAACACATGAAGGACAGTAGATGACAAAGAAAATGTCTGGAAACTCAGAAATGCACAAAACATAAGTATAGTATTGTATAATATCAACATATCTTATTTTTAATACCATAAGACTTCTCTTGTATGAAGGGAGGGTCAAAAACTTTTATGTGAATTTTCCAGATTGCAGAGATGCCACACTCCTCACTCAGTGACATGGAAGAGATAACTGTAAATTATTCCTACTCTTGGATGCCTTCCTGGGCAGGACCAGGGAGAACAGTACAGGAAAAGGGACAGATCTGGAGTATGGAGCACTGTCGGTCATCATAGCTGATAGTACGAAGACTCCTGAGTAAGATTATGTGAAACTTTAGACAATCAATAAACCATATTATGGCAAATCTATATGAGAACAGAGACCTTTGGGCAGCTAGAAGATATGATAATATCACTGGATACTTAAAGGGTTTGGAATCATAAAGACTCATCTTCATGAGTTCAAATCCAGCCTCAGACAATTACTAGTTTTGTGACCCTTGGCAAGTCACTTAACTCTCTTTGGCTCAGTTCCACATATGTGAAATGAGCTGGAGAAGGACATGACAAACCACTCCAATATCTGTGCCAAGAAAACCCCCAAATGGTGTCATTGAAAAACTGAAATAGCTGAACAACAACAGTCTTCATTGAAGAATATCTAACAAATTGATTTTCCTATTTCTCCTCTCCTTCTAAATTTGGGATTCTGTTATCTTAAAAGAAAACCATTGAAGAAGATAAAACAGTGAGAATAAAATACAATAAAATAAAAATCTAGTAATGGCCCTTTCCTTCCCTCCTCTTCCCTCCCTTCACTTTCCGTTTTCTTTTTACCCTTTCCCTTCTCTAATCTTCTTCCCTTCCCTGTTAAAAATGCGTAAAAATGTAGATGCAAATAATTCCACACATATTAACACAATGTTCTATTTTTTAAAACTCTAGGAAAATATACTTGCATGTGGATATTAATAATTACTCTGGAGTATCAAATATGTTAAATATTCATGTTATATTTGCAAATAAGTATTTTGGGTGAGTGATGGAATTACAATGTATATTAAACACTATTCATAGGATTTTTATAACAGTCAATCTGTTATGTAGCAAATAAAGACATAGCCCCATTGCAGATAAATAGAAATGGATGAGAGAATGAAAATAAAAATGATTTGAATGTTTTGAAAAATCTCTGCCAGAAGGAAATACTATCTTTTTTTTAATTACAATGAAAATTTCAGTTCAGACAGATATTGTAGATTTCATGTGCTATATATGAGTTAGGTATCCTGATATTACGAAGATTCTTGTACAAGATTCTGGAAGCCTTAGTCTATCTATAAAGCAAATTATTCAGTTATTGTAAGGCATAATAAAATACGTTGCTAACCCAATGACCCCCAAGTCTCATTGTCCCTGTTTACTGGTGAGTGTAGTTATGTGATATTAAAAAAATGCTAGAAATCAATTAGACTTCCTGGTTTTAACGGAGTGCACCTGAATTATAGGAGTTTCTTGAATAGGTCAAATCTTACAAACATTAACAAGTGGAACCAGGAATGTAAAATGTAGTTACATTTTACCTTGGTTTGCAGCTGCGCAATGAAGTGGTGTTAAGAACTGGAAATAGTGGTTTTGCTAGTCACATGATGGGGGGGAATCTGGGCTCTCCCTCCCACCCCCTTGAGAACCTGATGCTGACTTCTCAGGCCCTCAGGGCTATTGCCTCAAGGCTACTTTGCAACACTCAGAGTAGTTTACCCCTGTATCCTCCTACCACCACTGCAGCCTGCTTGACCAGTTGGAAATGTCAAATCCTTTTGTATGGGCAAAGAATCATTTGTCTCTCCTTCACTCCAGAATGAACCAGTTAAGTACATTTAGATCAGACCAGTAACTAGGGCAGGGCAATCAGGGCTTTGTTTCATGGTTCTAGAGAGTATTGACAGCACTGTCTCTCAGCTGTATAGAAACAAGTGAGTTTAGCGTTAATCAATAATAATTCATTAACATAGAAAGACAGCAGATGGTATTCCAGGTGAGAATTTCCACTTTCCTCCCCTGTTCTAACTCCCCCATAGTATTTGAGGGAGCACTTTATGTTGCTTTTCCCAGGCACCTTTTGTGCTACTTCCCTTAGGTGCAAAAATTGCTAGTTATGTCTGGTTTTTTTTTTAAACCCAAATCTAGGCTTTTTCATTTCTAGGTGTTCAACACCCACTCCCCTTTCAGTACTGTGCCAAGGTGAAACAGAATACTCTAAACAACATTTTCACACATCCACTGTTGATTGATAAGTGCTATCCACAACAATGACATTGAAGTACCTTTTGAATCATCACTGAGACTACAGAATTCTCAGTTCATTTTGGGCCTATGTATATTTCATTTTCATTCTTTGGAAATGTATAATCCATGCATAGAATATAGAAGAATTCTCTATCAACCGAACAGTGGCTTAACCAGTAGCACAATCTATTTCCTTGACCATACCAGAAAACAAAGAGTTAACCTATTTTCTTGTAATAATAATTCTTCTTTGAGGGGAAAGGAGAAAAGAGATGTTGCAGCCCAGGTTATTGGGACTAAACTTTTCATAGTAAGTGGAAGTGAACTCCATTGGCAGTTGATTCATTTTTAGAAAAAAAGCACATTTTGTCCTGTAAAAGTAGGAGAGTATTGTAATGTCATTTTTTTTTTCTGGCAAGGACTCACTGTTTCACAGTAACTCTAATTAAATGTGCTAATGGTATGCCTTGCTCAAGATAAGGGCAGAGGCCAGCAGACAGAGTGAACTCTTCAAGCCCATATATCACTTTTTAATTTATCTGGAGCATTTTCTCTGCCTTCCATGACAGAATCAGGCACTATCCCTTTGAAAGAGAAATGCATCCTGTTATCGCCTATATAGAGGACTCTTCTAAGGAGCAGATTCTATATTTCATTTAATGAACTGGGTTTAAAGAAGTAAGGGAGTCACTGAAGCTAAAGCCTAAATTCAGCAATGTTAGATAAGATATCAGCTGTTTTTTGGCTTAGAAACTCCCCTATCTTAGGTCTACCAAACATTGATTTAAATACAAATGACACCTCAAACATTTATATAGAAATATTGTGACTATCCTTGGATTGGTAGAGCCAAAAACATTACCTTTTCTTTTATATCACCAGACAAACTGAATTTTTCTGAAGTCAGCCAGAGGAATAGGAGTGGGTAACCCTTCTGGAGGCTGTCTCCCTTGCACTGACTTCATTTAACCAAAGGGAAGGTCTTCCTCCCTATAACTTCTTTTTAAAATTTTAACTTTTCATTTGTGGAATAAAACAAGCATTTCTCTATGACTTCTTGATGGCAGGGATCCTGGGGAGATTTGGCTTTTCCTGGTGAGGAGAAAGAAAAGAAGCAGGTAGCTAAACTTCATTTTCTTGTGACCTCTAGAGGAAATGATCATGCTAAACTGGTGACAGGAAAGCAACTTTCTCATCAACAAGTCAGAGTGACCTCTAAATGGGATTAGATCTTCACAGCAGGATCTAGTAGAAGGGAAAGTTGAGTATTTGGGGGTCTAAAAAAAAAACCTTAACTCAAATGCTGCCTCAAGTGTATAGTTACCTGTTGTTGTTGTTGTTCAGATGTTTCGGTTGTATCTGACTCTTTGTAACCCCATTGGGGATTTTCTTGGCAAAGATACTGAGGTGGTTTTCCATTTCCTTCTCCAGTTCATTTTATAGACGAGGAAACTGAGGCAATCAGGGTTAAGTGACTTTCCCAGGGTCACATAGCTAGTAAGTGTCTGAAACCAGATTTGAACTCGGAAAGATGAGTCCAGTACTTCATCCACTGTGCCACCTGGTTGCTTTATTAGCTTTGTGACCCTGGGTAGGTCATTTAACTTTTCTGAGCCTCATTTACTTCGTCTATACAATGGGGATAACAATATCTGTAGCACTTACTTCACAGTGTTATTCCGAGAAAAGAGATAGTGTAGATAAAGTGTCTTATAAATCTTAAAGAGCTGCACAAAAGTCAGTTGCTATTAAAAGAAGAAGAAATGAAAGTTTGCCACACTTAGCACAGGCTTCAATCAATGAACAAATATTTATTTATATTCCAGTCAGGCTATACACAGGGGAAACGATCTATTTACAAAAAACTTACATTCCAGTGGGTGAGAGAACAAGTACATATGTAAATATATGCAAAAGAAACATAGAGCAAATAAAGATAAATCTATGCAAAGAGGTTAAATCCAAGGTAATTTTGGAGGGAGGGCACTAGCAATTGGGAGGACCAGGAAAGATTTTGTGAAAACTGCTTGGGTTGGATCTTAAGGAAGGGACTCTAGTAGGCAAAGGCAAGAAAAGAGAACATTCCAGGAGCAGAGATGAGAGACAGAATGTCTTGTGTGAGGAACTGAGAGGAGATTAGCTTGGCTAGGTCACAGAGTAGATGAGGGGTGGCAATGTTCAATGAAACAGGAAAGATCTGTTGGGGTCAGATTATATAGGACTTTAAAAGCTAAGCAGAGGAGTTTATACAATATAAGCAATAAGAAGCTACTACTAGATTTGATTAAGTTGAAAAGTGATTAAGTTGAAAAGTCAGATCTATGTTTATGGAAAATTACCTTGGCATCACTGTGAATGATGGACTGGAATAGGGAGAGACTTGAGGACAGAGAAACCAATTAGGAGGCTCTCATAATAATTTAGGAGGGAGGAGATGAAGGCCTGAACGAGGGTGGTGACTGTGGATGAGTGGATAGAAGGGATCAAATGTAACAGATGTCATGAAGGTAGAAATGGCAATATTGGGCAACTGACAAGATGTGGAGTGAGGAGAGGGATGATTCTGAGTTGAACTTGGGAGTTTGGAAAGATGGTGGTGCCTTTGACAAATTGGGAAGTTTAGAAGAGGGGTGGTTTAGGAAGGAAAATAATATGGTCATTTTTTCACACGTGGGTTTAAGATTTCTTTAAGACATGAAGTTTGAAATGTCCAAGAGGCAACCAATGATGTAGTTGGGAGAGAGATTAGGCTTGGGAGAGGGACTGGGGTAGATATCTAGATATTAGATTCATCTGCACAGATATGTAATTAAATCCATAGGAGCTAATGAGGAGAGAGAGATAGGCAGAGACAGAGAAAGGGTGGGGGAGAGGGTGAAATGAGATATAACAAAAGGATAAGGGATTTCAAAGAAAAGGACTGTATTGAGTGGAAATGACTAATGTAATGGTCTGAGAAAGTACTAAGGGGTGGAGGGATTGAAACTCAATGACAGTGAAAGGTTTAGGAGAGGGAGGCGTAAGGAGAGAAGGAATGATTGGAGGTTAGGTTTAGAGAGATGAGTTAAGGGTTTCTAATTGGAGAAGAGGGACTTTTATGGATAACAGAGATACCTAGTATGTCAATATTGCTTTGTGTGACTGAGATGGAGTGAAGGAGTAGGTCATGGGATTTAAGTAGGCTGAGGAAATGAAAAGTTTGGAGGGGATTGAGGTAGCACTGATGTGGATATTACTGATGTGGATATTAAAGTCCTCATATCAGAGCAGATGAAACTAGGTGGCACAGTGGATAGAGCCCTGGGGCTAGAGTTAGGAAAACCTGAGTTCAAATCCAGCTTCAGAAACTATCTGTATGACCCTGGGTAAGTCACAACCCTTTTGCCTCAGTTTCCTCACCTGTAAAATGAGTTGGAGAAGGAAATGGCAAACCATTCCAGCATCTTTGCCAAGAAAACCCCAAATGGGATCATGAAGAGTCAGACATGACTGAACAACAACTACATAAGGGCAAGAGTTGGGGAGGAAAGGAAAATGGCAAGCTAACTACTGAAATCCATAGAAAAGGAGGAAAAATGACCAGGAAGTTGGTATACTACAGCTACCATAATTAAAACTGGGTGGAAAATTTTTATTGAGTAAACTTCAAAAGAGGAAAGGATAGCAAGTGACAGAATTAAAGGGAAAGTCTGGAAATGACAATGTGGAGAAAGGAATATGCCAATTTCCTTTCTGAACCAATGTAAATGGGATGTGAGAGAAGGCACCCTTTATTGGAGAAGAAGACTGGGGATGTAGTGTTGTCAGAGGAGAGTCCCATCTCAATAAAGGCTAAAATATGGAAGGAGCATGAGGGAAACAAGGTCTAATATGAAGGGGAGTTTGTTTATTATGGAATGGGAATTCTGGAGAGCACAATGGAAGGGACATAGGGATTGAGGGGGATAGGAGAGAGAGAATAAGGCCAAAGTACTTTAACCATGCTCCTCCCCTTTGTTCCTTAAAGGAAACAACTTATCAGAAATTGGTATCTGCCCAAGTTATATATATAACTCTCTCTCTCTCTCTCTCTCTCTCTCTCTCTCTATATATATATATATATATATATATATATATATATATATATATATATATACATGTATATATATATAACTATAAAGAATTAGACTTTATAAAAAGGAAGAGTTATTCAATCTTGTTTAGGCCTCTTGATATAGCAGAAAGGACAGTGGATCTAGGAGTAAGAGGACTTTACAGGGTTTGAATCCTGACTTACTAGATATGGGTGATGTTGGGTAACTCTTCATTTATGATTTCAGAATGCTTTAATTCCCTTCTATCTGATCATGGCTAATCATCAATAAATATTACCTACCAACCTCTCAGATCTGTCTCTCTCATTGGTCACTATTCTATGTACTCAGAATACAATGAAGACTTCCTCCTACTCCCTTGTAATTACCCAGAGTCCTTTAATCATTTAAACAAATCCAGATTTTAGTGGAATAACTCATATTGCCCAGGGCAAATTCCTAAATATGAATCCCACTCAGATCCAGATGCCTCAGTTTTCCCTATCTTCAAAAGAATTTGGCCTGTTTCCTATATTCTGATTTCATGTGGGAAAAAAAATTCTTCTGGAAAGAATTTTGTTTTTACAGGGCTCTCCAGGGTTTGAACTCATTTTTCTGCCTCTGGTTATTTTTTTTATGCTGAGAAAAATCAGCAGAGAGTATGAAAGGAATTGAGATACAATCCCATAATATCCTGTGCTTAACGGTGAAGGGAGATGTCCAGAGACCTGATGGATCTATCACAAGCCATGTCCAAAGTCTTATTTTCCTCAAATGGATTAGGCCTCTCCACTTTGTCTCCGGTCAACCTGTTATATCCTAAACAAAGAGAAATTCTGATGAGCAAGCTCATTTTCCTACCTTTAAAAAACCATGAAAGACTATCCGTTGATAAAAATGTCAATATGCAGTTTTTTTAGTTTGAAGAAGTAGAAGAAGGAGGAGGAGGAGGAAAACAACCCTGGAAAGAAAAATCTGAAAATACTAGCTTACATGACAATAATTTAATATTGGTAATCCATGTTTCAGACTTTCTTTGTTATTATTAAAAAACATTTATTAAATGCCTTCTTTGTGCAAGGCATTGTGGTCTTTAACATAGGTGACTTGCAAATGAAAAAATATTGCTTCCTTACAAAGTTTCTCTCTGTTGCCTTCAGCTGTTTTGGAAATAGTATTAAGCAAACTCTAGAAGGGATTCCTGTCTTCAGAGGAAGAAGGTTAAAGAGTGTTAAGAAAGAATTCAAGTCAGAGCTGTTCCAGAGTCATTAGCAGAAGACAGAAAGAGGATCAAAGAGGAACCAGAGTCAACTGACACAACTAACTGCTTGGCATCCCAGAATCTCAGAATTAGTGGGGACTTCAGATGTTATCTTTGCTGCTCCTTTTGATGTTCAGTGTCTGATTCTTGGTGATCCCATTGGAATTTTTTTTGCAAAGTGTAATGTTAATGAGATTTATGTTAATGAAAGATCTTCCCCAAATATTAATAAGCTTCACCTGGAGCCCAAAAAGAGGAGCTTGATTAGTGGAGGCTTGTTTTGTAAGAGCACCCCACTTTTTGTTAAATTAATGAGGCACTGGGTCAAGAGGGTCGTGCCCTCCTACTCTGAAAAGTGTATGTGTGTGTGTGTATATATATATATATATATATACATCTCTATATACTCTGAGTTGAGGTTTTACTTTGGGAGCTTGGAAGAAGGTTCATGTGGCAGATGAGACTCTGAGTAGCCCTTAAGGAGCACCCTCCATCTTTAAAAAGCCAGATGTTGGTGTTTCTCTCTCTGATAACTACATATATATATATATATATATATATATATATATATATATAGTCAGACAGTTGGATCTGTCTGTTGATCTGTGATGATCAGTTAGAAGCCCTATCTGTTGATCTTTATTTCTCTGTATTTTTTCTATTGGTGAACGTAATTAAAGTTGATTGTTAACCCCTCAAAAGTTGCTTTCCTTTTAGAAAAGTCAATCTTTAAAAAGCCAGATGTTGGTGTTTCTCTCTCTGATAACTATATATATATATATGTATATATATATATATATACATATATATATATATGTATATATATATATATATATATACGTATATATATATATATATATATATATGGTCAGACAGTTGGATCTGTCTGTTGATCTGTGATGTATGTATTGCTTATGATCAGTTAGAAGCCCTATCTGTTGATCTTTATTTCTCTGTTTGTATTTTTTCTGTTGGTGAATGTAATTAAAGTTGATTGTTAACCCCTCAAAAGTTGCTTTCCTTTTAAAAAAGTCAATCTAGGAACCTGTGCAGCAGGCTCTCCTGTGTATACTGGTGTGCTTGCTGATGCACAGAGATATTGGAGTGATTTGCCATTTCTTTCTCCAGCTAATTTTACAGATGAAGAAACTGAAGCAAACAGAGTGGAGTGACTTGCCCAGAATCACACAGCTACTGAAGTGTCTGAGGCTGAATTCAAGCTCATGAAGAGGAGTCTTCCTGATTCTAAGCCTAGTGCTCTAGCTATTGTGCCACCTAGTTGCCCAGAGCTAGTAATAGTAAAAATAGATGAATTTTGGATAGTATTTTAAGGTTTGCAAAGTGCTTTACATACGTAAGGACTGAGTGTGGGTGGATGAGGACACTGGCTCATAAGCCCAGTCCTCATAAACATTCTGAATGTGCCAGGCTGACACTATCCCTGCATGGACTGTGAACCGGGCATAGCTATTGAATACTGGCCTGGTTATAGTTAGAAAATGAGGATGAGCTGCTGTGACCTTTCCGGACAGGAAGAATCTCCAGCCTTTTCTCATTTGGAGCTGATATGAAGCTGTGTTCTTGGATCTATTGCTTCTGTCTGTTGTGTCCATTCTTTCTTACTTTTAAGTGAAGGAGACTGAAGATGGCTATGAATTCTATAAGGTCAGGCAAGTGAGTCCCCGGAAGACTGGGAACTGGATTTTATGATAGAATTTGCTAGTAGCCAGAGGGCAAGAAAAAAAGCCTGGAAAGATGTGAATTCATACACCCACGGGCCATGCAGCATTTGAAAATGAATTTAGGGGGATAAATGCCATGTGGAAATCATATTAAATCTGAGCTCTCTTTAGAGACCAAAGTGGTACAGGGGAGTGTGTGTTCATAGGTGTAAAAAGGAAATGTTGTATTTCTGTTCTTATAATACCATTACCATATAAACACTCATCACAATAAATATCCTTTTGTGAAAGATAATTGATGTCAATTAGTTAAATGAAATTAGGGTGTTAATCATTGGTAGATAGCATTATGTTGGGAGTGGGGAGGGAAGCTATTGAAATGAGGGCATTAGAGCCAATAATATTAGAGAAAGACTTCTCTAACCCCTCAGGGGTATCCTAGAACCCTGAAGGGAAGACAGAAGTCTAACTTGCTGTGGGAGAATAAATCCAGAGCCTTGCTTACATATGTTACATCAGTTAAGCCAAACAACAAATCCCCATTTATTTCAAAATATCAGACTACACAAATAGAGAAAGGAAATGGTATAAGCATTTAGGTAGCATCTACTATGTGCCAGACACTGCACAAAGTGCTTTACAAATATTATATCATTTAATTATCAGAACAACCCTGTGAGTTAGGTGCTGTCTCATTTTACAGTTGGAGAAACCGAGGCAAGAAGGTTAAGTGCCTTGCCCAGGATCTTACTACTAGTAATTGCCTGAGGTGGGTTTGAATTCAAATCTTCCTGACTCCAGACCTAGCACTCTATCCATCGAGCCACCCAGCTGTCCAAACAGGTCGTTGTTGCTGTTGTGTTTGTCCTTTGTTCTGGAAGAGGACCATGACATCAAGGAGATAATGACACAACTTGAACTTGACTTTGATTTGAGGGAGGGAGGGCTGTGCAGGTCACCAGCCTCACTTTCTCCTCCTGAGCCATCTGGATGCAATGACCATATATTCATCAGGATGACTGGAGATGGCCCAGAGTGCAATGGGGGACCCTGGCCCAAACCAAGGAGGATGAGAAAGCAAGCCTTGGGTAAATTTATATTCCCGTAATTCTCTCTGTCTATTGTACCTTCATTCCCTATATTTTGCCTTCTTAGACCCCTGAACCTTAAGTTCTTCTTTATAGTGAGAGTATCCAAGTCTCTCTCCCTCAAACTTCAGCACATTGATCCTAAGTCTGCCTTCTGAGGCTCATAAGCTCCTGTCAGTTAAAGATAGAGCAATAATTATTCTTCTTTAATTCAGCTTAAAGGAAATGACAGCAAAGGACAATTGAATAGTATAGCCTGGGTAAGCCTTCAGGGCTCCTAGTGGTATTATGTTTGTCCAGTAGATTAATATAGGGTTTAGGTTTGTTTTTAGCAGTTAATCCTTTCAATGTCAGAGGCACTGAATATAGTGCTTTGTCTGATAAGACCAAATAGAAAAGAGAACAAATATTCAGCCTCTAATCTTTCACTGGGGTGACCCTCAGTATTGCCTAATCCAGTTTAGGTATGTTCCATTTATTGAGAAGGGTCTGTTAGGAAGCCCATAGCAATCTTTCCTTAAGGGCTGATGGGGGAGGTGTTGTTGCTTGGTAGACTGTAAAATTCTTAGCTCCTCTTTATGCTTCTTGGCATGTATTGCTTAGAATTTATCACTAGCAATTTTAGAGTCATAGCTTTGAGACTGACCCCAGAAAGATGCAAGTTGACGACAATGTAGTGCTGATAAATGTAATATAATGCTTTGCATATAATGCATGTTTTAAAAAACTCCAAATATTATTGTGCTGAAACAATAAATATGAAGATATAGAGAAATATAGATTTATTTGAACTGTTGCAAAGTGAAGTAAACAGGGTCAGGAAAAATGTATACATAATCATTACAACAATGTAAATGGAAAGTATAGCAATTCCCTCCCCTCGTCCCCCAGTGTTAGTACTGTATAACTGTAACAATCAGGAATGGATCTAAAGAAAAGCTGAGAAATGTTCCTCCTTCCTTCCTTTTCAGAGATGGAAGACTATGGGTGTGGAGTATAATGTGCACTGTCAGACTTGGATAATGTGATAATGTGATTTTGTTGCATTGGTTTTTCCCCCTCTTAAAATTCTTTAATACATGGGATGACTCTATGGGTAAGAGAGCAGAGATAAATTTATAAATTAAGGTGATACAAAAATGATATTTATGCAACTTAAAAATTTTTTCATAGAACTTTTACATAGCTAATAACTAGCATGTATATATATATATATATATACACAAATGCGCACACACATATATGTAAGATTTTACAAATATTTGTAAATATAAACATAAATATTTTGTATTTACAAATATTGTCTCATTTTATCCTCCCCCCAAACTCTTAGAGATATGTGCTATTATTGTCCCTATGTTACAGTTGGGAAAACAGAAGCAGACAGATGTTAAATGACTTGCTCAGGGTCATGTGGTTAATAAATATCTTAGATTGGATCTGAACCCAGGTCTCTCTGACTGCAGGCCAAGTGCTCTAGCTGCTACATCACCTAGTTGCCCCAATATATCTCCTCATCTTCTCTTTGCTACTCATAATTACAAAACTTCAAAGTTTCAATTCATATCTGAAAAAGAATTCCCTTTACATTGTTGTCTAGTTGTCATCCAGCTTTACTTGAAGATCTTCAATAAAGGCAACAACCCCGCCCCCCCCCCCCAATCTCCTAAGGCTTCTCGTTCTACTCTGGACAGCTCTAATAACTAAGAAGATTTTCCTTGGATCAAGTCTATGTTTGCCCCTTTACAACTGCCTTCTACTGCTTCTGGTCTGTCCTTTGGAGTCAAACAGAACAAATCAAATCCTTCTTCTGCATGACAGCTCTTTGACCATTTGAACATGGCTATTTTGTCCACCCCACCCCCACCTCCACCCAAATCTTCTGTTCTCTAGACTGAGTATCCTCAGTTTCCTCATCTGGTCTGAGCTATTGCCGGTTGTCTTGACCTTTGTCTTGCCACTAGATTCTGATGACTCTGGAGGAGAGAGAGACATGATTTTTTTGCAACTCTGCCTCATTTAAATCCAATTCACTTGCAAGTCAAGACATCACCCTCATGGTGCCAGTGATGCCACTGGTTCTCGTTGAGAACTAAGGATGAATACAACTCAGTCATCTGGTATGAATTTGAGGCTCTTCATCATCCCAAGCACCTTATTCTGTTTTCTGTCTTATCAATGTTCTTCCCAAAACATGCTATCCAGTTTTATGGATTAGATTTATTGATTAGAGTTTGAATTTCCTTCCTTTGTCTTTTTAAAACCATAAAACTCCCTTGGGTATAATAAGGGTTGCCCAAGGAAGAAGGGTAGGATTTTGTGCCCTTTTTATTTTTTAAGATAATAGTATTGTTTTTTAGCCTACCAAAAACATTCTGATAGGCAATTAACACACCCTAATATTCTACAGTTAGGTGGCATGGTGGATAGAATACTGGACCTGGAGTCAGGAAGATTCATCTCATGAGTTCAAATCTGGCTTCAGATATTTACTAGTTTTGTGACCCTAGCAAGTAACTTAGCCCTTACCTCAGTTTCCTCATCTGTAAATGAGCTGGAGAAGGAAATGGCAAACCACTGCAGAATATTTGCCAAGACAGCTCCAAGTGGGGTCATGAAGAGTCACACACAACTCAACAACATTTTAGCATCTTTGGAAAAAAAATCTCCATCTGCTAAAATTCTGGTGACATGGTCCCCAGGGCTTTGTCGCACTTCAAGATACCGCACTCTAGATTTCACAGCCATCCCTCCTTTGGACTACATTTTTGTAACCATTTTCAGTTAACCTTTTGCTTCATTTCAGAGATGAGTCACTAAACTGAAGGCTGAGGGGGCAAACCTGCTGTTTACTCAGCAATCTCTTCATGCAGAGATCAGATATCTCTTACTAAAATCTTTATATCAAAGCAGAGGCCCTCAGCTGGCTAATAAGAACAGTATTTTCCAATGGTTTCCATTGTTTGGAGGGAAACTCCTTTCTTTCTCACTACCTCCCTTTTTCCTCAAACACATAAAGGAGAAGTGCAACATCCAGTATGGGAGTGGAGAAAATGTCCTGCTCCCTCAATTTCTGAGGTGTAAGCTAAGCATAGGATCAAAGCAACTTGGATTTAAATCTGGAAGGGGACTTGGCAAGCCCTTTATTTTACAGATGATGAATTTGGACCAGGAGAGGCTAAGCAGAGGTGGGGAACCTGTGGGCCTGAGGCCATATGTGGCCCTCTAGGTCATCAAGTGCAGTCCTTTGACTGAATTCAAACTTCACAGAACAAATCCCCTTAATAAAAGGATTTGTTCTATAAAACTAGGACTCAGTCAAAAGGCTGCACCCAAACACCTAGAAGGTCACAGGTTCTCTAAGGATGGGTCCTGGGTCATACAGGCAGTAAATTACGGGTAAGAATTGAACTCCAATCCTTTTACTCCTGTTTCAGCAATCTTTCTTCTATACCACCTCATTAATATAGTTAGGGATAGATACAGGCTATATAAAGCATGCTATAGAGTGTACATGTGTTATATGGGGTGGAATGAGGAGGAAGAGAAGAGGAATGCCTTCTGTCTGGAGCAGGCCAGGTCACTTGGAAGCAGTCTGAGCCCTGAGCTTTGGACTCAAATTTCCTTAAGGATCACTACAGACTCCCATGTTTTCTCCCAGTTTAGACTCACACTCACAAATGTGAGCAGTTTGCCTCATGGTAGGAATTTTTCACTCCTTTTGATTTCCTCCTTGGGCTTAGAACCCTCCTTGGGTTCCGATCACACTCTGTATAAGGCTGCCATGTTCTTCTCTCTCTCCCTCTCCCCAGTCTCTCCATTTATTTCATTTAGCTTCTTATGCTCCCTTGAAAGCATAGCCTGATATTCTATCTTTCACTAACTAATGTACCTAATTAGATCCTATTTAATGGAATGTGGTTTTAAATGGGGTCTTTATGAGACAGGGTACCCCATAGCAAATAGAAACCTTTTCTGTTTCTGATATATTGATTGGTTAGGTTGCAACTCATGCCATTTGGGGTTAAATTTCCTTGACTCTGTGTCCTTTGGGTTGAGGCATTTAATTTTATTCAAAGAATTATCCTAGGTTAACTCTCTCCACTCCTCCATTTTCATTAACCCTTTATTCCATATTTAATCTATATAGTTTTTATATTATATAACTTAAATATTATTCTTTACTTGTAGCATATATTTGTCTTATCTTTCTAACTCTATTGTAAATTTCCTGTGGGCAGCGATCAGGACTTATATAGAGTACCTATGTAGGTTTGAAAGGACTATTAGAATGTTGTACACATGATAGAGAGTAAATCCTCATTGAATAAAATCAGGTTCTGCTTAAGGGAAGTCACAATGCTAGCTGACACTTGAGCAGCCCTACATGGTTCAGGGTTCTTGAGGCCAGAAAGGCCTAAAGAGATGAACTCATAAGTCAACATGATGGACTACTGAAACGTTTTGGTTCTACAAGGTATTTTTAGGACTCAAAAGTTCCATAAAACTGGTATTGACATCCAAGAGCAGAGCTGGCTAAATCAGAACACTTTCAAGAGGTGCCCACTTGCTGCAGATTAATTTGATAATGGAAATTAATTATTTCCATGAATGTTTAAGAACAGTGGGAAAAGTAATGGCATGGTAGAACCAGAGCTGCACAGAGAGCCCTCCTCTTTTTCTTTCTTTGAAAGAATTAAATATTGCCCAAGAAAACACCTGTATTACCTTGGAGGTCTCAAATATAGGAGCAAGGAATTTTTCAGACATATTTGCTAGGGTGCTAAAGTTTCAAATCATGCTACTGAAAGAGACCACAGACAGAGAAAGCCAGAATCTCTAATAAGAAGCGTTAGAGGTCATTTTGTGTTGGAGAAGGGCTGTAATACCTTTGCAGGAATTTGAGGTGTTTGGTCACTCTGCCATTAGCTCCCAATTAATGGCGTTCTCTTAAATGTAGGGTCCTTAATTCCACTTTGTCACTTTATAGTCAGATGAACTTTTATGAAAGAATATTTACCTCAAAGATATGGCAAGAATAAGTATAGAAACATTCTCTCCAAGTGGAGCATAATCCCCTCTCTACCATCTCATACTCTGCACCAGGAAAGGTATTAGGTTCACCAATAGTTCAGTTCATTTTTGCGTAGTTCCACTGAGTCCCAAGTCCAAAGTCCCCTTTGGGTTTGATTTGGGGCAACCTGGCTTCTCAGGGCTTCCCTGCTGGGTGGTTTGGCTGTACATCTGGTCTGGAATCCAGGCTCCAAGGCTACCACAGCTCAAGTCTGAGTTCAGTAGGAATTCCAATGCCTGAAGTTTCCAACTGAAAAGGATGTATGAAGCAGACCAAAACAGAACAAATCTATCTCTCTATCAGGACCATGGATTAAAATTAAAAGGTGGTGGGGAGGAGTGGAAGGTAATTTTTCTATCTACTCAATTAATTCATAGAGCCAGCACTGTGGGAGAACTTAGACCTTCACCTTCTATAAATTCAGTGAGAAAAGAGCAAGATTATCTTAGTCTGGTCTTTTGAAAGATGCAGTTTGTTCCAACTATGGAACCAGTGGAAAGAGGTTGTTGCCACCTATGAATTAGGAGAACATGAAGTATCTTCTCTCAGAAGCCATGTGCCTCCACGTTAGGTGATCTGGGTATGTGCAAAACCTGTTACATTTACAGTAGCTGGTTAAAAATAACATCAGCTGTTCCCTCTTTTGGACTTTGTAGTCAATTAAAACCCACAGGTCTTTTTC
Organism: Potorous gilbertii; assembly: GCA_028658325.1. NCBI lineage: Eukaryota > Metazoa > Chordata > Mammalia > Diprotodontia > Potoroidae > Potorous > Potorous gilbertii. The sequence continues at coordinate 584,205,815 of CM053770.1, read as the reverse complement.
ATATGAACTTTTAAGACATAATTTTCCCTCCTTTACTTACACAACTGCTGTTGTCCTTTTTTTTTTTTTTTGTGAACACTAATACCTGACTTTGCCTGGAGTCAGAAAGCTTCGTCTTCCTAGGTTCAAATCTGGCCTCAGACACTCATTAGTTCTCTGACCTTGGGGAACTCATTTAACCCTGTTAGCCTCAGTTTCCTCATCTGTAAAATGAGCTAGAGAAGGAAATGGCAAGCCACTCCAATATCTTTGCCAAGAAAATCCCAAATGGGTCATACATGACCAGAAAACAACTGAACAACAGCCAACAGTTATTATTGGTTTCAGTCCATAAATCTAGCCTGATGAAACTTTTTTTGAACCCTGATTCTTTGTAATGCAGTGTACTAGGTATCTGTTAGCAGACGGAGAGGCTGAGCCTTGTTAGCAGCATCAGCACCATCACTGACCCTCTTTACAGATAAGCTTCTCTTGACTGGCCACTGTGGGAGTGAGAGGAAGGAATGTGGTCAACTAGAGATTCAAGGAGGTAGCAATCCTCACATATTGGTAAAAGCTGGTTGCCATATTGTAGACTTGTAATCTAATTTACCTTTGGAAGGTGACTCAGATTGAGGTAAGCTTCTGGGGTACAGGAAAGATGTGGCCTCATTGTCAGAACTCCTAGGAAATTTCTCTGATGTAGGTGTTTATTCTAGATCTCCTACAGTATGTCATCCTTGGACAGTTAGACATGAATGGTACATGGGGTCTGTGTTTTCCTTCTCCTGAACTTCTCATCTGCTGTGGCTATCCTGGATCCTTCCCAGTCTCTGGAGGGTAGAGGGTGGGTACAGTCTTAGGTGTCTGTGACAAAATGGCCTTCTGTGACAAGCATAGGGCTGCAGTTCTGGCATAGCAACAATCTGGGAAGCGTTCTATTAACTTTAGGGGTTGTTTGGCAGCCCCAAATGGAAAAATATTCCTCCCAGTTGTGTGTCATCCCTAAGTTTTAAAAATTTTACTTTTTTGTCTTTGTCCAAATTGTTGATAAAAAAAATTGAACAGGATAGGTCAAGAAGAAAACCTACTGAGAGATATTCCATGAGAGTAGTATCCGTACATTCATTAACCTTCTTAGGATATTGTTACACAATCACTTTCGAATCTATATCACTATACCATCATCTGGTTCACACCAATACGTGAATCCAGAAGAATAGAAAGAAATTGTCAAATGCCTTACTAAAATTAGTATGTACTACCATAGCTACTATATTCCCTAATCTACTAGACTAGTAAATCTACTTTTTCAAAAAGGAAACAAGGTTAATTTGTTATGGTTTGTTCTTAGTGAATACATCCTGGCTCCTAGTAATCATTGCTTTTTTTTCTAATTTTCACAAACTATCAATTGTACAAATTTTTTCTTGAGACTGATATCACCCTTACTAGTCTATATCTACCATTTCCCCCTTCTAGGAAAATTCATATATTTGTCTATTTATTGTCTTTTAGTGTCTCTTCAATTCTCCAGAATTCCTTGAGGATTTACAGACTTTGTTCCTATGATGACAAATGTAAATTTTTTCAGTGATACTGTGGGACGTAATTCATCGAAGTCTAGAGTAGTCAAGTAATATCTACTATCACTTACCTTGGGCTTTAATTTCCTCTAAAAAAAGTTTCTCTATTCCTACTTGTACATTGTTCTCTATGGTGTAGAATAAAGAAACAAAAGGGGACTCAAGTAGTTCTTTCCTTTTATTATGTTCTCAATACACCCTCTGTCCCAGGAAATGGACCTATTTGTCATAATTCTTCCAATGATTTAGTTTTTTAAAAAAGCAAAACCTAATTATTTTTCCCTCCTTATTTATCCTCAGGTTTCAGCTCTGATACTTATACCACTCCACCAGACTCACCCTTTGTTTTGTGTTCCATTTTCCATATTTTGTACATTTCCCTTTTTAAACCTGAAATCATCAGAGAACTGCACAATCATGTTGATTTCTTTAGATATCTTTTCTTCCTCTCTTATTTATTGATTATTGATTTCCTAATTCATTGAATATTCATGCCTATATGGTGAGGTTTTTTTTAAAAGAACCCCATCTTTCTGGAGTCATTTTTTATTTTAGATTAAGCCATAGATTTGAACCTATTTTTTTCTGAATTAAAAAAAGTGCTTTCATGTGGGTCATATGGCAAAATTAATGGACAATAGATTGGAGTTCATATAGGGCCATAAATGACCAATCAGGAAAAAAACACTTCAGTGTAATGAGCTAGTTCTTTGGACAGCTGGATAGAAATAATTGAAGAGACCAACCTATGTCGTTCTGAATGAGAACAGTTACCTTGTTGTGTCAAGTAAAGAATGACCCATGATTGAATCTTTTCTGAAAATCAAGGGTACATCTTTAAAATGAGGGAGCTGGGCTGGATGGCTTCTGGGATCCTTTCTAAAACTACATCTGTCATCCTCTGATCATATATCTGACTATGCCCCACGTTTCCTTCTTTGGCTAATGTTGACTTATCAGATGTCACTTTCTCCTATTATTTCCATTTTACCAGTAAGTAGGTTTAGAGGACCCTTCCTCCTCACTGCTTACAGCACCTCTGGCTCTATAAGAAAGTGTGTGTGTTTTTCTCCAGTAGGTCTGCCAGACGGCTAACAACAAGCAGTTTATAATACAAACAGAATGTTAGGACCAGTTCCAGTGGAACACAGAGGAGGCCTATCAAAGACAGGCAGAGCTCGAAGGCACTTGGCCTTGAATACAACAGCCAAATCATCCACATGGAGTTCGTTTAGTCTGACTTAATGGTATGTGATAGAAAACAACATTATGCAAGGATGATTAAATCCTGTATATTTCTAGGATGGCTATCCATTGTTTTCAGATGAATAGACATTTCCAATCAGGGGGTCATATCTAGTGCACTTACTTAGAGCATATTAACAGGATGACGTTTCCAGAATGAGGCTACAGGAAAGGCATTAGTCAGTGGCTGTCTCCAAGTAGCACCAAAGCCCTTGGGGTTGGGCATCGTGACTAGTGAGATCCATAAGATCCTCCCCTCCACCCTCCACAAGGCACTTCTAAGAAATGATAGGCATTAAGAGAACCCACTCCTATTCCTATTCAGAATGACTTTCCCAGGTAGAAGTAACTAGTCTGTGACTATCTAGCTGCCTTTCCCCTTCTCACACCAATTTTGAGTAGACTCAGAGTCAGGGAAATGTGTTGATGCAATAAGTAGTTGATATAAAAAAATTATTTTAGAGGGCTGGTTATTCCAGTTATTTTCTCATCTAGAGCTTCTTCCTTCCTCTTTCTGTCCATGTTTTGGACATTTCATTGCTCAAGGAAAATTAAGAAAAGAAATGCACAAATCAGTTACTACTACTAGCACCTCCAGTTAAATGGAATGGTAGAAAAAGAGCTGAAGCTATTGACTAAAATGAAATTTCCAAGGGAAGGGAGGGCAAGCATTTATTAAGCACCTGCTGTGTGTCAAGTACTGTGCTGAACACTTTGCAAATATCTCATTTGATTAAGAGTTCATAGAAGCTGGATATGCTGGTACTTTTAGTCATATGTCTTATTATTAGCTTGTCTCATCCTATGCCTCATGTCCTCTCAGGACAAGATGCAAATTAGATGGTTAGGAATGATCTAAGCTAATGTTTTTGTAGTAGTGGTCTTAATTCGCCTGGGCTTCAGACTCTCCACTGTCCCATTTAAAACATTGTTCCAATGAAACTAACATCCTTAGTAATGTTATTTCATGTAATGTTCTGTTTTTCATGAAACCAGTTAACAGGTAGGTGAAGTATACCTATGTAATATCTTGGTTCCACATGTAGAAACTTAAGGATAGAAAACTGATTAGGTTCAAGTAAACCAAATGCAATGGCAATAGCTATGGAAAATGGTCAATTAGCAGTGCAAATACCAAATCATCTCTGGTCTAGTTAAGTAGACACAAAAAAATAATCAGCTTATTAGTAGGTACCTGATAGAAATTTGGGCTTTGAAAATTTACTTTGAAGCCTTTGAAAGGCAAAAAATAAAGGTATAGTATTAGGTCTGACTTAGGTAGGGCTTTTAAAATTCTGCTTAAAGTGGGAGTTAATAATCTTAATGATTTTGAATGGATCATAATGGTTCCACAAGTGTTCTCCCCTATCTGACCACCATTCTGGGCTATTTTGGGCACACTAATTGGCAAATGTCATCCCTGAAAAGGAAGTGCCAGTGGTAGTATTCACCTACAAGCCTAACCTTTGCATGCCTACATTAGGGATTGCCTCCAGATTTCAGCTGTTCATGCTATTCCTGATCCACTTCCCTCATCCTCCATGTCAAATGGATAATCTGGAAATAAGTCCATTATAAATTTAGGAAGGTGTTTAGAAGCATAAATTCAGAAGATGTAAAAAAGTACCATAAAGGATGCCAAGATAGCATTGACTGAAAGAAATAGGACTGACAAAGAAGATGGGCTAGTCATGTGCTAAGAATGGATAACAAACAGAGATTCTACTGGTAGCCATCCAACACTAAAAGAATTAAAAGAAGGTCCCTAGCAGGTTAGATGGAAACCTTTATGGAGGATTTATTGGAAGACATGGAGAAGAGTGGAGTGGGATAAAAGGGCATGGACAGTGTGTAATTTGCATCGATGAAGAGAACCCATGTTGATAAGATCACAGATCCACTGAGGTATCTTAGGACTGAAGCTTTGAAGTTTAGAAGCAAGTCATAAAAATAAAATACAGGGTATCCCACTCTTTGTCTGAATAATAATGGGTTCTGTTAATGACTGTCATTTCTTAGAAGTGCCCTGTAGAGGGAGGGGGAGGGGACAACCTTATGGATCACACTAGTGATAATGTCTAGTCCCAAGGGCTTCAGTGCTGCCTGGACATAGTCACCTTTCCTCCAACCTCATTCTGGCAATGCAGTCCTGCTAATATGCTCTAAGCTATTGGAACTTTAAAATGCACTAAGACTTTAGAGTATCTTGTGTAGCATTCTTGTTCCTACCTCCATTCCGTGTAGTGCTGCATCCTGTAGGAGCTCAATAATAGTAATTCTCTTAATAACATTGTTAAGTTCCCCAAGCTTACTTACTTACATTTTAAACTCATTTTGTCTTTGCCAGCAGAGTGCCTGACACAAACAAAGTAAGTGTTTCAATAAATATTTCTTCACTTATTTATTTATATATGAAGCTTTATGGATTGCCAAATAATTTCTTCCTAATTACCCTACCTGTGAAGTAGATATCACAAGAATTATTTATCTCATTTTGCATATAAAGAAAATTAGGCTCCAGTGAATAAAGGGACTTGTTCAAGGTCACAAGCCTAGTTAGTAGCAGTCAGATTTCAAATCTAAATCTATTGATTCCAAGTTCAGAGACCAATGGTATTTCGATTGTGTTATGCTGCCTCATTAACTTCATGTTAGTTAATTGACGAAATTCATCAAGAAGAGGTCTGGATGGTACCACTTGGCAAGGTCCTAGCCAGGACTGGAAGTGTGGAATTTAGGCTTCCTTGGAGGAGTTGGGCACCCGAGGGCAGAGTAGATGATATGTCAGGAGTATAGAAGGTCAATCCAGGTTGGAAAGATCAGAGGTCTATACTACTATCCCTTTTTGTCCCCCACCAACCTCAACCACAACAAATACACTTATGTATATGGTGCTTTAACATTTGCAAAGTATTTTGTTCACAACCACCTCATTTTACAGATTAAACACTAAGGCTCAGAGAAGTTAAGGATTGCTCATGATTATACAATACTAAGCATTGGAACCTGGGTTCCCAGCACCCTTTCCACCACACCATATTGACTTTCTCATGGTAGAGCAGAAAATGGATCAGTGCAGGGAATTAGGCAGGGCTTGAAATGTTGAAATGTTGGATTGGTCACAGATGTCCAAGTAGGAAAAGGATCGGAGTCAGAGTGATCCCTAGAGGTGCTAATAAGTAGGAAAAAATGAGCTCTCCTCCCAGGCTAGGGTGCTGTCCTCTCTCTCAGTTCCTGTTGGGAATGGACCACCAGTATGTAAAATCAACCCAAAGGAAAATCACAAGACAGCATTAGCACCCGACCCCACATGGGGGCAAGGACAAAGGTACTGGAATTGCAAGCATGTTCTTGTAAAGTGATTATGCTTCTGTGGTCATGGAAGAGAATCCTCAAGGCTATTGAGCTTTGTCTTTTCCTCCTGTAACAGTAATTTATCCCTGGTTGACTGGCTATAATAGTATGCTGCTCTCGTGGGTATAATGAGCCCTCACTCACTTACATATGAGGAAACCCTCTGGTTAGTGCAGAAACTAAGCACTTTAGGAACTCCTGGGACTCCACTGCAGGCTCAGCTACTGAAAAGCTCAAGACAGATAGCCTGATTCATGGCTCAGTTTCTTAATGTGTAAAGTGAAGATCCCACTGATGTCACAGGAGTGAGGTAGGAATTAATGAGAGCCTCAGAAAGACTAAACTCCCTAAGCTTTGGGAAAGTGCCAGCATAACATTACTAAAGTGTTTTGAGACCACCCAGATGGAAGTCTCTCTCCTTTAAGTACAAAGGAACAGGAAGGATAATTAACAATGTAATTTAAGAAAAGGTTCTGACAATTTGGAGAATTGCTGGACAAATATTTGTTATTCTTTTAATCTGTGTATTTTTTTGGCTTTTACATTAGATTACTTTAGGGAGGACTCTCAATAGGAACAGTGGAAAGAAATCTAAACATTAAGTTCTCGAATTTATTTTTTTAAAAAATAAAACTTATTTTCTTTGATTATCAAGAATTTATTTTCTTCTACCTTGCACCTAGAATTCATTTTAAAAAATCATAACCTGTCTCCTATCACTAATCTTGGCTAGTAATTTGTTTCTTACATGCACACAAGTTTAATGTATATATACACATATACATATCATACGTATACATACACACGCACCTGTATGTAAAAGGTAGGCATATTGTTGTTCAGTTGTTTCAGTCAGACATGACTCCTTGTGATCCCATTTCGGGATGCTTTTGGCAAAGATAGTGGAGTGGTTTCCATTCCCTTCTCCAACTCATTTTACAGATGAGAAAACTGAGGCCATAGGACTAAGTGACTTGCCCAAGGTCACACAGTGAGTGTTTGAGGTCAGATTTGAACTCAGGAATATGAAGCTCCTTAATTCCAAGCCCAGTGCCACTGTGCTACCTAGCTGTCTTCAAGGCATATGGATACATACATACATACACATATATATATATACATACATATATACACATATGTGTAAATATGTACATGTATGAGTAGATAGATTTAGCTATATCTATGATACCTGTAGACCTTGACAAATAGAATATAGCTATAGAATCTTGACAAATAACTATAGATCTCTACATCCATATGCTGAAATCATTTTGCAGATGAACTCAGTCTACCTTCGGGATCTTTATGGACCATTTGAAAGCATAAGGATTATTAACTCTCATCTTATAATTTTTTAAAAAGCTTTGAAACAGTAACAGTTGTGATGACTTTGATAGACTTATCTCTTCTTAGCAATGCAAAGATCTAAGACAACTCCAAAAGACTCATGATGAAAAGTGCTGTCCACATCCAGAGAATGCAGATCAAAGCATACTATTTTCTCTCTTTTTTGTGTTTGTTTCTTCTTTCTTATAGTTTCTCCCATTGGTCCTAATTCTTTACCAGATGACTAATATGAAAATAGGTTTAATATGAATGTATATTTAGAGCTGCCTATATCAAATTACACATCATCTTGAGGTGACAGGGAAGAAATGGAGAGAAAATTTGGAACTCAAACTCTTATGGAAGTGAAAACTTAAATAAATAATTTTTTTTTTAAAAAAGCTCTTCTAAAGTAAGATTTAATGGTATATCCTTTTTCCAAGTTCAAAGGCATCAAAGCTGATTTTCAAGGCTGAATTTCTAACAAGGATCTATCTACTAAGCTCACTGTTTTCTTTATTCTCCTTAAGGCAGACCATAGATAATTTGATATTCACATTGCTAATAGCCCATTTTCAAAGCTTTTTGGCATTTTAAAAAAATTTTTACTAGATCTAACAGTGCTTATAGGTATAATTTCTCTCTTTGGCTTCTTGTCTCCATCTGGAGTTGCTCTAGAAAAGTCTTATGAATTCGTGGTATAGCTTACAGTTAGGTTTCCCCAAATGCAGGCAAAAGGGATCCCCAGCACCCATATAAGCATGCAAGATACAATGGGGGTTTGGAGTCTGGAACAACCTTTATTTCCCCCCATGAAACATGTAAAAGATTCAAAGGACATACAAAAGCCTACGAACAGATACAGTGAAATAAGCCTGGAAAAGGAGTCTGTAGCCCGATTACACAGGGCTTTAAATGCCTAGCTGAGAGGGTTGTATTTTATCCTAGAAACAATAGGGAGCCATTTAAGGTTCTTGAGTAAGAGAATGACTTGATTGAACTTGTGCTTTAGCCAGATATTTTTGACTGCTGGGTGCAGGATGGATTAGAGAAGAGAATGATTAGAAATCACGAGTCCAATTAAAGAGACTCCTGCAATTCTCGAGGTAAGAGGTAATGAAGGCCTGAATAGCTGCACCAACTCTAAGAAGTGATTTATAATCTTTGGGCCTAGGAAAAATTGTGAAGAAAGTAAAATTTATCTTTCACATGCCTATGTCAGGAAATTGGAATGCTGAAGGACTGGGAAACAGAGGAAGTGCATGGCCAGGGGTGTTCTGACTGGTTCAGGAGAACCATTTAATTTTCAATGTGAACATTTATACTTCAGAAATAGCTAAGTGTTACCAATCAGGGCTCATATTATTGTTTTACTGGTTGTCTAGACTTAAAAAAGTGATAGAGAAAGTGTTAATAATTTCTATTAAATTTAAAACTGGGTTGTGCATACATTTTTTTTTCTTGGAGAACTAGTTAATTAACATATTTACCAGTACATCCCATGCACAATCATCTACAGTGCCCATGGGAAAACTTTCTTTTATTTTAAATTTACTTTATTTTTAATTTGTGGAATAAAACAAGCATTTCCACAAAACAACATAATAAAAAAAAAGAGATGAATTTAGAGGCACCAGGAGGCAGGTAAATTTTTGTATGGCAGATGGTGGAACATGGATGAGACCAAACTTAAGCCGTAGACAGTGGAGGGTGTTAGACCATTTTAGGTAGCAGAAGATGGGCTATGAACAGCGTGTTACGTGGTGTGAAAAATCTAGAGAGAGAAATGAAGGGAATACTCACTGGGGAGAGATCTAGAGTTGCAGGAATGGTAGGGAGGTAGTGCCATGATGCCTAGACATCCTCCCCTAGGTGTCCTCCTCTAGGAAGGGGTAGCAATGTATTGGTATCACATTGGGTTTTTTTCCATCTCAACATGGAGAGGAACTCTAAGGAGACAACATTTCATAATAAATAGTTCCTTTTTCCAAACACTAGAAAAAGGTAATGAAATATACAGCATATTACTCGCTATAAGCCAGTCCCATAGGCTACATTTATTTTCGGCCGTAAAAAACATCACCATAAGAGAAAGTGTTGTTGTTCTCCTAGTACTGTACTGGTGACACTGAGTTGGTATCTTTGGTGCTGAGCCTGCTTATACCAGTTTAGGGACCAATCAATGATAATTCCATAACATTAGATGCTGGCTTGGAATACTTATCTGAATTGTATCAGCTGACTTTGCTTTCACTTCTGGTCCCTAGAGTGTAGGACTTGGTGGGTAGAGGGAAGGGAGGATGTGGTATCACATCACAGAACTGTAAAGCCTACTTTGACAGCCAGTCGATATCTTTTTTCCTATTCAGCAAGAAGAATTTGAAGGAGGACATTCCCCACTGATTCCTCATGCTCACCCACAGGTTATGCACATCTGCTCTGTTAAACAGAAGAGCTAAGAATCAAGCTCTCCTTGATTCTCAGTCACCACGTTTTTGGGGGTCATGTTGACTCATTACTGCATGTGAATTATTGTGGTCTTAGTCAAAAAAGAAGGTCTTGAGCCCTGACCTGAGAAGTAAGGAGCACTTCTTTGAACTTCTGAGACTGAATTATTCGACCACTGCATAATGGAATTGACTCCATAGAAACAGACAACCATGCTTAACTGTGAACAGTGTATTTACTCTTGGCTTAGAATTAATTAGCAAATAAATAGTACATAATAACAGGAACAGGCAGCTAGGTAGCTGAGTGGAGAGAGCACGGGGCTTGGAGTCAGAAAGACCTGTATTCAATCTAACCTCAGATATTTACTAGTTGTGTGGTTCTGGGCAAATCACTTAACCTCTGTTTTTTGAATCCAATGGAGAAGGAAATGGCAAACCATTCCAGTATCTTTGCCAAGAAAGATGGACTTTGTCCATGGGATCCTGCAAAGTCTGACATGACTGAATGACTAAACAACAACAATCCACATTAAAAATCTCCTGAGCAGCTGTGTTCTTCTATTTTATTAAACCCTGGAAGCATACAGACTGCAACCCAGAAATTCTAGGAAATTCATAGGTTGGTCCTCCTCCAAGGGCACAAAAGAACACAGATAATATGACATAGTTCAAAAGTTCAGCCTAAAGCAACTGTGCTGGGTGCTGCCTTGGGTTCCAGTGCAGTCCAAGTGGAACATCACTTGTATACTGAAAGAATTTCAGGTCCAAACCTCATGCCATGAAGGTAATTAAAAGCAGTGGAGCCTCTTCATTCTTCCTCTGGTCAAGGACTGATAGTTCTGGGAATTACTTCATGAGAGTGAAGCTCACATGAAAGCCGAGATGCTCCTGCCTACAAAGAACTACTCTGTTCTGAGCTGCCTTAGTATTCTGAAATTCACTGGCGTTATTATTTTAGTTGTAAAGAAGGAGCCCAAACCAGTGGTCTCAAATCTACTGATTCTTTGGTCAGTCATTTCTCTGCTAGGTTTGTAGACTGTGATGTTTTTTTTTTTATTCCCACTTAAACTCAGCCTAAGGGGTAATTGCTTAGCATATAGTACCTTTCCATTCTTTCAGGGCAATAATGGGAAGCCAGCTAAGAGGAATGGGAAAGCTGAACAAATATAGTGGCATCATGTACTTAGAAACTGGAGCTGACTGACACCCTCATCTGACATTATCTCTTCTGCTGCATAAGATAATATTGATCAGGATAACAGGATAAAATCTATTTCCTAAGACTTTTCTATTCCAGGGAGTCTTTGACCATCTTCCAGGCAAAGAGAAGAAGTCAGCAATATTACTGAAACTTGTAGCCTTCCAGGGAAACCCTGATGTTTAATTTCCCTCGTAAAATGGTAATAAAAGCCCTGTTCTCTTTAGCAATATCAAATCTTTGTCCTTCAAGAAGTTTGGCTTTGCTACGCATGATGTTACATGCCTGAATTCCCTGTTGTTGGGCAAGACTTGGGCTAGCAGATGACTTGACTTGGGGAGTTCTGAGTATATTGGGTATCTGCCGTAAGTCCAGTATGATGAGTCCCCAGATTAAGGATGCCACCAGGCTGCCTAAGAAGGGGCAAACAGGCCCAAGTTGGGAACTGAGTGGTAAAAACTCGAGTGCCCTCAACAATAGAGTTGGGCCCATGAATGGCCACTATATTTCCACATTCTGGGCAAGATATGGATACCCAATCTCTCTCTCTCTCACCCCTGCTTCTCTCTGTCTCTCTGTCTCTCTCTCTCTTTCTCTCTCTCTCTCTCTCTCTCTCACACACACACACACAGAAAGAAAAAAGTTTGACCTCAACTTTCCAACTGTTCTTAGTGACATTAGATTACATTGAGCCATCCACACTTTCTCACTTTTGTGATCAATAATGCATATTAGTGAGACAGTCAGTATGCAAGACAGTTTCAGGGAATACAGTCTTTAGATATTAACAAATATTTATTAAAAATTTTGATTCTCACCTGGGTCTCTTGAGACCAATTTACCACAATGATCTTATTAGTATCCCACTCACAGAAGACACTTAATAAATGCTTGATGATTGGTGGAATGATTTGTGCCACTCTATAGCCAATGGAAATGTTTCCTCTAGTAGGAAATGGTTTAGTTCTCCCCCTTTCATTCATTTATTCTCCCTTCAACAAATATTGGATACATATTATGTGCAGAATGTACTGCCCATAATTCTGAGACTGTCTGCCCCTCAAAGAACTTATCATCTAGTAGGGAGGATAAGGCAAGTATATATATATATATATATACATACATATATATATAATATAAGGTAGAATGGGATGAGTTGCATCATCGAAAGGGCACAAAGGACTGGAGTTCAAAGAAGGGGGACATCACATTAAGTGTGGATGAGTCAGGAAGTAAGTTGTATTGGAGCTGGGATTTGAAGAATGGTTAAGATTCCCACAGGCAGATATGGGGGCATTCAAAGTAGAGGGAATGGTATAAAAAAAGCAGAGTTGAGCAAGTCAGAGCAAGAGCACATAGTTGAGTTTATGAAAGGGAGTCAAAAAAAGATTGAAAAGGAAGATTGAAGTCAGAGTCATGAATGCCAGTCTGGGCTTATTTGGTAGGTAATTCAAAGACACTGAAAGTTTTCAAACAGCTTCTATATATCTCTTCTCCAAAAAGAATATAACAAGGCACATAAATTCTCTACTACCAAAGAATAATGCCTCTTCCCCTCTCCTGTACTGGGGGGTAAATGTGGAGTCTCAGAATATTGACTCTTAGGAATTGATGAATAGGGTAGCCTGGGAGATAAATTTCATTATAGTTGTTCAACTTATTCAGAATCAGGTCCCAGTTCCCTCCAGTACCCAGTAGCACAGATAGACCAGTAAGGATACTCAAGAGACTCCTTGACACAAAGAAAACATAACATAGAGAGCCTGGAACAATGATAGCTACTTCTAGTTAAGGCCAGAGAGCCAAGAATTAGAGCCTAGACCATCAGATACTTTAGAGACATATTCTTTGGTGAATTAGATCTTGTAAACACTCTCAGTCAATTTGTCCAGCTCCACAGGACTCTGAAGATTCCTAATATGCTTGCTGGCAATCTAACAGTCAATGCTGCTTCTTTCTGTTTATTTTTTATTAATCCTATTTTTTTACACCATTAACAAGCCTTTATTTTGTGGCTCACTTTTCATAACATTTTAAGGATTACAAAATGCTTTATATACATATCTCATTAGAATACTTCATTATCTCCAATGTATCTTCACCTATAGCTGCCATGATAGGGTCTGACTGCCACTGCCCCTTTAGGGTCTGAAAATCTCTAATACAACCCTACCTGAGAGATGAGAGAAGACTTTCTTCTAAAAAATGTTTAGTCAAGGGTGTTGCTACCAATCCACAGCGTGATGTTCCAAATCCCTCTGTGTTCTTTATGCCCAAGGAGCAGAGAAGGAAATAAGAATTTATAAAACACCTATTCCACATCAGGCACCATGCCAACCACTTTAGAAATATTATTTCATTGGATCTTCTCAACAACCCTGGGAGGTAGGCACTATGATCACCCCCATTTTACAGTTGAGGAAACTGGTGTGGACAGAAGTTCAGTGATTTACCCAGGATCACATAGCCAGTAAGTGTCTGAGACTATATTTAGTCTTAGACTAAAGTCTTCCTGACTCCAAGGCACTACCAGCTGCCCAAGACCTCAGGTGGCTCACAGCACAGCCCGGCATACAAGCTATCCCCAGCTACACAAATAAAATGTAGGAGGAAGAAAAGAAACAGGGAAATCTATCTGCAACAACCATCTCCACCACCCCTACTTCCCATCTCAGCTGCATTCCTCAGCCATGCAAACATTCTTTTGTTATCCTTATCTCCAAGGCAACCAACTCTCCAACTGCATTATAATTATAGGGTCACAAATATAGAGCTGGAAGGGACTTCAGAGGTCACTAGTCCGACCTTCTCATTTTACAGATGGGGAAACCAAGGTCACTCATGGGGACTTGCCTATTGGCACACAGACAGTAGGTAGTGGAGTCAGGATTTGAATCCAGGAATTTTGACTTGAGTTCCAAGGCTCCTGCCATTACACCATGTTGCCTGCTCCATGGATCAACCTAGAAACTTTTATGCCTTTTGCTTTTACGTCCTTCTTGAAGGCTGCCTCACAGTGAAAGAAAGGCTAATAATTCATTCCTCAGAGTCATTGCTTGCTTTCCTTCTTTGCTGGCCCCACAGCTAGGTTGCTCTGGCTTTGGCCTTGTTGTCACAGCCCCACCTACATAATCCTCAGCAGCAACAGCTGTGCCACATGAGATGATTTGTCCTGGTGCTTTATCCAAGTGCCTGAATACTCTTGAGTCAGGCATGCTTAACATCAGGGCCACAGTCTGGGCCCTGTTGTTCTTTAATTCTCTGGGCCATAAAGAAAATCAATACGGTTTTATCAAAATTTCCCCAAAGAACATCAGTAACAATTGGATCTAATTTATTTCTTGGGGTTTATTCCTTGTGATTCTATTTTGGGTCTTTTTGGTCAAGATTCTGGAGTGGTTTGCCATTTCCTTCTCTAGCTCATTTTATAGATGAGGAAATTGAGGTAAACAGAGTTAAGTGACTTGCCCAGGGTCACACAGCTAAGAAATGTCTGAGGCTGGATTTGAACTCAAGTCTTCTTGACCCCAGGCTTGGCACTGTATCCATTGAACCACCTATCTGCTCAGTCTGCCTTCAACTTATCTTTCTAGATAACTTCATATTACTCCTGCTCACACCATTTTAGCCAAACTAATCTATTTGCTTTATTCCATCTCCTGCCTCCGTAGCTTTGTACAGACTGTCTTCCCTTCCTCACCTTCACTTTTTGAGGATGGGAATAGTTTTCATTTTTGTCTTTGTATCTGCAGTGCCAAGGATGTAGTAGAGGCTTAATAAATAAATGTTTGTCAAAATGAATTGAGTTGAATTCTTTCCCAGATGAGCCTCTGCAATTCAAACTGAAACAAAAATCAACAAGACTCCTGGAGGAGGCTATGCTAAGGGGTCTTTTCTCTCTTCCAGGCCTGGGCAGGTGTTTTGTTTCCCAGGGCCCAACCCTAATATAAATCCAATCCAAAGCTAAGAGGTTGTGATGTGATATGCCTTGGAATCAGATTCTTCTTTCCTAAGGAGTTACGTTCCTTTCTGTAAGTAGAAGTGTGAGTATGACCCATAGAACTTGTTTGGAAAAGCCATGGTGTATATTCAACATATCAGTGCTACTCATGTTGGCTGTCACACATGGAAGAGAACTCTCCAGGCTAATCAAGGAAGCAGACACAACTGGTTTGGTCTTGGTAACGAGTCAGCTAACCAAAAATCAGGGAAGTCATTTGTCTTTCTGCCATGATCATTTTGATGATCAGACTGCTTGTGTGTATAGACACATCCATCATTCAAACATCTAGACTTTCATTTTCTACTTTACTGACAGTTGTTGTATCCGTTAAATCAGTTGTGCCCACAAACACAAGTAGAAATAAGATCTTTAATTTTGGAAACCACTGCAAGAAAGAAAAAGACAACTAGGTTCCTGAGTGCTTCCAGATGATGCTGGATGCCCAAGGATCTCTGTCCTTGGAATGTTCACACAAAAATGCCTCACAGTTAAGTGGGTATTCAAGTATGTTCTCCTTTTAGGAGTTCTTAACCTTTTTTGTCTTATGGACCCCTCTGATAGTCTAGGGAAGTTTATGGATTCTCCTCAGGATAATGTTTTTAAATATTAAAAAAGCATAGAATTATAAAGGATAGGTAATCTTTGTATAGTGCTTCCAATGTGCCAGATACAGTTAATATCTCATTTCATCCTCACAACAACCCTGGGAGATAGGTACTATCATTATCCTCATTTCTTGTTCAGTCATTTTGATGGGGTGCTTAGGCACATGTACCTGGGCTCCAATTCTAAAATCACATTTCTCTTTAAAAATCACATTTCTCCCTAGCCTCAAAATATTATCCCACATTTCTCGCCAGCCCAAGGACACAGCCTGCCCTAGCAACAACTGTTAGCTCCTTTCCTGATATAACAGCCAGCTGCACCTGTAGAACTTATTAGTCTGAACCAACTATATACTGACTGAACTGGCTGTGCATTGGGTCATAATGACATTTGCTACTCACTGACCAATCATATGTATCCTAGACTTAGACATATGTATATTCCCTTACATTTATCTTATCTAACAAGACATTGATGAGAGCAATCCATATTTCTGAGCCAACCCTGACAGCTAGTTGACAGTGACGTTTCAGGGCTAAAGCCACATCTCCAGTTTGCCCCTCCTTGGGCTATTTCCCAATGAACTTTGGGGAAAATACCTGTGCAGTAGATACCAAAAGTGCATGTTCCTTTAAGAACTGACCACTCCTTCATCACTCCCTAATCCCACCCCAAAACACCTAGTTAGCATATTTGGCACATGTTTCATATAGAATATCCTATATAAACTTTACCTGTATCCTTTTAAGGTTGCAGATTCCGTAAGAACTCTTGCCTGCTGAAAAGCATAATAAATCTTTACCTTAAGTTCAACGTTGCTTGAGTCCGTGAACTCTTCTCCGGGTGACCTCCCTCTGGTACCTCGGTCTTTGTGGGGGTCTCACACCCCACTTCCAGCCCTCATCAATTTCAATAGTGTCTGAATCTTCATTACTCTATTTGGGGGTTTCTTGGCAGAGATACAGGAGTGGTTTGTCATTTCCTTCTCCAGCTCATTTAACAGATGAGAAAACTCAGGCAAACAGAAATTAAGTGACTTGCCCAGGGTCACAAAGCTAGCAAGTATCTGAGGCTGGGTTTGAATTCAGATCTTAGTGATTCTAGACCCTCCACTCAATCCATTGCACTACCTAAATGACTTAGAAAGGAAACCAATCATATCAAAATATTTTCAAAAAAACAAGTTCAAAGACCCAGGTTCTTGAAAGGTTTTTTGTTTTTTTACATAAGGAACCACTTTGAAGGTGATCTCAATGACTGTATTTACCAGTTCACTTTTCTCTTCATCTGATGATGCCCTTTGTATGTGGCAAAGGTAGCATGTGTTGAGAAGCAAGCCTTTTGTGGAGAGGTTGAAGAGGTCATTTCTTGCCCCTGGGGCATATTGATCTCTCTAAAGTCTCCTGCTATTGGGGTCTCCTTCCCAGTTACAATCCTGACTTGGTAATCAGAGCTCACAGTTATTGCTTCTCCATTATCATCCTCGGCTGCCTTGCCCCCTACTTTACTTAACCTGATTTTCTCCGTTAAAGGAGGAGCTGAATGGTTTCTGTAGCAACAAGTTCCTCTAGTCTCCTTTTTACCAACCAGATGCATAAGTTAAAGGGAAGGTGAACATGGAGTTAATATAAATATATCCACAGCATGCCCTTTTAAAAAATTCTTTATTTTTCTAATAATGAAACCACGATTCAACTGTTAAGTCTCTACATATGAACATCTGATCAGATGTTATTTATTTTGTTCTTTCCACCTCTCTCAGACTGCACTGCCTTCTTTCCCTCAGGAACCAGTTTTCATTTCTAAGAAGCAACAGCCTGGTATAGAATTTCTCAGATTTGGGATTGAGACCCACTGAGAGGAACAAATAATGTGGATGCCTCAGCTACTGAGGTTTGGATGAATAGTCAGCAAGCTGCTCCCTGTCTCATTTCCTGCCTAACTCTTGGTAGGTAGTTTCTTAGACAATGCTGCAAATCTCAGTGCTGTTGACCAATTCAATTTGACTTCCACTACACACCTAGAACATATTATAGAATCCTAGATTTAGAACTTGGAGAGAGTTTAGAGGTCACATTCTCATTTTAGAAGTTAGATATTTGAGACCTAGGAGAGGTTACACCGTAAAGTAGCAGAGCCTAATTCAGTCCCAGGTCTTCCGAATCAGAATTCAGTATTTCCACTATTTCACGTTAGTTCTGATCGTATAACTCCATAGCCAGAACTACTTCCTCCATGTAAAATCATTCTCATTTCACACATGAGACATGCCTAAAACCCAGAGAGATTATTTGATTATTTGATTTGCCTGGCTTTACTGTGAGCCATGGCAAAAGTTTTAATAGAAAACGAATTTCCCAACTCGCTGGTCAGAGAGTTATTCCCATGGGCTACTCAATTAGTGTATAATTAGTTCCAATTAAATACAATTGGGTTTCTCTAGGCTAACCTTGCTTGAAGCTTTGGTGGTCATTCAGGCCTTACACCTTTGAGAGATGGGCAGGTAGCAATTATTATTGTGTCCATTTTATTGATGAGAGCTCTTAAGGCACAGAGATCAAAGGCAAAATTGGAACCAATCTCTCCCTGACTCTAAGACCAGCTCCTTCTCTGCTACTATCTCAGAAATACATTCTAACAGGAGTGATAAGGGATTCGAATATAAATGAACAAGAGAGGTACAAAGTGCTGCAACTTCAGATGAGGGAAAGATCAGTATAACTATAACAATGGCTAGCCAAGCCCTGACTGCCTGAAGGCCAGGGATGTTCTATTTCATTCTACCCCTAGATTTTCTCCAGGAATTTTAGGGAATTCAAGGTGTCTAGGCTCTCTGTCAATGACTTCAGCTCCCACTGGTGGTGTTCCTTCAAGTATAAGAGGAGTCACCTGTATCTTAGTTCTATTGAACCACTTAACAATGTAACTTTTACTTCAAAGGAATAGTAACAAATATACAAACATCTCCAACACATGGGCCATAATTTCTCACCCCACTTCCTGTTGTGAGAATTTTCAGGGTCTTTTATTAGCTATTGCCCAAATAAGCCAGTACAGGATATAGAAAGTTGACAAACTGTAATTCCTTTCCTCAAGAGTGTGACACACATATGTATGTGCAAACTTGGCAAATGACACACACACACACACACATATATATATATACCTACACACACATACACACTATGATACATAATTATGATTATGTATCATAATACATACGTATATATTCTTCTTTCCAAAGTTATATGAGCCAAAGAGAACAAAATAGAAGATGGGACAAAATAGAAGCAGGTACAACTGATAGAGAGGAAATGACACTTATAACAACAAAAAAGAGAATGTTTAAATTATTATAAAAGAAAGAATATTTTCCTTGTTGGCTTAGCCATTCACACTGGACCAAAGAAAATAGTGCCTTCTTTATCACAGTCAGCATCTGTTAAGCTTCTACTATGTGTTTTATTAGATAGACTAAAGAAAAGGGGGCTACTTCCTTGAACTATTGAGGTCCTCTGAGCTTACTTTTGTAGTAGTAGAGTGGTTAAGAGGAAGGCAGATATTGAAGGAAACATTTAGTATGTGTTGAGGTATCATGCAGTTAAGAAAAATTGCAAATGCAAAACAAATGGAGCCAGTTATGTTCTGCCAAAAATCTACTTTCAACACTCCCATACCACCTCTGTCTCTGGAGAGGGGAAGGGGATTAGCTTCATAGCTCAGCCTGGTTCCTGTATAACAGAATCCCAAATTCCAAGCCTAAAACTCACTTTGGGCTCGAATTCCAGGAACACTGGCTTCTGAGGGGTTTCTTGTGGGGGCTGGTTGTCTGCAATATTCAGACTGGAATGCTTGACTCCAAGTTGGCTACTCATAACTTCCAAGTCCAGTGGGGATTGCTGCTTGTGCCTGAAACTGAGAAGGTCAAATGAAACAAACAAAAAAATCAGAGACCCCAGATCCTTTTCTTGGAGCCTTGGGATAAAAAGAGAAAGGGAAGTAAGGTATCCCTTTTTCTTGCTTCAGCTCATGGTACCCCCACACTGTGCATAAACTATATGTTATTTTCACCCTCTGGATGAAACAGGAAAGAGAACATCCCAGTCTGACAGTTTTAAAGATACAACCTGTTTTGGCTACCCAGCTAATCACAGAAGACTCCTATCCATGTGGTAGGGAGGGTGCAGGATGGAAGAGGAACCCCTCCCCAGAAGCAAGGTATTTCCATGGTAGGAGATCTGGGCATGAGTAAAGTTAGCCCCTATTACACAGGTAAAGTAAGATTCATGGGCATGTAGCATTTGATCTGGACTTGGAGAGAAAAAGTTCCATAAAGGTTTGGAATTAGTAAAGTTTAGATTCTGGATCCCTGAGAAATTGTTTCTTTTTATTTTTAGGAGTCTTTTCACTCTCTGAAGAATTACAAAATACAACTCTATAACTTCGATCCTTTGGTCTTACTTCGGTCCTTTGAAACAAGCAGAACTCAGGCCTAATATTTTGCCCTCATGGTAGACCTTTGTTTAAAGATAGGTTGCCATTATGTCCCCCAAGATTGCCATTATGTCCCCCAAAGTCTTCTTCTCAAGGCTGAATCCTTGGGTGTTACTGGTATGACATGAATTGCTTAGTGGGAAGAAGAGAGGTGAAGGACAGAGTGGGTACAATGATATACCCTTATCTAGTCTATGGCTAAATAGCGAAGGGATGATAACTGCTACAGTCTCTCAGTAAGAAGAGGCTCTTTTTGCAGTAGAATGGGAGAGGCAGTAGAAAGGATTCAAATTGGGGAAATGAAAGGAGGGGGTCTCAACTTAAAGGGTAGGACATTCCACTGAAAAGCATTTTCATTGGAGAAGAGGTGTATTCAGGGGATAGAAGATAGAGTCGGTCTGGGAGGAAGGAGCTGACACTGTTGTACCTCCACGGATAACATACTACCCCCAGAAGGAGGGAAACATGAGCTCCTCTGGGTTGCTAACACTCATCAATCGATTCAAGGAGCACAAGAAGAAGACAGATTTAAAGGAAAACTTAATAATAATTCCTTAATAATAAAGGTTTTTGTCCTGTGGTGTTCTTCTGGGAGACTTATGATCCTCAGGTTGTTTTTGCACATACTGTCTTTGAGTTCCATATGTTTTGCTTACATAGGGAACATATTTTCTTTCAGTGTTTTTGTTTTCTCTTCTCCTGGGTTGTTCTTCACTTCTGTATATTTTCATTCACAATCTATTGTTCTTTCTCTCATTTCTTTGATGAGACTTGCCATTACAGAGCTAAGTTTTTCTAATTTGCTTACTATTTTTGCTTTGCAGGAGATAAATTCTGCTCTCAAAACTCTCATTTCTCTTCTTTTTTTACATATAAATTTATTTATTTAACTTTTTACATTCATTTTCACAAAATTTTGGGTTCCAAATTTTCTCCCCATTT
>CM053770.1:584149753-584184132 GCA_028658325.1 Potorous gilbertii | reverse complement strand
TCCACAATACTGGAATTGTTTCTTTCTAGCTGCTTGCAATATTTTCTCCTTGACCTGGGAACTCTGGAATTTGGCCACAATGTTCCTAGGAGTTTCTCTTTTTGGATCTCTTTCAGGTGGTGATCAGTGGATTCCAGTCTGCAGTGGAACAGCCTGTGTGCTGTTCTTCTCCAGCCCCAGGCAACAGATCCTTCCTGTTGACCTTCTAGTCTGTCCTAGGTTGTATATCTGCCACACTCAGTCTCCTAGTGGATTCTGTCTCTCTAAAATTTGTTCATATTCTCTTTTTAGAGGTATCTGAAGGAGTTTGTCTTAGAGCTTAGGTGAGTAGTTACTCTCACTCCACTATCTTGGCTCCACCCCTCAAGTAATTTGTTTAAGGTCACACAGGGAGTGGTTTTCTCATTATAGATATTGTTAATTTTGGTTTTTACAATCCAGAAGATTTGGGGCATGGGGTACAAATTAGAAATCTTTTGAAAATTTTCTCCTATGGAAAATGCTCTTATGACTGAGGAAAATGATTTGGAATATGAGATTACTTTCTTCTGCCCCAAGTTTTTGACCTATTGAAATGGCTTTTTGCTGATGTAAGCAGGGTCTCCCTCTTACTGGAGATCAGCAGTCTTCAAAGGATGTGCTATATGTAGCTCAATGGCATATCTCTGACTTTCACTAGAAGTGGTATAGATTACATGGAATTTAAGCCTGTGATGTATCATATGTATTTGTGATAGAATCCCCCATCTCCACACTGAGGATGACATCATCAGTCAGCATGCAGAGAGTTCACACTCTCCTATATTCCAGTCTGTTATGGACTCAAGACAAATTAGGTAGGTGTCACCTTGGATCCCTTATTTCTCATTCACTTGTTTTTAACCAAAGACAGTTCTCAAATAAAATCCGTATATGGAAGAGAGAGAAGGAAAAGTCGAGTAGAATCCAAATCATGGAATCTCAGAGTTGGGAGAGATCTCAGAGGTCATTTAGTCCAATTTGTACCTGAATGGGAATTCCTTCTTCAGCAACCCTGTAAAATGGTCATTCCACTTGACTTGAAGCTATCCAGTGATGGGAAAGTGGATATGGTGTTCGGCTTGGAATCAGGAAGACCTAGGTTTTAATCCCCCTTGTGATACTTATTCACTTTATGGCCATGAGCAAATCATTTAACTTCTCTGTGACTCAATTTTCTCACTTATTAAGTGGATGTAATAATACCTACAATGCATATCTCATAGTGTCAGTCAAGAGGATAAAATGAGATAATGTATTTCAAGTATTTTTTTAAACCTTAAAATATGTTATAAAGTCAAATTATTGCAGTCAATTTCAAAGTTTTGGAAAGTTAGAATTATTGGGAAAGTTTGCTTTATTATAAACCTAATTCTGCCCTTCTGCATCTTCCCTATATTGATCCTAGTTCTTCCCTCTGGAGTGAACAGATAATTGTAACCTCCGTTCTTGAAGACAGATTTTTAAATACTGGAAAGATAGCATTTATATTCTGTTCTCTTCCATTGCCCACCTTATTCCTTAGTGTTCTCCTTTCTAAGATTAGTAGCCCCAGTTTCCTTTAAATTTCTTTTATAGTATTTTATTTTTTCCCAATTTACATGATAAATTTTAGCAGTGGTATTGATAAATCAAAGAGTATGCACAATTTTATAGCCATTTGTAGCCCCTAGTTTCTTCAACTGATCTTTGTGGTGTGGACTCCTATATTCTCACCATCTTGGTCTGCCTTCCGCCAATGTCCTTCTTAAAATATGGAACTTGTAAATGAACATGATCTTCCAGCTGAGGTCTGACCAGAGCAGAAGGAAATATAACCACCACCTCCCTTGTTCTAGAAACTCCTTCAAGGGAATTGAAAGAGTTAACTAGAGATCATGAAACCTTACGGGTCTTTCTGTTTTAGTATAGTGACCCAGAGTTTTCCATGTCAGCAACATAGCTCTGTAAGAGAATGCTGTGGTGGTAAGGGCCTAGATATTAGCAGGACCTCACAAATTCCCTAAACTGTGTGAGCAGAAATATTTGCCAATCTCCATTTATGGAAATGAAGTGTGCCTACTATTGGGCTGGGGGGGAGGGCTGTACTGGGATGAGGAAAGGAGGATAGCAGCCTCTTCTAGTCATATTCAAGGGCTGATAAGTTTATTTACAAATTGGACTTTCATTTGGTTTTGTCTGTGAAGATGTCACTGCCTATTTTCTGGAAAACTTTCAATGGTTTTCTTCTTGAAAGTTATCATTTGTTGGGGGTAGTAAATAGAATGTTGGTCTTGGAAAGGACCCCAGAAATCATTTGGTCTAATCTATATATAACTAGTAATTCCCTCTATAATTAGAATCAGATAGGCCTGAGTCCAAATCTTGTTGCAGATACTTACTAGCTGTGTGGCCCTGGGCAAGTCACTTAACTTAGTCTCAGTTTCCTCATCTGTAAGATGGAAATAAAATAGCACCTGCCTTACAGAGTTGTTACGAGGATCAAATGAAAAAGTATATGTAAAGCACTCTACAAACATTAAAATGTGACCTAAATTTGGCCATTATTGTTATTAGACAGTCTCAATTATTAATCCTTAGCATATAGTGAGTTCTCTATCTCTTGAGGTCGTTAGTGGAATATAGTTCCAACTGTCTTAAATGTTATAGACATTATAGTCACGCTTCAATTAGAGGCTAAATTGAAGGACCTAACTGAACCACTTATTTCCATTTGACCTAGGTCAGGTCTGTGTTTTAGAAATTCAAATGTGCCGTTAATGTAGTGGTTGCATTAGAAAGAGGAGAGACTGTAGGTTAGAGAGACCAATTAGGAGGTCTTTGTTTTTTAGTTGAGGTAAGAGGTGAGGAAGGTTTGAACTAGGATGGTGGATGGGAGATTGGGGAGAGAGATAATTTGAAGGTAGAGTTAACAAGACTTGGCAACTATTAGATATGGGAGGGGAAAAGAGAAAAGTAGGGGATGAATCCCAGGTTTCAAACCTGGAAAGATGGTGGTGCTCTCAACAGAAATGGGGAATTTAAAAGTAAGAATGAGGTGAAAGATTTTGGACATCTATTTTGGAGTTGAGTTTGAGATGAAGGGACATCCAGGTAGAAATTTTCAGCAGATGCTGGAATATTTACTAGTAATATTTCCTCTACCCCCATCCCCTGCCAGATGACCTTGTGATTGTTTTGTATATATGTTTACGTACATGTTTGTCTCGCCCTGATAGATTGTAAACTTTTTGTGAGCAGAAACTGATGCACATTTGTCTCTGCATCCCTCATGCCTAGCACAATGCTTGGCACATTGTAGGCATTCATTAACAATATGATAGTAATTCCAACAATGTTAGCCAACTTCATATAGCACTTTAAGATTTAGAGGTGCAAAAATGAAAAAAATTTAAAAAAAAGATGTGTGAGGTACTATACAAATGTTATCTCATCTTAACCTCACAACATCCTAGAAAGGCAGGCACTATAATTATTCTTATTTTACAGATGAGGAAACTGAGGTATACAGACATTAAGCGACTTGCCCAGGGTCGCATAGCTAGATTATTAAATGATTGTTGCTAGATCAAATGTTCACACAGAACAAAAGAAAGGGGGGAGGGGAATTGTAATATCTTGAGGATATTGTTTATAATTCCACTACAGAGAACACTGGTTTAAATTTAAAATACTGGAGATCCCAATTGAGAAATATCAGGAGCTTTAAATATGTAATCTTTACTAATGTTTTCTATATATCACTACTAAAAAGACTAGGGCCAAGAGAAGAAAGGCAGAAACTCAGTTGCAGATTCTCTTTGACAGAGGGGTGAGTGTGGAAGGGAAAGACTGATTCTTCAGGGCCTGGAAATCTTTTCCCACCCCTAATTTCCTAATAGACATCAACCCCTCATACTGACATTGAACCAGGTTCTCCAAACTCTTCCCTCCCAATGTCTCCATCAGAAAGATTTCTAATGAGAAGGAAAGTATTTTATTTCTTTTTCTTCTTTTTTTTTTTTGGTATGTCTCTGAACCTCATTTACTGGGCCCAGTCATCTGGGTTTGTTTTACTTTCTCTCAGCAGAAAAGCTTCTGGTGTTTATAGACAAGTCTTATGTTGAGGGAGGAGCAGAATGCCAGACTGTTAGAGACACTGAAGGCAATTCCTTGGGTCCCTTTGAAAACATGCTGCTCTGAGGAAGTTAGCCATATTTGGGATGATGCTGATGTCTCAGATGGAGCTTGGAAATGAATGGCTGCTCTAGGTCAGCCACTCAGACAAATAATGAGCTCATTTCTCCTCAGCAGTGTCTCCTATGCAGGCTGGTCAGAGTCTGCTAAGGAGTTACTATGCCTGGAAATGAATTACCCCTTTCATCAACACTTCCCCCGCGTCACAAACCCCTCGCTCAATTTCATGTTGAAATAGCTCACTCCATTGATTCTGAATTATACGTGATCATTTATTCAGAGCACAAAGAGAGCCAGAAGCAAACAAAGAAGAAAAGAGGAGGGAAGGATTTTATGCACCTAAAAACTGTGTATGTTTAACTAACGCTTGAACATTCTACTTTTCAGATTAACTGTAAAGAAAATTCTTAATCCATAATTGCCTTCCCTCTGCAATCCACTATACTCTTGGGAAATTTTATTTTGTTACCAGATTTTGAGAGCTTAGAGACGGATACTTATTAACACTGTAGGTCAAGGAAAATCTAATTTGGGAGAGTGACTTTGGCAGCTTGGCATAGTGGGTAGAGTATTGGAACTCAAGTCATTGTTTTTCAGTCCTTTCAGTAGTCTCTGACTCTTCATGACCCCATTTTGGATTACCTTGGCAAAGACACTGGAGTGATTTGCCTTTTTTCTCTAGCTTATTTTACAGGTAAGGAAACTGAGGTAAAAAAGGTTAAGTTAACTTGCCCGGGAACTAAAATAGAGAAGGCCTTAATTCTTATTCCACCTATGATATTTCTAGCTGTGTGACTCTAGGCAAGCAACCTAACTTCTCCAACCCTCAGCTCCTCACCTATAAAAGGAGATTAATAATCACTGTAGTATACATTTCAACTTGTAGCTATGAGGCTAAAGTAAGATAAATAGGTAAGACATTAACGTGCTAAATAAATGTCATCATTGTTAAAATAAGAGTCTTGGCTAAAGACAAAACTGAGCTGATAGAAACAAGACATACTAGTGAAGTAAACTCATCAACTGGGATCCTGCTAATTTTTTGTATCGTCCAGTTTGATAATCTGTATGTATCAAAGGCTTCCACCTTTATTATAGCCCCACTTTGAATTCTCTTCATGTCTCTTCTTCTCTTGCTCTACTGCTTGGGGCCAGATAATAAGAGGAAGGGGGCTAATGAAGGAGGAAGAAAATGTCAGCATTTGAGCCTGTAAATAAATGATAATCTGTCACAATTTTGCAAGCCTTACTAGGCACCTACATGTTGCTGTCTGTCCTTCATTCTCCAAGAGGACCAAAATGACATCATCATGTATCTGACTGTAGCTGATCAGACAAATAAAAGCTCGGAATGCTCTACCACAAGTAGTCCATATGAACATTAGGATTCCCTAAATTTGTGAATCACTTTTGAGCTACTTCAATTCTGCTTTGCTTATAGAGAATAGCGCCCTCTCTGATGAGGGCATGCGGTGCTGGATGGTCCTGTGTCAGTGTTTCCCATTTCATGCAATCAGTTCCAAAGTTTTTAAGAGAG
Source organism: Potorous gilbertii (assembly GCA_028658325.1). Lineage (NCBI taxonomy): Eukaryota > Metazoa > Chordata > Mammalia > Diprotodontia > Potoroidae > Potorous > Potorous gilbertii. Next base: position 584,178,401 of record CM053770.1, on the reverse strand, counting down.
ACCTTGAGTGTGTCCTTGTATCACTTCTTCTGATCACCATGTGAGTGCTTGTTCTGTGTGAGATCTCCATAAAAAAGTCTTTCAAGCAAGCTTTCGTTTGGCATTTGAACAATATGACCAGCCCTCAGAGTTGCACTCTCTGCAATAGAATTTGAACCCTTGGCACCAGAAAAGACCTCAGTGTCTGATGTCTTAGCCTATCAGGTGATCTTCAGAATCTTCCTAAGAAAATTCAAATGGAAGTGACTCAGTTTTCTGGTATGGTGCGAGTAATATTCCCCTGACTCCCATGTAAATTGTTATTTTTTTTCTTAAAAGGTATTGAAACCATACTTGAGATTTGATTAGCTTGAGACTAAATACTCAAGCTGTCATCATCACCTCTTAGTGACTTGAGCACAAAACATCCAAAAAAAGCCGCAGTCATATGTTCTGATGTGTATGTGGTGGACTACATGGGGCAACTCAGGGAGGGAAGCTTTGATCCCCTAGAACTGTCCTTAGTGTATTTTCTCATTGAATGCTCTCCTCCTCTAGCTATGTAAATCTTTTGTTAACTGTTGAATGACCTACGAGTGTCTCATTTCACTCTAGTGTTGAACACAACTTATCAGGGCAATATCCTAAATCAAATCCAACTTATAAAAATTGGGACAGAATAAGCTGGTTGTGGCATTAAAAAAAAGATTCAAGAGATACAATTTTGGGTAATTTAATCATTCTATTAATAAGATCAGCTTGTATATTAATAAAAGAATGGTCATTTGGCCATTTCTCTTAGACCAAACCCCTAATGGTGGTGGGCTCACAATTTATATGGAAGAGCAGGTGTTTCTGATGGTGGCAATCAATTCTGATTGGTTAAAAATTAATGAAAAAATGAATATTATCATGAGAGACTGTACTATAATCAATGAGGGTCTTGGGGTACATGATTTAGATCACTCAAATCTTGGTCAAAAAGACATTTTTTTCTATATAATCTGTCTGACAAAAGGGAGGATCTACATTTTCCCAGACCTGTCTGAGCAAATGAGTAGAATCCGCCCATTGGCCCAAACTTAGAATTTTTTTTACTCTCTTTGATTAGATCTCAGCCATCCTGGCTGGGTAAGTGTTTTAGAAAGATTTCCCACACCGGTTGATTTTTGGAAGTAGAAAAGGTGAAAAACTTTGCTTCTGATTCAAGAATTTGCTATTAATACAAAAAAGAAATAATCATTTCTCACATTATTGAAGTGTGTTATGAGCAGAGCAGAAGAAGGTGAGTCTTTGGACACTATCTCTAGAGATGATGGTTGTTTACTATGAGGTACTGCCACCTCTCCCTCCCCCTCCTAAGAATGGGGAGTAAACTATGATCATTCATTAAGTCAGACAAATATAGATGTGCTCTGTGTCCTTAAGAACTATATCTAGAAGATAATTGTAGCAAATCATTTTTTATGAATAGCAGTGGGTTATTTTGGGGCCCTCCAACCTGGTAATTTAACAGGTTCTACTAGTTGATTTCCTCAGAACTTAATTTACCTTCAAAGCATCCAGGAACCAAGAGGGATTGACATTTTGGGAGGTTTGTGTGTATCATTAAAATTTATTTTCTCCTCATTAGAAAAGGAAAAATAAAGAAGAAAGGGATGAGTTTAGTCCTTGGTGGGAATGGATACCATTGTGTTGCCAATGGTCATCATTACCCAATATCCTTGAAGGAATCCTACTGAAAGAAGGTACCTTCTAGTTTTAAGAAAGTAGTTGTATGTGAATGGGGAAAGAATTGTTTGGTTTTTAGTGATGCTTTCAAAATGACAATGCAGATGAACAGCTTGTATTCAGTCCTACAACTGTATATGGATCTAGCCAGTCACTTGAAGGGGTGGCATGAGAGACCCAAACCTGAAAAAATGCAAACCAATGCAGATCTCTGGAATTTTAGGATTATCTAACAACTGTGCTGAAGGAACTGTTTGAAATTTTCTTAAAAAATTGACATTTGAGAGGTCAAGTGGAATTGTGCCAACATGGACTTTGTTGTGATTCTTTGGCACAAGCCATTGAGGGAGGAACTTGAAAATACAGTGCTTAATTCTCCTTCAGAACTCAAAGACATTTCTGGAATTAGGAATATGAGCAAATGCGTCAATTGAACCCTACTTAATTTGCTACAGATGGGCAGGGGTATTATATCAGTTTACGAAGTTTCCACAATGAGGCAGCTGATGGTAAAGTACATAGATCATTGGACCAAGAGTCAGGAAGATCCAAGTTTAAGTCTGGTATTAGGTACTTACTAGCTTTATGACACCAGGCAAGTCACTTAACCTGTGCTTCCCTCAATTTCCTCAACTGAAAAATGTGAATAATAGCACTTTACCTCCCACGGTTGTTGTGAGGATCAAATGAGAGAATATTTGTAAAAGTATAAAAATGCTTAATCCCTCCTCCTTTCCTACTCTTAGCCACAGCATATAAATTGTAAACTCTCTCCTCTCTGTGTCTCTGTCTCTTTCTGTGTCTGTCTGTGTCTGTCTCTCATCTCTCTCTCTCTCTAGCTCTGATTTTCTGCGTCTGTCTCTGTCTCTCTCTTGTCTTTTTCTTTCTCCGATTTTCTGTGCCTCAATTCCTCTGTCTCTGTCTGTCTGTTACTTCTAGTGAGATGCTTTTGTAGAACTCAGTCTCAGGTACCCTTTTTGGACCTAGAAATAATGACTTCTGCTTGCACATGGCAGAGGGAACACATGTATCAGACTGGAGAAGTCTCTAGCTTTGTGTCATTTGACTTTTCTTTGTGTCTTTCCACAAGTATTGGTAGGCAAGAAATCCTGAACTGGATATGCCTCCTCTTTGTGGCTTTGAAGTGCCAGCAGTTCCTGGGTCCTTCAACAACATCAGGAGGAATTTCTTGCATTTGAAGAGGAAGGGGAAGTCAAGCCTTGACATGATGAGCTAGAACCTTTTATGGTTGCCTCTGTCATCTCATGTGATAGTTCCAGACCTCATCAATCATACTCATCAGATAGGGACAATTACACTTTGGTCTACAGTCCTCCACCCCAGCAGAAGAGGACAGGATCAGGCTCCTGAAGTAGCAGGATTTAGAGGACTCCTGCACTAAGACTTTTGGACCACCTTGTATAAGTAAAATAAATAGGAAGAGGTTAATAGGTACCTGGAAAGGAAGGAACTAGCAGCTGGTTGGACTAGACAGAAGGAGGGACTTGACTGAATCTAGGAAAAACAATAGTAATTCAAGGATTCCAAGGGATGGAGATGAGGAGGAAGAACATTCCAGGCCTGGGGGTCAGCCAGTGCAAAGACAATGTGACTGGAATGTCATATGTGAGTAATACCAAATAAGTCAGTTGGACTAGACAAAAACTAAAGTTTGTGGAGGGGAATAAGAAGGCTAGAAAAGTAGGGTGCGGTCAGACTGGAAAGAGTTCTGAATGACAAACAGAATATATTTGATCCTGAAGGTAACATGGAATTATTGGAGTTTATTGAGAAGAAGGTGAGGAGTTTCCTCATGGAAGATTTTTCTACAGCAATAAAATCATAGGTCTAGTCTAAAGAAATGTATTTCATAAAGATCCTTCCAGATTTTTTTGTATTACTCATGCTGGCTAACCTTAATCATCCTTTCACCCTTCATTTCCTCTGTCCTAGTTCTTAAGACCTTTCTGGGAGGCCCTTCCCCCAGCCCTGCGATGAGCCAGTCCATTCTTTGATCAAGTTCCTGTTACTCTTAGAACCTCTAGGCTGAAAAGGTCTCAGCTCTTCGAAACTCTTCCTGCCCTGACAACAGCTTCAATCCATACCCTACCTATAGCATGGATCGCCATAAGAGGCAGAATGTTAGAGTGGAAAGATGACTGCACCTGTATTCAGAGAGAAACAGGTTCAAGTCCTTCCTTAGACGCTCGCTAGATGTATCGGGCAAGTCATTAAAGGTCTCAGAGTCTCAGTTCCCTTATCAGTAAAATGAGAGATTTGTATTCATTGGCCTCCAAGAATACTTCTAGTTTTGAATCTATGATCTCATAAATTCCTTCTTCCAATTGTTAGCTGAGTAAGTCCCTTAACTCTTGAGTTTCAGTTTCTTCATTTGCAAAATGGTTATAACTATTAATAATATATTATAATGCATATTATACAGAATAACTATTAATAATACAGTAAATAACAGATATCCCCTGGCAGAGTGGGTGGATGAGAACAGTTTGTTCCAATTGCCATAAAGATGGCTGAAGCAGGCTCTGTGCTTAGAGCTTGGTCACTCATCAAACATGCCAAAGTCATCCATTATATCCCAGGCCACTGTCAGTCATCCTGACTGTCGTCTTGCCATTAGACTTTAATGACTCTGGAAGAAAGAGTGAGGCTGACAACTTTGTGCAACTCTGCCTCACTTAATTCCAATTTATGTGCAAACCAAGACATCACCTCATGATGTCATTGGTCCTCTTTGACAAGAAGGATGGACAATAAGGTACCTTCTTCATAAGATTGCTGTGAGATTCCAATGAGATAATATATATTAAGTTTTTCATAGACTATAAAGTATTATTTAAATGCTAGTTTTTATTATTATGGGAAAGAAGGGATCATCCTATTTTAGTGTTCTTGATAGTGAAGATGAGTGTCTGGTACATAGCAGACAACAAATAGAAACACAAGCAAAAAGAAAGACAATCTCAGAATGGGAGAAGACAACACAAAAGAAGATGAAAATACTGGTAGTGGGGTGAAGAAGGATGGTGGCAAAGTCTAAAGAATAAGAAACTGAGCTGGGAAGGGAATAAAGAGAGCATGACTGGTGTAGGACTATCCACAAGATGGAGGTGTCTGGAAAGAATTTACCAGCAGGAAAAGAGGCCAGCATGATGAAGGGATGTTCTAGGGGAAGAAGGCTCTAGGCACTGAGAAAGTTCCATGGTGAGAAGGCAACTGGATTATGTTGATAAAGTCTGGAGAGAATAAGAAACACAATTGGCAGAGGGGTGGAGCGTGGTTGAACCATACCTGTTCCCAAAAATGAGGCCCTTGGGAAAAGGGGGCTATCATGGCTGATAGATGTTTGTGGGTAAGACAGTCCCAAAGACTAAGGGAAGTTTCACTGGTGGTGGTAGGTTACACAATACCTTGAATATAAATTTTGATGCTTCCTCAAACATTCTAACCACCCAATCCTTAACTTACTCATTTCTTATGACTTCTACCTCCACCCCACATCAGCTGGACACAGAAATGATCATATCCTTCATCTTACCATGACACATAGGTGTTCTGCTTTCAAGTTTGTGAACTCTGAGATCTCATTATCCCATCACAATCTGTCGTCATTCCACCTCTCTTGCATTGTAATCCCTAACCCTATTCTTCATCCTTACTGAGACCTCCAATCCCTCCACCCCTTAGTTATTTCCTAGGCTGTCACCCCTACATTGGCTATGCTCTCCTTTTTTTCCCCTCCTTGACCTCTTGGTGAAGCAGTTCAACTCTATACTGTCCTCTTCTCTTGAGTTCTTTGCTTTTTTATTCTAGTATTGTCAATATTGCCCTGCCAACCTTCAAATATTATGTGGGAAATTTTTATTCCTTTTCTCCTTCCATTTTTAATTTAAAATGGTCTCAGAACCACCCCCCCCAAACAAATATATATTGTGCCAGCTTTTGTTTTTCCTTTTGAATTTTTAATTACAAATTTAATATTAGTCCACAAAATGATTTTATCTTACTTTACAACTATTTTTGTTTAAATAAATTACTTTACACATCAATAAGCATTTGTTAAGCAACTACTAGGTAGCTAGGTGGCATAGTGGAGGCCTGGAGTTATGAAGACCCAAGTTCAAATCCAGCATCACACACTTAATTAGCTGGATGATGCTGGACAAGTCATTTCATCCTGTTTGCCTCAGTTTCCTCATCTGTAAAATGAGCCAAAGAAGGAAATGACAAACCACTGTTTGCCAAGAAAATCCCAAATAAGTTCATGAAGAATTAGTCATGATTGAAAATGACTCAACAATAACAATATGCACCTGGTATGTGCCAGGTGCTGTGCTAACTATTGGAGAGGTACAGAAAGGCAAAAAATAGTTGCCGATCTCAAGGAATTCACAATCTAATGGGGGAAACAATATGCAGATAACTATGTATAAACAAGATACACATGGGATAAAATGGAGATAATCTCAGTGGGAAGCCACTGGAATTAAGGGAAGCTGAGAAAGGCTTCTTGCAGAAGGCAGGAGTTTAACTGAGACTTGAAGAAGCCAAGGAAGCTAGGACGCAGAGCTGAGGAAGCAGGTAGGCATATGACTCTAGTCTTATCCAAGATAGGCCATGTAATCCCACTGTGATATAGAGTTTGGAGCCTTATGTTTCTAGGGAAGATGAAGTCTTCAAGGCCGTTATAGAATGAATCAATCAAGTACTCTTATATAACACTGTCCTAGACACAATAGGAGGCATAAAAGAAAGATGATATACTCTCTGTTCAAAAGGAACTTGTGACCTTTTCTGTTGGAAAGCAATAATATCTGAACCCATCAAAAACTCCTCTTTTCTCTTGCAAAGAAGGTTCTACAAAGAAAATCTCAATGGGCCAATTTAGCTGTACTCCTAGTTATTAGAGTATGATTTATAGGTACCAATCCATATGATTCACACTTAGCTCTTTTGAGTATCCAATTTTTATTCTCCAAAGTTACCTCTAGACTCAGGGGCATGGTCATTGATGAGCAAAGAGTAAGCAAGAGTTGGACATATGTGGGAAAGGAAGGAGTGGGTATTGGGACTGGCCTCATATTGGTTTCAATGCTATTGTACTATTCTCATACCAAACCCTCCTTGCAAAAATTTATAGTGTGATAGTACATGAGAGAATGATTAAGAGAACAGTAGATAAAAAAGGTTTTAAGAAGTTTATTTCAGTATGGCTATGATGATCTGAATTTTCACCTTTCCCCCTTCACTTATAAGGAAAGTGGTCAGGAGAATATATGGAATATATATGCTCTCGTCAAGTGTCTCACTTAGTCCATATTTCAGTCCTGTATCACTCCAAAAACACAGAGTACTTGTGAGTTAGATATCCATACCTGTTTTTGTGTCATGGACTTTTTAGCAGTCTGGTCAAGCCTATGGATTTCTTCTGAGAGTAACATTTTTAAATGCATACAATAAAATCTATAGGATTATAAATAAAATCAATTATATTAAAATGTGCCCATCATTTGAGATTCAGTTTCCTTACCCATTTTATATGGTAGGAATCTGAGGTGGATAGGGTGTGGGAGAGGGGAAATCCCTTGAAAAAAAGCTTTATATCTAGCAATCAATAAAGTATAAGCTAGAGGGTGCTACATAGACAGAGAAGATCTAGTTCTATTTTCACAAAGATATGAACTACACTTCTCTCAATGACAGAGGAATTTTCCATGAGCAGAGGCATTTATTCTTGATAAACATTGGCTGTCTTCTCTTGCTTGAGTATTCAATGCAAGCACCCAAAGTCACTGAAATAATATACTGAACTGGCTGCACCAGGGAGAGCAACTCAGGCTTTAATTACAAAGATATAATTATGTGAAGAATTACTGGTGATTTTCAAACAAGAAGGGACTGACAGTGATGAATCTAATTAGCCAGTGGAAAAGGGAAAGGATCCACATTTAGCTGAGTCTGATTCTTTCACAGGAGAATACACTAAATATAAATTATTCCTATGTATTTAAGAATCTTGCAAATTCTGCCAGATATGTAGCACAGACTTCTGTGTTCATATTGCAGAAATTTTAAGTTTAAATGTTTCTATTTCTATTTTTAAAATTAAAATTTTAAAAATTAAAATGTGGGAAGCCCAATTTCTTTTTAAAATACACACATACTTCTAGCCTAGAACATTTGAAAAATAGATGCTAGAATCTTCAAAAATGATGAATTCTTGGTGTTTTCTTCTTCTTTTAATAATATTTTCAGTAACAAAAAAGGAAGGAAGAAGGAAAGAAAGAAGAAAGGAAAAAGAAAGAAAGATGTATTCTTTATCTTGGTACATGGTATGAAATGACGATCTAAACTTAATTTCTGCCAGACTACTGTCTAGTTTTCCCCACTGTTTTTGTCAACCGGTAAATCCTTCTCCTAAGCAACTAGAGTCCCTTAGTTTATTTAACACTATAATACCGTGTTTGTTTATTTATGTTGTTTATCTAATCTGTTTCACTAATCCAGCTCTATTTTTTACACAGTATGAAGTCATTTGAATGATTATTGTTTTGTAGTACAGTTTGAGATGTGGTACTAAGAAAACCCTCTTTCTTCCTACATTGTATCGTAGTTATTTTTGAGATTCTTGACATTTTTTCTTCCATATGAATTTTGCTATCATTATTTTCTAGGTCTAAAAATATTCCTTTGGTAGTTTGGCATTAAACTGAATAGTAAAATAAGTTAAGTAGAATTATTATTTTAATTATTAATTATTATTATTTAATTATATTAATTATTTAATTATATTACTGTTTCTCTAATTATTTAGGTCAATACTTTTGAATTTTTAAAAATATTTCAATTCATGTAATTCTCAGGTGCATCTTTGTAGATATACTAAATGTTTTATAACTTCTGTAGCTATTTTGAATGGAATTTTTCTTTCTCTTTTTCAGCTGTTTTTTTTAAGGGGGTAATATATAAGTATGCTGGTGATTTATATGGATTTATAATTTTATTTATTTATTATTTCTAAATTAATTTTTGTTTAATTCTTTAGAGTTTTCTAAATAAATAATCATACCTGCAAAAAGCAATAATTTTGTTTCCTCTTTCCTTTGTTTCCTCAATTTCTCTTTCTTATATTATTACTATAGCTAGTATTTCTCAGAATAGGTTAAATAATATAGATGATAATGGCTATCCTTGTTTTGCCCCTGATTTTATTGTAAAGAACTCAAACTTGTTTCTATTACATATAATGTTTGCTCTTGAATCTACAAATATATTATTTACCATATTAAAATAGGTCTATTTATTCTTGTGATTTCTAGAATTTTTAATAGAAATGAATATAGGATTTTTTAAAAAGTCTTTTTAACATCAATTCACATAAATTTTTTTATTATTTATAATATTCCATCATTTCATATTTTTAGTCTTCCTTATGTTGAACTAACTTTGTATTCCTGGTATAAACCTATCCTGGTTATGGCGTATAATATTCCAATTTAGTAATCTCAATGGCACCTACTAGGAAGAATCAGGTTGTAGGGAAGGCCAGAGAGGACCAGAGTTAGGTTGAGACAATGGATATGATGTATCAAAACAAGGGAATATGCTGCCCTAGTAGCTTAAGTGAGTTACCAAATGTTTCCCTCACAATAACCCTGTGAATGAGAGAATGAAAGTACTCTTGGGGATGCTAAAGTTTAGAAACTTTAAATGACTTCTTCAGGGAGCCAGGACTCCAAGATCTATATGCTTATGACACCACATTGGCCTACTTTCTACCACAGTCAAATAAAGAAAGGATACACAGGCAATTGTAATCATAACAAAGCTGATATATGATAATAGCCTGAAGATTAGCTATTAGAGCAAGGGCTATGTAAGTACCCTAAATCCAGACTGTGAGCTCAGTCCAGACTCCAGTTTTGGGTAGGAAGGAGGTAACCAGCAGGATTTCTGATCACTCTTAGCAATACTAGGCCCTGGGAACTAGAAAGCCTTAAAAGTTATCAAGTCTGATCCTCTCATTTTATAAAATAGGTAAGCTAAGACCCGGGTAAAGTGATTTTTTTTTTTTAATCCATGACCCAGAGAAATGGAGTGACTTGTAGAGATAGGACTAAAATTCAAGTCTCTTAATACTTGATTCGCTTCACGGCAACAAACATTTATTCAAGCATGCAAAGTATTGTGCTATATGCTAGAGTTACAAAAGCAGAAAGGGACTTACATTCCGGTAGGACCATATGGAGAAGTACTGAATGCTATGGATCAGTTCACTTACTTTGGCAGTATTCTTTCTAGGGATGTATACATTGACACTGAGGTTGACAGATGCGTTCCCAGAGCTAGCTCAGTGTTTGGTAGGCTCTGAAGGAAATTGTGGGAGAGAAGTATTAGAATGACTACCAAACTGAAGGTCTGCAGAGTCATGGTGCTATTGTAATGCCTGTGAAACCTGGACAGTCTACCACCACCATGCCAGGAAACTGAATCACTTCCATTTGAATTGTCTTAGGAAGATTCTGGGGAGAAAATTTTGGGAAGATGGGAGAATGCATCAAAAAATCCAAGCTCTCAAGATTTTCCCCCACAAAAGAGATAAAATAGCACCTTAAGGCTAACAAAGTGTGGACAAAAATTAAAAAAATAAGGGCACCATAGGGGTCTTCAAGGGACAATTTGAGAAGATCAGAAGAAAAAGCCCAGGGTGAGGTTTAGTCCCTGTGGAGAGTAAACTCCTCCAGGTCAGGATCCTTTTTAACAAGTGGCAGACTCTGGGGTTAGTTGGTTTGAGAGGCTGCCTTGGCCCCAGCCACAGGAACTTTCACCCCCAAGATAGTGAGAGGGAGCTGGGCAGCGGAGTACTAGAAGATCGAGGGAACCTCTGCTGATAAGGAATGCCAGAACCAGCTGTGCTACAGAGCAACAAGGAACCAGCACATACCAGGTGGGTGCAGAAGCAGTGGGGCAGAAAGCTCCTAGCTGTGGGCACTTACAGGAGGTTGGAGGTTGACTTTGGTTCCAGATTAGAGGGGAGAACAGAAGATCTGGGGCAAGAGGTATCATCCTCCATCACCCAGGGACAGAGGTGATCAAAAATTAAGATATTACCACAAAAATACACAGGCAAAGGAGAAAGAATCCAACCAGAGAAAGCTATTATAGGAATAGAGAAGACCAGAGTTCATCTTCAGAGGAGGATACTGAAGTAAAGAAACCCACAAAGAGTAATGTCAAATGGTCACCTAGCCAAAAAGAACTCGTAGATTTTTTAAAAAGACTTTAAAAATCAAATGACAGAGATGAAGGAAAAACAAATAAAAAGATTCTGAAGATCACCTGGTAGGATAATCTACCAGACACTGAGGTTCTTTCTTGAACTAAATTGTCAGGCATTCAAACTCTACTGCAGTGAGCGCAACTCCAATGGACTGGTCACGTTGTTCAAATGCCAAACATGCTTTCCTGAAAAACTATTTTATGGAGAACTCACATGTACCCACATGGTGGTGAGAAGTAGCGATACAAAGACACCCTCAAGGTCTCTGTTAAGAACTTTGGAATTGATTGAGTGACATGAGAGACACTGTCATAGGATCACCCAGCATGGTATGCCCTCCTTAGAGAATTGAAGCAGCTAATGAGAAATGGAAGAAGTGCAAATTTAAAGAATCCACCCCAAATGTTCACATGGAATACTTGGGTTTGACCTAGTAGAACATTCTGAGCAAGTACTGGTCTGATTAGTCATAGACAGATACTCTGTCATTTGACTCTAACATAATGTTGTAATTTTGGTCCTGTTTGAGAATGAAGGACTGCAAGCAACTAATCTCCAAGGTAGGACCTATGATCTGACTCTGAGTAGGCTATGGTCTGATCCCAAGGGCTGTCCATTAAACCAATTAGATGCAGAAAAGTGGGTCATATCTCATCCTCACCACAAAAGTCAATAGTGGAGCTTATCTGCAACACGAATACACTCACCTTTATCCCCAGTTCCACTCAGTTCTTCTGCTGTGAAAGTGCCTAACTTCTAACCTTTCTAGACCAGAAGTTAGCCCTTTAGGGACATTTTTCATTGGGAAAATCTGTTCTTCTTATCCTTTTCAACATACTCACTCTTCAATTTCCATCTCACCACAGCAAGTGACTCTCAGAGAGTAGGGTCTGGATGCTGGGCAATGGCCAGTAAGCTCCCCCTCCCTCTATATAATAGTAACAGTAGGGGTAGAAATAATAATAAAACACCAATAGCATAGAGTAAATGTTCCAAGAGCTAAGATGCTACATTATACATCAAGCTCTCAGGATTCCAGGGAATAACCATGAGGAATTGGGGTGTCTTCTTTATTTATATCAGCTTAAACTCACTGGTCAACACCATTGTTAGGGACCTGTCACTAGCACCCCATTTCCATTTAACTGTTAAACATTGATTAACTTTTATAAAGAGATATTTACTTCCAAGGTGAAAGTACAAATATTCCCTCTACTTCAATACCTGGGGGAAGACTATCTCCTACAAAACCTCAGTGTCTGGAGGGGCATTAGATTCAACTTAGCTAAGATCCTACATGGCATTGATCCCACCAAGTTCATGTTTAAATGTAATACAACTCCTCATCTCAACTTCTGCTGGCGTGGATTCAAAAGGTCATTCCCCAAAATACCTTATCCTTGGGGCATTGATGGCTGAAAAATCCAATGTTGGACAGCAAGACACAAAGGTACCCTCCAGACCATTTGAATTCTCTAGGCCATGGAGACCCCATTCCCCCTTCCAGATGTTGTGAATGAAAAAGTCATCAAGATATGCTAAGATCGACTGAGGAAGTAGTTTGTGCTGACAGCCCTTTTGCAGACTAAATATTCTAGCTACACAGTTTGCTCCAACCACATGGTTGGCCCACAAGAACCAGCTACAGAATGTATACACATGCTCCACTGACTCTCCATGGCATATCTCCTAGATATCATCATGATTCAAGCATTTATCATGTTAGAGAGCTTGTAACAGCTGTGCACACTGATGGTGTCTGAGCAGGTACCCAAATCCCTTACTCTAATGTTTACACAGCTCTTTAAAGGTCATACCCATTAATAGCATGTTGGTGGTGACTCTAACACCAGGACACTCTTATTTCAGGTTTGATGTTGGGATAAAATGAGGCACTTGTAAGTCACTGAACAATTAAAAAGAAGAAGTTTACTTTGCCCTAACACATCATGAACGTGCAGCAAGGATACAGGGGATGAGACATTGTGAAGGACATGATGACTCATGTCTTCAGGCATCCACCAAGTTCAAAGGGCTTACATTCCACATGACTGAGACTTTTTATGTACTTAGGTGGCCAGGAAGCTATCTCAGGGAAGTCATGACCAATCAAGTTCTGGTCACAGTTTTATTACCTTTTTAGGGAAAGTTAATCCTTGGTACAGGGGAAGGAGAAGGGGTTTGGGCCTACCTCATGTTGTAGGTAGAGAGGGAACACTGGCAAATATTAGTTTATCTATCACACAGTGTCTTTAAGACTCTATTCTGAGCCCTCATCTCTTCTTTCTCTCCATTTTCTCATTTGGTGATCTTATCAGCTCCCAGGGAATCAATTTCCAGCTTTATGCAAATGATTCTAAGATTTATTTATTCAATCTAACCTCTATCTTTATGGGCAACTAGGTGGCGCAGTGGATAGAGTGCCAGGCCTGGAATCAGGAAGACTCATCTTCATGAGTTTAAATCTAACTTCAGATACTTACTAGCTACGTGACCCTTGACAAGTCACTTAGCCCTGTTTGTCTCAGTTTCCTCATCTGTAAAATGAGCTGGGGAAGGAAATGGCTAAACCCTCCAGTACCTTTGCCAAGAAAACTCCAAATGGGATCACAAAGAGTCGGACTCCACTGAAACAACTCAACAACAGTAAAAACAAACCCTTATCCTGACTTCCAGTCTCACACCTTCAACTTGTTATTGAACATATCAAACTAGTTGCCCTGTAGACATCAACTCGACATATCCAAAACTCAACTCATCATCTTTCCTCCCAAACCCTCCCTTCTTCTCAATTGCCCTATTACCATTAAGGACACTATCATTCTCATTGTTGCCCAGACCTCCAATCTTGGGGTCATCCTATACTCCTTATTCTCACCCCATATCTGCTTTATAGCCAACTGGTCCTCAAGTTCTATGGATTTGATCTCAGTAGCATCTCTCACAAGTTTTCCTCCCCTTCTCTTCTCTGACACAGCTTCCACGCTGCTGTAAGCCCTCATTACTTCATGCCTGACCTATAAGACTTCTGTTTAGTCTCTCAGTTCCAAGTCTCAACCCTCCCTCCAGTCTGTTCTCCACCCAACATCATAATGTTCTTCCTAAAGCCAGGTCTCACCATGTTGCTTCCTTCTTTAAAAAAAAACTTTATTACTTTCTGGATAAAATATAAAATGATCTTTAAAAAAATTTCTTTAAAGCCCTTTACAACCTGGCCTCTCATTACCTTTCCAGACTTTTAACATCTTATTCCCCTAGTACTGTCCAATGACACTGTCTTACTAGATGTTCCTCATACATCGTTTTACCCTATCTCTCAACTTTATTTCCCATAATTTTTGCCTTTTCCCTGTCTGTCTCCCATTCCTGTAACATTCTTCAATCTCATTTCTACCTTCTGTATTTTTTGGCTTCCTTCAGATCTTGGCTTCATACCTCACTTTCTGCAAAAGGCATTTCTTGGTCCCCTTCAATGCTACTGCCTTCCTTTGGCAATTTGCCCTGTACGTACGTAGTTATTTTTGTTGTGAATTCCCAAAAGGCAGGGAATATCTTTTGCATTTCTTTGTATCTGTCATTCTTAGCACAATGCCCAGTACATAACAGGTACATAACAAAAGAAATGCTTGCTTACTTGATTTTGACTCCAAATACATCTCTCTTTCCACTCTCCCACAATGCTTCCCTGTCTTTAAATTTGTCTTCAAAACTCAAGCTTGTTTTTGGCTGTTATATCATGCTATTGACTTCCACTGAGCTCATAGATTTTTCCAAACAAATTGTGCCATATTCTACTTTTAAAGTTGCTTTTTTCTGTGCCCAAAGTAAGATTTTACATTTATCCCTATTAATTTTTATAGGAATTAATTCAGTCCAGTATTCTAGCCTTTCAAGATTTCTTGGTCCCTGTCATACAATGTTTTATCTATTCCTTGTGGAAACTAGGTGGTGCCATGAATAGAGCAGTAGGGCTGGAGTCAGGAAGACTTGAGTTCAAATTTGACCTCAGAAACTTACTGTCTGGGTTACTTTGAACAAGTCACTTGAACTCTACTCGCATCAGTTTCCTCAAATATAAAATGAGAATTGTAATATCATCACCTCATATGGTTATTGTGGGGTAAAAAGATATAATATTTATAAAGTCCTTAACATAGTGCCTAGAACATAAGAGAGGCTATATAAATGGTTTTCCCTCTCCCTGCTTGTGACATTAGTAAATTTGACTAGTTTTCCTCTATCTGCATTATTTATAAAAACATTACGGCGTCAAGCTCAAATCCCTTATGCAATCCATTGGAAACCTCCTTCTAAGTCAGTAACAATGACTATTTTGGGGATCCAGTCATTCACTAGGTCGGAATTCATTGTTTATTTTGCTGTATAACCTGTATTTTCATCTCTTCCAAATGGCATGAAAAGTTTTATCAAATGCTTAGATAAAATCTTGGTAAACTGTACCCACTTACCAGTTTATTAACCCTTCAACAAGGGAAATAAAGTGAATATAATGGACTGGGTCAGACTCAGGCTGATACAAAATTAGAATGAAATAAGACACTCATAATCCATGTAATAGTTCATAAAGGGTTTATTTAACCATAGCAAGGGAAGGATATTTAGGGAATGTAGGGAAAGGATGTTCATCCAGGATTAAGCTGATTCAGCTGAACACAGCTACCCAATGTGATTTATGTTGCTGGTCTTTGGCTACAAACCCAAAGAAGGAGCTCCCAGCCCTTCTCTCCTGATTGTTTTGTATCCTGGCTACTAGAAATCTATGTCAATTTCCTAAGCTTTAATCTCCAGAGCCAATTAAATCTCAAAGACGGTTTCAATACCTTTTAAGGAAAAACTAGGCTAATTTGTATCGGGGTAAAGGGAGATATTTAGATATTTCTCCTTCCACAATTTGTCCAACATGATCTGGTCTTGTTGAAATAGCCCTGACTCCTTATGACCACTGTTTCCTTTTCTAAATGTCCACAAGACAGTTCTTTAATATGTTTCAGAATTTTCCCAGGAACTGAAGTCAAATTCACTATCCTTTCTTTGGTAGATTCCATTTTATTCTCCTTTATCACAATCAGGACATCTATCCTGTTCCAGTACAATGCTCTCTCTTGGCTCCCTGTACCTAGAACTGAAGAGGATAGACAAGACCAACTCAAAGTCCAGGCTTATGTCTCAGAGCCACACAGCCTATGTGGTGGTGAAGTGACTCTCAAACTTTCTCTCTTTACTCCTTTTTCATGGTGTCACCTGGTA
Source organism: Potorous gilbertii (assembly GCA_028658325.1). NCBI lineage: Eukaryota > Metazoa > Chordata > Mammalia > Diprotodontia > Potoroidae > Potorous > Potorous gilbertii. The sequence continues at coordinate 584,162,125 of CM053770.1, read as the reverse complement.
CGAGTGAAGAAGTCTTTTCACCATTTAAACACAAATGAAGGGCGGCATTGGAGCAGGGAGAGAGAAGGCAGACTATGGTTAGTAAGGAAGTTTTAAAGACTCAGTTCTGGCTAAGCAGAAAATGCACAAACTCAACTCTTCACCCCATGGTAAGGCAATGCAGAGTGACCATGTATGAGTCTGTTCTCCTTTCTCTCAAAGGAAGGTCCTCAACCTCTTCCATGTGGGTAACTCCATCTTAGGTTAAGGAATGTGTCAAACCCCATTACAAAAGATGATTGAGTTCATCAAAGGCCACCAGGTACTCGCTTGTAATCCCACTACTTAGACATTTTTATTCTATCTATTCTAGTCCAATGATCATTCTTATTTGTAGAGAAGATAGAAGCAAAACATGGAAAGCAATCTTTTGGGAATATTTAGAGATATTTAGATGGGTATAACCATTTCCTTGGTTCTACTCTTTAGTTCTAGGAAGACAAAGTCTAGAAATGCTCTCTGTTTTTGTAGGAAGTACCTATATATGCATACACACACATATATACATATACATATATGTGTGTATGTGTGTGTATATATATGAGGGGTTGTGAGGAGAGAGAGAGGGCTCCCCCACTCTATTTCTGTCTCTCTCTCCCACAATGTAACAGGAATTTTCCTCAGAATCGTTTCACTTGGTTCTGGGTAGCAGATATCAGCAAGATAATATTAACCTTGGTTTTTTCTAATAGGTAGAAAAAGTAGGGTCTAGTGGGCACTGTGGCCAGTAGAATCTTCCTACACCTAATTACAGAAGTGATTAAATGAAATGTGGTTAATGAATGTAGTGAATGAAATGGGGTTAACAATCCCTAATCAACAAATCAATCACTATGTATTTATTGAGTCCCTACTTCTGTGCTGCCTCAAGTACTATAGGAATTCACCATAGAGTAACCCCATATTATGGTTTCACTTTCAAAAAGTTACAGCTGGTGGCCATTGGTCTCCAAAGAACAAATCTTTTCTTGGCATAGACGTAAGTACAACCCAGAAAGAGAATCTGAGAAAGGCTTAGACTTGAACACCTTTTCTTCTTTATACCAAAGCAGCCAGATTAGTGATATTCTTTCTAATGTCAGTATCAGAACAAAATTTGGGAAGCCAAGGCAGCATTGTGTATTGGCAGGAGCACTGGCTGGAAATCAGGAGATACAAGTCTGAGTCATATCTCTACTACTAAGTAGTTGTATTGATCAAGTTACTTTATTTCCCTGATCCTCTTCTTTATATCTAAAATGAGCAAATTGGCCTAAACAATCTTTAAGATCTTTGCCAGTTCTAACAATCCACGAGATTCTAAAATAATCAAGTGATGTCCTTGTCTAAGAGGATAAATTGGAAGAATGAAACTCACCTGGTTTGCTCATTATGAATTCCCCAGGAACTGCACTCAGATGGAGGGGAAAGGAAACTGCTCAGCATGCTTAGCATTTGATTTTTGTTGAAGGACTTACATTAACTAAAAGAAAAGCTGTAAGTGCTTAGCTTTGGGAGCAGGGGAAACAATAAGGGAAGGAGCTCAAGAGAGCTCAGTTCTATTTTTAAAAGGATTTTTGGGTGTGTTGTGAAAGGAGTAGATGTGACACTATTTGCTGTTCAGTTGTTCTTAATATGTTAGCCTTCTCTTAACTAGGCATGGCATTGACCACAATAACAACTGATATTAGCATTGTGATAGAAGACATTATACATCTACAATTAAAAGTGGAGCCTCTATGGAGACAGTTAGGTCGAGTAGAGGTTACTGCATTGAGCCTAGATGCAAGAAGACCTAAGTTCATATCTAACTTGAGACTCTTACTAGCTGTGTGATCCTGGGCAAATTACTAGTATCTACCTGCCGCATCTGTAAAATTGGCATAATAATAATAGTACCTACCTTCCAGGGTTGTGGTGAGGATAAAATTAATTGATATTTGTAAAATAGCACAGTGTTTGGAAGAATAGGTGCTTAATAAATGCTTGTTTCCTTTAATTTTTCTTACTTCCCTCCTTCCTTCCTTCCCTCCTTTCTTCCTTCCTCTGAACAGATCAGGTAAAATTTGAATGAGAGTAATGGGAGATTATATCTACAGGAAAATCTAGACTGTTTAAGGTTCCTGTAAATAGGAATACCCAGTTTTTAATGTTGTTATTGTTGTTCAGTTGTATCTGACTCTTCATGGACCATTTTCTTGGCAAAGATACTGGAGCGATTTGCCATGTCCTTTTCTACTTTTATATAGGCAGGAATTAAGTGACTGACTCAGGGTCATATAGCTAGTAAGTGAAATGAAGTAATATCAAAAAATTTTACAGCAAGTTTCTCTGATAAAAACCTCATTTCTCAAATAGATACTGAGTATCAAAACTATATTTCTATCATAGAAGGAATTTGAAATGACTCTTTCTTTACCTATTTTTCAGATAGTTTATATAGTATTAGAATTAACTGTTGCTTTAAATGTTTTGTAGAATTCACCCACTGATTCTTTAGGACTAGATTATTAAGTGTCCAATTTTTTAATGTATGCTGCCAAGGCCCTTTATTAAAAGTAATTCTTATTATATTATGGTCTGAAAAGGGTGCATTTAATGTTTCTGCTCTTCTGCATATGTTTGTGAGATTTTTATGCCTAATGCAAGGTCAATTTTTGTGAAGGTGCTGTGGACAGCTGAGAAAAAAAGGTATATTCATTTCTATTCCCATTCAGCTTTCTCCAGAGGTCTGTCATATCTAACTAACTTTTCTTACATTCCATTCATCTCCTTAACTTCTTTCTTATATTTTATGATTAGATTTATCTAGTTCTGAGAAGGGAAAGTTGAGGTACTTCATTAATATAATTTTACTGTCTATTTTCTCCTGTAACTTATTTAACCTTTCCTTTAAGAATTTGGATGTTATACCTTTTGGTAGATACATGTTTAGTATGGGTATTACTTCATTGTCTATGATATCTTTTAGCAAAATGTAGTTTCCCTAATTATCTCTTTTAATTAGATTTAGTTTTACTTTTGCTTTGTCTGAAGTCATGCTTGCTATGTCTGCCTTTGTTTTTAATATTAGTTGAAGCATAAAAGATCCTGCTCCAGTCCCTGATCTTTATTCCATGTATGTTTCTCTATTTCATGTATTTCTTGTATACAACATATTGTTGAATTCTGATTTCTAATACATTCTTCTATTTGCTTTCATTTATGAATTCTTTCATCTCATTAATATTTACCATTATGATTATTAACTGTGTGTTTCCCTCCATCCCATTTTTTCTGTTTATTCATCTCCTTCTTTTTACCCTGATGCCCCTCAAAAGTCTGTTTTGCTTCCGACTACTGCCTCCTTTAGTCTACCTTCCCTTCTATCATTCCCCCCTTTCTTTTATTCTCGTCTCCTCCTATTTCCCTGTTGAGTAAGATCGATTTCTATATTCACCTTTGAATCAATTTAGATGTGAGTGTGGTTCAAGTGTTGTCCTTCCCTGCCATTTTTCTGTCCTCTATAAAATCTCATACTTGCATACCTCTTTTATGTGAGATAATATTTCCTAGTCTATCTCTTCTTTCCCCCTTCTCCTACTGCATTTCATGTCTTTATTTTTTTGAGATCATCCCAACATAATCAACTCACACTTGTGCCCTTTCTCTATGTAAATTCCTCATAATTGCCCTGATAACGATAAATGATAAAGTTCTTAAGAGCTATATGTATCTTTTTCCTATGAAGGAAGGTAAACAGTTAAATCTTATTAAGTCTCTTATGATAGCTCTTTCATATATATCTTTTTTATGCTTCTCTTGAGTCTTGTGTTTGAATGTCAAGTTTTCTATCCAACCTTGGTCTTTTCTTCAGAAATGTTTGAAAGTCTTTTATTTTATTAAATATACATTTTTGCCCTGAAAGATAACTCTCAGTTTTGCTGGGTAGGTTACTTATGGTTGTAATACTAGCTCTTTTATCTTCTGGAATATTGTATTATTCCAAGGCCTCCAACCTTTGAGATGAAAGTTGCTAAATATTGTTTGATCTTGACTCCGACTCTACAATATTTGAGTTTTTTTCTTTCTGATTGCTTGAAGAATTTTCTCTTTGACCTATGAGCTCTAGATTTTGACTTTAATATTCCTGGGTGTTTTCATTTTGGGACCTCTTTCAGGAGGTGACAGGTGCATTCTTTCAATTTCAATTTTATTCTCTGGTTCTAGAATGCCAAGGCAGTTTTCCTCAATAATTTCTTGAAATAAGATGTCTAGGCCTTTGATCATGGCTTTCAAGCACTCTGATAAATCTTAACTTATCACTTTCCCCTAATCTCCCTAATTGACTTCACCTACACCAATATTTCTATATACTACTAACAAAATCCAGCAGGAAAATATAGAAAGCTATCTACAGTCATCTAAAAATTCTCTAAATCACTTTTGACTAGAGAAAGACAAATTAAAACAACTCTGAGGTACCACCTCACACCTGTCAGATTGGGAGACATGACAAATAAGGAAAATGACTATTGGTGGAACTGAGCTGATCCAACTATTTTGGAAAGCAGTTTGAAATTATTCCCAAAGGGTTATAAAATGGGCATACCCTTTGACCCAGCAATACTGCTTCTAGGCTGGTATTCCAAAGAGATCATAAAAATGCAAAGGGAACCCACCTGTACAAAAATATTTATAGCAGCTCTTTTTGTGGTAGCCAAAACTGGAAGTCAAGGGAATGCCCATCAATTGGGGAATAGCTGAGCAAGTTGTGGTATATGAAGAGGGAGAAAATTTAAAACTTATGGAAGTGATTGTTGAAAATTGAAAACAAATAAATGAATAAATTTGGAGGAAAGAAAAAGAAAATGACAAATGCTGGAGAGGCTGTGGGAAGATAGGTACACTAATGCACTGTTGGTAGAGTTGTGAACTCAACTATTCTAGAGAACAATTTGGAATTATTTCCAAAGACTATCAAACTGTGCATACCCTTTGATCTAGGAATATCACTCTTAGGTCTTTATTCTAAAGGGAACAAAGGAGAAGGACCTATATGTACAAAAATGTTTATAGCAGTTCTTTTTATGTTGACAAAGAACTGGAAAGTGAGGGGATGCCTATTAATTGGAGAATGGCTAAAAAAGTTCCAGCATATGATTGTGATGGAATACTACTGTGCTATAAGAAGTGATGAGCAGGGTGGTTTCAGAAAAACCTTGTAAGACACATGTGAATTCATGCAAAGTGAAGTGAGCAGAACCTAGAGAACACTGTACACAGTAACAGCAATATTGTAATGATGATCAACTGTAAAAAACTTTGCTACTCTAAATAATGCAATGATCCAAGACAGTTCCAAAGGACCCATACTGAAAAAATGCTATCTGGAGAAAGAACTGATGAATTCTGAATACAAATTGAAGCATATTTTTTCACTTTATTTTTCTTGATTTTTTTGCAATATAACTAATATGAAAATAAGTTTTATATGAATTCAGATATATAATTGATACCTTATTGCTTGCTTTCTCAATGGGTAGGGAAAGGAGAGAATTTAGAATTTAAAAAAATTTAATGAATGTTAAAAATAGGTAATTATTTTATTTTAAATAAAGAAACCAAGTTGCTACTGGCAAAACAAATTGAACAATTAGGACAATTAACTCCATTTTTTAGCCAGCAACCTTATTTTTCTGTGTACTGTTTAAGTAGTGATTGAAAAGTTGAGTAAAACAGTTGTGCAATGACTCCTTGGAACCACTGTAAAGGTCCACCTCCTCATTTTCTTTTCTAGAATTATGGCACTAAAATTTCTCTGTGAATCTGGGAAAGCCTTGCTTTCCCTTCTGCCTCATTTGCTAGCCTCCCATTGCCACCTCTAGTAATACTTCCCATATTCTCTCTAAAACACGAACATCTCCACAACCTCTACATTCAGTTGGCACTTAGACCACAGAGCCAGAGCTGGAATAGACTTCATAGGCCAGGTTGTCCAAACACCTTATTTTATCAATAAGAAAATGGAGGCCCAAGGAGAGTAAGTCATCTGCTCAAGGATTTGAACCCAAATGAGGGCCACTGCTCTTTATATACTACTGTACTGTCCATAATATTACAAGTCCAAGTTCAAGTATGTGGAGGAGGCTCTAAGAAAGGCAACGACCACCCCCAGGGAGCAGAGGTAGAAGGAATAGACTTAAAATACAACAGTAGAAATTGATGCTAGACATTTTGGCATCTAGGTGCTCTTACTAACCATTGCTCTTTTTGCCTATGTGAGACTAGACATCCAAACCTATCTTTTTAAGTCTTCCAAAAAATGATGCTTTAAGAATCTTTAGTAACCTCACATTCAAGTTTCTCCAGATTATCTTTCCAATCTTATGTCCTGAATTCCTCCTCACCCATCTTGTACTGCTCTCTATGCTCCATACACATATTTCCTGGATCATCATCCCTAAAGCTTGGAGTGATCCGTCTGCTTCTCTCTGCCTGTTCAGTTATTTCCCCTCTAAAAGGTGGGGACCAGCTCAGTTTCCACTATGACAATTTACATTGTCATTTAACTTTTTTTGTGTATTTTCTCTCCCCAGATAACTCCTTGAATATGGTGATAGGCAGAACTATAATGTTAACCATGCAAGGACTCCTCAGCTTCTTTGGAATTCTATTCAAAAGTTCAACCACTTGGAACTTCTTTTAAAATCCTTTTGTGTGTCTTGCACACATTTCTGTGGTTGTTGTTCAGTCATGACCCATTTGAGGTTCTCTTAGCAAAGACACTGGAATGGTTTGCCATTACATTCTCCAGATGAGGAAACTGAGGTAAAAGGAATGTTTCACAGATAACACACAGGAGGCATTGGAGGTCTTGAACTCCAGCCTCTAACAGGTTCACTCTTGACCTAGTCAGACAGGCAGACAGCTTCAAAGGAGTTAATAAGCAGCATTATTCTAGTCTAGTATTCTCAGAAGGGCTGTGGGAGAACCAGCTCCTACAGCATTCCCTAATCACTCTTCTCACAGGGGCTGGCAAGAAGCAGGGACAACTACTCATATATCTCAATATGATCAATTGAGACAGGCACACTTGTACATTCCCCTACATCCCCTCAAGCCTTAGTGGGGGCCATTTGAGGCATACACAGGTTCCCCTATGTGTTTCCCATGTTTTTTTTTTCCCAGAGGTTCACCGTGGTTTCCCCATGGACTCCCTCATGGATTTTCCCCCTCACTGACCAGTGTCCATTTGCTTTTACAGGACAATAGACAAAGAAGGCATCTTGCCAACAAGTAAGCTAACAGGTTAACTTTAGCAATATCTTCATTCTGCACAAGCATAGTAAATATCAATTACGTCACTTCCACATCTCACGGCACAACCTCAGTAGAACAGTCTGTCACTATGATTCTAGAACCCTTGGTGCTATTCTGGGAGTTAATATCAAACACCTAGAGACTAGACATTGCTGTGGTCATGGATCCTGAGAAACTTATTCTGAGAAGGATAACAAAATCTTCCTCACACACCCTGGGTTAAGTATTTACTCAGGGTCATGTAAGTATCAAGTAAGTATCTGAAACTAGATTTGAACTCAAGTCTTCCTGACTTTAGGCTCAACACTCTATTCACTATGCCACCTAGTTTCCTAAGGATAGTCACTATCTTCCTAAAAACCACCTCCACATTTGTGAATTTGGACTTGCAGGAATGATATTTTATGCTTTTTCTGTGTGTACTGAAGCATTCAGAGAGCTCTAGGAATAAAACAGGTAATCAGTCAATCAACAAGCATTTATTCAGCATAGAAAATGTGTCAGACAATGTGCTAGGTACTGAGAATACAAGTAAAGCTAGATGCCTGATAAATACTTTTTGGTCTACTGGTTTTTCAAAAAATCCCCAAGCTGACAACTTTACTGTAATGTTGTTGTCGTCTGATGGGGATGTCCACAGTGTACTTTGGGATATTTAGAACTCCGAGTTAGCTATAAGTCTATGAGTTAAAGTTTACTCAGACTGATGGCTTTTTTCTTCTTTTTACAAAGTCTTTTTGCATTGTTAAGTGAACTTAATGCTTGCAAGGAATGTCAAATTGTCAGCCTGGAGGATAAATTCCACTATTTATCCAAAGAACAGGCATAACAGCTATGTCCCTCAACCCTAACCTTGAAGGACCTCTCCCTAGTACATGAGGTTAATTTGGTCTTGGTGACCTGTTCTGTATTGCTTTCCTTAGCCCCCATGGCAATGAGTGCTGAATAATTGTGTCCATCCTAGGTTGTGGAAATGGGATGGGGGGGGGGGGGGAGAATCTGCTAAGTTCAAAGGGACTTTGAAGATCAGTTAGTCTCATATCTTTTTATTTGGTAAATGAAGGATTGGCATTAAAATTCATTCCAAACTATGATCGATATCTCTACTCTCCCTCCTGCCTTGATGCACATTCTGGAGTTACTGCCCTTGAATCTACATCTAGTTTACAAGAAGTTGAACCTAATGTTAAGTGCCTTAATTGGAGTATTTACTTGAGAGGCCTTTTGGCTATGTAACCAGCAAATGTCTGTCTAAACCTCTCAAAAACACGACCTTTAATTAACAGGCTATATTTAAATATAGTTTTGACTTCTAAGACACATTCACATTTTTGTTAACATATTTTCCTCATTACTTCTACCCAACAGGTTCCGCTCTTTATTTATTTCTCGAGAATTGTTTCCAGAGAATTAGAAAGCAAACAAAATAGAGCATGGTTAGGAACAGATTGCAAAGTTCAAAACAAAACAAAACAAAACAAAATACCCAACAACCCACAGCTCCTTTGCTAGCAACTTTTGACAAAATAGCTCATTGAAAGCTCAAAGAAATGAAGCTCAGAGTAATTTAAGTATAATAGAGAGCATGGCAGGTCAGCAGGACTCACAATGTGGTTCCAGTTTATGTTTCGGAGGTTATTCTACATTCTGTATTTCACATTTTCCCTTTACACACTTTCTGTTCTAACCCAACTGGTCTGTTTGCTCCTCATACTCATACTATTCTTATTCCTGTGCTTTTGCACAAGTCATCCCCCTTTCTCCTCCCCCACCCCACACTCATCACTGGATGCCTTCCCTCCTCCCATTGGCCTCTCAGAATCCCTAACTTCCTTCAGGGTTCAGCTCAGCTGCCACTTTCCATGGAAAGCTTTTTCTGATCCTCCCAGCTGTCAGTGCATCTTTCCCCCTCAAATTTTATTAATAGTTAATGATAATACAATGGTTAACATTTATACAGCATTTACTATGTTCTAGGCGGTATGCTAAGCACTTTACAAATACCTGATTGGAGCCTCACAAAAACACCAAGAGGTAGGTGCTATTATTTTCATTTTATAGATAAGGAAATATATATATAGTGCTTTAATGATTACAAAGTGCTTTGCAAATAGCATGACATTCTATCCTCACCACAACCCTGGAAAGTAGTTGCTAGTATCTCCCATTTACAGACAAGGAAATAGAAGTTGAGAGTAGTTAGGTGACTTGCTCAGAGTCACACAACTAATGTGTCTGAGGCAGGCTTTTCTGATTACAAATCTAGCATACTAGCCACTGTATCACATGATCAGGAGAAGGAGGAGGAGACCTAGCATTTATATGGTTCTTCAAAATTTGCAAAAATTTTACATTTTTACAAAATGTTTTACAAAAATTTCATTTTGCCCCCTCAACCACTCTGAGATATAGATGTTGTTTTACACATGAGGCAACTAAGACTGAGAAATGTTAAATGATTTGCCCAAGGTCACATAGTCTGAGATTAGATCTAAGACTGGGTCAGGGAGAGGCAATGTCCTCCACAGTTCAGATATAATTGACTCCTTTTTATGAACTCTCCATAGGCCTGGCACATCCATTTCAGGGGAGTGGGGACTTAATTTTACTCTGCTTTAAAAAAAAAGGAAATAAAAAGGCCACTGTTCCATCAAGCTCATTGAGAGGCAAACAGCCGGGCACTCTTGCTCAAGCTGAGGTCCTTCCTTTGACCTGCTCATTCCTGTTGACCTTAAGTTAGGCCCTGCAGTCTGCCCACTCCTTTAGATTCAGATGACTCATTGTAGCTGAATGCTCAGCCACAATACAGGGACGTGCTTCTTTGCAGCTGGCTTTTTATGTCTGACAAATTGGTAACTGATCTCTCCTGCAACCTGCCTTTTTCTGCCTCTGACCCTTCATGAATTCAGATTGTTTCACTATCTGCGTTTGCCTTTCTTTACCATCTAGTGGAATGCCCCTACAGCTTGAGCTCTGAGGTCTCTGGTGGAGCCATGGAAATCTACCAATTGCCCCACACCTCTGGCCCCACCCCAAAACCAATTCATGGGAATAGGGCAGGGAGGACCGGGCAAGAATGAAGAGCTGTATTGTAGAACAGATAGGGTTTGCTTCCTTGGAAACCACCTCCTACCATCTTTTATATGCATCTGTGTGGGCTTCTGTGCACACAACATGACGGAGATAAGCTAAAGGGAGATTATAGCATATCTTTCTCCAAATGCCTTTGTAACTAAAATTGGATCTGATCTCTAAGATGGCTTTGTTGTGCTCATTCCTGGAGTCAGGGATTCCCTTTCAAGCTTCATTGGGGTCATCTGATTCTAATCTTTGGGGTGATAGATTAAGATAGAACCATAGAATCTCTGAGCAGAACAGAATCTCAGAGATGACCTAATTCAATGCATGCCTCATCAGGAATCAGTACAGGGGAAAGGTCCTGGGTTTGGAGTCACAGGTCATGGATTTTTATCCTGGCTCTGCAATTTACTATTTGTGTGACCTTGGGAAGGGGTCAGACTTTCCCCAAGGTCCCTCCCGGCTCTAAATCTTTGATCCTATGATACTTCTGCAGCAGTTGAACAAGTTGTCATCTTGCCTCCGTTTGAAAACCTCTAATGATAAAGAGCTCATTACTCTCCAAACCTGACTTGTGCACTTTGGAACAACTCTTAATCTTGAGGAAGTTTTCCTTGCTTTAAGCAAATCTCTGTCAATGCAACTTCTACCCATTGGTCATATTCTGCCTTCTGGGGCTGAGAAGAAATGAGTCTAATTTATTTTCCATACCACAGTCCTTCAAGTACTTTAAGATAGCTACCTTGTCTCCCCTAAATCATCTGTTTTTCTGTCCAACCACTCCCAGTTCTGTCAAATGAGGTTAGTATGGTATGACCCATTTTTGATGCAGCCATACTGACTCTTAGTGAGGGTTGCTTCCTTTTCTAAATCTTCAGAAATTATCACTTTAATAATTAATTATAGGATTTATACCAGAAATTAAGTCAAGATAATTGCTCTACAATTTAAAGATCCTACTCCCTTCTTCTCTTCGATAGTACATTTGCCAGTGTTTAGTGCTACGGCACTTTTAATATAATGAAAGCAATTTTATATAAGTACTATAAGGCACTTGCATATGGAGAACAGTTTCCATGGTATTTCAAAGATTCCCTCAAAAGTGGTGTAGTGGAGGGGATCCTGGACTTGGAGTCAGGAAGACTTGGGCTCAAGTTTTATCTCAGATATTTACTAACTGTGTGACTTTAGACACACAGTTAAGTTCTTGTTTTAAAAAATTAATTATTTTTAGTCTTCAACATTCACTTCCACAAGATGTTGAGTTCCAAATTTTCTCCCCATCTCTCCTCTCCCCCCTCCCCAAGAAAGAAGACATTCTGTGCACAAAACATGAGCAAGATAAGTTATCAATTTGCCCTCCCTTGTATCAGCCTTCACCCTTCCCTTCTATTTTTATTTAGAGCAAGATAGATTTCTATACTCCTGTATTTCCCAGTTGCATGTAAAAAGAATTTTTTTTTTACTTCTTATAACTTTATTTTATCTTATAAATTTATTTATTTAACTTTTTACATTAATTTTCACAAGATTTTGGGTTCCAAAATTTTCTTCCCATTTGTCCCCTCCCCGCTCCCCAATACACTGAGCATTCTAATTACCCATTTCATCAATTTGCCCTCTCTTCTTTCATCCCTCCCTTCCCTTACCCCATCTTCTCTTTTGTCCTGTAGGGCCAGATAACTTTCTATTCCCCATTACCTGTATTTCTTATTTCCTAGTAGCAAGAACAATACTCAACAGTTGTTCCGAAAACTTTAAGTTCCAATTTCTCCCCATCCCTCCCTCCCCACCCATTCCCTTTGGGAAGGTATGCAATTCAATATAGGTCATATCTGTGTAGGTTTGCAAATGACTTCCATAATAGTCATGTTGTGTAAGACTAACTATATTTCCCTCCCTCCTATCCTGGCCCCCATTGTTGCTATTCTCTCTTTTGATCCTGTCCCTCCCCAAGAGTGTTGACTTCAAATT
>CM053770.1:584115330-584149253 GCA_028658325.1 Potorous gilbertii | reverse complement strand
GCTTTTCTTGCATCTCTCTCATTTCTCTTCCCAGTTTTTCCTCCACCTGTCTAACTTGATTTTCAAAATCCTTTTTGAACTCTTCAAGGCCTGAGCCCATTGGATATCTATTTCAGATATTTGCGATACAGAGGCCTTGACTCCTATGTCTTTACCTGATGGTAAGCAGTTTTCTTCTTCGTCAGAGAGGAATGGCGCAATCATCTGTTCCCCAAGAAAATAACCTTCTATGGTCTTACGTTTTTTTCCCTTTTCTGGGCATTTTCCCAGCCAGTTACTTGACTTCTGAGAGTCCTCTCCACCCCCTGCCTAGGTCCGCAACCCAGGTAGTCCTTGGGGGTCTGAGATTCAAATGCTGCTCCCCAGCCTTAAGGCTTTTGGTGGCAGGCCTGGCTGCTATTCAATGGGAGCTTAATTTCTGGTGCTCAGGTGGGGGCAGGGCAGCCTCCCAGGCTCAGTTCCCTCAGGGGGTTTATGCAGAGACCTTTTGTAATGGAGCTCCTGCCGAGCCCCGCCCGCTCCGGGAGCCCCCGGCTGCCACCTCCGCCACTGCCTCCCGAGGGGGCCCGAGTCCCAGAGACACCCCGCTCCCCTCTCAGCCCGTCTCTCTCACTGACCTGTGAGTCTGTGGGTGGAGGGACCCCGTGGCCACTGGAGATTCTGTCCCTGAAGCCTGCTCAGATCTGCTCACTCTCCTTGGCGCCACGTGGCCAGGGCAGGGGAGGCCTCCGCTCCCGTCCAGTGTGCAATGGACCCCTGGGGTTGGCCCTCCAGGGCTCCCTGGAATGGAAATCCCCCCAACTGTGCTGCTGCGTGGCCTCCACTGCTCCAGAACCTGCTGGGAGATCCAGAGGAAATCCATGGGCTGTGGTCTCAGAGCCAGCACATGTGAGTCCCTCCACTCTGCCATCTTGGCTCTGCCCCCCCCTAAAAAGAATTTTTAACAGCTATTTTTAAAACTTTGAGTTCCACATTATTTCTCTTTCTCCCTCCCTACTTACCCTTATTGAGAAGGCAAGCAATTCAATATAGGTTATACATGTGTAGTCATGCAAAACATTTCCATAACAGTCATGTTGTAAAAGACTAACTATATTTCCCTCCATCCTATTCTGCTCCCCTGCCCATTTATTCTATTCTCTCCTTTGACCCTCAAAAGTGTCTGCTTCTGATTATCCCTTCCTTGCTTTTATTTTCCCTTCTATCATTCTCCCCCCTCTTATCCCTTACCCCCTTACTTTCTTGTAGGATAAGATAGATTTTCTTACACAACTGAGTGTGTATGTTATTCCCTCCTTAAACCAAATCCAATGAGAGTAAGGTTCACTCATTCCTTCTCATCTCTCCCCCTCTTCCCCTCCATTGTACAAGCCTTTTCTTGCCTCTTTTATGTGAGGTAGTTTACTCTATTCTGCCTCTCCCTTTCTCCTTCTCCCAGTATATTCCTCTTTCTCATCCCTTAATTTTATTTTTTAGATATCATCCCTTTATATTCAACTCATCTTGTGCCCTCTGTATATAAATATATATAAATACATAATGTGCACATACAATGTGTATATGTGTGTGGATGTATATATATATATATATATATATATATATATATATATATATATACACACATGTATCTGCATATGCATACATGTATGTGTGTGTGTATATGTATATATATTATGTATGTATGTATGTGTGTATATTCTGTCCAACTACCCTAGTATTAAGAAAGTTCTCATGAGTTACAAATATAATTTTTCCATGTAGGAATGTAAACAGTTCAGCTTTAATGAGTCCCTTTTGATTTCTCTTTCCTGTTTACCTTTTCATGCTTCTCTTGATTCCTGTATTTGAAAGTCAAATTTTCTATTCAGTTCTGGTCTTTTCATCAAGAATGCTTGAAAGGCTTCTACTTCATTGAAGATCCATTTTTTTCCTGAAGTATTATATTCAGTTTTGCTGGGTAGGTGATTCTTGGTTTTAATACTAGCTTCTTTGACCTCCAAAATATTATATTCTCAGACCTCCAATTCCTTAATGCGGAAGCTGCTAGATCTTGTGTTATCCTGATTTTGTTTGCACAATACTTGAATTGACTCTTTCTGACTGCTTATAATATTGTCTTCTTTTTTCTTTTGGAATCTCTTTCAGGAAGTGATCAGTGGATTCTTTCATTTTCTGTTTTACCCCCTGGTTCTAAAATATCAGGGCAGTCTTTCTTGTTGATTTCTTGAATGATGATGTCTAGGTTCTTTTCTTGATCACGGTTTTCAGGTAGACCAATAATTTTTCAATTATCTCTCCTGAATCCCTTTTATGGGTCAGTTGTTTTTCCAATGGGATATTTCATATTGTCTTCTATTTTTCATTCCTTTGGTTTTGTTTTATAATTTCTTGATTTCTCATAAAGTTATTAGCTTCCATTTGCTTTGAACTAAATTTTAAGAAATTATTCTTTTTCAGTGAGCTTTTGGACTCCCTTTTCCATTTGGCCACTTCTGCTTTCTAAGGCATTCTTTTCCTCATTGACTTTTGGACCTCTTTTGGCATTTGAGTTAGTCTATTTTTTAAAGTGTTATTTTCTTTTTCTTTATATTTTTGGAGGGGGGAAGACAAGGCAATTGGGGTTAAGTGACTTACATAAGGTCATACAGCAAGTAAGTGTGTCAAGTATCTGAAACTAGATTTGAACTCAGGTTCTCCTGACTCCAGAGGCAGTGCTCTACTCACTGTGCCACCTAGCTGCCCCTAAGGTGTTATTTTCTTCAGCATTTTTTGGAATCTCTTTTAGCAAACTGTTGACTCATTTTTCATGATTTTCTTACATCATTCTCATTTCTCTTCCCCATTTTTCCTTTTGAAAGGATTTGAAAAATCCTTTTTGAGCTCTTCCATGGCCTGAGACCAATTCATCTTTTTCCTGGATGCTTTGGATGTAGGAGCTTTGACTTTGTTGTCTTCTGCTGCTTGTATGTTTTGATTTTCCTTGTCACCAAAGTAAGATTCTATAGTCTTGATTTTATCCCCTGTTTGCTCATTTTCCCCAGTCAATTGCTTGACTTTTAAACTTTTTGTTAAGGTAGCACTCTACTTCTAATGTGGAGGGTGTACTGTCCCAAGCTTCAGGGGTTTTGTGCATCTGTTTTCAGAGATAGTTCTAGGAATCTGTGAATTTTCAGTTCTTCCAAAGTGGTATGATCAAAGAGAGATGTTTGCTCCTCTCTTGGCCTGTTCTCTGATCTGTGAGTGACCACAAGTGCTCTTTTCTGCCTTGGAACTGTGAGAAGAATTCCCTCTCCACAGGCTCTGCTACACTCCTCACCCCAGGACCACATAGCACCACTGTGATATTCATAGCACAGACAGTGACTATGAGTATGCTGGCATAGTTCTGAATATCTAAGTATAACAGATTCTGCACGTAGAAGGCAGAAGAAAATCTTTTATTCAAACATCAGAAAGTCAAATCCATCATAGCAACAAAGAAATCCATCATAATAACCAAGAAGTCTATACATACTATCAGGTCACAAACACTCACATTCTTAGCTGCCTGATTCCTCTGTCCTTCCTAGCTCTGACTAATCTGATGAACTTCTTCTCAGCTCTGCTCCAGCTCCACCCCTTTCTGTTCCACCTATTTAGCAAGCTCCTTCTACCACCAGCTTCATGCGACTTAAACTCATGTGACTTAGGCTTCCATGTGACTCAGGCAGGTCATATGGCCTACTGATGAATGTGAAAGATGTTCCCACTTACATTACCACTACAGACCATCACCTAGGACTGTGACCCAGATCCAAGCACAGGCAAAGCAAAAGAATTCCGCCTCAGCACCAGCAAAGAGATCCCTGCAACCCCCTTCTGGCCAGCTGTTTGATTCCCCCACCATCTGTGGGTCGAGAACTCCGAAAGCAGCTACAACACTACCTCTGCCACCCCAAAGCTGGCACCAGAATGCACTCTCCTCCCACCCAGGTGCCAAAGACCTTTCTTATTGACTTCTAAGTTGTCTTTGACATTTGTGGGTTGGAAGTCTGAAAACCACCATAGCTGCCACTGATTGAGTCCCCTGAGGCCTTCTCTAGGTTTGCTGGGAGGCCCAGTCTATGCAGGCATGGCCAGCATTGGTCTGTGCTCCTCTCCCAGTTGGGTGCAGTAGACCTTTCCTGTTGACCTTCTAGGTTGTCTTGGGCTGAAAATTTGTTTCACTCTGTCATTTTGTGGCTTCTGCTGCTCTAGAATTTGTTCACAGTAATTTTTTACAGGTATTTGGAGGGGTTTGAGAGAGAGCTCAACTAAGTCCCTGCTTTTACTCCACCATCTTGGCTCTGCCCAGCCACTTAAGTTCTCAGGGCCTCAGTTTCCCCATATATAAAATGAAAGAGACCCTCTAAGATTCCGTTAGTTCTAAATCGATGACCCTATAATTGGGTGACAGTGTCTTGCCAACCTAAATCATCAGTTATTTTGATATGTTGGTATTTAGTTCTTCTGAACCTAATGACTTGAATAATTTCATTCTTGAGAACTCCACATACTCTGAGGCTTATTCTACCCATAGTATTATGGGCCAATCCTACTTAGCCTTTCTCTGAACTCTTTGAAATGGATTCTCCCCAAACCTAGGATATGTGTCAGTCTAGACTCAGCTTTCCTCTCCACTGTTACAAATTCTAAACAGGAGTAGCTATATCCTTTCAAAGTTTCCATTATTCGTACTTCAATAAACAGTTTTCTTGTCAGGTCCAGAACAGCAGTTCTCCTTGTAAATTCTTCCACCTTTTAAAAGATGGAAATATCATTTAATCAAGTTAAGAATTTATCAGCACTAAATTTAAAAACAACATCTTGATAACTCTATTTCAGTATGATTGGTTTCCCTCATCATCCTATTTATTTAATTAAAAAAAAAAAGCATTATTCTGAGAAGGGATTCACCCGACTGTCAAAGGAGGAACCATGATGCAAAAAAGATTGAGAACTCCCTGATCAAGGTTCTCTTGAATTCCATCCTGTCGGAGAGTTCCTAAAACTATTAGCTAGAATTTGTTCAGAAACAGATATTGCTCTTATTTTGACTTTCATCTCCTTTTTTTGGTCCTTTTCTTAATTTGTTTTAGGGGCAGCAATATCACATTTTTTTGTATGAAAGTGGGTGAAGTTTTTTTTTCCCTTTTGCTTCCAATTGCCTTTTGGGATTAAGTTTCTCATATTTTGTGCATCTTCTCCAGGCTCAACATAAAGGGAACAAGAGATCAAAGAATAAAGATAAGCTAAAGATAGAAGGCAGACTTGTGATTTCATTGATATAGGGAACTTTCAAGTGAGGGAACTCCTTAAATCAGCACTCCCTTTGCAACGTAGAGTCTTAGAGGATTCCCTAAAGGGTTAAGTGCCCTAACCAGGGTCACCAAGCTAGTATGTATAGGTCGGACTTGAACCCAGGTCTTCCTGTCCTGGTTTTAGGTCAACTATGTACCCACTGCACCAGCCTGCTTTGAGTTTAGCACAATAGCACTTAATGGTTTTCTTCTTCATGCCTATTCGTTTTGTCTCCATTGCTAGAGGGTAAGCTCCTTGAGGGTAATGACAATATCATATTTCTTTTGTTTTCCCCATAGCTTGTAACACACAGTGCTGGGTATTCAGAAGTTTAGTCAGTGCTTGTTCATAGATTCATCGAATTCTGGGTCATCACTGATCACTCAAAACCTGGGATAGTTTATTTTATTTCCTCCAAATTGCCTGTAATGAAGATGAACTTTTACTTTTCTGCCCACTTACTATATTCTGGGCACTGCACCATGCCTAGAATACAAATACAGGGAGAAAAGAAAGACAGCCCCTGCCCTCAAAGAGCTTATAGTCTAATGGGGTAAAGCAAAGCATGAAAGAGAGTTTAGTGCAGTGTAAAAGTATGGAGAATGAGGAGCAGAATTGGGACCTAGGCACTTTCTCAGATAGAGGTTCCGGGCTGGAATTCACCAATTTGAGGAGGGGACAGAACAGACGGAGCCATCTCCAGAGTGAGTAGGCAGCTCAGGTAGAGGTGTGAAAATCAGTCAGCAAGCATTTATTAAACTCTTATTATATGCTAAATGCCAAGGATATAAAAAAAGACACACACACACACACACAAGATAGTCTCACAGTCTCATGAGAGACAATATAATAAGAAGCAGCTAAGTAGGAACATTGGACTTGGAGTTCAGGAGACCTGAGTACAAACCTCACCTCAGGTGTTTACTAGCTGTGGGACTCTGGGCAAGTCACTTAACTTTCTTCAGGCTCCGATTCCTCATTTGTAATAATGGCACCTACATCTCAGGGATGTTGTGAGGGTCGTTGTTATAAATCATCATTAGAAAGCACTTAGCCCAGTGCCTGGCACGTAGTAAACTCTATATTATTATTAATTAATTATTAATCTTCTCTCTGTGCCCTTGTCTTCCATGTGTGGAATATACTCTTTTCTCATCTCCATATTTTAGCCCTTGTGTTTCCTTCTAGAGTCAGCTCAAGTACTCCCTTCTAACTGATTCCTTTCTTGATTCTCTCTAGTATCCTTTCCCCCAA
This sequence comes from Potorous gilbertii, assembly GCA_028658325.1. NCBI lineage: Eukaryota > Metazoa > Chordata > Mammalia > Diprotodontia > Potoroidae > Potorous > Potorous gilbertii. The sequence goes on along the minus strand of CM053770.1, from coordinate 584,142,680 downwards.
GTAATATTCCATCTCTCATCTATCTATCTATCTAGTCTGTCTAGTCTGTCTGTCTTTCTGTCTCTATATCTATTCATGTTTGAAAACTTTTATGTGCTATGTAAATGCTAGCTAGCCGTAAGAGAAACAAGTTATATAATATATACATGAACATATATACATATATGTATATGTATGTATATACATTCATACATATATAAAATAAATAGGAATAGTTAACAGAGGGAAGGTACTAGTATTAAGGACTAGATTAGAAAGAAATGAATCAGGGAAATCAACGAAAAGCCTTCTGCTATGATCTAGGGAGTATGAAGATGAGGACTTTTACCAGGGTGGCGGTAATATCAGTGGTGAGAAGGAGGTATATGAGAGATTTTAATGAAAATACAAATGACATGACTTGGCAATACACTGGATACTGGTGGGTGAGTGAGTGTGAGGAGTAAAGAGTAACACCTAGGTTGCAAGCCTGGGTGACTGGGAGGATGGTGGTACCCCCAAAAGTAATAGGCAAATTAGGAAGAAGAGAAGATTAAGAGAGGGGGAAGATAATAGTTTAGTTCTGGACACATTGAGATTAAAATGTCTATTGAATAACCAAGCTGAGATATTCAGTAGGCAGTTAGATGTGAGATTGAAGGTCAGGGCTACCAAATAGATTTGAGAATCATCTGTATAGAGATGATAATTGAATCCATGGGAGCTGATGAAATCATCAAGCAAAGTCATATGTAGGGAGGAGAGAAAAGGGTCCAGGGCAGAAGTTTGGGGGAACAACCACTGTAGCTGGACAAAGATCCAGCAAAATCCAAAGGGATTAGAGGGGAACTGGGAAAGAAGTGGCCTGGAAACTTAATCAAATGCAGCAAGTTCCATGTCCCAGATCCAGTCCACCTAATTGTGCTCTCCTTGGTGCTTAGACTTCCCAGAGATCTCTGTGTTAATTCTTTCATCCAACCCTACTGTGTTCATCCTTTTCCTGTTGTTCCTGGAACAAATCCTCTTGAATTACAAGTTCCTGCCCCCTGCCTGCTCTCTGCTAGATCATTTCTTCCCTATCCCTGCCTTCTCTAAGTCTGTCATCCTGAGTGTCACAAGATACAGCACCACCTTCTGTTACAAGGCTGGGCAGGCCTAGAATAGTCTAACCACCCTTAGGGATTGGTCATCACCACTCCATCAGTGGAGTTCTCTCTAGCCACTAGCAATCTTCTTGGACTCATTTAGCAATTCTTAGTTTTCTGTTGTTCCATCATACACTCTCCATGTCAATGATTCTGAATGCCCAGCCACAAACCCCATTCCCATTACCCACTATTCATACCTTTACTTCTATACCCCTTAACTCTTCCTCCCAAATGTTCCATTCCAGATATACTCACTCTTTTCACTGTGCTCTCTGAAGTGGCCACTCCATAGTTAACAAGCTTGCTTTCATCTTACATTTTTTTCCTACTCTCTCCAATATTTATAACACACTTACTACAGTTCCAGGAACATAGTATGCACTTAAATATTGTCTCTCCCACATCCACAACTATACCCACTGAGACCTGTTTTCCTCCTGACAATTTATTCATGGATATATTTTCCAATTCTGGCTGTACTTTTCCTCATACCTTCCTTATTTACTAATTGTGATGGAGGAGTCAAAATACTCTTTGTCACTCTAAGACTCTTTATCTACCACCATTACTCAGTAATCTCTCCTCTTTTGAGGGTCATTCAATCAAAATTTATCACCCAATAAGGATTCTGGTAGCTCTTGTCTCCTGTGCCTGTCTCAAAAGTCTTTCTCTCCCTCCCAACACCCTCTTTTCTTAGGGACTTCAACATACATATCAATATTTCTTGAACACTCTAACTTCCCAGTCTACTCATTTCCCATGACCATTCAGGTACTCAGAGACAGTCCTACCCTTGACTGCCATTACTCACAAGTGTTCCACTTCCATTTTCATGAACTCTTAAATTCCCTTAACTGATTATTGTTCTTTATCATTTTTATCTTTCCCTCTGCCTTATGACCTCTATGTTCTTTTTCCTCATCATGACTTCTAATCCCCCCACTCTTTTGCTCTTTGCTAGGCCATCACCCCTACACTGGCTTTAATTCTTTCCCTTTTCTATTATGACCCTATGAATCATTTCAGATCTACTCTCTTCAATACTTGGGTCCTTTGTCCACTTGTGCTATCACTGATCCTGTCTTGCTAAGCCCTAACCTTGGGTTTCTCCCACCCAGATTGCATCTACTACCTTCATTACTAATTGTATAACTACAATATAGAGCTGGAGAAATGTTTATCAGAGTTAAATGTCTCAGTCTTATTAAATCTTTATCCATGTCATACTGTTGAGTCATAGTGATTCCCCAAAGTTTGTTCTAGGCCTCCTTCTCTACTCCTTCTATATTATTTTTTCTGGCGAGCTCATTAGCTCACATTGATTCAATTATCATCTCTATATAGGTGATATCCAAGTCTGTTTAACAGTTCTAATTCCTCTCCTGATCTCCAGTCTCACGTCTCCAATCACCTATTAGATATCTCAAACTGGATATTCTACAGACATCTTAAACTGAACATGTTCAAACTGAACTTATTATCTTTTCCCCCAAATCCACCCCAATTCCAAATGCACCACCATCCTCCCAATAACTTAGGTTTGCCATCTAGGTGTCATCATTAAGTCTTCACTCTCACTCACTGGTCCATTTTCAATCACATGCCAAGAGCTGTCATTTCTATATGTTCTTTCTCCTCCTCTAGCATTGCTACCACCCTGGTGCAGTCCCTTGTCCCTTCATTCCTGGATTATTGCAAAAGACTGCTAGTTGGACTTGTTGCAGTGTGATATTCCTAAAGTGCACATCTGACCACATTGCCACCTTCTTCAATAAACCCCCATGGTTCCCTATCTTCCTCCAAAATCAGAAAAAAATTTGGCTTTCAAAATCTGTATGACCTGTCCTCTTCCTATCTTTCCAATCTTATATTTTACTCCTCCCCAAGTACTTTACAAGCCAGGTACACAGATCTTTTTGCTCTTCACACATGTCATTCTATCTCCTGACTCCATACCATTTTACTTGCTGTTTCCCATTCCTGGAATACTCTCCCTCTTCATCTTTGCTTTCTAATTTCCCTGTATTCCTTCAGTCCTTAGTTCAAATCACACTTTCTGCAGTAGACTTTTGGGGTCTTTCCCTCTTTCCACCCTCTACTTCCAGTCTAGTGGGGAATACATTCATGCTACTTATGAACATGTACATATACAATCTCATATGTACACAGTTACTTGCATGTTATCCCTCCCAGTAGAATATAAGCCCCTTGAGGGCAGGGACCATGTTTTATTTTCCTTTGAATCTACAATACTTGGTACAGTGCCTGGTATGCATTGTAAGTACAAAAAACCTCAACAACAACAACCCTGCTATTGATGAGTTAACTGAAACTCAATATGAATAAATAATGATAGCTAAAATAGCTACTGTGATACTGGACTGCATTAATAGAAGCATAATGTTCTGCATGGTTGAGTTGATAGTCCCACCATATTCTATACTGGTAAGACCCCTTTTGGAGTACTCTGTCCAGTTCTGGGAATCAGAGTTTAAGAAAGATAGCAAGTTCTCATTCTCCAGAGAGCTACTAAGATGGTCAGAACCCATAACCATGCTGCAAAAAGAACAAACACTAGAATGAACTGGGTGGGTGAGTGGTTTTATACCAGAAAAAATATGACTTAATGAGGACATAATGTCTTCTAATATATGAAATACTGCCATATAGAGAAAGGATTGGAATTATTCTCCTTTGCCAATAAGGGAATAAGAAAGATTAATGATTTGAGATTACATGGGGAGAAGATTTTGGCTAAACATAAAAGATATACTTTCTCTTTGGGGAGTAGGGAAGGAACCAATGAGAGTTAAGTGACCTGGCCAGGGTCACACAGTCTATTAAGTGTCTGAGGCCCCATTTGAACTCAAGTCCTCCCAATTCCAGGGCCAGTGCTCTATCCACCATACCACCTAGCTGCTCCAAAGGAAATGCTTTCTACCAATCAGAGCTATCCTAAGTTAGACTGACTTCACTTTGGAGGGAGTGAATTTCAGTTCTTCAAGAAGAGGCTGGATGATCATTTCTCAAGGATGTTATATAGAACCACACTCAGGTAGGATTTAAAGTAGTCAGCCTCTGACATTCTTCCTAACTCAACCAATAACTTTGTTAATAAAAGTCACGTTCCAGGTACTGTCCTGAAGACTGGACATTGAAAAAAAACAAAAAACACCATATGCCCAAAAAGAGCATATATTCTAAGGGTGGAGAGAACATGTAAATAACTAGATTTATAAAAGCTATATATCAAGTAGATGAAGGGAAGGTAGAAGAGAGAGCCATTAGCAACTGGAGTGACCAGAAAGTATCTTCTGAAGAAGGAAGTATTTGAGTTTTGTCAAGAAGAAAATCAGAAAAACTAAAAGATGAAGGCAAGAGTTCAAAGTCTTCAAGAGTTCAAAGAGTTCCAGACATGGAAGACAGCCAGTGCAAAGGTGTGGAGACAGGGTTTGGATTGCCATGTTCAAGGGACCATAGGTAGGCCAGTGGAGATGAATCGTAAGAGTATATACTAGAGAGTCAGGTGTACAAAGACTGGAAAGTTAAGAAAAGATCAGGTAATAAAGAGCTTTAAATGCCAAACAGAAAACTTTGCATTTATGATTCTAAGTGTTTCTTTATCTTTTAAATGATTCTAAGATCTCATAAGTTAACATGAACTTCACTTTCTCAATCATATACAAGGAATTTAGGGATTTTTAGACAAATCAATTGCAGTATATGGTCAGACTACTTTTAAGACTCCTGAGATATGAACAGCATTTTCCCTGTAAATTAAGATCATCCACTCAATAAAAGGAATGTGGGTTTGCTGACAACAATACTTTAGAAATAAGCTTCGTTTAAGGTCTAATTGCTTGTCAGTTTTTTTCTGATCAGTTCCAGTAGTTTGTGTCTAGGAAAAGAGTGTCTGGACTTCCTGTCAATTACTCATGGTTTCAGACAGCCCAATTTCCCTGTCAGGAGGACAAACTCACTTCTTTGCAGGATGTGAACCAATAAATGTCTGTTTAGCGATCTCAAAAAACAAAACCAAATTGTGAGCTGCGGTTTGTGGGATTTAATTGATCATGAAGACATATCTGGGCAGAAAAGGGGTTTTTTTTGCCTGTATTTTGTAGACTGTAGCATGAGACCCAGTCCCTTCCCCATTCCCATAGCTGTTCCACTGACTGCTGTCAATAACAGAGATGAAGGAAAGGGCCCCAGAGCTTTCCATACTCAGGACAAAGTGAGGTGAGGGAGGGGTGTGGGGCATGATTACTAGAAGATCATTTTTTAAAGAGTGAATAGGCAAGGAAGAAAAATGCTAGTACAAAAAGGAAATAACTCCTAAGTACAGCAATACTCAGGCTCCTCTGAAACCCTGAAGCAGCTGTCATCACCAGACTGCATTTGGCAGTTAGTCATGTGCTACCTGCCATGGGACATCTCTATTATAGTCTTGACCTGTTATATAAATATTTTAATGTTATTTATCTTTGGCCATTCCCTGACAAGAGTATATGACTCACGGGTGTAAGATAATGTCATATGCATTTTATTCTTCCTACAACCATTCTCCTCATACAGAACTCTCTATCACATCAGGAAAAGCACCAAACCTGGAGTCAGGAAGATCTGAGTTTGAATTCGGCCTCAGACAGTCACTGTGTGACCCTGAGAAAGTCACTTATCCTCTGTTCACCTCATTTTCCTCATCTGCAATGGGGATCATAATAGCACCTATTGTTTCTGTCTAGGATGTAAGTTCTTTAAGGCTGGGGTCCTGTCACTTTTGTTTTTATATCCCCATTATCTGGCACAGAGCCTGGCACATGGAAGGGGCTTAATAAAGAACTGGGGTTTGACTGACTAGTAATGCTTTTCAGTTTTTTGCACATATAGTTGAGTTTCATAAATATTTGTTGACCTAATTTTCTGATAAAACCATAAAAGGAGGAAAAGCTAAATAGTTAATCAACTAGTTGTTTTATAGATAGAGATACATGTATAGATATGAAAAAGTATGTGTATAAATGTGCATAGATATTTTGGAGGGTAATCCTCTTAGGGAAATATTATACTATTGAGGAGATTTGTTGTAAGCTTTTATGATGACCATTTTTTGTTCTAAGATTTCCTTGTGTTTCTTTTTGGAATGAATTGCTTTTTACCTCATTTTGAGGGCGATAGTGTTCTTTTGCACTTTGGAAAAATATGACGTGAGAAAAGGGATACAAATTTCTTTGAACTTAAAGGTCTAAGAGTCCAGCCTTAGAGATAACAAAAGTTATAAGGTTTAAAGGTAAGTATGTTTAGTGGAAAGTGACTCTAGACATCTTTAGTTTCAGGGGAGGATTCCCAGAATGTTACAGATACTAGAGAAAAATCTGAGGATTTGGTCATATGTTTGTAACATTAGGGAACTACTAGTGGGCTCAGGTTATCAGGGGGTGCTAATCTCAGTTCCTCTCCTGAAGGGATTTCTATGCTCTGGCCAGAGGCACACAATTTAGACTAGATTCAGTCCTGGGTGAGCCTGGTCTCTAAGGAGACAATAGTTGGGCTGTCTTTTCTCACATTCTTTGACTTGTTACGTCCCCTATCCCAACATTTCAAGAACAAATTATTTTAAACTTTAGTATTAACTCAAAAGGAAAAAAGGATAACATATGAGTCAGTCATAGGACAGGTTATTTATGTTCTACACACAGATGAAATGTTAAAGGACAAAAAAATCCCACAGGGACCGCTGACAAGATGAATTCAAGTGAGATTTAGTGATGCAACTTTGAACTATCATTATGGTCTCTCAGGTTGCTAATACTTAAACCCCATTAGAACATAAAAAATTCTGTGGAACCTCTGAATGGAACTGACCATATTTCACCTTACTTCTGCATTATCTACACAACTCCTGGTCATTCTCCAATAAAGAAACTCCCCCAAAGGCCTGTCAGTTCTATCCAATGGACTGAATCAGAGATTCTTAACCTTTTTTGTATCATGGACTCCTTTGGCAGTCTGACAAAGCTTATGGACCTCTTCTCAGAACGATGTTTGCAAATAATTAGAAAGAATGCTAAATTTCAATTAGAAATTAATAAAAATAAAGTTACAATTTTTCCCCATCCAAGATTATGGACCTGTAATAGTAGGGCTTGTGGACCCTTGGATTAGATGGACCAGAGCTCTCCAACTCACAAAATAGCCTCCAAATCTGCATATCCTTATCACATTCAGCAAAGGAAACACATAGTGGACAAGGCAAACAGGGATCCTAGCGGAGGCCTTCTCTCACCAGCCCTTCCCTTATGAGAAGTCTCACAGCTACATGATAGTATCTGGAAAGTTATAAGAAGAGAACAACCAGAAACTTACTTTTCTTTTGATCGATGGCAGATTCATCAATTCCTCCAGATCCATGGACAGTGAGAGAATCGCTTTCTCGTTTCAAAGCGTACACATTCTTTTGTACTGAACCACTACACTGCCAGAAGTAAGGCCAGCTTCGCACACATTCCAGGGGATGGTCCTAATTCATATGTCTACAGAACTCTTTTAGGGTTAGGACTTATCATAATGCATCATTTAGAGATTTATAGGCTACAGTTAGAGCTGGAAAGAACATTATAGGTCATTGAATTTAATCTCATTTTTATAAAAGTCCAGAGAGAGTCAAGTAATTATTTGCAACTGGTAAATGGTAGAGCTAAGATTTGAATCAAGGTCTTATAACATGAATCCAGTGTTCTTTTGGCTGTACTATCACTTGGTGCATCACATTTAGGAAAGTGTTGCTGTTTTCATAGGCATGAAGACTTTGAAAATGATACGAACATGAGGAAAGCTGGTACCTCCTCTCCACAGAATGTTAGGGAGAGAATATAGCTCTTTTTTTGTTAGTCTTATATTTGGTTGCAATCTTGTGTATGTACACATACACCCTCAGGATGGGTGGGTGAATGACAACTTGTCGATTGATAGTTATTGCCTATTATCAATACCGTTTTGGAATGGAGGGCTTAACTCACCTTCTACAGACAGAAGAATAGGTTTCAGAAAAGGATGAAGTAACAAGTTGTGTGGCTAGTTGGAGGAGGCTGATTTCTAACAAGTTTGGACCTCCTTGATTCAATCACCTCTTTAAAAAGGTGAGCAAAGGGGGCAACTACGTGGCCCAGTGAATAAAGTACCAGTCTGGGAGTCAGGAGGATCTGAGTTCAAGTTTGACCTTAGACACTTGACACTAGCTGTGTGATCTTGGGCCCCAATTGCTTGGCTCCTCCCACAAAAAAGTAAGCAGAATTCTCCCAAATCTAGCTTTTTCTGGCTGGCTGACCATCTCTCTTTCACTTCCTTGCTTCCTCCCTTCCTCTACTTGATTTGGAACTGAGAGGCCTATGTGTTCTATGTATAAAGATGGGCTCAGATGACCCAATAGTAGTGTTCAAGTTCTCCAAGTCCAGACTGATTTTGATGGTTCAATCAGACTCCCATTTTACAGGGTGCAAGATCAAATAGAGTCTTGAAGACTAGCTGGATAATTTTATGTAAAAGCAGTGGTTGTAATGGATTAGAGGTATGGTATGAGAAATATTTTCAGACATGACCAATGTATGATCTCTATTGCTTAGTTATATTTACTTGTTATAAGAGATGGTTTTGGGGGGGGGGAATGTGGGAGATAGTGATTTTTTTAAAAATAAGAAAGAAAAAATATCAGAAAACTTTAAAAATGTATATAAAGAAAAGAGCGGAAGGAAATTCTGAAAGGACATGGGTAAACAGAGCACTGGTGATGTTACCACTTTGAATTTAATATATTTTTTTTAAAATCCTAAGGGAAACATAAAAGAGAGTCATCATTTCATACAGAAGCATCTTTCCTATTCTCTGTATATAGAAATATGTGTTGATTTTTGTTAAGTTCGTAAAAATTAAAAAATTTCAAGCAGTGGCAAAATAAGGCAGAATTCAAATGATCCCAGAACTATTAACCTAGTTCAGGTGTTTATTAAGAGGACCAGGCTTGGTATAGTTACTCCCATTTGTTGTTTGTATTCACTGACAGTATCCTGTCATTGGAAGCTAAAAAAGTGAATTTCTCTCATTTTAACTCTGGTGCCTGGCTGATCTTCCTTGGCCATAAGGTCCCCACATGCTGTTCAGGCTTCTCTTTTCCATCTGTCTCTTTTAACATGAAAATTACCCAGCTATACTTAACCCCACAAAATGCATCAACACCATATAAACATTTTTCAAATAGTGCTAAAGGCTTGGCCTTTCTTCTATGTTGATTCCCAATGGGATGCTGATCATAACAGAGTTCACAGGCCGTTTTTATTTTCTGGCCTGTGATGAGTGACCTTTACTGAACAAGAGCTTCTCGCTGTTCCTCTACCCCAGCTGTGAGTGATGGGGGTGGGAGTGATCTCTTATGGATAAATTAGTGACTTTTCTCCTCCTTTTCTTCCTTCTGTATTTTAATTTTCTCCTGCAGTGATTCTGTTCTCAGACTTGAAAAGGCTGTCATAGTTGCTGCTTCTTCTTGGAACTCAATTCAATCTAATGCAGTGAATATTGATAATGCATCTACAATATGTAAGGCATTAAATAAAGTACTGGAAAGCCAAAAAAAAGAGAAACAATCCTTGACCTCAAAGAGCTTATGTTTGGGTAGGAGTACAACATTTGTGCAGATAAATATAACCTGATTTGAAGAGAGGAAATCTAGGGAAAGGGTGCCTGGAGGGGTGACTCCCAAAATGAGGGAAGCTAAGGAAATAAAAAGAATGACATAGCCTTTTCACCACATGAGTCAACACAGCTCTAGTTGCCTCCTTGGCCAAGTGATTCCCCAGGGATCTCCACTGGAATTCAAATAGTATGGGAATTTAGGTCTTCTTTTATGGAGTTGCCAGTCATTGTGGTGATAGTAAGGGGGCACAGGATCACAAAAACTTGGAATCAAGGCTTAGCAAAGGCATGAGGGGAACAGGTACAAGGCAACTGCCATGTCAATCATAACTAGGCTAGTATACCCCAAGAACCGGATAGCTTCCAGAGAAATCTCATGGCTCTTTTTCCTCCTTTTGTGCACAGTATATCCACACAATATTACAAAATCTCACTGTATAAGCTGACAAAGCAGCAACTCTCTATGGATTATTATTCCAGCTTCACTGGCATTTTCCTAGAACCTATCACATAATTGCTTTATGAGCAAAGTAGAAGTGAAGTAGTTCAAAAGAAATTCAAGATGTGCACATATAGAGAATCCACCCCAAATGTTCACTTGGACTATTTGTACCTGACCTATGGTGGAACATTCTGAGCTTATATTGGTCTGATCAGCCACAGTGAGACACACTGTAACTTAACTCTGGCATAGTGATGTCATTTTGGTCCTTTTCAAGAATGAAGGGCAAGTATCAGAGCAGATCACATAATAGGAACTTAATAAATGTTTGTTGATTGAATTTGTCTTGATTTGGGTACCTTCAATATGCAGTTCATAGATTTAAATACGTTCCAAGTACTGTGTCAAGATATTGTCTATATTTTCTATAGGTCAGTACTATAAGTCAGCATGTGAGAGAAGGACTGGAGAGTTTATACAGCCAAAATATCTTATCAAAACTGAGACTTTTTAAGTAGGGTTTAGAATTAGAGGCTGATTCCCTCATTTTAAAGATAAGTAAATTAAGGCTCACAAAGGGTGAATGACTCACTTAAAGTCAAACAAATAGCAAGCTTCAGAGGTAGGATTTGAAACCAAATCATAGCTCTAGATGTGAAAGGGATCTCATAAACCACCCAGTCTAACTCCTTCACTTTACAGATGAGAAAACTGAAGTGCAAGGAGTAACCTTGTGACTTGTCCAAAGTTATACCATTATAAATAACAGAGACGAGACTGAAATCCAGGTCCTCTGAATCTAGAGACAATGCCTCCCTGACTACATTGCAGCATGGTATAGTGGGGATGGAACTCTGCTGGATGCTTTCTTTTTCAATCAATAATGGTTAAAGTTGGTTTTTCTGAAGCTTTGACAGGGAAACCCAGAATTTCAGTTTGGAATGTTGACTCTATCATCTCCTTTTATCAGGGATCAGGACTGTCACAATGATATAATTATAGCATTTCATTGATTAAGGTGGTCTCAGACAGTCCAAATGTTGGAACTGAAAGGAATTGTGGAAGTGAAAAATTTTCCAGCTTTTGCTTTTGGCTTCATTGGGTCCTGTATACTTGGTTTTGCCCTTCAGTGAGGTTAGAGAGTGAAAGTGAGTCTTTTGTGAGTCAAGTTTCTAGCTCCATTTACAGATCTCTTTCCTGGCCCTGTTACATTGCTATCTTAAGTTTTACATTGGTTAGCATGGCATTTATTTCCTCATCCTTCAGGGTCCCCAAAGAGTGTGTAAACCAACTACTGTTTACTTTTACCTCCTAGATCTGGATTTACAAGGCCAGAACTCAGGAGACAATTTTTTTTTCTAACTACTTTGCCAAGAAATATTACCTTCTAGGGGCCTTAGTATGGTCTTGTGCTCTGAGCGATTAGTCTTCCCAAGTACAAGCACATCTGACAGCAGCAAATTTTCCTTTTCAGTTATGCTTTTAAAAGATTAGAATAGAGACACTAACAATTTAATTAGGATGAGATTTAAGCAAGATTTAAAGAAATAAAAACACCCAAGTATAATTAGGTGTTCATCTCACTAATCATTACCGTTTATGATCAACTGCTTAATCTAACCTTGGTACTTTCCTCTTCCACCATCGTCTCCACTACCACACATGCCTTTACCTTCACTTCTACCGTAGTCTTTCAGAAAATACATTCAGAATTCATTGTGAATTTTTACTGAAATCACTTCCTTTCAGGGCTTTCCTGAGTCCCCTGGACTTCAGGGAAGTTGGATCTAAAAGTCCATCCAGATACTTTCCTCAATTCCTTTATTATTGATTTTATAATAAAACTTTAGAATTGATTGTATGACATGGGACATACTGTCTCAGGACTACCCAGCATGGCATGCCTTCACCAAAAAAGGAGCTGAGCTCTATGAGCAAAGCAGAATTGAGGTAGCTCAAAGGAAACTCAAGATGTACAGATTTAGAGAATCCACACCAAATGTTCACATGATTATTTCTACCTGACCTGGTAGAACATTCCAAGCTCATATTGATCTGATCAGCCACAGTTGGACACACCGTAACTTGACTCTAATGGAGTGATGTCATTTTGGTCCTCTTTAAGAATGGACAACCACCAACCAACCAACTATCCAACCAATAATGAAACATAAAATTCAAACTCATGTTATTGTTAAGTGGTGGGCAGTCACTGAGTAGGACGATGCCAGAGACTTGTAGAAATAGCTACTTGGGAAGAGGAGCACAGAGATGGGGCTTGGATTCAGCTCTCTTCACTATTTTCTTTGTAATTGGGAAATTACCATCCATCCGTCTATCTATTTGAAAAGTAGAATTGTCTATTCTTTTTCTAGTCCATACCTTGAGTTTAGCTAATCTCTAACATATATTTCAAGAGGTAGTATGTCACACCTTCTTGTCATTTTGATGCTTTTGATGGTCAATTGCTCTCTTGCTACTTGGACCATTGTATTAGCAATTATTCTCCACTGTCATTCAGAGCACCTGTTTGTGAGAGCATTACCTCAAATCTGTAAATGGGTTTGGGTTTCCACTGCTAACTTGGGCTGCTGTGACAAAAAACACAAAGTGTATTCCCCTTGTAGGTTATTTCTACTTCCACCACCCAAAGGATAAAAAGATATTGTCTTTAGATTTGGCTTTGGGACAATAGTCTATTCCCTTACTGCTGTGATTACTGCCTAGGATCTGAACCTAGAATCCTTTGCCATTTGTCTGGTTTACTTCTTGACTGAATGACTTTGAACTGGTTTGCTATTTTTTTCGTACATAGCCCAAGAAGTTTGGTTTGATTTTCTCAACCAATCAAAAAATGTTTCCTCTACCGGCACCTGCCTTTCATCCAATGGCCCAGAATCCTATGTTCCTTTCAGATTGATTAAGTGTTTGCCTATATATTGTAATAAGGTTATAGGAAGATTTCTTAATAGTTAGTTTATTGTTGATTGATTTAATTAAAGTTTCTATTTCTTTTGTGATTAATAGGAGTATTCTACTCATTCACCCTAACATAACATAGAAAGTACATGAAATTTTTATATGGGATTGAATAAAGTTCTATACATACCCTCAAAGACAGTTTAATGTTCAAGGTGTATTTTAGAGCAAATAATCAAAATATTAGAATGATTTTAGGGGTTGTTAATTTTGGTTGTAGGTATGTTGAGGCTGAGAAATCAATGGTTCCTAATTAGGAGTTCTTTACTTGAGTTCTAAAAAAACCCCTTCTATTTCCTACATATTACTGATTTAGCTTTCCTGAAAGAGCTATGCTAAATATTAATAAATTCAATAATCAGAATATAGAACAATAATCATGTAGACATAATTCCTAGTATTGTATAGTGCTCCCTATTTTTCAGGAACTTTCATTCCTCAGCCACCCAGATTACTGGATTCAAATCTCATTTAAGACAGTCTTCACAGGGTTACAGAACTGACAATGTTAACATTATGATGAAGTGGAAAGAATATTAGATTTAGAATCAGAAATCCTTGATTTGAATCTTTATTTTCTTCCTGTATATATGACTTTGGGAATTTAAACTCTTATCTGTATTAAACTCCTTGTCTGTAAAATTAGGGAGTTGAATCCCTTACAATTCTAAATTCTATGAAATGAAATGATCAACATAATGTGAGTGTATGCACAATGTTTGATCCTTTGCTCAAATCTGTTACAAAAGACATTTATCTAGATCTATGAAACCAGCAATCAAAGGCTGGAGTGTCATAAACTCAGGTAGAAATATTTGTTATCCCTTTCCCTATAGGAACATAGTAGTATTCAGCAGAGCTCTCCATGCTCTGAGGTAATAGTATCACACTGCTAGCAGCTATGCAAAAATATTCCAGAAATATTATGAGAAACAACCTTTAGCGTATCTCCAAGTTAATATACTAATCACGTATTAGGGATAATAAGGCAAACATCATGGTCAACAACCTATAGAGGTTCCCAGTAAAATGGACAGCCCCAGAGCCAGACATTAACTTGAATGCTGGGGTACAATGCTTAGGAGAATCTTCTCCATTTTATGACAGGGGAACGTGTGTTCCCAGCATGTTAGGAAAGATTGAGATCATGATTTGGCACCCTTTTTTTGATTTCGAAAAGCACAAAAGAAAACATCTGTGCTCCCTTCTGCCTTTCATGGGCAGTGTGACAATCTAATCCCTTTCTGATGCCTTGAGGGTACCCAAGGATTTTCAACATTGCAAAACACACAGCGGGGCTCACTTCATTTGTAACTCACACCACTGATATCAGATAGGAAGTTCTGGATCCATCTTTTGGTTTGGGGCATATGGTGAGGCTTTTGCTGTGACAAAGCTTTCCCTAGGCTGTCAGAGATATTGATCTCTCTAGAGGAGCCAAGGGAGCTGTATCTTTCCTTTCCCTCACTCTGTTGAGGTCTGGAACATTTCAATTTGCTGTCTTTTCCTTTCTTCACCTACCTCATGTCATAAACTTTACTCCCATGCTTAACGGCAAGAAGTTCGTACAAGAGCTTCTTAATGTTTGGGTAGAATCACTTTATTAACATGTGAGCTTTATGCCCCTTGGCAGACACAAGAGCCTACAGCTATGAGCAGAGGATTAGAGGTCTTGATGACCATTTGCTTGCTTAATTTAAACAGTTAGTTCAATGGAGAAAATATAGTTCCATGGTTTTTATAGGTTAATTCAGTTAGAATAGTATGCTAAATTACCCTGTAAGATTAGGCCCACACATGAAGTAGAGAATCAAAGCAGCCATCTGGTCATCTAATGACTGGATACACACATATGCACATGTGTGTATGTTGTGTATAGAATAAATATAATTCTATCTATCCATCTATTTATTTATCTATCCACAATTAAAATTGAGCCATCTTTTATTACAAACCCTCCAAAACCCCTCTTAATTCTAGTGCCCTCCTTCTGTTAATTATTTTCTATTTATCCTGTAACTAGTTTACTTTGTACATATTTATTTACATGCTGTCTCTCCCATTAAATTGTAAGTTCTTTCAGGGCAGGGACTATCTTTTGCCTCTTTTCATATCCCCAACACATAACACAGTGCCTGACACATGGTAAACACTTAATAAAACTTGATTGATTGAAGGAAACTACTTGGTTTAGTCTGAAAGTGCTGGCTGGGATGAATGAAATCTGGAATCTTGTACTAGCTCTGCTACCAACTTGTTGTGTGACTGGTCAAGTCAACTTGAGTTGGTACATTTCTAGACTGGTTTTCTAACCTTTTTTGTGTGTATCATGGACCTTTTTGGCACGGACCCTAGTAGTTCCTCTTTTGAAAACAATGACCAAAGGGTACTTTAGAACTATCAGTATGATGAAGCGTACCCAAGACTTCACTTTACAAGTATAGAAATGACCTTAACATGACCTTGCACTATCCATTTCAGTATCTTCATTGACATAATGGAAGTAGTGATAGTGATTTCATAGTGTTGTGGTAAAGATCAAGGACTTAATGACCACTTAACTCTTTAAACAAGTATTTAGCTATAAGTAGCATAGAAATACTAAAGAATCAGATATAGTGAGACTAATTGTACTAAAACCAACATACCTTTGAATGGTGCCAATCACACCTAATAATATGGATGTCTATTTCTTTGTTAATATGGTTTGCTTTCTGAAATGCTGGTTTTTCCAGTTTTAAGAATTATAATTAATTCTAGCCAAGAGTATTATATTTTCTATATAGATTTCTCCAATATCATTTTAATACTAAGCCATATCTTAGACTTGCAAACAGAAAGGAATAGAGTCTAGGATTTACAAAGTTGCTGGCATAGATTTGTGGGGCAGTTAATACTTTGTTCCAATAGGTAGCCTTTTATGTATGAATCTCAATGCTTTTCACAAAATATTAATTTAGCCTCCTAGGTGGGTAAAGTATCTTGCCCTCATTTGACACATGGAAAAACTGATATAATTTTCTTGAGGCTATTTAGAAAGTTAGCTTTTCAGCTGAAATTACCCCTTAATTTCCTGCCTCTCAGTCCAGTGGATGATTTGGAATGTGAAATCTACCTTTGGAGATTGAAAGAGGTAACCTGAAAGATGTGCTATGTTTTAATTAGGATTATAGATTTAAAATCATAAGAGATCTTAAAGATCACCTAGTATAACCCCTCATTTTATAAATAATGAAATTAAAGCCCAGACTCTCAAAGTACCTTATCCAAGGTCACACAAGGAATAAGGAATAGAGGCCTTATTGAATCAAGTCAAGTCAAGAAGCATGTCTTAAGTGCTTTCCATTTGCCGGGCACTGTGCTAAGTGCTAGGGATATAAAGAATTTCAAATATATGTATATATATATATATATATATATATATATATATATATATATATATATATATATATCTACACACATGTGTGTATACATACATATACATATATATACACATATATGATGTGTGTACATGTATACATACATCTGATCCCTCCCAAGAAGCAGTATAATTAATGGGGGAGACCACAACTGCAAATAATCATGTACAAATGAGATAGAGACACAAGAAAGTGGAGGTCATCAACAGAGGGAAGGGCCTACAATTACGGGAGATCAGGAAAGACTTTTTGCAGCAAGGATTTTAGCTGAGACTTGAAGGAAGTTAAAAAAGCCAAGAGGGAGAGAATTTGGAGGACAGCCAATGAAAAGGCACAGAGTTGGGAGATGGAGAATCTTGTGTGAAGAACAGCAGGGAGGTCAGTGCCACTGAGTTGCAGAGTACATGGAGGGGTGTCAGGAATAAAAGGCTGCAAAGGTAGGATGTGGGGCAAATTATGAAGGACTTCAGATGCCAGAGAATTTAAAATTTGGTCTCCAAAGTCATAAGGAGCCACTGGAATTTACTGAATGGGAGAAGAGGGGAAGGTGACTTAGTCAGACCTGTACTTTAGAAAGATAACTGAGCAGAAGATGAACTAGATCAGAGAGAGACTTAAGGCATATGGAGACCACCCAGAAGGCCCATGCAGGAGGTAATGAAGGCCTGCAGGAAGGTGATGGCAGTGTCAGAGGAGGGAGATGAAGAAATTTAAATCATCAGGGGTCTTAGGAGTCATCTAGTTCAACTCCCACTTTTACAGATAAGTAAACTTAAGTGACTTTCCTAAGGTCGCACAGATAGCAAGTGGCAGAGACATTTAAACACGTCTTCAGATTACAAATACAGGACTTCTACATGCCAGCTGGGCAACTTGTTTTATAGCAAACTTTAGTAATAAAGAAACTCGCATTGAATTTTCAGTGTGTGGTCTTAGATTCTGCCCCCTGTAGCAGATGTGGGGGCTAAGGAAACAGAGGAGGAGTCGACGTGCCTCATGCCTTTTTAGTATGGCTATTTATATCTGACCAAGTGGTCACAGCAATTTCCATTGCAACTTGCCTCTGGAATTGTTTGGGTTGGGAAACAGGCTTCAAAGACTCATTCCTTAAAGAAACTTGGATTGACCTTTTGCTGACAGTGCATTTGGCGGGTTTGTGTGGCTGCTGGCAAGCTCACGCTTGATAAACATATCCATATTGTTGCCTGGGCTTGTGTTGCCTTCTTTCTGGTGCTGGATGTTCAAGAGACTGCAGAGGAAGAATTTGGTGTGTAATACGTCTCTGTGTTTGTGAGGCATTCTTATGGGTTCTAATCACGAAGCTCGAGAGCCAGCCAAGACCAAACCTAAACGTGCTGGGAAATTCAATTTTAACTCTCTCTTGGGGGAAGGGGTGAGGCAGGGTGGGGAAAGAGGACAGAGATGATGAGGGAGGGGTTTTGACAAATCCTTGGGCTGAGGTTGAGTGTCCAGATAGTGGAAGCCTCTGCAGAGGACTGGCTTTGCCTAATGCCAGCATCATCCTTGGACTGGCACCATGGAAGTTGTAAAAGAGCAAACAGCAATGTCTTGGCAGGACATTTCATATGATTTTTAAAAAATTTTATTATTGTAAAATATAGCCCTGAACTTTTGTGTTTGGAAGAAACTTTGCAAGTTATCACTTCAATTCCATTCATGCCCTCTTATCATACACACACACACACACACACACACACACACACATACACACATACACACACACACACTCACACTCACACTACAATTATCCAAGTGGATACTTAGAGAGATGGAGGGTCCTTGATCACATATTGAGGTTTGGGGGTAATTGTGGCAGAGAATTGCTTCTCTCATACTATTTTTAGGCTTAGGCTTGAGGAAAATTTCCTTGTGTTTCTTCTAGTATTTTTTACTCTTGCTATGGCAAAAGAATGTTTGCGTTCATTAGAGACTTAGGAGTGTCCCTAGAATATTTTTTAATTAGAATACATTTCCCCTGCTCCTTTAGACCCTTAGATATTCTCTTTTCAAGTACACATCCATTCAATGGCTGGATGTTCTTATACTCAGACTCCCTGAGTCTCAGCCGGTTCCTCATTTGTAAAATAAGGATGATGGAGAATATCTGCCTTGTCTATGTCAGAAAGAATATTTGGAAGGAGTGGCTGTTTAACAATGTCAAAAGCTACAGAGAGATCACAGATGACCAAGCATTACAAACTTCAGAAAGGTCAAGAAAGATGAAGACTGATCAAAGACTATTGGATTTAACCATGGAAATCATTGGTTGGCTTGAAGGGAGGCTTTTCAGATGAGTGGTATTGTCAGAAACCATATTACAAGGGGATGAGGAATGGAAAGTGAAGAAATGGAGGAGGTAACCAGTGTACATAACCCTTTCTAGGAGTCTTTCTGTAAAAGGAAGGAAAACTTGAAGGAATGACAAGATCATGTGAAGGATGAGGTAGGCCTGAGTCAACAAGGAAAGAGACAATAGATAAGGAGAGATTGAGAATGAATAAGAGAGGAAATGCTCAACAAGGCAAGTTCCCAGAAGAGAAAATGGGTTTGGGATTCAGGAAATAAATATGAGGGATTGGCTTTGGCATGCAGAAAGGTCATCTCTCTCTTGGAAACTGGAAAAAAAAAAGTAGAGAGATTGGATGAAGATATATTGGGGATCTGAGGTATGGAATAGGGCAGATGGTAGACCATACGGTATATGGTCTTGATTTCCTTTGTAAATTAGTATATGGGTATAGGGATGGCATTATGAGTTTGAGGAAAGAAGAGAAGGCTAACAATAGCAAATTGGGGAAATGGGGGAGTCAACGAGGAAGAACAAAGGGGTTACTATGCAAAGAGAGGGTCCAGTTGAAACCAGGTAACATGAATTGTAATGGACTTATAGCTATATGATTAAGGGGTATATTTCTTCCATTTGGAAGCATCTTTGGTAAGCATATAAATTCCTGCTTTATGCTTCACCAAGCTTCTTCTTTAAAGTTTTAAAAACAACTTTATTAGTTTTCACTCTTTACTACATTTCTCCATATGATTTTATAAATGATTTCTTAGTCTAAATTCGTATTGTCCTTGGCTGCCATATATCCCTGGCTGGTAAGGAGATTGAAGGATTATCTAAGCTGCTTTAGTTACCTCATTGTTGTAATTGATTTACTTTCTTAGGAAGTGGCAACAGTCTGTGTTAATGCTTATTCTTTAAACCATTTTCCATTTTTTATATCCATTTTAGGTTTGGAAAAGACATTAAAGATTTGACCAAAAAAACCACCTTCAACACTTACATTCAAAAAATCTAAATTAGCTGACAAGCTCCCTCTGTACATCTCCATTTGTTTCTAAATGACTTTCCCTTTGATTATTGGGATCGTTTGTTTGTAACTTCAGAATTTCATTCTTGAAATCTTTACATTCCTCTTAGGGCAACTTTGTCTATAAAATATTAAGTCAGTGTTTCCTTCCATCCCTTGTGTAAACTCTTTAAAACCTCCTCTCCCCAAATCTATGGTATACACCAGACTATCTCCACCTTCCTCTTCTCTATCACAAATTCTTAGATAGGGTGGTCACTTGTTTCCAAACTTTCCTATCATTTCTACTTCAGGAACAAGTTCTTTCTTGTTATTGAGAAGCAGGTCCAAAAGAGTAGTTCTGCTTATGACTTTTTCCACCTTTCAAAAAAAAATGTATTTATTGTTAAGGCATTTCACATAATTTCTGAAATATAGGGAAGTGATTTGATTTTATAAGCATGGGAAACTCACAATGTGAGTATTCTATCCACCAACAAAGATCAGGTCTAAAACTCTTCTATAATGCAAGTAATAATTCCTAGGGTGTTGCCCAAGGCCCATATATCACTCAGAATTGCACTGCTAGTAAATGTCAGAAGAAGGATTACACTAAGCTCAACACTCCCATTCACTAGGCTGTCTATATTTTTTAACACACACAAACACACACACACACACATTTTCATTAAAGTGACTTGATTATATTTCAAAATGTTATTGAAAAATTTCATACTTATGTTTAAGATAATTAGATACAAATGGAGATGTCACCAATGTAGAAATAGATTTGGTGACATCCTCACACTGGAGATGGCTCATCACTGTCAAGTGACTTGCCCAAGGTCACACAAGTTTTAATTCTATGTGGTCAAGAAAGATCTATCTTCTGTCTTTAACTTTTGCCTTTTTATTTTGTCTCTGACTTTTGCCATCCTCTCAGTTTTCTGGGCCTGTGTGTCCAGTTACCACACTAATGTATTTATTAGGCAAAAAGATTCCACAGCTGAATCAGTAAGCACCCCAACATACACAGGGTGGGCCTTGCTATCACAGGTTCTTAGATTTGCCTTCATAAAAGGAAAGGAAAATTTTGAGGGGTTAACAATCACTTTAATCAAGCACATGTATCAATCCTTTAACCAAGCACATATATCATTCACCTATTTCAGGGGAGTCAGCACCCCATACTTCACAGAAAACACACAGAAATTCAAAGTCAACAGATATGGCTTCCTCTGCCTGAATTCAACAATTGGACCCCAACTGTCTGACCATAATTACCAGAGAGGGAAGCACGACATCTGGGTTCTCAAAGCTGGGGGGCTCCTTAGCTGCTTCCCTGAATCCTCATCTAGCACTCAAATGTTCTTTCGAAAACTAAGCCTCAAAATAAAACCCACATCTCAGAGTCTTTATGCATTTTTTAGAGCCAGAGGGCATCACATCCCTTGAGAACCTGTGTCTCATTAACAAAAGACTTTGACCTCCTAACAAATCTTCCCAGGCCCTACAATGTTGGAAAAAGTGCTCCCCAGTCACATTCAAATAGAGGCATTATACTTCTTGATTATACTAAAACAAAAACAGCAAAAGATCCTACTTTACTTGCCATTACAACAGCCTAGAGTGGTCAAAATGGCTTAACTCAAGACACGTAAAGCTAGAGACTTAAGGATGTGGATTTACTTTTTTCTGTATAATAGCTATTTCCCACAGGTCTCAAATCCCTACTTAGTTTTGCATATTATCTCTCTCCCCCAGGCTTATTGGAACACTTTGTCAGCTGACAAGTCTATCAATGTCTGTCTCTCAGACAGACTCAGATGGAAAGTGACACATGTTTCCACCTAGCTGTCCTCCCCATGTAGACATGAGTTGGCCAGAAGAAACAGGGAGCACATGGCCTGGGGCAGTAAGGAAAATACTTAGAGACAGACCATGATACACTGACAAAGAAATAGAATAAGAAACTGAGAAAGAGGTGTAGAAAGGGAAACCCCAGAAAGACACAGCTCGTAAATGTTAAAATATACTTCTTGGGTCCTACACTTATTTGTAATATTTTCATCTTAGAGATCTAATGGAGAATTTAAGAACACTATATATAATAATAATAATCAATATCTGTGTAGGACTAAAAGCTTTATAGAGTGCTCTTTTCACAACAACAATGTGAGATAGATGGTACAAATGTTACTATCTCTATTTGAGAAATGAGGAAGCTGAAGCTTGTAGAGTTGTGACTTGCCTAAGGTTACTGTAAAGGCAACCACACTGGCATACCCAGGATGACTGCTAGTACAAGTTCTTAGATCTGCTTTACTAGGAAAGATAGCTGTTTAAGGGGTCAACAACCTTTTTTTAATTATATTCACTAGTTCAGGGGGAAAGTCCATACCCTGCACTTCAGAGATAATATAGCAGAGAAATAAAGACCAACAGACAAGGCTCTACTGCCTGAATCAAAGCAATATTGCTATATACTTTACATACATCCCCAGATTGAGAGCCTTTACATCTGAGCAATTGGGGAGCTGTGAACATATGACCACTCGCAGTCTCAACCAGGGAAGTACAAGATCCTTCTTATAAGTGAGACCCCAAAGCAAAACCTTACCCCAGAGTATATATGCAATTCTTAGACCTAGAAGGCTTCACAATCCTGATGACTCAGTGCCTAATTAGACATTAGCAAGAGGTAGGAAAGCCTTCCTACAAGCAGGCCTCCCCAAAGCAAGTTTCCCTTAAAGGACTCCAGGTGAGGCCTATTAATGGGCAGGGAAGATCTTAAATCCCATTAACATTACAATTACCTAGGTAATAAATGTTGGGTTTAGGCCTATATCTCTAGACTCTAGTGCAGTCTCTTTCAGCTGTCTCTCTGGTATGTTAATATCTTGGAAAACTGGTTCACCTGATGCTCACTCACTCTAAAAAATGTCGTTTTACAACAGTACAAATGTGGTTTGGATTCTGGAGAGAAGTGGTCAGAGACAGATGGAAAGAGGGCATTCTTCTGTCATTCACTTGTCATTCTCCTAGTCATGCATTTTGTGTTCCTTTGCATGTATTTTGATCATTTTGAGTGTGACAATGAATGTCACGTAGAAAAGAACGTGGCATGGAGTTATGATTCCCTGATAGAACAAGGTTTAAGCATAGCACAGTAAGAGAACATAGGAGGCATAAAGAAGAAAATTTTTCTCTTGTCACCATGGTTAGAGCCATGAGCAACCAAATTGTGCCAGATGGAAGAGGAGAATCAAGAAGAATAATGATAGCACTAAAAGTGCATAGACACGCCTTGCTGCCCTGATGTACCACTACCTGGCAATCATAATATGAACTTTAAAAACAGATGAATTAAGATTAACTGGCAACTTTGCAAAGGGATTTTTACTGTTCTCTCCACCTCCAATTCTGGTGGGATGTAAGCCCTTTGAGAGCACAGACTTGTTTAATTGGTGTCTCTGTATCCCAAACTCAGTCAGCAAAGCACTTAGTAGGAATTGAGTATATGTGGTCCAGGGAGGCTTTTTTAATATGATGCCTGGAACATAATAGATACTTGATAAATATTTATTGATTCTCTATATCCTTTTTCAAAGTAAGCTTATCAGCATTCAGAGATTCAACTTCTATCCCCAAATTACATATCCAGCCCCAATCTCTCTCCTTATCAGTAGTATTATAATACTTTCAAATGCATTTCAAATGCAACATATCCAAAATGGAACTCATTATATATTCCCCAAATCCATTTCTCCTGAAACTTTCCAGTTCATGTTAATGATGCCATCATCCTTCCAGTCACCTAGACTCACAACTTTGGGATCATACTTAATTTTACCCTCTCTTATTACATCCAATCAGTTGACAAGTTTTGTCAGTCATATTTCAACAAATATTTCTCACATCTATTACTCCGTT
Source organism: Potorous gilbertii (assembly GCA_028658325.1). Taxonomy (NCBI): domain Eukaryota; kingdom Metazoa; phylum Chordata; class Mammalia; order Diprotodontia; family Potoroidae; genus Potorous; species Potorous gilbertii. The sequence goes on along the minus strand of CM053770.1, from coordinate 584,118,781 downwards.
TCTATCACTGTCTTCTTTACCCCACTTGAAGCCTTCCCATCTCTCATCTGGACTACTGTAATAGCCTCGCAATGCACCTGTCTCTTTCTTCTTTAATATATCCTTCACCCAGCTGCCATATTGATCTTTCAAAGACACAAGTTTGACCATGTTATCCCTCTACTCAAAAATCTACAATGGCTCTCTATTATACTTTAAAAGTCCTTTATAGCAGGGCCCCCACCTCTTTTTCTGTCTTATTTTATATTATTTTCTTTCCCACCCTCTTCATTACAATCAGATTGATATGCCACCTACTCCCAATATTTGACATTCCACCCTCAGTTTCCATTCCTTCAAACAAGTAGTCTCCCCTGTCTAGAATGCATTTTCTTCAAGCCTCAACTCAGTTATTGGGTTTTTTTGTACATGTTCCCTATTCCTTTTAATCCCCTCCTAAATAAAAGTAGTTACTCCCTCAACTTTCTCAGAGCATTTTCCCTGGATCCTTCCAGTGCTTTTATCTCACTCTTCTTTGTATCCTTGTTATTTTTTTATCTGTACTTCTCCCCATTGGATGCTAATTTCTTGATATCAGGACCTAGGTGATTTCTATTTTTGTATTCCTGGTGCCTTTCGCAGTGTCATGCATTTAGTAGGAATTTCATAAATGCTTGTTGAATTGAATCAAATATCCTTTCCAATTTATAGTATGCCTTAATACCTTGACAATAAAAATAGGTAAAATTGATATAACACTTGAGAATATGCAAGGTGTTTTACGCATACACATTATATAATTTTATTCTGCTATCAGTCCTATGATGTAAGGATTATTATTATTCCCTTCTTACCAATGAGACACGTGAACCGTAAGTGACTGACCTGAAGTCACATGGCCAGCAAAAGTCTAAAGTGAGATTTGAACACAGGTCTATCCTAACTTCACTTCTAAAATTTGATCCACTTCACCACTAAGCTAACTTTAGGTACCAAAGGGTAGGCACTAATGTAGAGTTTACACCAATGACATCATTATTATACACAATGATAATCATATACATATCTCATTATTATAAAGGCAGTCATTACCGACAGTATAAATAAATCTCTCTCCATCAATTACGATGGTGTTAGAGTTGGTTCTTTCCAACTGACATGTGCAATAGCAGTAGACATGACTCCACCATATTTAAACACATAGGGTACTTAATAAATGTGTTGAGATTGGAATTGTTGAAAATGTCACAATTCACAATGAGGTATACAAATAAGGGACAGAGAGAACAAAGTAAAACCTAGTCTATGAACAGATCTTCCCTTTTATTTTCGCCATTAATTTAAATCCATCAAAGCTTTTATTCAAGTGGCTTTAATAGAATCCAAGCATGCTAGTCTGTATTTTATTTCCTCTCCCTTTCTTATCCTCTAGTGGCAAGGAAAACAAACAGCAAGTCAGCCTGCCTACCTGCCTGACACAGCTCCTCTGTTTTTCACTCCAAGGTTTCCCCAGAGACCCTGGTCTTCTGTTGCAATCACCTGCACCTGCAGACACTTGCCTAAGTGAGAAGTGACACTCATTAGGAAATGGAATTTTTAGAACTAAAAGGTGTCTTAAAGGTGATTTAGTCCAATCTTCTTATTTTTAATAAGAGAAAATGGAGACACAAAGAGATCATTACTTAGTCATATCCTGCCACATCAGTAAGGATGATTAAAGTTTGACAACTCATTCAAAGAACATTTATTAAGCTTCTACTGTGGTGAGTACTGGAAGAGGTGCAAAGTTTAGAGAAGACCTAGTCTCTGTCCCTGGTAGAAGGATGCAACACAGACACAGGATAAAACCTTATTAATGTATGGTAACTGCTTTAGAGAGTTGCATGATAAAATCCTATGTAAAGTCCAAGGGGAAACATTTTGTTACTTACTGGAGGGACTATTAAAGACCTGAAAGAGAGGGTGACTTTGATTTGGGGCAATAGGTAAAGAGGGAGGGAGAGGATTCTCAACCACAAGGAATAGCATGAGCAAAGATATAGAGGTAGGAAGGGCAAGTTGTATATGAGGGAAAGCCCAATTTAACTGGAGCATTCATCAGGTGACAAGGAGCAATGTAAAATACTATAGGACTCATAAAGTAGGATGACACTAGTCTGTGAAGAGCCTTGAATGTCAAGAAACACAATTGAATATTATTGAACATTCAATAGGCAACCATGGATAATTTAAGGGCAAAGGCATGGTGACTATGCATAATGAAGCAGTGCCAAGAAGGACGAATGAATGAATGAAAACTATTTTAAAGCATTTACTATGTACCAAATGCTATGCTAAGCACCAGGGCTACAAATACAAACGTGAGACAATCCCTGGCTTCACAGAGCTTGGGTTGTCATGGGGGACCATATGTAAGTATGTATATATGTATGTGTATATATATGTATATATACATGTGTTTATATATACATGGACATATGTATATATTTTGAAATGGTGACTGGTAAGGACATTTTGCTCTAGGAAGTCAGAGAATTGGTCAATGAAGCCATCGGTGAGTCAAGTAAAACAGGATTTCCAGAAACAATGAAAGTATTGATTTGATATTGATCCCAGAATAAGGGGTAGAAAGATTGGGGGAGAGGAAACCCACAGTGTCAGGGATAACCTCGGTGGGATTCTGAATGTGATGTGTAGCACATGGTCCTAGACCCCATTCATCAATGGCAGTTTCAAAATTAAGTGAATCAAGTTTACTGAGGTCTGATCTCTGGAGGTCCAATGGACTAGAGGACTGGCAAGGAGAAGGTCAAGCTTCAGACATCTTTATCTTACTGCCAGTTTTACTCCTCTACCTTGATGTTCCACCAGTGCCATTATTTTTTAAAAATCTTTGTTACAAGGAAAAGTTAACTGGATAGGGGAGGAGAAGAAATGTAGTCAGAAATAACTGTGATGTAAAAAAAAAAAAAGGTATAATAATCTGTGAAAAAAATAAATTTCCAGATGTCTGGTACCTCTGCTTTTCTATATTGACCCCTGTTAGATTGAGAGAAGAGGAGAAGCTGGTGCCCATATCACTATTGTTTGCAATAGCTACTATCAGAACTATAACTAGAAATTTTTGTACCTGTGGCAAATTCAATTGTTGAGGGAAAGGAGAATCCACAGGACAGTCCTATTATTGGGGAACCTATATCAGGAGGGGATTTGGCTCCTCCTCCAGAAGATCTAGCCCATAGAGATAAAGACTGCTTTGGGAAAGAATACAAATTACCCATACCCAATCCTCAGGGAGTAACTTGGTTGCCCTGTACTGATTACAGACCCAGATGCGGCCATCATCATCATCATCATCACCATCATCATCATCATCATCATCATCACCATCATCATCATCATCAATCATCATCATCACCATCATCATCATCATCAATCATCATCATCATCATCACCATCATCATCATCATCA
>CM053770.1:584081184-584114830 GCA_028658325.1 Potorous gilbertii | reverse complement strand
ATCATCATCACCATCATCATCACCATCATCATCACCATCATCATCATCATCATCATCAATCATCATCACCATCATCATCATCATCACCATCATCATCATCACCATCATCATCATCATCAATCATCATCATCATCACCATCATCATCATCACCATCATCATCATCATCATCACCATCATCATCATCATCATCAATTATCATCATCACCACCACCGCAATCATGTCTAACATTTACATAGCATTGTAAGGTTTGCAAAACACTTTACAAATATCATCTTATTTTATCCTTACAAAAACCCGGTGAGGTAGGTGCTATTATTAGCCCTATTTTACAGATTCAGAAAATGAGGCAGTCAGAGGTTAAAGGGACTTGCCCAGAGTCACACAGCTAGTGAGTATCTTTAGATTGGATTTGAATTTAGACCTTTCTGACTCCAGGTCCAGTCTTCTATATGTTTTGCCAACCTAGCTGCCTATCCAGCTGGTCCACAGATTAGTTGAAAAGCCTTCCTGATTATGGGAAAAATAGTAGATGTTTAATGAGCATTTGGTGAATTGAACTGAATTCCCCAACTGGATTTCTGGGTGCTAACCCTCCACTACACACTCTGACTAAACTTCTGCCTATGACTTTCCTATTATTGAAAAATTGTGGCATTTTAAAAGTACTGAGAGCTTTGGAATTTTTAGTAAGAAGGCTTGGATGCCAAAACCTTATGGGTATAGTGATCATATTTTCAGAACCAAAACTTGTGTCACATGTACTGACAAAAGATATTCCTTTTGGAAAGCTTCACCAAAGTACGCATCTTTTTCTGAAACAAGGATTGTCTCAGAATATCTGGGACATATGGTAGCTGTATTTATGGGTAATGTGTGAATCACAGGGAAGAAATCTGCCCTCCTTTGGGCTCAAAGCCAAATGTTGATGACATAACAAAGTCAATAGGTCATGAGTGCTCCATTGCCTTATTTTAAGCTGATCCAACTTTTGGTGACATTAAAAAAAATTGTCAGGTTTTGGCCAGGGAGGATTGACTGCTCCTTGTTTGGAGTTTTTAAGGACTGGAAACTTTCCTCGCCTCTTCCTAGGTTTGTCTCAGGAGAGAAACATGCTCTAGCCCTTTGTTCCTACATAAGTTACCTTAGGATTGTAAGGTTCCCATTATAACTATTAAATTTGATTAATTTCTCCTGCTAGAGACTCAGAGTGGTATAAAGGACTTGAAGACACTGATGTTCAATCTTGCTATTGTCCCCTAACAGTTGGATGACCAGGGGAAAGCTGCTTAACTTCTCCAAACCTCAATTCCTTCATCTGTAAAATGGGATGACCTACATCACAGGTTATTGGAGGATCTAATCAGATGATGTACATACAGTGCTTTAGAAACCTTAAAGCACTATGTAAATACCAACTGTTATTATCTACAGAGTCTCTCCTTTTCTGTCTAGTACACAGATGTGGATGCTGAACAGGTTTTATTTCAGAACCAGAAACAGAACCAGAAATTCAAAAGGCAAGATTATAGCCTTACTCTTGTAAACTGCCTGGTGACTTTCAATATAATTGGAGGCTGCATTTTATCCCTGATGGGTATTATCTGAAGTCCAGCCTCACTAGCTTGTTAGTCCATTGCCAGCTTGGCAGCTACAGAAGCTCTTGAAGATTATCCTGTAAGACACAGAGGGGTTGTAATGAGTGTTAGTAGAATCTAACCACAGTAATGAAATTATAAGCCTTTGAAGTTTTGAAGTGGGCATTTTAGAAGATGTAAAAGGCATACTTGTTCCAGAAATGCCAAGTCAAGATTCCCTTTTTTTGCTGAAAATTGTACCGAAATCCTCAGATTTCTAACACATGCTATCTTCCACATGAAGACTTTCCTGATCCCTCTAGCTGTTCATGTGTCATATCATCACCACCAAAAAAAAATAGTAATAACAAATTACCTCACATTTATTTTATACATACATATTTGTATATGTATATATACACATATATGTATATGTATTTTATATATGTACAAACATACACATTTTATGCATACACAAGTACATGCTGTCTTCCCCAATAGAATGCAAACACTTCAAAAATACGGCCTCTTTCAATTTTGTCTTTTATTTGCAGTGTCTGGCACAATATCTGGTATACAGTGAGCACTTAATTAATCCCTGTGGATTAACATTCCTTCCCAACTTGGCTTCCTGGATGCTGAGATGTGTAAGCCTATTCAGGCTCCTAATCTCTTTACATCCTTCATTTCCTTCTTTTTTAAAAATATAAATTTTATTTTATTTTCAGATCTTCATTCTCTCCCAACCCCTGGTCTCCCCACGGATAAAACAAGAAAGACAAATAGCCTGTTACAAATAGTAGAGTCAAGCCCTTCATTTCATCCTAACATTCCTGATTCTGCTATGCCCTCAAAAGTCACACTCTCCATTCTTATGTATTTTGGCCTACCCTCTCCCCCTGCCCACCACCTTGATCTCCAGTTTCTATACTTAACCAGTTCACCCTGCTGACCTATTGTAGTCCCTGGTCCTGAATGCTTTTATCTAGACCTGGACTGTGGACATCTATGACCTAGTATGGACAATGCATTCCTAGATCCCATTTGGAAAGTCAAGTCATTATGAAAATTGGTTTGGCAGGAAAATGCCATGATGGTTCTGGAACCGTTGTGCTGCTGTTCCTGGAGATGCTTCCTCAGCATACTGATTTCTGGTCTTTTCAGTCATGGTTCATCTGGAATGACTGATATTTCTAGGTATCTGGTGATCCTGCTCCTGGAGGTCATACCTATCAATTTCACTGAATGTTTCTGTTTTGCTGCCATCATTGTTGAGATAGAAAGAATGGAGAGGAAGTAGTACTTTGGGGCAAGTGTAAATTGCTACGGAGCATCCTTTCTCATTCCCTTGCTGCTTTGACATTAGTTTCCTTTCATCCTCCACCCACCACATTCTCTTGCCTCTCATATCAAAATTCCAAAATGTCAGACAGGTTGAGAAAGGCACAAGGTACAGGAGATTATTTCAGTTCTGTTCAGTTAAGAAGCTCCCAATATTGTATTTATAGATCAACATCTAATTATTCTCAAGCTATTTGGAAGGAGGGCATAATAATCCATCACCTCCCTCAGCTCTAGTCAGAACAACACATCTAGGAAAAAGGGGACAGCAAAGGGCCATATGACTGCATTCTTTTGTTAACAGGATTGGACCCTCTAGATTTGAAATTGTTTTTTCCCTCAATGAGGGGGTGGCATTCCCTTAGAAGATTATAAGATCTGTCATAAAACTTAGAATGCAGAAGGCATAATTTTCCCAATACCCCAGGGAGGCAATAGAAGAGTTAACTAGAAGGAAGGTAATTTTTTCCAGGCTCTAGTACATGTAACTTGACTAGATTGGAAGAAGCAGGAAGGATATAGAAAAGAGGCACAGAGGATTTCCCCTCCTTTTATTAAGACCAGATCAATAATCTAATCTCTCTCTCAATCTCTATCTATCTCTCTCTGTCTCTCTGTCTCTGTCTCTCTCTCTCTCTCTCACTCACTCACTCTCTCTGCTTTCTTATTCTCAAAGTGAGCACAGGACATTTTTGATGACTGCTAAACTATTGAACAGAGCAGAACACATCTACATTTTTGCTTTGTATTTTCTTTTTTGGTTTTGTTGCTGGTTTGGGGGTTGGCATTAGTAAACCATGTTAATTGGTGTCACATAAACCAAATAGGTCCCTATAACACAAAGTCATATATAATCAATCTGTATTTCTAAGATTATTTTAAAAACACATTATCAATATATAAAAGCCATTCTAACAGTTTATATTTTCATACTAACCTAAACATCTCCATCTCTAAAAATCCATTCACTCACCAGTCTTTATTCATTTCTTTCTTTCCATTGCTTTCCATAATTTTTGTTTGTTTGTTTAGTTATTGTTTTTTACTGAGTCACATTCAGAGTACTATAATGCTCTAGTGGTGATATGCTCACAATTCTGGGAGTTGTGGCGGGGAGAAGAGTTCCTTTCTGCACCACTTGCTATTTCTAGCATTTCACTTGCCCCAAGTCTTCATGCAAACATGACTTTTCATTCTTCTCACATTTTTCTTCTGCTTCTTTTTTTGTGTTATCTTGAGCAAGTTGCTTAGCTTTTTATTTCTCATTTAATATCCTTCTTGGTACACTTCAGATCATTGTTAAGATTAAACAGTAAAAGTCAATAAACTGTTTTTGTTTGTGTTGCTGGGAGAAGGGGAACGTAAGAAAGTTAGTGATTTAATTGGCCCAAAATCTTCTTGGAGTATCAAGTGAACATCTCCACCACTGTTGACTACAACGAACATTTCAAAACTCTTAGCTTAGAGTGACAATCATTCCAATTAAAACAAGAAGTTTTTATTAAAAAAATTGTATCCATCTATATAATGCATCTCCATCTTGTGTGGCAATCATAGGATGTCAGGAGGGAACATTTCCCTCTAATGCTAATCCATTAACATTAAAACAGCCAGCAGCAGGCAGGCATTCTCTGTAGCTACCTGAGCTATCACTGAGTAGTTTGGTGCATCTAAAAATAAAGTTTCTTGTCTAGGCATTCTTGAAATCAGTTCATCCAAGAAAACTGTTTGTAATATGGCTTTTGGTATAATGAAATGCCATATTTCTCTTAGATGCTGTTTTTTGCTCATTCTTTAGAGAATTACCTAATTGGCTTAGTCAAAAGAAAGTGCATACAGGTAAACATTCTGTAATGTACAGTGATGAAAGGAGAGGGTACTTTCTTTCTTGTACTACCAATTTACTGTACACCTATGCAAAGATAATTCAAATATGCTTCAATGCCCCATCCAGCAGGTCTGGAAGGAAAAGTGTCCAAAAAAAAAAAGGGAAGAGACCCAAGAAAAGAAGAATCCTCAAGTTGTCCACAGGTGTGTCACGCTGGGTGAACTGGAACAATAACTCCTGCCAGACAAGAGTGCTTAAGATTTTCCCCGTGATGTTGCCAAAAGAAGACAGAGACTCCAAAAGGTTTTAATTTGACTTTCATGAGAAGCTTCATGAAAAAGTCAGTTTTTTAAAATGGCACTGAGAACCTGCCCCCTCCTTGCCTCTGTTTTGAGAACAATGGGCAAAGACATGTCTTGAGAAATACTTCAGCCAAATAAAGACTGCTCTCCATCTACTGCTTTTTCTGGAATTTCTGTGTCATATATGCCCTTGGAAAAATAGTGAAACTGGCTAAGTCTTGGAGACAGCTAAGGAAGAACACAGTGGAAATAGCATTAGCCTTGGAACAGAGACACCTGGTTAGGTTCTCCTACTTGCATCCTCTGTGATCATGGAGAAAGCATTTACTTGTCCTTCAGTTTTTTCATTTGCAAAATGGGCATATTTGCACTACCCATCTAAGAGAGTTGTGAGGAAAGTGCTCTATAAACTGCCCAATTCTATACTATCCTCTTCACTTGAGTCCCTCGACCTCTTGTCTTATCCTATCATGCTTTGCCAAGCCCAAGCCTTGGATTACTCCTACCATGCTCTTTTTGCTTCTCTATTCATGTGCTGCTGAACAGAGCTGGAAAAAAAAATCAAGAAAACATGTTGACTGGGTCCACTACAAATTTATGTGGTTTAATCTCCACTAGGCTCTCACTGCTGCAGGGTTATCCTTTTACACCTCCCTAACTGGTTCACTATTCCGTTTACCCCAGTGGCTATTCACACCTTTCCTTCTCTCCTTAAGCTTCCTCTCTCCACCCTCTTAACTGAAGATCTTGCCTCATTCTTTACCGAAAAAAAAAATTGAGACCACTCAGAACTAACTCTTCTGACCTACTCCTCATCCCAAATCATTCAGATGTGTCTTTCCCCCATTCCCTCTTTTACCCATCTTACCTGAAGAAGTAGCCCTTCCCCTTACAGGGCAAGCCTCTCTACATACAACCTTGATCTCATTCCATTCTGTTTCTGTCACCAATCTTCAATACGTCCCTATATTGAACTGGCTATTCTCTGCTGCTTATAACTGTATATGAGTCCCTCATCCTAAAAAATCCTTTACTTGATCCAAGTAACCTATCATCCTGTATTTCTTCTCTTTTATATGACTAAACTGGTGAAAACAACCTATAGTTGGTGCCTCCACTTTTCCTGTAACTCTACTCTAAACCCTTGGCAATTTGACTTTTGACTTTACCATTCAACTAAAACTCTCTCCAAAGTTACTAATGAGCTCTTGATTGCTAAATCAAAAGGCCTTTTCTCAATCCTCATCCTTCTTGATCTCTCTGCAGTCTCTGACACTATCAGTTACCATCTTCTCTAACATAGTCTCTCCTCTAAGTTTCCATGACATTTCCTTCTTAAGTCTCCTTCTACATGTATGACCACTCCTCCATCTCTTTATGGTTGTTGGTCTGATTCATGCCAACTAATCATAGGTGTGCCCCCAAGGTTCTGTCCTGGGTCTTCTTCTTCACTTAGTGGTCTTATCAGATCCTTTGAGTTCAAATATCATCTCTATGCAGATGATTCTCAAATCTATTTATCAAGCTCTAATTTTCTCCTGGGCAGGTAGCTGGTGCAGTGGATAGAGCAATGGACTTTGAATCAAAAAGACCCATCTTCATGAGTTGAAATCTAGCCTCAGGCACTTACTAGCTACTTGGCAAGTCACTTAACCCTTGTTGCCTCAGTTTCCTCATCTGTAAAATGAACTGGAGAAGGAAACAGCAAAACCACTCCAATATCTTTGCCAGGAAAACCCCACATGGTATCATAAAGAATTGAACATGACTGAACAACAACAAAGGGTTTTATCAGGCCACTCAAATCATGCCAAGTAAAAAGCAGCTTTCTGGTGGGACTAAGCCCCTCAGTGGATAATATTTACCAATTTTGGAGGTTTCTATTTTTCTCTGCTACAGTCAGGAATGTAGTTCAGCTGTATGTGATTATAATGATAGTTTACAAGCAATTGTTTTAAGATTAGTTACTGACCTTTAACAGTGTCTTGTATTTGCAGTCTGAGGAGAAAGTTCACATTTCTCCCCCATGGAAATTATGCCATGTAACTGAAAATATCAGAGGTATCAGGTTTTTTCCAGTTTGTTTATTTCCTGATCAAAGAGAAGTGAAACTGTTTAGATATCTCAGCAATAAAAATACTTTTAAAGGAGTTGTTTCAAAACCATTATAACACTTGTTTCTGAAATGTTATAGTATGTTTAGAGTGTGATACTCTTAACGTGAGATCCATTGACCCCAAAGGAGTTCATGCTAGATTTCAGGGGATCTGTGAATGGAAATGGGGGAAAAAAATCTTTGTTTTCATCAGCTTCCAAATGAAATTTAGCATTTCCTTCATTTATTTAAAAACTTTATTCTGAGAAGGGATCCTTAAGCTTCCCCAGACTTCCTTGACACAAAAAAAGGATAAGAACTCCTGGATTATAGGTTAAGGCTTGTTGTCACTTTACTTTATTGAGTTTTAATTTACTGATTGGGTAAAGGAGAATTATGACACTTGTAACACCTACCTCCTAGGTTTGTTATGAAGAAAGCACTTTGTAAAAATTTAAGATGTTATATAAATAGGAAGAAGGATTATATTCTTCTTGGCTCCAGAGGGCTGAACTAAGAACAGAGGATTAAAGTTGTAAAGAGGCAGATTTCACCTTAACATAAGAGATAACTTCCTAGCAGTAGATAGAGCAACCAGGCAGAAGACTCATCTCCCTGAGTTCAAATCTGAACTCAAACACTTAATAGCTGTGTGACTCCAGGGAGGTCTCTTGACCCTGTTTGCCTCAGTTTCTTCCATTGTAAAATGTACTGAAGAAGGAAATGGCAAACCACTCCAGCAACTTTGCCAAGAAAACCCCAAATGGGGTCATGAAGACAAAACTCATACATGTGTAGCAGTAAAATAATATTAGGCATTGATTACAAAACAAGAACTGTTGAAGAAGCTCAGGGCAAGAAAGGCCTCTATGTTTTGGAATATCATCATGGCTCTAGAGCTGGAGGAAACCTCAGAGGTCATCTAGTCTGATCTCTTTTTAGAGATAAGAAAATTGGGACCCAGGGAAGAGGAGGAAGTTGAACAAGGTCATACAAGTAGTCAACACTGGAGGCAGGCTTTGAACTCGTCTTTCGCCTGAAGAACCAATATGTTTTCAACATGAACCACATGGGAGATATAAGTGTTGAATGGGGACATGAGGCTCTGAATAGGATTTGGAGGAACAGAATCGGTGGGTTAAGAGCTGAACAAGAATGAATGCATTTGTCAGAGGCTTATCATTTCAGTTCATGATTTGTTATATCATCCTGCTTCTAGAATTGACAACTCTACACTGTCAATCTCAATGGTTGCAGAACATAGCTAAGTCAAACCCTTAAACTCTGGACTTGGGAAATAAAATGCATATACTAAATACTAAGTACTACTTTGTAATTTGTCACCTAAGGGGAACAGTCAGAAAATAGAAAGAAGTGAAGAGTGGAAGGGAAGCAGGGAAGTTGAAGAATGTATTTGTTTGCTATGGTGTAGAATATATGTCCATGATTCTCTTTAGGGAGATGGGTGTTATGTCCTATACACTAGATGCAATGGTTTCCAGCTCAAATAGAAATGGTTTTCTGAAGACCATACATTGACTTTAACAAAGACAAATCAATAATATCAGTATTGAATATTATTTTTATTTATTTTATTATTTCCCAATTACATTTTAATCTGGTTTGGACTGAACTTGGGAGTTCTGTGGCAACAAGCAGTCCATAGGCCAGAAGTTTGCAGTTTCTGCCCTAATGTAAATTTCTTAACTGTGGTTGTCAGGTCTAAAATTTCAAGGATCATAGACAAAATCTCACACTAAGTTAAGGCTTATTGACACTTACAAACCAATTTACCAGACATATTGCCTCATAAAAGACTTGACTGCCATTGCCTCATTGCTATCCTAGGACCCCTCTTTGATCTGTTTTGGGAAATGGAGCCTTAAGCATAACACAACCTCAGGAAATGGCTGTTTCCAAGTAATGAATGACTCCTAGATAACCTACAAAAATTAGGAGCTATGCAATTTCACATTGAAGTAGAAAAGGAAGTACAGCTTCTTTCAAATGACCAATATTTGGGATAAGCAGACCCCAGGTAACTTGGAATATGCCATTATGAATAGGTCAGATGAAGCTAAACACTGGTTGTTGGATCTCCTAAGACTATACTCTGGGTATGCATCAGTCCTTCTGACTCTGTTTTGATATAACCCCTTTCCTCCTTTGGGTGAAAAGGCTTGATCTACTTGGTCAGAGTCACTAAGCCTTTTGGGGAAGAGGGCTACATAACTATGTTTGAGGGAGGTTAAGCCTTGATTAAAAACAAAAACAAAGAGAAAAGCAAAGAAAAAGGAGAAGAGGGAGACAAAAAGAATGACATGAAAGTTGGAGGATATCGGCTGGGAGAAGGAGGAAGAATCAGCAATGAGGGAAGGAGGAAAAATGAGCATATATCTATTTTGCTAGCTTTGTGAAATCTTGTTTCTGTAAAAATAAATTTGAAGGGTCAGAACTAAAGTTGACTGGGTGTGTCCAGATTCCCTGAGGATGACATTTTTGGTGTCAAAACTGCTACAAAGCTATTTCTTCAGAGTTGTCCAGTCAGGATTTTCCCGAGAGGAGGTTAATAGGAGCAAAAGGTCTCAGCTGTCATAGAGGTTATTCCTAGTATAACTCTTGTGTCAATAACTCTCTAATATAAAGGACTTGGAGGAATTTTTCCTTTTCTTTTGATTCATAGCCCCTGCCCAGGAAACCCAGGGAAAATGTATGCTTATTACCCTCCCACATGTCAGTATACTAATTTCAATTCCCTCCTCATAAGCATATAGTTCAAAATATTACAAAGAAAGTCTTATTTAAATGAGGAAAACTAAACACTCTTAAATAAACAACCTTAATCCCAAATATGTATGTAAATCCCCACTGTAACAGTCTAAATTCAAGCTCTCTCTTGACCCATGCATGATTACTACTGGTTTAAGGTGAAGTCGAGTGATAATTTTCTCTCTATCCTTTCCTATATCTATTGAAGAGCCACCCTAGTCACCAGTTTCAAAGACAAGACAAGGACGAATTCCTAGAGCTCTCCAATATTTTGTTGCTATCTCCTTCATGACAGATAAGGGCTAAATTGTCAGGTCCCACTTCTCAGCTGCCATCACTTCTCTTATCCTCTAATAGTTTTTCCTTTGTATTTTTTCCCCATCATTTAGAAGCCCTGCTTTATCACCATAAATTCCTTGAAGCAATAATATAATTTATTATCTATTCAGGCTTTTGGGAGAGGCAGGGCAGGGGCGTGGGGGGGAGGGGGGGAAGGAGGAGGGGGGAAGGGAGAATAAAACTATTCCAACATCCTCTACCCTGAAACTTAGAAATGAATGTTGAAAACTAAAAATAAATTAATTACAAGAAAAATAGAAAAATACAAAAAAATACAAAAAAAGAAACAGATCCATTCTAACTATATTAAGTATAAATATTTCTCATTGAAAGAACTATGGAGTCTGAATGCAGATTGAAGCATACTATTTTCACTTTGTTGTTTTTTCTTTCTTGTGGTTTTCCAACCCTTTTGTTCTGATTCTTCTTTCACAACATGACTAATGTGGAAATAAGCTTAACATGATTGCACGTGTATAACTTATATCAGGTTGCTTGCTGTCTTGGGGAGGGGGGAGGGAAAGGAGGAAAGAAGAAAAATTTGAAACTCAAAATCTCATAAAAATGAACATTGAAAGCTATCTTTACATAAAAATGAAAAAATACTATTAAGTTAAAGAAATGAAGTTTAATCTGCAAAAAAATGTCTCTCATTCCCTTAATAAATATATATATATAAATATATGCTAATATAGAAGTATAAGGTAAAGGAAGATGGGGTCCTAAGATAAATTTCAAAAAGTTTTGCCTTATCCTTTGTTAGTTAGAAAAACCCAATTCCAGACTTCCTGGAAGAAAGGAATTTCATCTTGGAATTAGGTAGCATAATATCATAGAAATAAATTTGGGCTGAGATTCCAAAAACCAAAGTTCAAGTCCCAGCCTTGCCGCTAACCAGTTGTGCTTAATTTAGTAAGTCATTCAACCTTTGAGTCTCAGTTTCTTTATCTGACAAATAGAAGACACAGTAGATAGAGGGTTGCACTTGGAATTAGGAGATATCTTGAGTTCAAATGCAGATATTTAATACATGTGACCCTGGGCAAATCATTTAACAGCTGTTTGCCTCAGTTTCCTCCTATCTTTGCTGTAAGGATAAAAATGATTATGTACATACATACATACACATACATAAATATGTATATACATATGTAGTGGGTTTTTTTAAACCTTAAGCACTATATAAATGCTAGCTATTATTTTTTTCAGCTAGGATCCCAAATGTTTTGGAAAGTACTATGTCTATGCACTATAAGGTAAACTGAAAGGACAATGGAAAGACCCATCACGAGCATGAGGATGCTGCTTATACAGGTAGACTGTTTCAGTGCTACAATGAGAGCCAGTAAATGTTGAAAGAATGATTCAGAAGGTTTTTACAAGAATGCATCTTGTATTTATATATCATTATATTCATATAACGTATCTCATATCAAAACAGATTGAGGAGAGAAAATTTAAAAATTGTTGGGATACCTGAAAGTAATGACCAAAAAAAGAGCTTAGACTCTTTCCCCAGGAATAATATAGCCAAAATTGAGGACTCCCAGGTCAAGAAAAATATACCTCAAGCAGCCAGAGAGAAAGAGTAACAAGAGGCAGGTATCAAGGAGCCACACTAAATTTAGCAGCCACTTATAAAGGAGAAGAGAACTTGCAATTTGATATTCCAGAAGACAAAAGATCTAGGCTTATAGCCAAGGATGACATACCCAGCAAAACTGAGCCTAATCCTACAGGGGGAAAATGGATCATTAAAGAAACAGAAAATTTCCAAGCATTCCTGATGAAAAGACCAGAGTTTCATAGAAAATTAACATATAAACAGAGGAGTCAAGAGAAACATAAAAAGGTAGACATTAGTGAGCAATCATTAAGGATTAATAAACAAGGATAAAATGTTTATATTCTTATATAGGGAAATGACATATGTATCCCCTCAGAACTTTATCATCATCAGGCAGCCTAATTAGAGAGCTTGAAAGCAATTTTATTACATTTTGATCTTAAAAGATCTTGATTACATCTTGATCTTAAAAGAAGAATGGAAAATGAAGGAGGAGTAATATACTGAAAGGGAAGGGAAAGAAGAGGAAGAATGGGGAATATTATCTCACATAATTGGGGACCCCTAGCTTTTTATCTAAATCTTAACTCTTTTCTCACCAAATACCTAAATCTTAACTCTTTTCTCACCAAATACAATGAGCACATATAGTACTTATCAAGAAAACCTATTTATCTAATTCAGTAGCATAGCAGAAATCAGAGAAAGTATACACAGGAGAATGTATACCAGACAGTACAGAGTGAAGGAGCTCTCCCTTTGGGAGTGAGACAACTCAGCTTAACAAGAGAGATAATCCTAGATCTCATCAAGGGGAAGTTCCTCAAGTCTCCAGTGTAGCAAACTGGGAATAGGGACATGATGGAGATTTCCCTTTTCTCTCCTGTCTTCTTGGAGTTTATTTTCCTTCAGGAAGCTGAAGTGGAATTGGCCATTTCCATCTTCTCTCTTGAAGGTGAAATTCAGAAGCACCTAAAGCAACTACAGAACCTGAAGTGAGTCAAAGCTTGACAAGGACCAAAGTGACTGGAGCTCCCTTCTTTTTACCAGCTCTGCCCCATTTCTGATGCAGGCATGGGATATTGATTTCCACCAATAAGAACAGACCCACACCAATGGGCTTTGGGACTGAGGTTACAGAAAACTTCTAGTACAAGCTAATCAAGTATGTGCCTCACATATTACTAACATAGGGATCCTGCAGCTGGTCCAGCATCAACTGATCTACACTCTTTCTCTTTGGCATCTGCTGCCTTTACCCTGGTTCCTAACCACCATTGCTATCTCTTAGTATGTTACTGCAATCATTTTGTTTCCCATGGTTCCTGGTTTGACCCAGTTGCCTATGCTACTGCTGACGGGTGTTCCTCAGAGCTTTACCATCTAGAGACCTCTTCTTCCATTTACTCTTGTGTACATGTGCCTCAGGCCCACAGCATCATTGGAAAGTTGACTCAGATCCCCTCAGAAATGCTAAGGTCCTTTGGTCTTGACCTATGGCATCATGGGCTACTTTGCTCCTTTTATTGCAGTTTAATATGTGTATGTTCTCATAAATTTCTGTAATGTTAATGTGTTTATTTGGAGAAGCATTTAAGCTTAGAATAGGCAGGAACAACCCCCATTCCTTTTTCCTGGGAACCTAGAATTTTAAAAATAGATATACTCTCTAACTTGCAGCTTATAACAGTGCCGTGCAAAGAGCCCTAAATTTAGAGACAAAACCTGGGCTCAAATCCTAGCTCTTCCACTTACTTCCTGTGGGATCTTGGGCAAGTCATTTAACTTCCCTGGGCCTTAGTTTCTTCATCTGTAAAATGATGGGGGCAGGGGAGGGAAGACTAGATGGCTTCCAAAGTTCCTTACTGTTCCACATCTATGATCCTATAGGAGAGAAAAAGGAGATGATTCCTGAGAGCTCTTGTATCATTATCTCTTTCCACAGACTTGAATATGACCTGAGTATTAATCCTTGCACTATAGGAAACTAGAATGCTGTAAATTTTGTAACTAAGAATTGATAAGGGAGGGACATTCCTATAAGGACACAGAGTTTAGATAGGCATGTTTTCCCCCCACACCTATTTTTCTATCTACTATTTTATACAAATGAATTTTTTCTCAAGTCAACATCGAAGGTAACCTTAAAAGACCAGAATGAAATGTCATAAAAGTGACAAACTAGTCACAAAAGGACTATATGAAGAATTAGAAAATGCTAGAATGTCAAAGTGGGGAAGGAGAGGTATTGCTGTAAGCAGGCAGCTCTAATTCTTCCATTTTGGGGTGTGAGTAAGAGTAGTATTATAGGAACATCTCAAGCCCTTTTTTAAGTACTAATATCAGTCCCACTTTCTCTGCTGCTTTCCTGAGCCCTTTGCTCCTGTCATCTGATCTACACAGCAGCAAAGGACCTCCTGAAGCAAAAGGCCTAGAAGTACTCCCCCTATTTGTTATATCCTAAAGATAGATGTAGACAGAAGAGTCTTTTCTGTGGTATTTTTGAGGGACCCAGGAATTATACTTCTGTGATACTCTGTTCATTTCAAGGGGTGTTTAAAGTTAAGAACAATAACTCACATTTAGGCTTCTGATTGAAACACTTCTATAAGATCCCAGGGGTCCCAACCTCTGCTCACAGACCCCAAAACTATCTTTATTTGCCTGGTGAATCTATGAATCATATGGCTATATGGCTATGAATCATGAACCACCATGACTTCAGACGACTCATAATTCCATGTGTCCCAAAGGATAAATAAACACAGTGAATATAAGAAGGATGTAGTATGTGATGAACAATGATTTGCAAAAAAGAATCTTTGCATTTATTTTGCATGTATTTTTACTCAATAAATACTTTGTATTTACTTCTTTGGATCCATGTTGTATTCTTTCAGTGGAACATAGATTTCTTGAGACCAGGGTAAGTTTTTTGTTTTTGTATCTTGATGCCTAGTACAGCTCCATAGCCAGGCAGGTGATTAATAAATGTATACTGAATTGAATTAAATTGAACTGGATAATTTACAGAAAGATATGATCAAGAATGATGTAGCATACAAAGGCACAGAGGAGCTGATAATGGCACTAAGCCTGGATTACACACCCAGGAGATCATACATTTATCGAGAATTTATTTATTCTACTTGAAATATGTCAAGAAGACCTTTCCCTGTTTGGAATGCACAGTTCTATCTTATCAGTTTATCAACAGGATGTCATTAAGTATCTTCTACATGTTACAGGGAGAGCATAGTAACACAGGTGGGGAACGTTAATGCACCTGAGTTAAGGAAATGGGAAATCAGCGGCTGTAGTCAGTAATCTTGAGATGAGTAATAGCTTCTTTCCCGTACGTGTGATGAGGTAGAAAGGAGGGCTCAAGGCAGATGGAGCAAGCAGATGCAGGATGTGAGATATGAGATAAGATGCAAGATGTGATGACCATCTAGAAAACTGATCAAAGAAGACTATGTACTGAAGGCCCCCATCTTGGACTTACCTCTGTGCTTTCACAAAGCACCCCCTTACCTGACATTCCAGAACAATTCTTCCCCTCTCCTTTTCTGTTCCCTTTTCTTATCAGTATGGACATCAGAGCAGCACCCCTCCTCTCCTTCCTGTTCTCCTTGCTTATCTTTATGACAAGGCACCTCCGGATTACTGATTTCTCAGGCATTCCAAAGCCATGCCTGCCCCTCCTCACCTCCTCCTATCCCATCAAGCTGTGTACAGACCAGACATCTAATGCCAATAATTGCTCTGCCTCCCTTAGGGGAGCAGGGCCCACTGCCTTTGCTCTGCCTCCCAGCTGAAGTAGAGCCTGCTGGGACTCTGCCTTCTATGGGAGCAGGCCCTACTGGAGTGCAACACCCCAATAAATGTCTTTCTTTAAGTTGGAGAACTGGTCCAAGTGAATTTCTTTTAGGACAACTAGGACCCACACTTTATCCATCTTTTACTCCATCTATTTACTCCATCTTTACTCCATCATTTCTGGTGGTGCCCCAACATTCTTGGAGTGAACCCTGAACTCATCATTTCAGCAACCAGCAGACTTCAGTAGAGAAGAGCAGGGCTGTGGATACAAGTGGTAAGAAGCTAATCCTCATAATGTTTCACTTGAAGAGGTAGTGGGAACAAGTAGAAGCTTCTTGTCTTAGAACAGTATTACTGCAGAGTCAGGCAGTCCTGGTTATTTCAATTGATAAATCATTAATTATTTACTCATCACCTGCTATGTCCCAGGCATTGTGCTAAGCACTGGAGATACAAACACAAATGAAAACTAAGACAGTCCCTGTCTACAAGGAGTTTATAGAGGGAGATAACACACAAAAGGAAGCTGAAATGGGGGAGTCGGGGGCCCACATATTGGAGAGTTCCAGAGAGGTCTAAAATCAGTGTAGCTGCTGTGAAATAGAGAAATTACCCCTTTTGTCAGCAGTAGGGCCTATAAATCTTTATTCTCATCATGCAATAATACTGGAGGAGAATATATGGGGAAATAGCCCTACGTAATTTGAATAACCCTGACCCGGAGGAATTTCAAGGGACTGAGAGACAATGGAGGAGAGATTAGGGTGTTTTCCCAAGCTTTTTGAAAAATCCAAATAAATAAAGGAATGAATGATAATGCTAAATGCTAAAGCACTTATTAAGTATTTGCCATGTGTTAGGCACTATTCTGAGGGTTGGAGACATAAGTACAAACAAGTAAGATGATCCTAGTTTTCAAAGGGCTTATATTCTAATAGAGAGGAAAACATGAAAAGGAGCACTAGAAGGAAGAGAGGGTATGCACATACTATAGTGCCAGACAGTTAGAAAGTGATGTTGAGGCCCAGTGTGGAGCAAAATAAAGCAAAAGCTCAGCTATTACATACATAGAGACATATAATTTCTACCTTTTCCCACATATTTGAAATTTCTCTGGGCCCAATAGAAGATGAATTTTTGTAAAAGTGTCATGTGGTACCACATATCCTTTTAGTTCATATGTACATATATATGTGTGAGTATGTGTATACATATATATGTATGTATGTATTTAGTTATAGAAGTTAGTTACAGAGGGCTCCATAAGCCCTTTAGCTTATACCTCCAACAATTTGTTTAATTCTATGTTGTTCTCCTTTGTTTATTTTTTGATTAAACATATCCAAATGTAAGAAAAGGATATTAAAGTTCCTTCCAATACTGTGTTACTATTTGTGTCCTCTTTCCTTTATGAATTTATATGCTAGGCCATTTGAAACACATAAGTTTAATATTAATGTTTTTTCTTGTGTATGATTCCTTTCATACTAGTGTAATTTCCCATTTTATTTCTGTTTTGGTTGTTAGTTTTTGTTTTTGCTTTGTCTGAAAGCATGATTATAACTGTTGCTTTCGTGGATTTACCTGACATCTAATAAATTTGTTCCAGCATCTAATTTTTAGTTAATCTATGTCATTGTTTTCTACATGTGTTTGTTATAAGTAGGGAGGGTTTGTTTTCTTTTTCAATCTGTCATTCTCTTTCATTTTATTGGGTTGCTCAATCCATTCATATTTAAAGCTCTCATAGCTTGATTTATATTTTCTTTGGTTTTTTTTTCCTGAATTTTTCTGAATTAGGATTTTTGGTTTTTCTCTTTCCTTTTCTAGGTCAGTATTTTTTCTCTATGATTAGTTTGCTTAACCTTTAAGTGCCCCTATTATCCCAGACTCTCTACCCTCCACTTTCAGTTGTCCTCTTCAGAATGGCAACTCATTGTCTAGTTATGGTTTTATTTAAATTATTGATTTCCTTCTCTTTCTTCCTTTTATTTATTTATCTAATTCTTTCTCTTTTTTCTCCCATTTCATTTTTCCCCTTTCTTAACTGGTTAATTCAAAATCCCTACTCTTCTCTCCCCAACTTCTTTTATTTCTTAGTTTTAGGGGTTTTTCTTGATTTTTTCTGAGAAGAATTTCTTTACTTTATTCTTTTATTTAATTATCTTTAATTTCTGTCTATTCTGAACTTCCATTCTTTGATTAATGACCTGTATACTTATTTATTCCTTCTTGATCCTCCTTGTATTTCTCATGGAATTAAAGCTTCTAAAAGATAAAGTTTCAGTTTCTTTTTCTAACCAATTACTATGTTATTGCCATTGTAAATCTGGCCCCTTCACACATTTTTTTCTGTTCTGCCTCATTCTCAGAAATATTAATTCATAAGGGAGTTAATGAGGATAAAAGTATTGCCCCATGGCAGAAATTTCCCTATGTCCCAAATCCTGCTGTCCAATTCAACCCCTGTCCTCTCCACGATCACTTAAGGGCACCTATCCATAGCGCATAGAGTGCTGAGCCTAGAGTCAGGAAATCTGAATTAAGATCTGATCTATGATGTTTACTACCTGTGTGACTCTGGGCAAATCACTTAACAGCCCAATGCCTCAGTTTCCTCAACTGTAAAATGGGGATATTAACAGTGCCTACCCCCCAGGGTTGTTGTGAGGATCAAATGAAATAATATTTGTAAAAGCACTTAGCACAGTGTTTGGCACATAGTAGGTGCTATACCTTCTCTTCTATTTGCCATTCCGTAGTTTCTCTGAGTCCATACCCTCCCATTTTTCTGGCTGCTGATTGCCTCCAAAAGATCTAGTTGTCTTTCTCCTGAGACAGGATGTTCTCTTTAAAAAGCACATCATTCTCTTCAAAGCAGGTGGTTTCCCTTGCACCAACTCCCTGCAGAGGAAACCAATTTTAAGTTCTTCATCACCTACTGTAGAATATACCTCTATCCCCACAAAGTCAAGATCTCCAACTTTCTTTCTCCTCATTTCAAATTCTCCCTTTGCTATTTCATCTCATTCTCTTGTGGAACATCTTCTTGCAGAGAGAAAATTATAGCTGTCTTTTTTGTTGTTGTTGTTGTTTTTCACCCATCGATTTGATTAGTCTACCTCACTATTCCCCGGGGGGAACCTATTATGTTGATTCCTTCAGGTGCATTTTATGGTGTCAGAACTGCTTCTTGTGACTCTAAGCAGGACATTCTAGTAGAAGAGTCCTGTAAGAAATGAGCCACAGGAGTTACAGCATAGATATTCCAAGAGATTAGTGAAGATAGAGGGAAGAGATTAGGCATGGAGTTTTATATTTGAGAGTCATGAGCTTAGAGCAGAGAGTTAAAGCCATGAGAGCTGGCTAGTTCTTCAGATGATAGGAGTGTACCTTTCTATATTTTAGTTTTCTCATCTATAAAATGAGGCTGATAATACTCATTTGCTTTCTACCTTTGAGAATTATCCTGAAGCACTGATACCTCTATGTTGTTCTTCTTTATTCACTATTTATTGGACATAATTTTCTTCTGGGTGATGGGAGAACGGGGTTTCATAAGGCCACACAAAGTGTCCCGGGAGATTTTACAGGGGGTGGGGAATATAGTTCCCTTCTCCAGTTCTACTTCCCCCACCCCCATGCTCAGGATCTATAGTAGAATGTTACCACTTTCGTATGTAGTCCTTGCAAAAGCAGACGCATCAAAGATTTGCCATGAGAGGTGCCATAGCTACACCTGCCCAGCAGGGAGCCAACTAACCTTTATAAGAAAGTATTTCATAACACAATTAAGAAATAACCTAGAGATTTTCAGCCCTGCTTGGTAATATAACAGCTAGAATACTGAGGACCTAATGATATCTCTATATACATATGCCTACATAAACACTAGATGAATGAGATTTAACATTCATTATAGCTTCAAAACAGTAGGATTTCACAGACTATTAAGTTTTATGCCTTTGGGAATCTTAGAAAGGAGTAGGGATTGAGAAATGTTACATTTGTCCCCATTTGGGGATGGGAGTGGGGGAGAGAAGAGCTAGTTTAAATGTGGCTTTTCTTGGAGGCAGGTCAATATTGGATAACCCTTTAAGTAATCTCTCAATCTTAGTGTTATACGGGGCACTGAATGGTATGGGTACAAAAGGTTCCATTAACAATTCTCTTGACCATTAAAGACTATGAACTATTTGAATGCATTAATGTCTAATGATATTCTTATTGGTCTCTCTTTATTTGACAGTCCAAGTAGTTTTCCAAGCAGCCTTCCTTATCTGCTTGTAGTAGAATTTTATTCTAATAACTACATTTTCATGATGTTATAAGAGTCATCTGATGGAATGGAGTCATTAGGATAAAATGTTTCCAGCAGATAAGGAACGCTGCTTGCACATCTTTGTTAGAGATATTAGACAACATATCAGACAAGGCAAAGGTCTTTAAAAAGCAGTGTGAAGAAAGAATTGGCAGGAAATCATCCATAGACAGGAAATTTAAAGGTCTATCTGACAGTTACTGTATTTCTCTAAGGAAAAAGGTGAAGGAAGAACCAGGTGGAAACTGAAAGTGTGTCCTGGCAGAGCTAGTGACAGGATGGTAAGAGGAGTGAGGGAGCAAATTTCCACTGGGAAACAGTTTAATTGTCTTATGGGATTCCTCAGGAAAAGGTTAACGGAAGGCAAGCATAAAATGGTATCAGCAATAATTTCAGTGTCACTTATTTCAGTGTTTAAATGTGTGGTAGAACCATAGTTCATTAGAACTGGCTGAAGGATCCAAGGATTCAAGTCTGGCTTGGCTGAATTGGGAGAAGGAAAGACCAGCTTTGACCCAGGAAGGTCTTTTTCTTGCCCAGTGAGCTTCAGTGCTGAGGACCACCTTGATCCCAGACTTGCTACCCGGTAAGAGAAGAAAGCCCAGGGACCAACAGGAGCCTGGGAAACATTTCCCAACACACCACCATAATGAATTTGTACAAGGAAGCGCCTTTTAATGGGAAGGGTAGTGGAGAAATGAAATAATAACTACCCCAATGGAGAGATGTACCTTCCTAGGATCCCTCTGCCTCTCTAATTCTAGAGATTTTGGTACTGGGGTAAAATTTTGCCCTGTCCAACATTTCAATTACTTCCAAGACCTAAAGCAAGGATTGGGCAGAAAGGCCAATTTGAAAGTGTCACTGATTACTCTGTGATGAAGATGGGAGAGCACATCCCAGGGATCATGGGTCCCTATTTGACTGCCCTGGGGAATGAGAAATACTTCCCTGTGTCTGAGGTTTTTAAAAATCATTTCTCAGCACAGCTTGCTCTCAGAGAAGAGTGGTTGGGGTTGGGGAGGAGAGTGCCTTGGAAAGGTTAAGATTTTTTCCTTTTAAGCTATTTAAACATTTCAGAAAAGGGCAGAGGAAGTAGGCACAGCTGTGGGCTGAAAGGGATAGAATAGTGGGCTTGGAGTCAAAGTGCTCCTGGGAGCATTTATTAAGTGCCTACTATGTGCCAGGGAACATAATGCGCTAAGCACTGGGAATGCTAAAAGAGGCAAACATAATCTGTGCTTTCAAGGAGCACACAGTCGAATGGACCAAGGTAGGGCTGCTCTACCTGCTCTGTACTGCCCCATGAGACAAGAGACTGCTCCCAGGAGAGGCCAGTGCTCCTCATTCTAGAAGGGCAAATCCAACAACCTGCCTAGAAGAATTAGGAAGACTCTAGGAAGTCAGCAGAACTAGTTCTAGAACTGACTCTGAGACGAACTCTGGGTTTCTGATTCTTCCTTTATAAAAATAAGGGAGTTTGATGAGATAATTTCAGTCTCTTTTAAGTTCTGAGATTTGGCATGTATTTGATTCCACTTCAGTTCAACCTCCATTTCATTAACAGTTGAATGAGTCTTCCTTAGTGACTTTGGGGCCTCAGTTTCTTTCTCTGTAAAGTCAATGAGTTGGACTAAGCGATTTCCATTATAATATAATAATAGAAGCGGAAGGTGTTGCAGTGAACAATTGACCTGAGAGTCAGGAAGACTGGAACTCAGATACTGCTTCAGATACTTTACTAGTCACCCTAAGCAATCCACCTAACTTCTTTCAGCTTCAGTTTCCTCACCTGTAAAACGAGGATATCAGCATTTATTTCACAAGATCAAATGAAATAATATATGTAAGTTACTTTGCAAACCTTAAAGTGGTATAAAATGAGACATTATTATGGTCATTTATTTTGAGGATTTTGAGAGGTGCTTTCAAGCAATATTTTCACCCTGTATCTCAAAACACATTTTGCTATAAGGGTTACTTCTTCACCAACCAGTTTAGTAATCCAACGTCTTGGATGCCAATTATGAAGAAACTGACTTTAGGATCTAATTATCAAGAATAAATATGTTTGATTCCTGGGAGTGAGGGAAACCTTCCCACCAGTAGTTTTCCAATATCTCAGGGTTTCTGTCTCCCTCCTCATGGAATGGTATCCATCCTGCTTTCCATTACTCTAAACTGAAGCTACTTTTCTTGTGAATGTTTCCAGACACATTTTTTAATGCTTAACCCAGGTGTAAGCAGTCCTAGTTATGACTCTGGGTGATGTTGAGGAAGGCTTCATTCATTGCCTGTGGTTTTTTCCCCGCTTCCCTTCAATTTCCCCGGCTAGAAATTATAAGAGCAAGACCTAGCATCTTGTTTGGATGTGTAAGAATCTGACTAAGCAGCAGCCAAATCATGCCCCAGGAGTCTTCTTCAGTTCTCTCAGGAACTGTGTGCAATTTCTGAGGTGTTGTTTAGACAAGTCTGAAATCTTGAGCTTCCTTACCTCATAAGGTTACTACTAATATGAGTATGCGTATTACTAATTATTGGTGAATCTCAAGGGTGGACTCCTTGGGTTCATTTCAGGGCTTGAGATGGGATAAAAGAGATTTGTTGTCTAACACCTGTGTGTATTTGATGCTAAAGACTTTTGGTAAAGAAGGAAAGGGAAAATGATAAAAAGGTTCAGAATTATTCAGAGGCTGAGAAGCAAAGAAGCAAAATGTTATATTGACCATAAATTCTGTTTCTAAACTAATGGATTAGTAATTAGGAATTAGATCTGTATTTTATCATCATCAAGGATTCTCAAATGAAGGAACTTCCTCTACTAATGCAGGGTGGCCCCTTCTCATATGATCCGGTAGAGTCACCTACAGCAATGAGAGGTAGAGACTTGCCCTAGGTTCCAAAGCTATAGCATGTGTGTCAGAGATAGGACTTAAACACAATTTTTCTGACTCTAAGGTCATCTATAATGCAAGTTGTCAATATTAATATTAAAGCTTTTTGCTATGGCATTTGGGTAACAACCAGAGACTTACCTACATTGCCATAAACAAAAGATGAATATTGCATTCTAGTGACTTTTCCCATTGTTCATGTTATTATAATAAAAGCCTTCATCAATACATATGGGTAAATGAACATTTTCAGTCCTACTCTTCCCTCATATTTCAACACTTTCTTTCATCTGGTGACTTCAAAATGCTTTAAGAATGTGAATCCTAAAGTAAGAGGTAAGGGCAATTTTTTAATATTTAATGAGTGAAGAAACTGAGGCAGAGATAAATTAAGGGACTGATTCATGGTGCCATCTGTAGGAAGACCCAAGGGATTCTGGACACTTCATATAGTGTGCTTGTACACTTAGGATATGTGCCCTTTTTTGAAGGAGATCCCCAGCTGTTGTAATTGTATTAATTCATTGTGTAAAGCTCCTGTTTTCGCAAATAAATGACTTCCAATTGAAATAACAGGCAGGAAAACAAAACAAGCACATTTCTCTCAGCGATGCATGAAAATGTCTCTGGAAGAGTGCTGTTTTCACACATTAGACATCAATGTACTCTTTGTCTACATATAGCTGTGATCTCCTTTTGAGGGAACAGTAGGAGAAAATTGCATGACAGTGCATTATAGCTGTAAATAAGAAGCCAAGATTATTCTTAGTGGAAAAGAATATAAGTTCTTTTTATTTTTAAAACCCACCTCTAGACACTCTGAAAACTAATTTACTGGGAGTTATCACAACTAAAATGCTTGGGGAAGCTAACAGTCCATTTAAGGAAAGCTAACAATCTATGGCAGAGAGAGCCCAACAAAGGGTGTGCGATTCCCGGCTTTCCTTTAGGGCTGGGCAGAAAGCAAGGAATACAGCAAAAGGGGAAGAGGGGGTGGGTGGGGGTGGGGTTCATCCAGAGAGGAATAGTTTCACACAAAAATACACGCAATCATGCTCTTAAATATTTCTCTCAAAGAATGATTCTCTTGGGTTGATTAAATCTCTGTTCCAGGCAATCTAATCTTCTGTCACCCCCCACACATAACTTGCTCATTCTTGCCTTTGTGAATACTTGCCCATCTTACTCCCCTTCACCTGCTTTTACCTGGCTCTCCTTCAAGATGCAGAATAGAATAGAACTCCTTCCAAGATCCTTGAAAGGAGGAATCTCTACTTCTTTGGTATTCCTAACCCTGCATCAGGCTCGGTACATAGTGTGCAGTAACCAATGTTTTCTAATCTCTGTGTGACCATTGTTTATAAAAATGGCTCATATGATTCCTATGAACCAATCGTTAACAGTACATTGGTTGTATGGGAAGCCTGGGGTATTCAGAGAGGACTAGCACATCTGGTGTGAGGGCTTGCTGAACCCTTTTCAGAGATGCTCATCCATATTTGGTGTCTACCTATCACCTAACTCTCCAAGGAGCTTTATAGCATGCTCAGCAGCCATACCTGTTAAACCATCTTGGCAGATGACAGGTCTCAAACCTGTTGGTGAGTTATGTGGATGTCTACCTCAACATGCGAAGACTTCTGGTGGAATAGGCAGATGAGAACATTTTGTTCCAACAACCATGAAGGTGGCTGAAACAGGCACTGTGGAGTACTTAGAGGTTGGTCAGACATTGAAGACACTTCAAAGTCTTCCACATCCTTCCTGTATCCCAGGTTATTGCCAGTCATCCTAACTTTTGTATTGCCACTAGACTTCCATGACTTTGGAAGAGAGAGTAGTGAGGCTAAAGACTGTGAAACTCTGTCTCATTTAAATCCAATTTAAACAGGAGTCAAGACATCACTCCATGATGTCATCGGCCCTCTTCAAAAAATGAAGGATGTAGAAAAAGCATATTGGTTCACTTATATACAGAATGAGCATACCAGACCCTCTTTCACATAACCACATTGACCCATCCTATTTTTTTCTCCTCCTATCACAATGTAAACTCCTTCATGGCATTGGCTTGCATTTCCTGTTGTATTTCAATCCTTGGTGCTTAGCACAGTGCTTGAAAGTACTTAATAAATGTCTTTTCATTAGTTCACTAAAAACCACATACCACATAAACATCTGAGTTGGGATTATAACCTGTTTCTCTTAACTCACATTTCAGTATTCTCTCTAATCAAGATGGGACTTGGTCACTGATTGGATATGAGGGATAAAAGAAAAGGGAAGAAGTGATAATGACTCCTAAGTTACAAACTTTGGTAATTAGAAATGGTGCCCTTCATGGCACACATGGTAATCCACATGACTTAAAGGCTGAGCTAGTGGATTGTTTGAATTTGGGCTGCAGTAGAGATAAAGCCAATCAAGTGCTCTCACTAAATCTGGTACCAATATGGTGAGTCCTTGGGCATGGAAAGCCACCAGGTTATATAAGGAGGAGTGAACTAGGTTAGGTTTAGTCAATCTATCAATAAACATTTATTAGGTACCAACTCTGTGCCAGGCACTGAATAAGTTCTGGGGATATAAAGAAAGGCAAAGGCAATGCTTATTCTTAAAGAACATGTCATCTAATGGGGGAAGACAACATATTAAAAAAAAGCTGAGCAGAGGGGAGTGGGATATTTGGGTCTGGGGAAGATGAAGTCCAGAAGAGTACAGTTGAGTGGGAAATTAAGAGATGGCTGCCCAAGGCATCCTCCTTAAATATCAGATCTCAGAGAACTTTTCCCTCCACCTGTTTACCCTCCACCTTCTCCAGTCAGAGGAAGAAAGGGGCCCCAGAGTCAGGGGGTGCCAATGAGATGAAAAGGTGGAATGGATTAAAACTTGTGTGCCAGTCAGTATTGGGACAGACTGGTGAGTGGCCATTGAACTTCCATCCTAGGAGAGTTAGAACACTGAGAAGGGGGAGGAGGTGTGCCTTTGAAAGACATGGGGAAGTTAGGGAGAAAGAATGAGTTCTGTTTTGGAGATGTTGAGTATGAGATGCCTTTGGAACATCCAGATGGAGATGTTCAGTAAGCAATTGGTAATGCTGGATTAGAGTTCAAGAGAGGTAAGGGCTGCATGTGTAGATCTGAGAGTCATGTGAGAGAGATGATTGAATCTATGGAAGCTGATAAAATGACTAACACAGACTAGAAAGATAAGAGTAAAAAAACTTGTGACAGAAACTCTGAATATACTTATACAGAGTAGTCTCTAGATCACAATGATGATCCAATAAAGGAGACTAAGAAAGAATAGTAAGACAGTAAAAGAAGAACCAGGAGACCATAGAATCATGAAAATACAAGGAACAGGGTGTGTCTAGGAGGAGGGAGTGGTCAAAAGATTATCTTCATAGATAGCAAGAAGAATAACAGATGAGAAAAGGTCATTGGACTTAGAAAATCACTGTTAAAGTTGGAGAGAATAGTTTCAGTTGAGTGGTTTTGGGATCAGAAACTAGATTGTAAGGGCTTTGGGGGTGAAAGAGAGAAGTTGAAGCTGAAGCAATGAATGTAAACAACTTTTTTTTCTGTGAATGTGGCAGTAAAAAGAGAGGAGAGATACTGGATGAATTCTTGAGGAGGTGGCAGAGTCAAATGGAGGTTTTTGTTTTTTTAAGAATGGTGGAGATATGAGTACACTTATAGGTAGTAAGGAAAGATACAGTGAATAAAGAGAGATTGAAGTTCTTGAAGAGAGAAAGGATGACAAGGGACAAGCTCTTGGAACAGTTTGAAGGGGATGGGATCAAGGGAATAGGCTGAGAGGTTGACTTTGTCAAAGGGGAACATCTCTTCCTCCAAGAATTTTTTTTCATTAAAGTAAGGATAAAATGTCCTAGCAAAAGAGAAATGGGAGGAAGTGCTATATCATAAGAATGATTGAGGATAATTTCTTCTCCCTGGTTATTTGAACAATCCTATTTTTCCTCCCTTCCTCAATTTTGCCAGGTGGTTTACTGTTTAAGTACACCAAATCTTATACTACCTCGGGCATAACAATATTCTTACAGGACCTATGGATCAGACAGTCTTCAGCCTAGCAGGGATAATTTTCTGCCCTCCATCTTTCCTTTTCGTTAGCTTCTGTGCCTTGCTTGAGGGCAGAGACTTCAATCCCTATAGTACTTACCTAGAAGGGAAGAACAGGGTGAGAGGTTTTACAGCAAATACTGGTACTCAAAAGCACCAAAATGATATCACTATGTTGGGGCCAAGGTACAGTGTGTCCAACTGTGGCTGATCAGACCAGTATGTGTTCAGAAGAGTCTATCACAGGTCAGGCACAAAGAGTTCATATGAACATTTGGAGTGGAGATGTCTCTAAATTTGCATATCTCATGTTTCTTTTGAGCTACTGCAATTCTGCTTTGCACACAGAGCACTGTGCCTTCTTCGATGTTGGCATGCTATGCTGGGTGGTCCTGTTCCAGTGTGTTCCATGTGTGACTTCAGAACTGGTTGGATAGCTGGCTTCAAAGAGTAGTCACTAATCATTCAATGTGACCCTGGAAGGACATCTCTAATAGAGCCACAGGGATCTATCTCTTTAACATTTATAATCAATAACTTATATAAAACATAGTTGGTATGCTTGTCAAGTTTGCACATGACATAAATCTAGAAAGGTGTTGATAACAAGCTGGACTAGAGAGCCTCTAAGGTCCCTTCCAACTCTCCTCTGAGGTGATGTCCAAAAGTGGAATAGACTGCCTCAGGGAGTAGTGTTTTTTCTATTACTAGTGGTTCCCATGTAAAGCACAGATACCATGTTAGGTATGTTGTAAAAAGGATTCTTGTTCAGGTATGGATTGGATTAGATGGTAAACTTGGAAATAGATCCCTAGTGCAATACATCAAGGATCTGTGATTGGTCCTATGCCAAGAGAATTCTAGGATATGTTTGAAGGCCCATCGGGTTTACTTGCAGCAGAAAGAAACTCTTTCTCTAAAATAGGAGTCAAGGAGAAGACTATTTGTGAAAATATAGAACATTTGTGAGGTGGCAATGGTCTTTGTTGATCTTTGATGATCTCTAGGTTTAGGGTTTATAAAATAAATGCATGTCTTATTTTCTTGGCGACAGACTGGTCCCCTAAGGATAGGCTACCTATGTGAAATATGACTGTCCAGTAATTGGGCTGGACCTGGAGTCAGGAAGACCTTGAGTTCAAATCCACCTTTAGATACTTATAATCTATGTGACTCTAGACAAGTTACTTAACTTCTCTGAGAGTTAGATTCCTCATCTGTAAAATGAGGATAGATGTGAGGATAAAGTGAGACATTTGAAAGCACTTTACAAACCTTAAAGGGCTATAGAAAGGTAGCTACTACTACTACTACTACTATTATTATTAGATACTTTGAGAAGTTATCTGTCAGCATTAGCAATGCTGCTATTGCTTAAAATATTTGGGGAGTTCCTCTTTCGGTACTGCTTTCAGAGGCAGTGTCCATTCAATGATTAATGCTAGGGAAAAAATGATTCAAAGAGTCACTTCTTTTACCTAGTTAAAAAAAAATCAGTCTGGGAGGGGAAGACCCTCTGGGTTTCTGACCAAAAGAGGAAAAATTTCTATTTACGCTCACTCTGAACTGTCAGAGACCAAACAATGACCAAATGAGGGTTGGGCCTGGACTTATTGTTTGGCCAATCAATGAGAACCAGAATGATTTAGCTTAAAAAGCCAAGGTCTCCCACTACATCCTGGGCCATCTCCAGTCATCCTGATCTATATTTTGCCACTGGACCCTGATGACACCTGAGGAAAGTATGAGGTTAGTGACTCCACACAGCCCTGCCTCACTTAAATTCAATTCACTTGCAAGTCATGACATCAATTACCCAACGTCATGGTCCTCTTCAAGATTGAAGGCCAAACAACAATAACAACTGCCTTCAGAGTAAGGTTGAATCACATGAGAAAATCTTGTCATTTTATAGTCATACTTGGATTATTTTTTGTGGGTGGCCAGGGAAAGGTGGGGGTTATTTTTGTTTAGATCAAAAATGATATTACTTAATTCAGTCACCCACTTCATTCACCCCACTTAGCTCTGAATGATTTTTAACTGCTTCTAAAAATCAAATAAACATTTATTAGGTAAAAATTTATCAGCATTGTGATGGTCATCAAGATTTGCCATAGGCTCTGAAAGAAGTTTAAAAAAAATAGTTCAGTGGAATAGATTAGTTCTGGTATGTTGGTTTAAAAATCAATCATAGCACATTATCATCACATCTCATTCCCTCTACCCCATTCCCTAAGATCTAAGATGATGCTGAACATATAATAGATGCTCAATAATATTTGGTTGTTTGGTGTTAAGATGGAATTATGGAAGAGATCTGAGATCAGGATGTAATAAAGAGTGTTAGACCTTGACAGGGAGACAAGGTTTTTCACATACAATTAAGCCTGGAAAATTTTTGTTTTGGAATGAGAGGTCAGATATAATGGCAAATCACAGAAAGTGCTAAACTGGGTACCTCATCAGTTATTAAGCAGTAAGTGACCAACTCTAGAAGGAATTTGTTCAGCAATGATGTGGCAGGGCATGTATGTGAAGTAGTAGATTGGAAACACCTCCAGATTTAATTTCCTGATTGGAAACAATAATTTGTTCTTGACCTGTGAGAGTCAATATCACAAAGAAACTTGAAAGGTCTTTTACATCTACAAACATGTTCAAGTATGGAGAAATGAGAAAGCAGGGTTTTTTGCTTATTTTTAAGAATATAATTGTTATTGTTTTATAAATCTACAGGAACCTTCTGCTAAAGAGTACGAACCTTGGTAGACTAGAAATAGGATAATTTTGGCCAGTGACTCCATGAGTAGGTCTAAATGGTATCTGAGGAGCCAAAAGATGAGTCAAACACAGAGCCTTAGGCCTCTAGATTTAGAAACCTCTGCCCTTTGAACCTTCTACACACTGTTGCTGTTGTTGACCTAGATATTTATATATACAAAATTAGATTTAACTTAAATCCTTTTAAAAAGGACTTTTTTGTTTCTGGAATTGATTCTGTACTGCTTAATGCATAAGGCTATCTTAACTGCTAAGCAAATTGATTAAAAGGGGATATAGCATAGTAGATTTCAAATGATGTCTGTGCCTTCAAAAATTGGTGCTTTGGGACAAAGCTTTAGGTGCCTCCCCTGATTACAGTTTTTGGTGAACTTTTTTTAAAAAAAGGGGGCTTTTTATATCTTTGTTTTTCTGTTACCTTAATTTACACACACACACACACACACACCCCTCCCTGTCCAAGCAAAGAGCAATTTCTTTTAACAGAGAATAAAAGAAAAGAGGAGAGAGAATAAACTCTATCAGCAAATCTAATGATTACATCCACTGAGTCTGACAATACATGCAGCGCTCCACACGCCTCTGCAAAGAGAAGAAAGTGCATTTTATCATCTCTTTCAGAGCCATGCTTAGTCATTATAATTATACAGTATTCAGTTTTGCTTTTTATTGTTGCTATTTTTCTTTATATTGTTGCAGTTTTGTGAATGTCTTTCCTTGGTTCTGCTTGATTCAATCTGCATCAGTTTGTATTGTCTTCCTATTCTTAGAACTGTTCATACTCTCATTTCTTATGACACAGTGATATTCCAATACATTCATGGGCTACAATTTGTCTAGCCACTCCCCAGATGAGGGCTCATGAGTGTACGTGCATTCGTAGTGACAGTTTAGTAGATCTGTTAGAACAATAGTTAGAACTATAGAATAAAGGAAAAGCTTTCGGAGTAGGATGGCATCTTTAGCAAAGCATTAAAAGAAACTGGACAGTCTACTTGATGAACCGGTTGAGTCTGTTTATGCAAAAGCAAGGGAAATTGGAGAAAGTTCAAAATATTGAGAAAGGAAAACAACTTTTCCTTTAGACAGAGGGGGAAAAATTGATTATAAAAATCTATTCCTCCTGTAAAGTTTAGCTTCATTCTATCACTGAGATATAAAAGTAAGCTGAGGTTTTAAAAGGCTACTTCAGTGGAGCACAAGTTCTAATCGTTAATATTCAGGGAGATGGATGCAGACACTATTTATCTCTTGTCTAATTTAAGAAAAGTTCATTGTCAGAACATTATCCACCAAGTAACAATTTTTCTTTCCCTTTTTCTTCTTCCTTTCTTGTATCTTTTCTTTCTCTTTCCTTTCCTTCTTTTCTTCCTTCCTGCCTTTCTTTCTTTTCTCTTTTACCTTTCTTTCTTTCCCCATAAAGACCATTCACTAAGGCATAAGGGAGTAGCAATTTATAATAGTGAAGAGAGAAATGGAATCATTTAAGTTATGAATTTTTTGAAGTACTAAAGATAGAATTTATGAATGAAAAAATCTGGACATCAGGAATGGAAAAATCTGGACATCAGGTGCTTAGAAAAAAATAAATAATTTTATCATTCAATTCAATAAACAATTACAAAGTGCCTACCATATGCAAGACATTTTGTTGGATACTAGAAATGCAAAAATAACACAATTCCTGCCTGGGAAAAGCTTTTATTCTTCTGAGTGCACACAACATGTATAGACAAGTAAAAACAAGGTTATTTCAGACCAATGGAGAACTATCAACTGAGTGGGAGAGGAGTCTGAAGGAAGACTGTATGGAGGAGATAGAACTCAAACTGAACTTGAATAAAGATAGGAATTCTGAGAAGTGGAGAAGATGAGGGGGAGGATTCCAGACAGGAGGGATGGCTTGTGTGAGTACACTGAGGCAGGAAATAGAATGCTGAGTTTGGGGCAACAGCTGGTAATCTAGTTTGTCTAGAATAAAGAGTATATTAAGTAAAATGTCAAATGAGATTCAGAAGGTAGCTTGGCTTGGGAGTGGAAAGGATGTCACATACCAGACAGAAAAGTTTGTATTTTATTTTAGAGATGATAGGTAAGTATAGAGGGTTTTAGTGCAAATCAGTGAACAGACCTTCCTTAGGAATCTTCCTTAGGAAGATTATTTGTGATGGATGGATTGGAGAGAGGAGATAGTGGAAGGATGATGACCGAAAGAGTCTACTACATAATCCAGGCAAGAATTCATGAGAATCTAGCCTGGAACAGTGTCAGTGTGAGTGCAGGAAAGGGGGTGAATATAAGACATATTGTGGTGGTACAATTGACAATTCAATCCAACCCAAATGATTGAATATATGGAGTGAAGGAGAAAAGAGTCAAGGATGACTTTGAGGTTAAGAATCTAGGTAACAGCAAGGAGAACATGGGGGTTCCCCGAATAGAAGTAGGAAAGTTATGAGGAGGAATGAGATCAGTTCTGTTCTAGACATATTGAGTTGAGATGGTAATGGTAGATTCAAGCAGAGATATCCAACAGGATGCTATCATTGTAGGAGATGTGTAACATTATATGTACTGTCAATACTTGAGTTCAGGAAAAAGATTCAGAACTGGATATAGAGTTTTAAGAGTCATTTTCATAAATACAGTAACTGAACTTATAAGAAAAGAGTACATATAGACATGAAGGGAGTGCAGAAAGAGAGAAAAGGGAGATCAGGACAGAGCCTTGGGGGACAGAGCCATACTTATAGAATGAGAAATGGATGATGAGCCATTGTGCACTTAGTCACAACACCTGGCACATAGTAGGTGCTTAATAAATGCTTCTTGGCTTGACCTGAAAAAGAAAAACTTAGAGGTAACAAAGAGGACATATTTTTTGCCATGGTGGTGTCTCATTTGGAACTGATTGGCTTAATCACTTCACAAATGACTGTCTTCCTTCCTCTGTAGCATTGCAAAGTTTACAGAATTTGTTACATATATTAGCATATTGTGTGCTTGTGTATATATAAACATAATGGATGCATAGTATGTGTGTGTATTTGAGTCTTATATGAGCAATTGTGGTTACACTACCCCATCCCCAATAAGCCAGCATAGCCACATGCCCTACTAAAAATATATGTGTGTATATATGCACACAGACACATACACATGTATATATGTATATGAAAGAAATATATGTATAAGTATATTACGTATGTGTATAAGTATATATATATGTATAGCTTGTTTGGAGATGATCACTATTAAAAGTGACTTCCACCTGTTGGTTGGATATGGCCAAAAGACTGAGGTGTGACCTGTAGTCAATAGTCACTTTCATCCTACAAACATGTACAAATGTCCTTTAGTTTGCTGTGATCATTTGCATACCTGACATTTTTGTGACTTTTGAGGGCACCACTATCCTCTCCTCCCACTCTTAATTTGCCAGAAAGCCTTTCACCTCCTTCGTGATTGTTTGGAATTGTGGTCTCTGTCTGTCATTATTGTTTCTTAGCAGTCCATTAAAATGTTAGGCTATTTCCAATTATTTTTTTGTTTGTTTGTTTGAATATAAATTTATTTATTTAACTTTTTACATTCATTTTCACAAAATTTTGGTTTCCAAAATTTTTTTCCCATTTGTCCCCTCCCCTCACCCCAATACACTGAGCATTCTAATTTCCCCTGTCACCAATCTGCCCTCTCTTCTATCATCCCTCCCTTCTCTTGTCCCCATCTTCTCTTTTGTCCTGTAGGGCCAGATAACTTTCTATTCCCCATTACCTGTATTTCTTATTTCCTAGTAGCAAGAACAATACTCAACAATTGGTCCTAAAACTTTGAGTTCCAACTTCTCCCCATCCCTCCCTCCCCACCCATTCCCTTTGGGAAGGCAGGCAATTCAATATAGGCCATATCTGTGTAGTTTT
>CM053770.1:583993752-584080684 GCA_028658325.1 Potorous gilbertii | reverse complement strand
TCTCAGAAAGTCATTAGCCTCCATCTGTTCCATTCTAATTTTGAGAGAACTATTTTTCTCAGTGAGCTTTTGAAAGTCTTTTTCCATTTGGCTAATTCTGCTTTTGAAAGCATTCTTCTCCTCATTGACTTTTTGAACCTCTTTTGCCAATTGAGTTAGCCTATTTTTCAAGGTGTTATTTTCGTCAGCATTTTTTTGGGTCTCCTTTAGCATGGTGTTGACCTTCTTTCTACTCCACCATCTTGGCTCCACCCTCTATTTCCAATTATTTCAGCAAATTGTTGAAGTATTTTCTTCAGACAACCCAGCCTTTTGTTGCCTTATTTCAGTGTGCTTATACGACTGGGTTAAGGTTGTACTTTTGAAACTTGTCATTAGAAACTCTTTACTACTTCCAATTAGTAATGCTACATTCAACCACTACTGTGTAATAAACAAGACTGAGTCCTATGAGCCTTGCAGTCACCTTGCTGGTCAGTCAGTTACATTTATAGAGCCCCACATTATGCAATACTAGTCCTGAGATATTGTTGTGCATCCTTCATTTATGAATGGAACCAATGACATCAAGGGTTGGGTCTTGACTCGCCAAGTCCTCCGTCTCACGTCAGGTTCACAGCAAGCCCTTTCATCAGAGGTGCTAGTCCTCCCTGAACACCCATATACCCCTCCTGAGATGTAGCTTAATTGTTTTTCAATGTTATCAGTTTCTATGTGATGTCACTGAGAAATTGAGAAGACAGAAAGAAATGCATTAGTGTTTGCAAAACAGTACTAAATGCCAAAGGTCACCTAGGAAATGTCAACAGGTGACAGACTGTGCTGATTTGGGGTGGAGGAACACAATGCAAGCAAAAATTGGGTAGGTACTAAGTATGAAATCAAGAAAAAGAACCAGGGCCTTGAACCTAGCAGACAGCTCTTCATGACACAGCTTATAGCTATGTATCAACAGCCTGCTCATGTAACGTATCAATCCCACAACAAGCACTTATTAAGTACCTACTCTATGCCAGGTCCTGGGGACACAAAAACTACAGCAAAAATCATTGACTCAAGGAGCTTATGTTTTATTAGGGGAAATAACATGAACATATATATAGATAGATACAAGATATGTAAGGTGCAAAATAAATATAAGATAATTTTGAGGGAGAAGGTGGAGGGAGGGAGAAATCAGGAAAAGGCTTTATGTAGAAAGAGTTCTTTGAGGTGAGTTTTGAAAAAAAAAAAGTGGGGCATTCTAAGAAGTGGAGGTGAGAAAGGGGTATATTCCAAGGACAGATGGTACAGAGGCATGAAAATGGGAGATGGAAAGTGTTGTGTTTCAGGAACAACAAGGCTATACTGGCTGGACAGCACAGTGTATGGAGGGGAGTAATACGTAATTTGACAATTTGAAACTAGGTTGTGAGAGGTCTTAAATGCTAAAGTGAGGAATGTGCATTAGATCCTAGAATTAATAAGGAGTCATTGGATTTTTATAAGTAATGGATTGACATGGTCAGAGCTATGCTTTAGAAAGACATACTTTGGTCTTTCTGTAGAGGATGGATTGGAGAGACTTGAGGAAGGGGAGGCAATTAGAAGGTTATTGTAATAGTCCAAGTCAGAGGTGATAAGTGCTTAAACTAGAGTTATGACTATGTGAACCTAAAAAGGAAGGAATGTGAGAGATGTTATACAGGAATAAATGTCAAAATTTCATAACTGATTTGATATTGGGGGAGGGAGTTCAAGGATGATCCTGAGGTTGTGAATTTGGGTGCCTGGAAAAATAATGGTTTCTTCCTTCAATAGAAATAGGTAATTTACAAGTGGGGTGGGGTTTTGGAGGTGGGGAAGATAGATAATAAATTCTGTTTTGAACATGTCAAATTTGAGATGCCTGGAAACATTCAGTTCAAAATGTCTAATTGGCAGTTGATGATACAGGACCAGAATTTGAGAAAAAGATTAAAGCTAGACATATAGATCAGGTATTCATTTGCATAAAAATGACAACTCATGGGAGTTATGAATTCACCAACTGAGGAAGCACAGGGAGGAAAGAAAAGGAACAAGGACAGAGCCTTAGGGCATAAGCATAGGCAAGAGGTGTGACATAGGTGATGATTTTAGCAATTACAGAATTCATGAAACTGAGATTTAGTCATAAGGAGAAGTTTTTTTGTCACTTTTCTTTTTCTCACTGTAAGATAACAAAGGAAGCAATAGCATTGTAAAATTAAAGAATGAAATATATAAATGTATTTTGTCCTGGTCTTGGCATCTGCTGCCACTTAGAGATGACTGTTGCCATGCTGATGAATGTGGGAGGGAGTATAGAAATTTATATAGCAAATTTAGGAGCTAAAATGTGGAGTTGGCTTCACGTGGCCAGGCAGAAAGACACGGAAACAGAGTGGAGCAAACTGAGAAAAATCTGTATTGACTTTGAACCTGTTTATATCAGTATGGAAGCCTGATCCCAGACCATGATTCTTCATTTCTTTTAGACTCCTTCTGTTCCTAGTGATTTACTGACTCTGCTTCTACAACCAATACCACTCTCTACCTAGAGCCCCTTAGTTTTTTAGTTTATGTATCTGTGTAGGGACCCCTGGCTGTGACCATCCCTCATTCCCCATCCTAGCACACTTCAAATTCCATGCCATGGAACTCTGGTCATTTAAGCCCATAAAAGGTTTGATCCCTAGCCTTGGACAGGCAGGTGACCCAGGAGGGCCAGGATGCTATTCCTCCTGAGGTCCTTTTCAATCTCAGTAATTGTAAATTTACAGGTGCTGGCAACTGACAGAAACTTACTACCATAAATAAGCATTTATTTACCAAACTGGAAATGAGAGTAAGCAACAGGCATAGAAAAAATGGAAGGAAAAGAAGAGTATATGAAAGCCTAATAGGAACCAGACTGTTATGGGGCTTGGTCAGAGTGCCAGAGAGGGAAGCATTTAATACAGTCAGTCAATCAATCATTCCTTTTCTTTGTATCACTGAATGTATGTTAATAGGGCAGCTAGGTGTTGAAGTAGATAAAGTGATTGGTCTGGAGTCGGAGACTCATCTTCCTGAGTTAAAATCTGGCCTCAGATATATACTAGCTGTATGACAAGCACAAAGTCGCTGGGCAAGTCACTCAACCCTGTTTGACCCGAGTTTTTTCATCTGTAAAATGAGCTGGAGAAGGTAATGGCAAATTACTCCATTTTCTTTGCCAAGAAGATGAAGAGTTGGATACGACTAAAAATG
This sequence comes from Potorous gilbertii, assembly GCA_028658325.1. Taxonomy (NCBI): domain Eukaryota; kingdom Metazoa; phylum Chordata; class Mammalia; order Diprotodontia; family Potoroidae; genus Potorous; species Potorous gilbertii. The sequence goes on along the minus strand of CM053770.1, from coordinate 584,077,432 downwards.
ACTGAATAACAACAATGTATGGCAATATGTTGACTAAGCCCTAGTTCCTGCTTCTAGTACAAGATGTGTGAAATTTTAAAACATTCATTTACTCATGAACACTAATAATTTCTAGAGAATGTAAAAAACATTTCACTTAAGTCAATGACAAGCCTTGACAATAAAAATGAACCTCCTATTAATTACTTATAGAAACAGAATCAACTCTTGTTTCCTTCTGGATCTTAGCCCTTGTTTGTTCTTTAGTCTGGATATGTCCATTACTATATAGAAGAGATAGTGACTTAATAATTATTTCTTTACCCCTGGATTTTTGGCACTTATCTAATGCTGCTCATATGTCTTGTCTTCCAATTTGAGGGACAGGAACCATATTTTCCATAGCACTTACTACATTATCCTTCAAACAGTTGATGCTCAATTATTTGTTGATTATCTTATAGCTACAACATATTAATCACAAAGAAATATAATAAAGGCTAATTCATAGGGAGCCCTGAGCCTGTTGACAAATATTTTATAAATGCTTGCCAATGGAGTAATTGAATGAGAGATGACCAAAGGACAGTCTATGTGCTCTACAGGTATCTATGCATGTACCTCAGCATGTTGGATAGACTGTGGTGAATTTATGGGAGAATCTGGACAATGTGAACACCTTGAGAGCGGGGACTTTATCTGCCTTTGTATCATTAGCATTTAATATATAGTAAGTACTTGATAAAAACTTGTTTACTGACAAAAATCACACAGGATGAGAAGATATAAATGGGGTTCAGTCTTCAGATAGTACATACATGGATCTGTGATCTCAATTGACTGAAACCTGCTTATGTTGGGCAGGTTCTCTGTACTACTTTGTTTCTCTAGTATTTTGTTATTAGGAACTCAAGTATGGAAAATTCATTCATTCATCTGCCCAACATATATCATACTTACTGTGTTCAATGTACTGTGCTAGCTAGTAAAAAAAACATTCACTCTCTGGGTCTAGCAGCCAACAGATACATTTTTAAAAAACTGATTTAGGAAATGAAAATGGGCTTAACTTTCTGAATGTCACATTTGGTATGTGCATACAATTGGGAAGGAACCATACAATCTGGTACCAGTTATCTGATTTTAGATATGTGGTTTGCATGTGTTTGACTTTTAAACAACAAAATTCTGGAAGTTAATTACTTCAGGTCCTCCTCCATAATGCTGTCATAGAACCACATTTCTTGCTAAACATTACCAATTTGTTCTCCTCAGTGTGTAATTCTGATATTATTTCTCTTTTCAAAAACTTCCAGTGATTGGGCATAGACCAAATGCCTGACACTGTACACAAGAATAAAGTCCAAATGAGTACATGATCTAAGTATAAAGGCTGACACTATAAAAAAATTATGGGAACAAAGAATAATGGATTTGTAAGATTTATGGAGAATGGAGAAATTTATGACAAAACAAGAGGTAGAGAACATTATGAAGTGCAAAACAGATAATTTTGATTACATGAAATTGAAAAGTTTTTGCACAAAGCCAATGCAACCAAGATGAGGAGGGAAGCAGAAAATTGGGAAAGAATTTTTACAACTAGTGTCTGTGATGAAGGCCTCATTTCTAAAATACATAAAGAACTAAGTCAAATTTACAAGAATACAAGTCATTCCACAATTGATAAATAGTCAAAGGATATGAAAAGGTAGTTTTCAGAGGAAGAAATTAAAGCTATCTATAGTCATATGAAAAAATGCTCTAAATTACTATTGATTAGAGAGATGCAAATCAAAACAACTCTGAGGTACCACATCACACTTTTCAGATTGGCTAACATGACAAAACAGGAAGATAATAAATACTGAAGATGTGGGAGAGTTGGAACACTAATTCATCGTTGGTGGAGCTGTGAGTTGATCCAACCATTGTGAAGAGCAATTTGGAACTATGCCCAAAGGGCTACAAAAATGTGTATGCCCTTTAATCCAGCAATATCACTTCTAGGGCTGCATCCTAAAGTGATCATAAAAATGGGAAAAGGTCCCACATGTACAAAAATATTTATAGCAGTTCATGGCCAAGAACTGGACATAGAGGGAATGCCCATCAATTGGGGAAGGCTGAACAAGCTGTGGTATATGAATGTAATGCAATACTATTGTGCTATAAGAAATGATGAACAGGAGGACTTCAGAAAAACCTGTAAAGACTTCTGTGAATGCTGAGTGAAATGAGCAGAACCAGGAGAACATTATACACAGTAATAGCCACAGTGTGCGAGGACTGTTTCTGATAGACTAAGTGCTTTGCAGCAATGCAAGGATCTAAAACATTGCAAAGGGTTCTTGAGGCAAAATGCCATCCACATCCAGAGAAAGAATGGAATGGAATCACAACACAGAATGAAACAGACTATGTTCTCTTGTGTTATGTTTTGTTTTTAGTTTTTCTCATGGTTTCTCCCATTCATTTTAATTCTTCTATACAATATGACTAATGTGAAAATGTGTTTAATAAGAATATATGTGTAGAACCCATATAAGATTCCATGCCTTCTTGGAGAAGGAATGGAGAGGGAGAGGGAGAAAATAAAAGAATTATGAAAGTGACTGTTGAAAACTGAAAACAAATAAATTAATTAAATTTTTAAAAACTTCCAGTGATTTTCTATTACTTTCAGGATAGAACACAAACATTTTATCATTCAGGGCCTTCCATGGTTTGACTTTCCATTGTTATGTTACATATTACTCTACTCCATATACTTTATTCTAGTCAAACAAGATCAGTAGTAATTCCCAGATCTACTCTTTATTTCAGAACATTTATATATATATATGTGTGTGTGTATATATATATATATATATATATATATATTATGTGTGTGTATATATATATATATATATATATATATATATATATATATATATATATATATATATATACACACACACACATATATATCACCATCTCTGGAACAGACTCCCTCCACATCCTCATATGTTGAAATTCTTTCCTGCCTTCAAGGTCCTTCAAGGTCCAACTTATTTTCTAACTTCTCCATCTTCCTTGATTTCCTCCTCCCTTAACACAGATGATTTCTCATAGTTGCAGCATTTGCGGGATTATAAGGCCATAGATTTAGAGCTGAAAGAGACCTCAAAGGCTATTTAGTCTCAAACTCTCTCATTTTAGAGATGAGGATAACAAATAAGATTAAATGACTTTCCTATAGTCAGAGTTTTAAGTATCTGAAGCAGGATCTGAACTCATGCCTACAGTGTACTCCCTCACTACCTCTATACTCTTTGATCTATGCTTGATTTCTCCTAGGTACTTTTCTCATTTTAACTTGTAATTATTTGTGGATATGTTACACTTACCAACCAGACTAACTCTGAAATTCTTGAGAGTAAGAACTGTACCATTTTCCCTTTTTGTATTTCCAAAGATTTGTAAATAGCAGGTGCACAATATTTTTTATGAATTTGAACTGATGGCCCTTTTCCATCCTCAAGTACAACTCAGAGCCCACCTACCTCAGTGGGAAGAATAAAAAGAAATGAGTGGAAGTTACAGAAAATGGCATATTTTGACTGGATATGAAGGGAGAGGCACAAAAACATTTTTTAATGATTACCTGTCCAGTAGGGAAATTTGCTGCCTTGGGAAGGGTGATGAATTCCCCTTTCCTGGAGAATTCCAAGCAGAAGCTTCAAAAACACTTCTTGGGGATACTGCAGAAGATTTTACTGTTCCTGCATGGTTTAGTCTAGATCATTTCTGATATTCTTTCTAATTTTGAAATTCTGAGACCCTTAAACTGAATTTCACTTCAATGAGAAGTTGTAGCAAAGTCCAGTGAAATAAGTTTTTTTTTCTTAAACCTCGGAATTTTTATGCAATATAATCTTTTAAGATAGCTCTTCTTTATTTCTTCAATCATTAGTCTACTGGCAAGAATATTGCATCTTGAGAGATTTCTAAGATGAACAGATTGAATTTGGTCACAGGACTAAAAGGCAACTACTCAAAGCAAGTAAAAAATCCATTTTTGATCATAATTTCACAGTCATAGACACAAGGACTTATGTAAAATCTAAGGGTAATACATCATATACCTAAAAATTGAGAGGATCTTCACTTGTTGAAATCTACTGTAATACATATTCAACTAAGAATACTCTACTCTATGCATAAGGAATGCAGGAATCATGTCTGCATAAAGGCAAGGGGTTCAATAACAATTTCTTTTTTAAAAATCACCTCGTTAATGAATTATTAATACCTTAATGTACATGTATATTTTGTTTCATTATACACCAAGCTCCAAACCATGGAAACAAATGAGATTTGTTTGAATGTGACAGATGGCGTTGTTTTTGTAGTATTTTGTTAGCCAGAAGTGTGGAAGGCATGCCCACTTTGGGGCTTATGTATCAATATTATACTTTCTAGTGTACATGTTATTGATCTGACATGCTAGTTCTATTCTTGTATGTTAATTGTGATATGTATCCACTATTGTCATTTAACTTTTGCTGAGTGTCAACAAGATGAGAGGTACAGTACTGGGTATTTACCCAAATGACTTCTAACATATAGGTATGGGTCTTTGGAAGCCATGTGATCTAGGGAACTGAGAACTGAAAACCTGGATTCCAGTCCCAGCTCTGCTTGTAATTAGCTCTACTACCTTGTAGTGTGTAGTGAATCTTGTCTAGTGCAAGATATCAATTAGTGCCACTACTGCCAGCTGTCTGCTTCTCAGCCTGGCATGCTTTTGTAAGCTTGGATAAATCACTGGAACTTCATGCCTCTCAGTTCTCTCATATAATTATACAAAGGGGATAAAAAAGCATGCTTGACTATCTTGCAGGGTTATCATAAGGAGAACCTTTGAAAATTATTAATTTCTTGAATTAGTAATATACTAAAAACTATTATGCATTCTGAAAATACTAATACAGGTGACCCTTGGGTCACCATGATGACTGTACTTTTTTCCTACTGCTTACATTTTTGGGGGAGTAAACTTTTTGGGTGGTCACGTTTCTCATAGACCACTGTAGCTAAATATATGCTCCTTTGCCTGGCAATCCCAGATCTCCTTGTGGCCTACAATAAGCTGCTATAGAAATGCTTTAGTAAAAAACTTCGTTTTCTCAGTTGTACATTATAATTCAAGATGTTTTCTTGGAGTTTCATAAAATAACTCCTATTTGGAATGTGGTAATAGTTAATTATAGGGGTTGAATGACTTTAAATACTTAATTCCCCTTCCATTTGCTTTGTAAAATTAAAGAATGGAGTGATTTTAAAATAAAAAATTTTTAAAAGGGTAATTAACCCACAACTCCTCTGTCCCTTCTCCCTGATCTCAGGGAGTGTTTGAGATAAATGCAAGTAGAAGGTAGAAACATTTTGTTCTTGGGTTCTTTGCTATTTACAGTTTTTAGTGCTCGCCAGTTAAGATTGAGTCAAATGTTTATTTTTCAGAACTATCCTTCGAGGGAGGAGAAAAGTCCCTCCTATTCTACACAAATAGTTCCTTCAAATTGGATGAACTGCATGAAAAGGTCACAATTTTTCACTATCCTAGAGTCCCCGACAAAATTTTGGGGAACAAACTTTTAAAAGTAGGACATATACGTACATATACACCTATGTCTCCACACGGAGACACATCTACATATATATATACGGTCATATATTACATGTATATGCACATATTCTCCTCAATAAAATACATGTTCTTTCCATAGCTCAATCTCCCACTCATGATATAACCAATGGAATCCTGTGGGCTAGATAGAAAAGGAAAATGGGGGAAAATGGTAAATCGTGTTTTGGAGGGCAAGATGCGAGTCAACTTTATGAACGAATGCAAGATTAGATTAAAATATGACTGCCCTGAAGTATAATTAGCTCTGGGGAAGGACTACATAGATAGTGTTCTCCGCGGGGTGTAATTAGGGGCAGGTCAGTGGAAGGTTGAGGGGGGTCAGTCACCTTGAGAGGAATGAAAAAAATTGGGAGACAACCAACCTCCCAACCTCCCTCCCTCCCTGCCTAGAACGTGCTTCTAGCGGCAGAGCCTCCTTTCTTAGGAAGGGAGCACCGGCAAACGTAGATGCGGTGACACCCCGTAGGTACCGAGGCTTGTGCTCGGTGTGAGTCAGCTAACTCCTCCGGGCACCGCACCCCACCTCCAGCAACGTTTGGGTCCCGCTGTGACACCCAGCTCCCCAGCGAGCCCAAGTCTCCGATTTCTCCCGTCTCTGACGGGCTCTTGGAGCCTGGAGGGCCCGGGGCCGTGGTTCCCCGGCTCGCTTCAGACCGTGTAGGACGGAATGAGTCCCGATGGAGGGCGGAGGAGGTGGGGGGGGATGAAAGTGGGGGCCAGCACCCGCCTTTACGGAGACCTACGGTCTGTAAATGCTGTATTTGAATAAGATCATGGAGGGAGAGAGGAGAAAGGAGCGCGGAAAGATGAAAAGAATGGAATGGAGAGGGGACGCCGGGGCTGGGGCGGGGGAGAGATTCATTGTGTTAATAGTGACCCCTCAACATTCCCGGTAACGCACAAAGAAAACGTCGTTTAACTCCACGTAACCCCGAAGGCACAAAAGGAAGGGACCGGAGCCGCCCGGACCCCCTCAGCCCAGGGCGTGCGGGGAGGACCAAAAATAAACAGGGAATCGGCCGGAGGAGGAGGGAGGGGCGGGGGGAGGAGGAGGGAGGCGGGGGGAGGAGGAGGAGGGAGAGAGGCGGGGGGAGGAGGAGGGAGAGAGGCGGGGGGAGGAGGAGGAGGGGCGGGAGGAGGAGGAGGGGGCGGGGGGAGGAGGAGGAGGCTCCGCATCCCTAATGAGGGAATGAATGAAGCCCCCACCCCCACCCCACCCCACCCCACCCCCCGGCCGGCGCCCGCCCACCCGGCGGCAGCGGCGGCCCAATGCCTGCCCGCGGTGCGTGCTGCGCCCGCCAGCCCGGATCCGAGGGGAGGCTGCTCGGCGGCGGCATCGCTCCTCCGAGCTGAGCCGCGCCGCGCCGAGGCGGGGAAGCCCAGAGCCGGGGAGGGGCAGCCGGGCAGCCTGAATGCCAGGCTCGGCTCTGCGCCGCGCACCAGAGGAGACCCGGGGAGAGCGAGCAGGGGGCGGGGACGGCGGCGACCGCGGGAGGAAGGAGCGGAAGGCGCGGCGGCGGCGGGACGTGCTGACCGCCCGGTCCGGTCCCGTCCCGTCCCCGGGGCTGCCTCCTCCGCTGGGGCTCGAGCCCCCCTCCCCCGCCGGGATCCTGAGGCTCCGACTTCACCCTCCGCCATGACCCGGAGAGCCTAGCGGGACCTGGGCCCCCCCACCCAGCCATCCGTCCCTCCTCCTCCACCCCTCCTCCCCCCCGGCTCCTGACACCCGCCCTCCTCCCGTCGTCCTCCCCCCCGCCCGTCGCCGTCTCTCTCCTCTCCTGGCGCAGCGGGAAGCGGCTTCTCTCCCCCATCGCTCCCTCGTCCTCACCCTCCCCTCCCCCCCGCCCGCCCGGGGCCGCGCACTGCGGGCCGGCCCGCTCCCCTCCCGCCTCCGACCGGGGCCTTCCCGCCCCCTCCAGCCCGTCCCACTCCCCGCCCCCCGCGCTCCCCGCCCCCCTCCCTCCTCGGCTGGGCGGCCGAGACCCCGGAGCGACCCCGCGGCGGCTGCCGCGCCCGCACAAAATGTCTGCCCGGACGCCATTGCCGACCGTGAACGAGCGGGACACGGAGAATGTGAGTAAAGCGGCGCCCCCCCCTCGGCCCCCCAGGGCCGTGCCGCCCGCCCGGCGGGGCCCGCGGTCCTCCTCCTCCTCCCCGCCCCCTCCCAGCGCGGGGCCGGGGGTAGGGAGGGGGGATGGTGGGTACGGGTCCCCACCCCCCGGGGCTGGGGGCAGAGCCGGGGCCGCTAACAGAGTGGCTGAGGGGGCCATGGAAGCGGGGGAGGGGGAGGGCAGGCGCGTCTCCTCCGGAGAGGCCCCGAGGCCGGCTTTCTTTATGCCTCGGCATCCGAGGGCTCGAGCCCCCGCCTCCCAGGGCGCACCCCAGCGCCGCTCCGCCGCCCCCTCCATCGCCCCGTGACTCTGCTTTTTGCCACCTTGGAGCCTCTCTTTTATATTCGGGGAGGGGGAGACGAGGAGGAGAGAGGTGGGCGAGGGCCGGCGAGGGTCCGCGCGCTGTGTTTACCTCGGGGCTGGCCCCCTCCTCCCCGGGCTCCTCTGGCGAGGATGGGGCGGACTCTGGAACCCTCCTGCGGCTCGCGGGCCCATTCCGGCAGGTTTTCCTTTAGGTCTCTCCTCCCTGGCCTGCCTCCGGGTGCGGGCGGCCGGGGAAGGTTTCGTTGTCACCGCTGCGCCCTGCGGAACGTTCGTGGGGAGGCTGCCTTCCCCTAGCGTGGACCTGCTTGTGCCACCCAGGGAACCGAGGAATCATGTTCCCTCCCCATAGTCTGATGGAAACCAGAAAAAGCCAAAAAACTCATTTTCGTCTTGGAAATAGGGCTTTTTCTTTGATTTTTTGCCGGTTTCTGGGGAATATAAAATCGTATCTGCTTTTTGGAGACTTTGAGAGTCTAGTTCACTGGTGGGTATTTCCCCGCTCCAAGTTACTACGAACAATTTAATGGATTCCCAGACAAAAGATGTGAGGTTAGGGATTTAAGTGAATTCTTGAAGCCCTTGGGTTATAGATTTAGAGCCTGAGGATTGGGGTGCTTACATATATTATTAAGGTGGAGGAATTTCAGGAAAATAACATTGGTAGAAGTTCCAATACTGACGGGAGTCTCAGGAGTTTTTGTTCTTCCCTCAAATCTGGGATAACAAAAATGTTGTGGAATTACTGGTATTTTAAAATTGTGATTTAAAAAAAATTACAGCACTAGTGGCTTTGTTTTTATATAATTGGTAGTCAGTTTTGAATGAAAGTAAGCCATAAGAGTAGAGGGGAGAAGGTAGATAATATTTGGTATGCTTTCTTTAGTAGTCTCAGTTGTTAGTAGAGATTAGTTGTAAAGCATAGTGGCATCAAAATACTTCTGCACTTCCCCTAATAAAGGGGAACATAAGATGTTTATGAATGGAAGGTAAGATAGGATGCATAGTGTATTTTTATGTCTGTTAATTTGCTTTTGAAGTTGGAGCACATTTTTTTCTATTCCTTTCTTGAAAGAATTTACATTGTATGTATGCCTGCCCTTGTTGGGAAGCATGCTAGTATAAAAATTACCTACCAAAGAATCAGTACAGAATGTAGTATGTATAAAGAGAAGGAAAAATATTTTTTAAATTAAGCAAGAATTATGCTTAATTGTATGAATTTAAGTTTTTAGTCGAGGATAATTGCTTACTATTTGCTAATGGTAGATGCTAGGGGCACAAAGACAGAAGTAAAACATTTTCTTAACTCTAGAAGCTTACATTCCGAGGGGAAGACAACATTTCATGTATAGATGTATGCAAAGCAGCTAACCTTGGAGGGGTAGGTAATAGCAGCTGGGGAACCAGAAGAGGCCTCCTGATAGAGGTGGCTCTTGAGCTGGGTTGTGAAGAAAACCAAGGATTCCAAGTGACAATGGTGAAGAATGAAGAGAGGGAATATTCTGGGCATGGGGCACAACCACTGCAAAGTCAAGGACACTGGAGATGAAAATTGTATTCATATGTGATGTGTGAGGAATCATACACGGAGTTTGTAAAGTTTCTCAAGTGGGGAATAAGATATAAAAAATCTAGAGTAGCTTCTGGTTAAAAGCAGCTGCTGAAAAAGTACTCATTTGAAATAATATAGTTGAAAACTATTTAGGAATATATTTTTTTTCCTTTTTGAGCTGTTCTCTTTATTTGGATCCTGAAGTCATCGTTCTAGATAGAATTGATTTTTCCTTACTTCTCTGATTTTTCTCCCATCTCTAAAAAAAGTACCAAATATTAAATCACAGTACTCATTCCCTCACAATTTTTAAATGCTGTTAATATGCCTTGCACTTAGAAAAGTGCTTTCAGCCAAACAAGAGTAAAGTACTTAGTGCCTCATTTCTTCTGCCAGGAGGCAGCTAGGTGGCATAATGGATGGAGCCCTGGACTTGGAATGAAGATAACCCGAATTCAAATTGTTTTTTTGACATTTGGTAGCTGTGTGACCCTGGGCAAATCACTTAACCTCTTTCTGATTGACTTTCCTCCTCTGTAAAATGGGGGTTACAATAAATTACATATACACTCGTGTATGTAATACTAAGATTGAACATATCATGATATGCTTTCTTCAGTGATCTCAGTTGATAATAGAGGTTACTTGTAGAGTAGCCTGCAAATCAGAAAGCAGCTACTTGATTAGTAAGTGTTAGGCATGGTTATTACCTACATTGTATATATTTTAAATTCGCTTATGTGTGTACCAACTTGTTTCCCCCTTCGAAGGTACTTGAGAACAGGGTTCTTCCCTTTTTTTCCAGTACCTCGAAGATTGTAAGTTTGATATATGCTTGTTAGTTGATTTTTTTTGTTGTTGAGGCAATATGGGGTTAAGTGACTTGCCCAGAGTCACTCAGCTAATAAGTGTCTGAGGCTGAATTTGAACTCAGGTCCTCCTGTCTCCAGGGCAGGTACTCTGATTACCTTTTGTCCTTAAGGAACTTAAAATATAGTTGGAACATCAGGTCAGTATAACAAAACAATTAGTCTGCGGTACCAGAATATATACTTAAGTATGTAAACTATTTTAAGAAAGAATGTGAGAAGCATTAATGAGGATTGTTAAATATACTTGTTTTACTTTTTCCATCCTCCAGTAACGGTAGTAAATTTATTCCATTCTTAACTTATCTCATCATTGAGCTAAAATAGCAAGCTAATTTGGCAGGAAATATATTAATATTGGCATAATTAGTCAAACTTGCCTTTCAATAATAGTTTTTACTTGAAATTTATTTATTTTCAAGGGAATTTTATTTTTCCAAAGAGTTCAGAGAAATCTTCCCACAATGTAAATAAAGAAAACAAAAACCCCTCTTACCTCAACCACTGTAAAGACTCAGGTCAGTAACTGGTAATTGTATTTTATTTAGTCTTTGAAGGTGAAATGAAAGTAATAAAGATACTTGAACATTTTGTCATTCTCAACATAAAAAATTACTTTTTTAGATATGTGTATGAGTGTGAAGTTTTTACAGTATGCATTCCTATGAACCTAAGAAGATTGAGAGAATTTTTTTCTTTGGGAATAGTGTGTGGATACTTTTCAAATAATATTTACTTTAATTTAAGGACCTGTGTGCGTATTTATTCTAATATTCTCTGAATGATTAAGTACAATTAATTATACCATGACTGATTTCTCATTTGGTGAAACATCTAACGGAGTAATTTTTAAAACAAATTGCATGTAATAGAACTCAGCAATGCAAAATATTTTATTTCACTAATTTTTTTATAATGAATATTTGCAAGATTTGTTTGTTACTGTTCATCAGCTGAGTTGAACAATTGTAATCCCAACTCCTATAGTACTAATAAAAATGTATGTTGATAGTTTAAGATTAAAAAATAAGTCATTTTTTAAAAAACCATATTTTTGCTAATATGTATTTTATACATGTGAGATACTCAGACATTTTTACATACGAACAAGACTGGGTAAACTGTGACTGGTATACTTTTTGGAGTAGCTTTAAAACTTACATTTGTATTGAGTTCCTAGAGATTGTTTGCTATTGTATAGTCATTGATAGTTGCTCTGTGCAATTTACTACTGAAGGGTCAAGGAAACAAGGAGACTCTTTAGTACATGTATGATATAGTGGAAAATTATACATTAGCTGTACTACTTGTGTCACCATAGCCTCTCAGTCATTCACCTTTCTATTCACTACTATATTACCTCCTTTTTTTTTCCCCCTAAATGATTTTAAAGAAGGAACAAAATTGTTCCAGGCCATTTCCATATAGAAATAGACAGCATGCTGTACTAATTCCCATCCATACTTTTGTTTGAGCTGCCCTTCCCCTCAGAATCTCAGGTGCAGATCCTATTCTTATTTTGAGATTTAGCTCAACTCTCAAATCCTCCACCAAATCTTCCATCAATAAGCATTTAATTCAGCACATAATGAGGATACAAAAATAAAACTAAAACAACCCTTCCCTCAAGGAATCTCTCCATGAACAGTAAGCACTCGTATTCTGTATATAGGTGTATATATAGTATTATATAGTTTCTAGATTGTTTGGGAGAAGTTACTAGCAGCAGGTGGTGAGTGACAATAGAGAATTGAGGTTGTAAATTGGGGTGACTGGATAAATGACATGTTTCAATTCAACTCATTTTGAATCTTCTAGTATGATTATCTTGTTGTGAAAAGAAGGAAAAGGTATTTTCTTTTATCTCCCAGGTTACTCATTTTTCTCTTTATTTAGTTTGAACATTTAGTTTGAACGTTTGACAATTTCTACTTTGGAATTTTGGCAGATAATTTGCTGGTTTGTTAAATTGCAGTACTTTTTTGTGTATTTGTGTAATTCGTAGGAGATGGTGATGCTTTGATTTTGTTATACTTTTCTGTGTAGTCAAATTTGATTTAACAATTGGGAGAATGTGGGATGTGCCAGTTAGTTTAAAAAAAAATCAATTTAATTAAGTTCTGCTTTACAGTGGAGTACAGTACCAAACATGAATCATCATGGTAATTGGTAATTACGCTTAGAGAAGCTAGTAATAAATAGGGAAATCTGAAGTTGAGGAGCATAAAGGGACTTGGGAACACCAAGAGATAGGATAATTAAGCCAAGTATGTATGGATTGGGCAGAGTTATCAAATCTTAGGACTTCTAAACTATTTACTATTTGGTCCACATATCTTCTGAAGCATTTTCAAATTCTCAGTATAATTTTATTTGCTGTGTGTGTTATAGTAACAATTCTAGATTTAGATTTCTATCACTATGTCACTCAACTTGATTACTTCTAACAAGTATTTTGTGTTTTACTGCTTCCCCTTCTCTGGAATGGTGAATGTAGGAAAGATCCCTGGCCTGAGAATATGGTTGTATCACTGTGTCCAGCTATGTTACTGCCAAATTGGTAGGACCTTAGGAAAGTCATTATGTATTTCTTCTTCTTTGAAAGCATAGATAAGTTCAATCTTACAATCTTCTCATTTTCTTAGCATTTTATTACTTGCATTTCTCATTTTTGTCACTAACAGTTACTTCTTTTGTAACTTCAATAATAGCTGAATAAAGAAAATATTCAAATACCATTGGGGGGGTCAGAAACTTTGTTATCAGGAATTTAAAAAAAAGTAAAGTTAAAATAGCAAGCATTTTACATACATTATCTTAATTGAGCCTGAAAACCCTGTGAAGTAGGGTTTTAATTTAATAATTATTTTTATTAATTTAATATTATGGATACTTGGAATCAGCTAGGTAAGAGAACTTATTCATGGTTAGTCAGCTAGCATTTATTAAGCACCTCCTGTTTGCCAGATACTGGGAGAAAGGCAAAAACAAACAGGAGTTCGTGGTCTAATGGGGGAGATAGAGACATCATGCAAACAACTATTTACAAACAAAATATAGACCAGATAAATTAAGGGTAGTCTCAGAGGAAAGATACTGAGATTTATTTGCACTGGAAAAGTCCTCTTACAGAAACTGGTACTAAGACTAGAAAGAAATCAGGGAAGCCAGGTGATGAAGACAAAGAAGAGAGTTTCTAGATATGGAGACTACCAGTGAAATGCTCTTGATGGAATGATGGAGTTATGTGTGTGAGGAACAGCAAAGGCCATTGTCTCCAGATCCCATAGTATATAAAGGGGAATTAAGTATAAGAAAACTGAAAAGTTGAAAGGGGATATATTATGAAGGGCTTTGAATGCCAAACAGAGAACTTTCTACTTGATTATATATAGGCAATAAGGAGCCAGTGTAGATTATTGATTGGAGGTGGCGAGGGTCCACATGTTTATACCTCTATTTTAGGAAGATTAATCTGACAACTTCAGGGGAGGATAGATTGGAGTGGTCACACAAGTATTAGTAAGGCTCGGAGGCAGAATTTAAACTTGGTCTTCCTAACTCTTTAAGTGTAACACCTGATGAATTTTTTTTTTTTACTTCCAAGATTCTCCAAAAGGGAAAAATGATATGAAAGTATTAAATTATAACTAAAATAAATTCTAAAATAAGACCTTTAATTCTGAGACTGAGAGGCCAGCCTTAGAGTTTGGATAGCTCAGGCAACAGTTATTAATTGGCATCAGTAAAGGGAGTTTACTCTTAAGAGCTAAACACAAAAACACATTGAATCTACCCTGGATTGTTGAAATAGGAAGGAATCTTAGACACACCATAGTTTTCCTCATTTGAAAGAAAAGGAAGCTGAAAAGCAGTTGATGATAACTTAGCCACAGAACCCAGTAAGTTAATGGCAAAGGCAGGACTAGAACCCAGGTCTTCTATCACCTTCTCCTGCTTTTTTATCTTCCTCACTTTTCTTTACTAACCCTTTGTGGACCAAGAAGAACTGTTGGTTCAGTATCATTGCTCCTTCAGCTTAGTGCATGTTTTTCTTTTCTCTTGTGTTAATGATTCATAACTCCATAAAACTCCCCACTGTGTGCTACTTGACAGTTGTAAGAACCCTAACATGTATGAATTATATATGTATATGTTCATATAGTATAATGTACCTGGCACAAAGCACTTGAAATATGTTATCTGTATATGTATGTAAAATGTGTATGTACTAGTATGTGTGTACATATGTATGTATTTGCATATCTTTTCCTGGTGTTCATTTGGCAAAAACGTTAGCCTTTTCCAGCTAAGGTTCCTTAGCTTTTCCAGGAAGGAGGAAAGAGGAAAATGACAGGATACATCTGTCCTCAGGTGATGTAAGCTTATAAACAGCAGAGGCTTATAATCTCCCTTGAAAAAAGAGAACATATTCTTCTATCTCCCTTAAGTCTGTTAGTAGCTACCAGGTGTATGGCACTATATAGACAATATTAACAAATTCCCTTATCCTAGCCAGCTTTGTTGTGAAGGAGCCAGGTTTTCAGAAGATCCCCTAATCAAAACCTTAATTCAAGAAAAATTTATTGAACCTCTTTTGTATCTTGCACGTGTCTTAAACAAATAGATTACAGGTTCTTTAAGAATAGGAATGATGCTGGTATTTTTCACTCCTTCCACAGCATAAAAGTAACAACTAATTTCTCATAACCTTCTGAAGTGTTCTGTTTTCTATATGAAATTTTTTGGGGAAATTTTAATTTTTTTATTTACATTTTTATTGGACTTCTTTTTCATAGTGTTGACATTAAGATTAATGGTCTGGTTATCACAATAAAGTGTTATCTTTTGGAACACCAGATGACAAATTAAAGTAAGAATTGATTTTCAATTTTTAACTAAAGCTTTATCTAGAAATTAGAAAACAAGCAAAAATACATTTAAATTTAATCTAGTAATTTAAAAGATCACATTCCAGTTTTGCTTTGCATATTGAGATTGATTTGAGATTTTGTGAGTAAAGATGAGGGATTGGAACTTTTGAGGAGAATTAAAAATATAACTTGTACATAATTAAGACATGTGTCTTATTAAAATTACTTTGAAGTTTGCATAGTTTATTTTTAAAATAGGTATTTAATCTTTATTAAAATTATGTCCTCAGCTAAATTTTTAAAATGTAACATTCAATAATTTGATCTCCAGAAATATTATTGAATACTGTGATTTATAAAGCACCAAATGTAGTCTTGAGTAAATGTTTACCTAATCTTTATCCGTAATAATTGGCCTGTTGGTTTAGGATAATAGATTTAGAACTGGAAATGACCTTAGAAGTCTTTTAGTCTAACCTTTTCATTTTAAAGGGAGATGAGGAACTGAGACCCAAAGGGTAAATGGCTTGTCTGTGTTTACACAAATAAGTGCCCAAATTAGGGTTTAACTGAAGATTTTATATGGACTTCTGATTCCATATTTCCTGGTCTTTTCACTGCACCATGCTGCCTTTCATTGACATTTTGTTTTCATATAAGTTAGTCTGAGAATCTTAGAGTATGAAAATGTCTTTTGGTGATGCCAGCTGAGATTTATAAAACCATGTATACTTTTCAAAGTATAAAAAGTTTTTAAAAGTTTACAGACATTTGCCCTTTTTATGTATACAAAACCTTGAGAGGTAGGTGCTAGGGGTCATTTTACAAATAAGGAAATTAAGGGCCAAAGGCTTCCTCTTTCTCTCTTCCCTTTCACAGTCCAACGTGGAGGAAAAGCTATCTGTGATATTCATTGATTCTACTTTCTTTCTTCTTACTAACTTTTTAACCTCCTGAAATATGACTTCTGATAGTCATTCTATTGGAAGTGGTCTCTCTAAAGTAACCACTGATCTCTTTTTTTTTTTTTAACAAAAATAATAAATTTTTTCAGTTAACAAATAGTCATTTTTTTCTTTCTTTCATGCTCCTCCCCTCCCCCCAGAAAAAAAGAAAAACAAAACTCATGTAACAAATATGCATAGTCAGGCAAAACACATTCCTACTTGATCATTTCAGAACGTAAGTCTTACTCTGCATCCTGAATATAGCAGGATAGGTAGCATTTCTCATTGTCCTCTGGGGTCATGGGTCATTGTTCAGTGTTCTTTCAAAGTTATTTTTCGTGACAGTGTTGTTATGCCATTGTTCTTCTGGTTCTGCTCATTTCCCTCTTTCCATTCTTACAAGCCTTCCCAGGTTTCTCTGATAAAAAGTTTGACCCTTTTATATGTTTCTTATATCACAATAATAATACACCATTACATTGATGAATCATAATTTGTTTGGTCATTCTTTGATTGATAGATACCCCCTTAATTTCTAGAGTTATTGAAGCATAAAAAGAACTGTTCAGGGTGTTTTTTGGTTTGTTCCCCCTCATCTTTTACAACTGTGGCTTGACATTCTATAAAATATCAAGGATTTGCATGCTTTCTAGACAGGTTATTTCATCTGACTGTGCCTTAGTTTCCTTGTCTGTGAAATGACAGTGTTGGACTTCATGCTTTCTAAGATTCTTTCCATTGGATCTACTACCCTGTGATCCTAGGTCATCTCCCTTCTGGGCCTTGGTTTTCTTATCTATTAAGTGAGGAATTTGGATTTGATGATCTCTTAAGCTTTTTCCATCTGTAAATCTCTGATCCTTTGATTCTGTGACTGCCCATTGTAACACCACTGTGATGCCCATAGCAGCCACTGTGAATCAACATGGGTATTTCCAGGGTAAATTTACAAAATATAAATAATTTTTCCTCAAAGGCAAAACCAAAATATTTATTTGGGACAACATTAGAATACTATGAGGTAAGATATAACAGGGTACTTATCACAACCAATCTTAAATCTTCTTTCTGTCAGGCCTTCCCACAAAAACAAGTTCCCCTAGACAAATATCTCCTTTCACTCACTCACAGCTTGTTTCTCTCTCTGCTTTGTCTACTCTCACTCTCTGCTGTGTTCTCTATCTCTCCCTTCCTTGGACAAGCTCCTCCCATTTTGAGCTCCATATGATCTAGACTCCATGCGATCACAGGCTCCATGAAATATACCCTTCCAAACTGGCTCATAAGCTGTCCTTACATTTGACATTGTCTCCCTTCTCCATGCCTTTGCGTTAGATGTTCTGTGAGCCTTGAATATACTTTTATCCCAAGAGACAGAATGCCTGTTGAATTCCTAACTTTTTGCATAGTTCATTTTGGGTACTACTTCCCATGTGAGTTATCCCTCCCATGCCCTTTACCCACTTCTCTATCCGTCTTACATACCACCATTCACCCAGTCTTTTTCATCTCTCCTCTTTCTTCAACCTCTTATCTTAGAAGAGTAGTAAGAAGCTTTTGAGTTCATACACTGTCTTTTTCATATGTCTTCTCTGTATTGCAGTTGTTTCCATTATTCTAATACAGGCTATCATTTCTAGCTACTTGGATTAATGGTTTTCTGGCTTCCAGTTCCCTGTTGAATAAAGTATCTTCACATCTTGACCTCCTGGTGCACTTTGTTTTGTACTTCTCTATTGTATTTATCATGTATTATAGTTATTGTGTATTTATGTTAGCCATCCATTGGACTGTAATCTTCATGAGGATAGGTGTGAAACACTATACAAAGGGCTAGGTAAAGAGTCAGAAGACCGAGGTTTGAATTCTGCCTGCCAGTTACCAGCTGTACGAATTTACAATGGAAAGAACACTTAATCTGGAGTTCTATAATGATCTCCTCTGATAACCTATGTTAAAATCCTGTCTCTGACACTGTCCTACCTCTGTGACCTTGGGCAGTCATATTTAAAACCTCCTTGGACCTGAGTTTCCTCATCTATTGAATGAGGGAGTTATATTCAGTGACCTCTAAGGTTCCTTACAGCCCTAGGTCTCTGACTTTCCAATGGAATGTATTTTATTTAAACTTTTTCTCTACCCTACTGCCTAGTGATGTACCATCATTCTGCAAGCACCTGGTAAGAAATGTGTTTAATAAATGAACCCACCTTTTTAAAAAATTTTAGAACCTCTAAATAATTTTTTGGTAAGCAGGATACCCAATTTTTTATTAGGAATTATGAGTTCATTCTCTTCTAGTTGTAACCTCATAAGAAAGACATTTTTATTTTTCTATTTCCAAAAATGATACTTTATGTATATAATTTTTTCTCAGTGGAGTTATTTGGTTACTTCTTATGAGGGGAGTTTCATCTTGACTAATGTTATTTAAGAGCAATTTAATTTAGAAAAATTAAGATTTCACTGCCATTTCAAAGTAAGAACAGAATAATTATAGTTGTGCTTTTATACATAGACAGGTAATCAGAGGTCATCTGGTCCAAGCAGTTAGCAGTAGTGCTCAAAGTGGAAGGACTAGAATAAACCTAGTAAGATGTAATTGTTTTATTGTCTAGCTTTTCCCTTTAGTGAAGATGGCTCATATGCGAAGAACAGAGCTGTTTATTGAGGCTTGAATTATTATTATATTTTTGCTTGTGTGTGAAAACATTTGAACTCTAGTATAGGAGAGGAAAGATTTGTTCTATAACTTTTTAAGTACAGATCAGGATTTGGAATTGTAATTGACCCTAATGGAGATATTCACAGTGGAGTATGTAATATTTCTTATTAGTATTCACTTTAAAATATCATAACAAATAGAGCACTGGACCTCAGCTCAGAGTCCCAACTTCAGTTTCATCACTGACACATAATAGTTTTATAAAGACTTTGCAAGTTACTTACCCTGAGTCTGTATCCTCATCTACAAAATGGGAATGATAATATTTTATATTTAACAGTGTTGCTAATTGGATAAATAAAATTGCCTAGCAGTTTACATATGCTAGCTGTAAGGTGTTATGTAAATTTCAGTAGTTATTATTACTGACAGATAAACTTTATATATAGCCCATCTACTTCATGCCATAATCTGGATAGTGGTCATTCTTTTTCTAGTTGACCTCCCCCTTCCCTGGTATTTAGTTAAGCCAGAATCTTGGAATGGTTATGAATATTATCTGGGATATTCTGCAGTATGGTAGAGTTTGACACAATTAGTATAATGTCATCTTCAAACAGGAGCATCTGGAATACCTTAGCATAGGGAATCCTTCCTTGACTTGGGCTCTGAATTATATCCCCTCTGTGATGGTGGTGTCTCTGTTTTATTTTGTTTCCCTGTTTTTGCCTTAATATTAATGATCAGTGGGCTGTTGAACAAGCACTCTACCCAATACTTCTTTCTCCCTCCTCCATGCCTTTTCATGGTTCAAGAAATCTGGTGTGATTTTGAAGTATGTATGACTGACACTTTGTTGGAGCAGAGCCCTTAAAGTGGCATTTTGCTAGAATTGGAAACAGAATAGATTGATATCCATTGATGGGGGAATAGCTAAACAAATTGCAGTCCATGAAAGTGGTGCAATATTACTGTACTGTAAGAAGTGGTGAATGGGATGAATATAAAGAAGCATGGAAAGATTTATAGGATCTGATGCAGAGTTAAGTAAGCAGAGCTAAGAAACCAATATCAACAATTACAATGTTATAAATTGAAAGAGCAACTACAGAATATTCAGAAGTAAAGTTTGCAACATTACAAAGAAAGGCTACAAAGAAAAGATAGAATATACTTCCACCTCATTCTTTTGTAGATGTGAAATGTCCACAGGTATGGCACATTGTATATTATTTCAGGTATTTTGATGTATTGAGTTTTGCTGATATTTTTGTCTTTTCCTCCCATTTCCTTCTTTAAAAATTACTCATTTTTATATGAGATGGTTGTCTGGAGGGGGGCATGTTAAAACCAAAAGATATCAGTAGTGTTTATCTTAAAAATGGGCATTTTGCTCTACTAAATCAGTTTTTTATGTGGTCAAACATTGTAAGCACAATGGGATCTTGTTTCCTCTATATCTTTCAGTTATTTGTGTAAAGATGTATTCTATTACTGTATAGTATTCCTTTAAAAAACTTTTCTATTCCTTTTAAATACCTTTATCAAGGATAATCTTGATAAATCTGTATTATATTAAAATAGATAAATGATCTCCTCAGTTTTGATATTCTTTCCAGTGATGGACATCATAGCCTATCCGTATTTGTCCTCATGGAGCTCTTAAGTTCTCTCATAAGTTTGCCATGAGGGAGCTACCCAGTGTGCTGGAGACCTTCCTTGACATTGAGAAAATACCAAATGGAGTATTTGTAATATTTCTCTGTTATCTGTCATCCTCAGCATAGAAGCAGCCCATCTTCTTTAAGCCTCAAACATAGCCTGATGACCTCTTCCACTTACGTTCTTTGAAATGTTACATTGGTTATAAGATACCATCTGCTCATGCCCACCATTGCATTGCCTTCTGTGTAGTAATCATTTTCAATCCTTTGATGATTGTTGTGTTGCATATTCAGCAGTCGTACAACAATGGTAAAGCATTAGTGCCAAAATGATGGGTTGTTGTTTCAGAGAGAAATTTGGGATCATTAAAGGAGCTTTGTAATTTCCTCATGGCAATCCAAACCTGTTGTCTTCCTCCTGTTTAATTTGCAATTGATATTTCTTAGTATATATCATCTCTACCTTCATAAATGATCAAAAGATGTAGACAATACAGTCTTCATTGTTTTTTAAAATATTTTATTCAGTAGAATCCATTGCAAAACAGTGTCTTCTACATCATATGTGAAAATCATTCAAGATTTCTCAGAAGAAAAATGAATGACTTTCAGATTACAAATATTAGGTGAGTCCAAAACATGAAGATAAGTCGAACATGTTCACCACTATAGTGGAGGATATACAATTCTCAGTCCACGTGGATTGCTCAAGAATATATAACGTGATCCTCCCAGAAGACAATGTGCTGACTGCAGCAAGCTCTGGAATGTTGTAGTCTCCTGAGAGAGATCCTTAGGCATTCCAAAGTGTTTGTTCTAATTATTCACACAGGAAAAATCAGGGGGACAAAAATGTCTATTGCCCAGATTATTACATGCATTTGTATGGCAAGAAACGTCATATGATTGGCTGGGATTCATTCATGTCCTTAGACCTAATATAAAAATAGCAAATGATTCAGTCGTTGGGGAACACAGACTTGCAGCTATTTGTTGGGACTTTTCAGAAGGGCACTACAATAGAATCAAAGTCTTAGTGTTGGCAGGGATCTTCAGTCATCTAGTTCAAACCTTACCTAAGTAGAAACCCCTTTTAAGGCACTCCTTTCAGATAATTGTGCTGCTTCTCTGTGAAGACCTCCAGTGATGCAGATTCACTTTCCCACCTCCAGCAACTCATTCCTCTTGTGACAGCTTTTAATTGTTGGGAAATTCACCTTATTCCAGGTTAGTTTCTGTCTTTCAGCAACTTCTACCCTTTGCTACTAATACTGCCTTCTAGGGCCAAGCAAAGCAAGCCTAATCCGTTTCCCATGAATATTTGATGTCTGCCTCTGGTCTTCTCTATAGATGAAAGTTTGTTTCTTTCCTTCTTTCTTTTTTGTTCTCATGAACCCCTTTGACCAAGTGATGAAGCCTGTGTACCCCTTCTCAGAATAATCTTTATAAATACTTAAAATAAAATAAGCTAGGATTGCAAAGGAAACTGATTCTGTTGAAATATAGTTGTCAAAATATAAGTTTAAAAAAAAAACATTCATTCATCTCTTGAAATTTATCCATAGATCACTCCCACTTTGTGAGGAGGTTATAGAGTACAAAACATTTGTTAATTGATTTTATCTGGTCCTTCAGCTAATTTTCAAAGGACATGATATCAAGTAGAATAAAATTACCAAAGTGGGGGAGTGAGCCACCTTATGCTAATTGGAGATAATAAAGGTGAATGAATGAATGAACAAATTTAGGTCAATTGGATTGCTCAGAGTCCCCTGATTGATTTCTAAGGACTCTGAGTTCCCTCCTACTTTATTTCCCCTCACCTGTTTTTGGACATTAATATAAATTTATAAAAATGAAACGCTAGAAGATAGCTCCTAGGTCTTCTCCAAAATCTACCTTTTCTTCTTTTTACAACTTCTCCCTTCAATCCCCATTTCCCATTGAGAAAGAAAAAAAGCAAAACCCCTGTTACAAATAATGTATGATCAGACATACAGGACCACATAGGTCCTGTCCAGAAAACGTTCCAGTTTGTACTTTGAGTTCATCATGCACTTCACAGTCAAGAGATGGGTGATATATTCCATCATGAGTCCTGTGAAATCCTAGTTGTTCATTGCGTTCATCAGAGTTTCTAAGTTTCTCAGAGTTGTTTGCCTTCACAACATTGGTATTACATAAAATTTTCTCTGAGTTCTGCTTACTTTATCTGCATTAGTGCATGTAAGTCTTTCTAGGCATCTATGAAACATCCTCCATCATTATTTCTTACAGTGCAATAGAACTCCATCACATTTATATAGCATACCTATATACCCAGTTGATAGGTACCTCTTCAGTTTTCAGTTTTTTTGCCACCACAAAAAGAGCTACTATAAATATTCTTGTATATCCTTAAAATTTGTTGCATTTAAGACCCCTTAAATCTGCCATTCCTCTCATTCTTTTCTCTCCTTTTTCCTCTTTCCCTCCTGCTCCTCTGTTGAGTGAGATCTTTCTATATCTGTGTTTATTTTTTCTTTTGACCATTTCAGAGGTTTAAAGGTCACCTGCTTGTTCTCCTTACCTCTGGTAAGATCATCAAAACGTAGCTGAACCACTCCTAGGCCTTCCGTTTAATTAGATTTTTTTTTTTATGACCCCAGATGATTATAGGGTTAGAATGTGAAGAATTTATTCTTCTTTGTTCAGTTGTGTCTGACTCTTCATGACCCCATGGATTCTGCTGTCTGTGATATTTTCTTGGCAAGGATATTGGAGTGGTTTGCCTGCCATTTCCTTTTCCAGTAGATTAAGACAAAGGTTAAGTGACTTGCTCTGGGTCACACCGCTAGTAGTAAGTGTCTGGTTGTGAACTGATGTCTTGCTGACTCCAGCACTCTAGCCACCGAGTTACCCAATTGTATCCTTTAGACTGTTAGGATTGTTTACTCATGTTTACCTTTTTTTATTTCTTCTTGATTTTTGTGTTTGCATTTGAAGTTTCTGTGCAGCTCTAGCCTTTTCATCAGGGATGCTTGGAAATCTTTCTCATTGAAGGCAATTTTTTTTTTCTCTTTTAGGACTCAGTAGTGTTTTTGTTTTTTGGTGGTGGGGGGCAAATTATTTTTGGTTGTAAGCTTATATCTCTTTGACTTTTGGAATATTATATTCCAAACACCGTGTTCCTTTTTAATAGCAGCTATTAAATCATATGTTATCCTGACTGGCTTCTTGGTATTTGAATTTGGAAAGCTGTTGCTTTGAGTGTTTTTTTCTTGAGTTGGAAGCTCAGATTTTTGGCTCTTAGGAGTTTTCATTTGGAAGTTTCTTTCAGATGACTGATGAATTCTTTTCTATTTCTAATTGCTCTTTGATTCCAAGAGATCTGGGCAGATTTTTTTTTTCTGTCTTGATATGTCTAGGCTTTTTGAATTTTAATTCTGGCTTAACTATGTTGATGGTTCTTAAATTATTTCTTCTTGATCTGTTTTCAAGATCAGTTATTTTTGCTGTAAGATACTTTAGAATTCTTCTATTTCTTTAGTCTTTTTACCTTAAAAAAAAATCATGTTTCAAACCTTCTAAATGATCCATTCTGATTTTTAGGGCAAAAATTTGAACCTCGTGTCATGTTGTTAATTCTCTCATTTCATTTATACAAAACATTTTTAAACTCTTAAAAAATATATTTTTGCTTCATCTCTTCCAGGAATTCTAGTTGAACTTGTGCTCAAGGTCTGTTTTTTTGGAGGCATTGTTTATAAGTGATATCCTTTTCTTTTGGGTTAGTGTTTTGAGTTTCCCTGTCACCATGGTAGTATTCCTTCTTCCAGCCTACTTCCTAACTTCTGGCTGTATGTTAGGTCCCATCTCTATACACTTCTAGAAGGTATGTTTGGGCTCACCTTGTGTTCTGTTGCGTCTTTTGGGGGAGTATTGAATATTATATTATTAAAGGATCCCTAGGACAGTTCAGGCTAGGGATCTGCAAGCTTTCAGTGCTTCCCAAATGATCCCGGTCAAAGTCTGATTGGTGTCCTGTTAGTTTGAGCCGGACCCCTGCAACCTGCCAGAGAATTTCCAGCACCTGCAAAAATGCAAATCCTTCAGCAAAACCGACTGTGTGAAATTCCTTTAGGGCAGGCCTGCACAACATAGATCAGCTTTGCCCACCAAAGGATTTCTGGTGACCCATGAAAAGTGTAGAGAATGCAAAATAAGCCTGCACAACATCCAATTCCTGGGCCACTTTGGTGAGATGCAAGCAGATCCATAGGCCATATGTTAGGAGCTCTACAGTTCCTAACCTGAGTTAGGTTGGAGCAATATATTTGTGGGCTTTGGTTGGACTTCCGGTAGACTCTTCTGGGACATAACCACGATTAGCCAGCTGGAAAGCCCTGCTGATTCAGTGGGACAAAACTGTAAGTCCTCATTTTTGTCTGGAATTCCTGCCCTTTTTACCTCTGCTAATGGCTTCAAATTGGTCTGGAAGCTGAAACTGAGACCCTATTCCCCTCCTGGGGTTAGAACCGTATGCTTCCTGCTTCTGAACCTGATTCTTGCTTTACACTGTTCCTGGGACTTCTCCTTACTTTGCAAGGTCACCCCTCAGTGCAAGTCTTTTCTTCAGTCATCCCTGTGTCTGTGATCTGATATTGTGTATGAGCAATTATGTTTGGCACTTATTCCTACATCCTGTACAAATTTAGGCCCCATTTTGCTGGGTTTGGCATCTTTTCTTGCCCTGGTACGTATCTTCTCCCTGCCCAGGAATGCTCTGGTAGCTTATTCCTGGCTAGCCCTTTTACCCAGTATACTCAGACCTCTCTTGTTTGTCTCCCTGTGCTGATCTGAGTTGGGATTTCCTGATCAGAACATGGTCTGGTGTGTTTTCTAGATCTTATTGGAGGAGTTGTGGGGTAGAGTTCAGCTATGCTTCTTGCTACTTTGCCCCCAGCCACTTTTTCCAATCAATCAACAAGTATGTATTAAGCACTTACTCTGTATTTTCCACTGTGCTAGACCCTATAGATAAAAGGATGTAAGTGAAATGGTTCTTGCTTTCAAGAAACTGGCATTCTGGGGAGAGTTTTTTAGTCAGTTCTCTTAAACACCTCGGGATCATTCTTATCTTCTTATTAGGATCGGGTAGAGGGTGGCAAGATGGCACAGTATATAGAGTTCTGGACCTGCAATAAAGGACACCTCAGTTCAGATCCATCCTCAGGTATTTAGTGGCTGTGTTTATCCAGGACAAGTTATCTGAAAAAATGGGAATAATTGCACCTACCTCATGGATTTATTGTCGGGAACCAAATGAGATAATATTTATAAAGTGCTTAGCACAGTGCCTGGCACATAGTAGGTGCTTAATAAATGTTGTTTTCTTTCCTTTCTCTTGTCTTCCTTCATGTTGTGTATCTTTTGCCTGCTTCAACCTTCTTGAAATCTTCCTATGCAAATACTTAACTATTGTTCAAGTTCTGACTATCCCCTGTCATTCCAGCCTGTACAGATCAGTCTTTTATGCTCTTGTAAGGCAACTTTTCCCAGACTATTTATGCTTGTGCTTACTTTACTGGATACTATATTACATTACTATTTAACTCTTGATGCCTTGAGGCTATCTTTTTGAACTATAACTATTGTATTGCACCATAACATAATGGTGCCTTTAGGCTACTGAGGGCTGTTTGCTTCTACATTAGCAGCCTGAGACTTCTATGCTTTTATTTTAATTGGTTAGTGAATGAAATTATTTGTAATCTTAAGAAATTCTTTTCTGTCTTTCTTTCATTGCCAGACTGGCATTCCTGATATTTATTTTTTAAGTTTCATATCCAGTACACAAAAGAGGCTAAAACTTTTCTTGAATTGTATGGAATAATTTGCATTTAAGTCATATGATAGTTCACAACGGAAGACTGTGAGAGTAGTTTGTGAAAATCACTTTTTCTTTTTCTAGACTTGGTACTTTTCATTGACACCGTTGATATGGTGCAGTTGAAGCTTCTGGTCAGCTATACTTATTTCTACTTTGCCCAAAATGGCTTTTTGTGACCACATGACACTACTGATAGCCCTTTGTTCTTAGCTGCACTAGACTTTGCTTTTAAAGTTGGGCATGTTTTTCGTCTGAATCGTCATCTTAAGTATTTATACAGTGGGAAACCTTGTAAAAGTGTGCTTCACTTTTCAACAATAAACTTACTCCTTATGTTGAGCAGAACATGATTATCTGCTTTACAAAATGATTTTCAGTAAGCTTCATTCCCCCATTGAGCCTCAAGTGATTGCTCACTGGTTTTCCAGAACACACAGGACATAGCTGAGTTAGGTTTCCAGAAACAGCCTTAAAGGTTTCGGGAACATTCTGAAGATCTTCCATCATGTATTCAAGAGAAAGAAGGATATAGGCAAAACCTGTCCATGCTATTTCTTTTGTAGTGACCATTTTCACTGTCCAGTTTTTTCAGAAAAAAAAATTTCAGAAAAACAAATAAGTTTACGTGTTGAAATAAAGTTGTATTACAAATTGGGGGTTAAATATTTATATTACTGATGGTTCAGACTACTAGAATGCTTTCTTACTCAACATAGCTCACAGATATTTCATATAGTCCAGCAGGTGATTTGCCCTCTTTCTTTGGATTCTATAATTCAGCGTTAATCTGCTTCTTCTCTAATGCCTATGTTCTTCCTACATCTTTTTCTCCCTTTAGCCCATGTTTTTTCATTCCTTATTCCCTCTCCTCTTTGCGTGATGGTAGCTGGATGGGACATTAACAATATAAAACTTAAAGATGCAATTAATTATGGTTGATCTATTGGAAAACAAGCTGAAATGATGTAGTTCTTTATTTATTTATTTTTTAAGGAAGCAAAATGGTAAATCCTAGGAACTCTAGTTCTAGGCCAAAGATTATCTGCCTTGGGTAGGTTTGTTGGTCAGGTAACACAGTTTCAGCAAACAAAGCCATCAGGAGTTTTTTTTAACAAGGAAGCCAGTAAAGTAAAAAGTAAATATAAGGGTGGTTTTCTAGACTTGATAAATTATCCTTTAATGGCCCAGTAGCCTCCCATTGAACCAACAGTTAAAATGAAATTTAGGAAGAAGTTTCACTACAGAGATAATAATTTACTTATTGATAGCATTAAGTCTGTTACACTTTACCCAAAGGAAAGATATATTTACATTTTGGGGAATGTTGTATCTGAGAGGTATAAAAGAATGATGTTAGTTAGTTATTGGTATGGTAAAGTGCTTTTTCATCTGGGAAAGCTTTCAGGTAACAGCACTTTTAGTTAATGATCTGAAGACTAGAAGTGATGTAGCCTTTTCCTCTATTTAAAAGAAGAGTACTGTGAGAATTTCACTGATCTCACTACAAAAAAAAGTCAAAAGTTATTTGTTCTTTTTTTTCTAAAGGTGCTGTTTAAGTTTTTATTCATTCTTGCGGCTTTGCTCAATTATCACAGTTTTTTAACATTCTGTTGAAAATGTAATTTTCTCATGTATCTTGTAGGTAACTTTATCTAATCAAGATTATGTCTACTGTCAATAAAATTCTTTTACTTTCTGCTTTTCAATTCATTTTCTAGAATGAGTTGATTAGAAAATACATATTTATATATAGAGCAAAATTATTCATTTGATGTAGTTGTTTAAATTTTGAGTAATCACTCAAGCCACTTGATATTCAGCAGAATACCACACCATATTTATTTTAATGAGGATACTAGGAAAGGTTTGGATTTGGAATTGTATTACTTGAGTTTAAGTCTCAGCCCTGCCACTTAAGTGCCTCCATGTCTGACTAACCAGCTGCTTAGAGCCAAAGTTCTTTTATTTATAAAATGAGGAAATTGGTACATAAGACCTTGAAAGTCTTTTCTAGTTCTAGATTTATGATCCTTTGATGTATGGGTGCAGGGCATGTTATTGGAAGACAGCTTTAAGGCAGGTTTTTGCTTTGTAAAATCATTTTTTCATATTCAACAAATAATCATAGATCTTGTTTTCTCTATATTCTTAAGTCATTTATGTGCTTATCAAGAAGTACGGTACAGAATATTGCTTGCTCAAGCCTGGCTGTTTGTTTCCCTACTAATTCTTCAGTGAGGATTGTGTGAGCGTGTGTGTGTGTGTGTGTGTGTGTGTGTGTGTGTGTGTGTGTGCCTGCACACATGCACAAACTCATGTCCTACATGTAGATCTGTCTCTTAAAGATTTTGTAAAGATGAAAACCTGTCATATAGGTCATTATCTTATAGTCTTTGTTCCCTGTATTAATAAGGTGAGGCGTTGGTGTTTTTTTTCCCCACACCTTCCTCAGATAACTTGGGAAATTGATCCCTCAACACCCTTATAATTGTTGCCTCCAGCGAGGATCTGCTTTCTATATACTTGGTCCAGTCAGATTTCTTATTCTCACCTTGTTCTCTTTAATACCTTCTCTAAATATATCTTAAATTTTGAGTTTGGAGTTAGAGTCCCAATGGGTTAATCTTCCTGTTCTTGATAATGAAAAGTTTGTCGTAAAAAGTCTTGGCATTACTTTTCCATTCTTCTTTTGTTGTATTTATATTTTTATCCCTTAAGTGCTCTTTGCTTAGTTGTGCTTCTTGCCAAGCTTTTTAAAAATTTATATCCTCTATTACTTCCTTTTGCTTTATGAGGGGATAATATTAGTAATCCTCATCATTATACTTCATATGATTTTGCAGACATGTTTATATTCTAAATTGGCATTGTCTTTGGCTATTACCCATCACCTCTTACCAGGTAGGTCCATGGTTTTTGATTAGGACCCTTTATAGACCCTTTGACAATTGATTTGCCTCAGTTCAACTTCCATGTAAAGTTATTATAGCAAGTGTTGGTGTAATTTCTAATGCTTATTACCCAGTTTTCATTATTGTTATTCTTTATCATTATCAATTGCTTGAGTTTAGGATCAAAACAAAAAACATTTTTGTAGTACTAGCAAAGAATGGAAAACAAAGCAGATGTCTATCTGTTGAGGAATGGCTAAGCAAATTGTAGCATGTCAGTGTAATAGAATATTATTTTGAATTGATTTACATGCCATATCTTTTTCTCATTATTTTTTCTTCTGACTTCTTACTAGTTCTGATCTTTTCTTGAAAAAGTTCATGGGGCTAATATAGGTGATTAATTGATGACCTCTGCATCATTAATAACTCCTTTCTTGTCTGTCAAAATTCAGTCAATTTTACTTTGTTGTGTATGATGTTGTTTGGCATTTGCCATGATCACACTTATTAATTCTTTTCCCAGAAATATATATATTTGTCTAGTTGGTGGTCAGCCGGGGAAAAAATGGTGCCATCTGTGAATGTTTCCACACTCATCAAAGTGTGTGTTCGTTCTTCCTTGCCGAGGAAGACCATGCCATCAGAGAAATAATGACATGACTTGCACTTGACTTTGTTTTGAGTGAGGGAGGGCTGTGCAGTTCACCAGCCTCACTTCTTCTCCAGAACCATCTGAATCCAATGACCAGATATTCATCAAGATGACTGGAGATGAACCAGAATGAGGCAATTGGGTTGAGTGACTTGCCCAAGGTCACACAGCTAGTGAGTGTCAAGTGTCTGAGGTGAGATTTGAACTCAGGTCCTCCTGACTCCTGCACTGGGGCTCTATCTACTGCACCACCTAGTTGCCCCACTCATCAAAGTGGGACAGTATTCAGCCCTATTCTTGGATATGGTCTTTCCAAAGCCCTATGCTTATCTAAAACCATAGGCAGAAAAAGAGAAGCTGGCAGCAGAACAAAAAAAGGAGGAAGAATTGAAGCAGAAATTGGAAGAAGCCCGAAGTGACACTATATTGAAATAAAAGATTTGCTATGTTTTCCTCTGTAAGAGTTGTGATCTAATAAAGCTTTCTATTACCTATATTTATGATGTAGAGATGTGAGGCTTTTGTGTAATATACAAGTCTGCCGGCTTCTCCTATTCCTTCTTTCTGAAGCATGCTTTCTGATATTTCTCACTTTACTCACCAGTTCTTACCTTTGGATTGTAGTCATCAAGTCTAACTTGGTTTGATTTGGAGGGTCTTATTGAGTTTTTAGTAGAAATTTTCTACCTCATCATCATCTGAATCAGAATTTGGTGCACAAAGTGTAATTATTTTTATGATCATATTTTTGTAAATATATATCATGAATTCAGCAATACAAGATGATACAAAACAATATGAATTTCCCATGCCTTTGGATGAATGAAGAAAGTAACTCCACCAATTCCTTTCTTTGCTTAAGATGTACTTGTGAACCAACTTGCCATTTTACCTACACCTTCCTTCTTCTTGTTACATTTATAATAATAGCTAGCATTTATATATAATTTTAAAGTTTGCAAAGCACTTTACAAATATTATCACCTTTTTTTTTCCCTTAGAAGAACCCTGAGAAGTAGGAACTTATTCTCCTTTTACATATGAGGGAACTGAGACAGAAGTGAAGTGACTTTCCTGGGGCAGTAAATTTCACTTAGCTGCATTTGTAGTGGGAATGTCAAGACTAATAAAGTATGATTTAGCCCCTCCAGTAGTATATCCTTTCTTTGTTTATTTGACACAGATTTCACATTTAGAGCACTAATGATCAAATTAAAGTTTATAAAAAATAGTCCAAAAAAGATGTGATTCTTAATGATCTTTGCTCCCTTTTCTTTCACTCTGTCATTACTGAAGTAAAAAGGGCACGCATGATAACAAGGATCATTTGTATTTTTCTTTGTTTTTTGTGTTGCCCATGGCCAAGGAATTCATCATCAAGTAACTGGCTCTTGATGAGCCTCTTTATATAGAAGGGGAGAAGGGAAAGGAACAAACATTTATTAAGTGCCCACTCTGTGCCAGACACAATGACAGGCACATTATAGATCTTACCCCACTGACTCACAAGCTCGAGATAGATAGTATTATATCCTCATTTCATAGTTGAGGGAGATGAGGGCAGATAGAGGTTAAGTGACTTGCTCAGAATCATAGCTAGTGAGTATCTGAGTCTGGATTTGAATTGTTGTCTTCCTGATTTCAGGCACCATATTCTGTATGCTAGGTGCCCAGATTTTGCTAGATTGATCCTCAGAAAGCTGTCTCTCTGTTGCCAGGACTGCTTTTAAGCCTTTGACAGCAAGGTTGAACTTCTCAGAGCTTGTACTTTGCAGGTCTACTATTTCAGAACCCCAGGTCATTATAGGGCGTTGAGATGGTACTTGGTAGAGGTAGATGTATAAGTTGTCCAAATCAATTTCTTTCCAAATTATCAACTAGTTTTTCCAAGTATATTAAATAGGGAACTAATGTTTTTACCTTTTAACTTTTATAGGTTTGTTGTAAAACTTACCTTTATGTGTTTAGTTGGATGTTTCACATATTTATTGTTTTTTATTCTAGCTATTTGTTTACCCATCCTCTGAGAATTTTTTTTATTATAACTAAGAAGTGGGCTGATTCTCAGACTTTTGATGTTTCTTTTTAAAAATGTTTTCTTGTTCTCTATAACTATTAAATAAGCACAAAAATTACCTTTTTGACATAATCTTATATCCTATAATTTTGCCAGATTCATTTGTTATCACAATTTTTGATTAAAGTTATTGGTTGGAATTCTTAACATATGTCACCGTCAAATGATATTTTTATCTCTTCATTTCCATTGTTTCCAAGGCTTTTTTATTACATTTGCTAGAATTCTCAATATTATGTCAAACAAAGATGGTTAAAATGGGCATCCTCATTCAATTCATCTTTGTAACAAGAATGCTTCTTATTTTTCTCTAATTCATAGAATGTTGTCTCTTGGATTTCCAGTTAATATTTTTTATTGTGTTGAGCAAACAGTTATATATTTTCTTTTCCTTTTATGGAACTTTAAAAAATAGAATCATAAGATGTAAAATTGGAAGGGACCTTAAGACTACAACCCCTTCATTTTATAGATGAAAAAATTGAGGCGCAGATGGATTAAGTAATTGTTCAAAATTAAGAAGTAGGATTTGAACCTAGGTACTCTGACTACAAATGCAGTGTCCTTCACTGCTGTTATTTTGCTTTTTAACATTGACAGTTTTTCTGAGATTTGGATCAGTCTTACATGTCTGGTAGATGATCATTTGTTTTTCCTTTTCCCCAATACCTAGCAAAGTGCCTGGCACACAGTAGGCACTTAATAAATACTTGTTGATCTTTTGTTTTGGTTTTTCCCATGGTTTCTCCTCTTCATTTTAATTCTTCTATGCAACGTGACTAATGTGAAAATGTGTTTAATAAAAATGCATATATAGAACCCATATAAGATTGCATGCCATTTTGGGGAGGGAGGAGGAAAAATTAAAACTTATGGAAGTGATTGTTGAACACTGAAAACAAATAGATTAATTAAAAAAAGAATGTTAAAAAATAAAATTATCCGATAAAAAAAAGTACTTGTTGAATTCAATTTAATCTTGTGTGATTGTGATGAAATTTTAATATCTCTGTATTTTATTTGCTAATACTTTGTTTAGAATTTTTACATCTACGTGCATTAGAGAAATTGGTCCACAGTTTTTTTTAAAGTCCTTTACAATCTGAGTCCACTTTAACTTTCCAGTATTAGTGCACATATTCTCCTATAAGCACTCTGCATTCTAACCGAATTGAGCTTCTTATTCCTCACACTTGACTTTTTGTCTCCCAAGCGTTTTTTGAGCTGTCCCTCATGCATGGAATTATTTTCCCTCTTTGCCTCTGCTTCACAGAATCCCTAATTCCTTCAAAGCTTAGTTGAAGGTTCCACTTTTTATAGGAATCCTCTCTTGATTCCCCCAGTTGATATGGAAATTACTATGTATTTATTCTGTATCTAATTTTCAATACGTTTGTAGTCCTTCCCCATCCAGCTACTCATAGAATGAATTTAAGCTCTTTGGAGGTATGGTGTACATTTTTTGTCTTTGTTTTTCTAGTGCTTAGACACTTAATCAGTGCTTGTTGATTTGAATGTAATACTTTTCTCAGTTGTACTATATTACAACTTTTTTTTTTAGACCTATCTGACAGTTGACTTATATCATCAGCTCTTATTAAACTAGAGATGAAAGTATTCCAAATGAGAAAAATGTTTGTCCTTCTTCCCATCAATCAGTTTGCCATTGGGTTCTTTAACTTTCATTGTTCTCTCTATTATAACATATTTGCTTCAGTGGAAGCATTAATGACTACTGTACTCTTTGAAGCCAGCTGTTTACTTAGTCTTAAATTCGTGTACTTATATGTCAGGTAACCCACATCTCTTCATCATCTCCACAAGAAGAGCAAGAGCTAAGTTATCAGGAAACTTTGCTGAACTCTTGTCAAACTCTATTTAAATTTTGCCCTGATCTGTTAGTTTACTCATCCTGTCATAAAAGGAAATGTTTGATCTAGCATGATGTATTCTTGTTGAAGCTACACTGGTTCTTTGATAACTCCTTTTTTAGAAGCTTAGTCTCTTTAATATGTTCTGGAATTTTGTTAGGAATTTAAGTCAGGCACATTGGTTTATAGGTGCTATTCTGTTCCCCTTTTTGAAAATTGGGACAATAATAGGTCCTTCTCCAGCCCTTCTATACGTACTTTTCTGTTCTCCATGGTCCTTGATGTTGTGTCATCTTCATATGTCTCTTCTGGATATACTTTATCTAGTTTAACTGCTTTTTTTCTAGTGACATTTCTGCTTCCCCTATAAACTAATTTAGTATTGTACACTAGGGAACATATATGGTGGCACCACTGTCCTTGATGGTTAAATTTTTTTCTTTCAAAAAAAATCTTTGTGAAACTTTTTTATCTGGTTGTTCATTGCCCAGTTTCATCCTTAAATGAACTTGGGATGATCGCTTAGTTGTGTCTCTTGCCAAAATTGTTGTCCCCCAACACTACTTCTTGCTGTTCCTTTTCTAAAAACAAGCATGCTTACAGACCAGTGTTGTTCTTGGGTATCTTGTCTCTCCATTTGCATTTGACAAGTAAGTCAAATATTTTTTCACTAAAGCAATTTTAGGCTCTTTTAATCCTTTCATTACTCTCCCCTTGGTATCAAACCATTTCTTCTCAGTTAAAATACATATAATTTCATTTTCCATGATTATCTCATACTTGCCAAGTATAGTGCCTTCTTTTTCTTTTCTCAAAGTATTCATAATATATATATGCATATGTGTATATATTATATGCATTATACATTTGTATATGAAAATACAAATGATGTATGTGTATAATATTAAAGTCTGTGTAAAGAGAGAGAGAGAGATCTGTATAGTCTGTAAAACTTTATCTTCATCTTCTCTTATTCTTTGTTACAAAATAGTTTTCCAAAATTTTTTGACCATTATTGACTTCTCACGTTTGCCTTGGAAGTATTAAGTAAATTACAATTTTTCATATTTAATTCATTAAGACAGTCTTATGTTTTCCATAGAATTTCTCTTCTTTATTCTGTGCTACAAATACTGACATGTAATCAGCAGTTATTTGCCTGCTGGGTTTCCTTTTTTTCAGATCCCTATAAACAATGATATACAAGATGACCTTATGTCTCATTAGATGGTCTTTCTTGGATGCATGGTAATCCAACTTCTTTTACTTGCCTCTCCAAGGAGAACCTGTGAGCCATCCTTCCATTTAGTTGCCACTTTCTTTCTCAGTAGTAATTTTACCTAAATACTTAAACAGCCACAGTAGCTGTAACACTTGTAAACTCACTTCATTCAATTAGAGAAAAATGGTAGTGAAATAAGAATTAATAATAGGTATGAATTTGATAATTGCAAACGTGTGGGTTGAGTATTCATTTGGCAGATTTCTTTGCAAGGAATTAGATGGGAAAATGCCCTTTGGAGGGGAGAGGGGGATGGACAGAGGCAGTTTGGGTTAAATGAGTTCCCCAAGGTCACATAGCTAATAAGTGTCTGAGGCTGGATTTAAATTCAGGTCCTCCTGATTCCTGAATTGGTGTTCTGTCCACTGCATCATCTAGGGAAAATGCATGCCCTTTGTGGAGACTTTTGGTTGTATTGCATTTGGAACATGTTTTTGTGGTGGACTGCTGTAAAAACATAATGAATGATAATAGAAAAATACTCATTTTGCAAATATTCTTTACATTTAACTTTTTAGGAATGTATTAAGTAGTTGTAACATTAGCTATTTATATAAATCAGGTGGCATATGGGCCTAGGCCTTAAGTATTTTAGCCCCTAGATCTGTGATTCCATGATTTTTTGAGAAAGATTGATGTATCTTTCTAATGGTTATGATTCAAATCACTTCTTAGATCAGGCTTTAGTGTTAATGTTTTTAGTATCATGGACCCCTTTGGTAGTCTGGTAAAAGCCTGGGGACCACTTACCGGAATAGTGTTTTTAAAGGTATAAAATGAAATACATATATACATAACAAAATTTGTTCAGATATAGTTATTAAAATATTAAAACAACAGGTTGAGAACCCCTGCCTTAGATAATAAAAGTATAATAGGATTATTTTTAAACACTTGTAACTCATGCATAATAAATATCAACTGATAAGAAAAAGTCTTATGATAAATACTATTTTTGTCAAACAAAGTTCATAATTGAGGAGAATTCTAAATATGAGCTGTACTTTTAGGTTAAAGGCATTACTTGTGAATTTCAGTTTTCTAAGATGAATGGATTTTTTATAACCTAGTTTAAATCTGTTTCAAATATGTATTGAATACTTTTCCAAAGTTTCTTTATAGTCAAAAACATTGATTTTCATACTGGCTTAGCATGAAATGTTATGTGTGTGTATGTGTGTATATAGATACAGATATATATGTATATCTATATTATCTATCTATCTATCTATATATATATATATAGACTAGACTTCTCAATAGAGTTGTTTTTTTGTTTGTTTTCTTTTGACAAAAAGTATTTTTATTTTGACATCTGAATAAGTGTTGACTCCTCAGGACACAGACTTTGGCATCTTCTTCATCTTATTCATCAGCTTGTTGCACTGTGTCTTTCTCAGAAACATAGATGCCATCCAGAAATTTTCTGATATCCTTGTTTTTGACCGGTAGCCTGTTGGATCAGAGCAGCTGAGTTTGAAACAAGTTTAGTATCATTTCCTTCAAAAATTAGCTCTTCTTTTTGGGCTTGAGAAACAGCACAAGCAACACTTGGTCTCATGCGCACCCTGGATATATTTTTCACCCAAGAAATTTCTGATTTCAACAAGTGAGCCATTCTGTTGAATAACAACATTGACAGGGAGGTGAGCACACACAGACCTCATCTTGTAACGAAAACCCAGGGTAATGCCTTTGATCATGTTTTGTACATGACTACAGATTGTGCACATGTTTGGAAGTTCTTTTCGATTTCCCCATCACTTGTCCATCTGGAGCCTTTTTTTCTTCTTTCCAGAGAGGCTGAGCTCAACATTGATATGGTTGAAATCCCTACGAAGGATTCCTCTGGGCCCCTTAACTGTCTGACCCTTAAGAGAGATTTCAACATTTTCTAGGGTATCAACGGTCTGGTTGCTGAGAATGGTTTTCATTCTGCTGCTGGATGGGCTAAAGAGCTCAATAGAGTTTTTACTTTGGCTTTTAAGTCTGTGAAATCTAGAACTTAAGCTTAACTTTGGCCTAACTAGAGAGATATATGTAAAAAAATTTTAGAGCAAGAGCAACTGAATTTTTTTATTCCCTATTGTTTTGGTACATACACATCATACACATATGCAAACACATATTTGTTACAGAGCTTATAGTCTAATGACCAGGGTAATGAGTATCAAAAATGCTTTAACACCAGTAAACTGATTACAGTGCCAGAGATCCAGAATTGGCAAAATTAAATCTTGTTTATGAAGCTCTGTTTAAAGTCCTTAAAGTTGGAAACTAGCTCAGGGTCTGGTGAAAGCTCTTTTCTCAATGAATAGACTTAAGACTTAGTCTCAGTAGAGGATCTGGCACATAGTTTAATAAATATTTGTTGGCTTGGGGTCAGTGAACTCCAGTGGCTCCCAGTTACCTCAAGGATCAAATATAAAATTCTTTGGTTTTTAAAACCCTTCACAACCTAGGCCCTTCCTGTATTTCCAGTCTTCTCATTTCATTCTCCTTTATTCTACAGACAGTATCTAGCACTATAGCCACACACTCTAGTCTTTCAAATGTACATTTGTAATGACTGTCCTTGATGCCTGGAATGTTCTTCTTCCTCACTTCCAACTCCTGGCTTTCTTGATTTTTTTCAAGATTTAACTCAAGTTTCACTTTCTACAGGAAGCCTCTTTTGATACTCCCTATATGTAATATCTTTCCTCTGAGATTACCTTCCACTTATACTGTATGCATCTTGTTTGTACTTAGTTGCATGTTCTGTGCTCCATTAAAATATGACTTTCTTGAGATTGGGAACCATGTTTTCACCTTCTTCCTAGCACATAGAACAGTTCACTGTTAATAAACATTTGTTGACTGCTCTCCCACAAATTTGATAAAGATATCCCTCTTTCTCTCTCACGCGTACATGCGCGCGCGTGCGTGCGCACACACACACACTCATACACTTTATATAAGCTGTTAGTAAAAGTACAATACCCCAGAGACAAGCACAAGTCCTTGGGACATTCTATTGGGTTCAAGCAAAGGCTAGAAAGTGACTGCTTGGGGATGTGGCAGAAATCATTCTCATTCATGTAAGTTTGGATTGAATGACCTCTGAAATACTTTCTGACTGTGATTCTGTGGTGTATAAAACAATATTGTTGAGTCAAATGGTTTAGGAAGTCCCTTCTAGCCCTAAATATTATTAACTTAAGTTCGACTATAAATTCTCCTTCTAACCACAGTTCTCTTTATTCTAGGAAACCCTTACTTATGTCTGATGCATTCCAGAAACCCAGGAGACCTAGAGAAGAAATACCAGTACCTCATGTACAGAGAAATCTTAAGGGATAATACGAGTTATAATCAGCCATTAAATTCAGTAGTAATAGTGATCCCACTGGGATCTCTATCATTAGACCTATTGCCTTATCAGAACTATTAAGAATCAGTCACAATGTCTTTCCTTTGCCAGAAATATTATCAAATGATAGGACTATGAACTTAGTTTTTATTCTGTTTAGGAATTTTGGTCTTGCTTTTTTCCTATTTGAGGGGAGATTCAGAGGCAGTATGGCATAGTAGAAAAGCCAATCTTTGAACTCTAAGAGGATCTAGGTTCAAGTTTTGCTTCTGAAA
Organism: Potorous gilbertii; assembly: GCA_028658325.1. Classification (NCBI taxonomy): domain Eukaryota; kingdom Metazoa; phylum Chordata; class Mammalia; order Diprotodontia; family Potoroidae; genus Potorous; species Potorous gilbertii. The sequence goes on along the minus strand of CM053770.1, from coordinate 584,038,480 downwards.
CACAATATTTTGTGATTCTGGACAAGTTAGCTAATCTCCCAATCCTCTAGGCTACTGGTGTCAAAACTCAGATAGAAATAAAGGCCACTAAAAAGTACCTAAGGGATCCTTACAGGCCACATAATACACATATTGTGTATATACTTTTATAACAAGAGAGATAAAATTTCCACTTTTTTATTAACAAAATTCAAAATATGATAATAATTGAGCACATTTTTTGTAACACTAATGAAAATAGAATTCTCTTTTTTAATGAACAATATTTTGCTTAATTGGAGTTTGAAGTTAGTGGTATCATCAAAATAGATAAAGAATGTTCATCTGTTAATGCTGATCCGTAATTAGATATGACATATTTCATCTTCGAAAAATTATCTTTTCACACAGAATATGTACTGCCATTATAAATACGGATATCAGTCCTTGAACATATGATTTTAATTGAGCATATTCACCACTTGGAAGGTTTTTAAATAATTCTTTTAGACTCTTCTCTTGATATTTGTCTTTTAACATGTAATTAATATTGAAGTTAATCACTTCCAATTGAAGGTTAGGTGGAAGTGCCTCAGTTGCATAGTTAAATGAATTTTGAAGTATGGAAATTTATTTTGCACTTGAAATTGAGGTCTGAGAAACTCTGCTCACTGTTGTTTGAGCTTAGAAAATATATCTGTTGCAAATTTGTGTGGGAATGGAGATCTTCTTTTAACATTTGACAGCATAGGATGTGTGTACAGAGCACCCTGACATTACTTATAATTTAAACATTAGTTGTTGTCAAATTGACTTTTACCACGGTATGTTTTGCTTTGTAATCTTAGGTTGAATTAACTAAGAAAAACATCAAGACTGCCGCAAAAACTAATTTTCAGAGTGATTCACTGATCAGTAATGGTGGTTGAAGGTGATACTTCTGTTTCAGGAAAATTTCAGTCTTGGCCCTGAGCTGCAAAAGTTGTCATAAAACTTTTTTCTCTTTTCTTGTTTAGATGTGATGGGAATGTAAAAAGTTGCAGTCTAGTGATACACATGACACTCGAAGATGTTGAGTTATAATAGTATCATTGAAATTTTGCAGTGTACCTATAGCAGCAGTACAAAGTGATGAGAGTACTGCATGCAGTCTTTGTAGCAATTGCTCCATCTTGTCATTGTAGTATAAAAGCAGCCATAGACAGTACTAAGTGGATGAGCATTTCATGTTCCAATAAAACTGTGTAAAACCATTCTTAGCTCATGTGCTATTGAAAAACAGGTGCTGGCTGGATTTGGCCTCTGGGCTGTGGTTTGCCAACCTTTGTTCTTTATCAGTGAAATAACAGGTCCAATCCCTATCCCTGTATCCCTGAAGGTAAAGAGGTAAACAAACAAACAAAAGACAGACTTTGTCCCAGGATACAGAAGGTCAAGAATTATGAGTTCAGTTCAACTTAAAATGCATTCATTAAACTCTTCCTGTTCTAGGCACTGGGGGGGGGGGGGGTACAAAGAAACATACTCTGAAACAATCCCTGACCTAAAGTAGTTTACATTTTTCTGCTGGGGGAAGGTGGATACAATATTTATCAAGATTTATAAATGCAAAATATATACAAAGTCAATATATAATTTCAGAAGGAGAGAACACTTAACAGTTGGGGATGGGGGAAGACATCAGAATAAACTTTGTGAAAGATGTAGCAATTAAGCTGAGCCATGAAAGGAAATGGATTCTGAGAGACAGAGGAGAGTAACAAAGCCACAGAGCTGGGAAGTAGAGTATCACTTATGGGGGAATAATAGAATGTAGAAGAGGGGTGAAAGCACCACTGTGCGCTGTCCTTAAGAGGGAGAAACCTCATTTGTGGATTTGATGTTTTCAAAATCATCAGTGACTGCCGTTAAGGATAGGTTTACCAAACTGGCTGCTTTCTGAAGGGACCCCTTGTTTATGTGGCTAAGTGGTTTACTGGCCATGAAGTCTCCCAGCACCTGGATATTGGGAGACTCAATCAGTAGTAGTAGTTAAGGCAGCTAGGATCCCCAGTCATGTGTCAATCAATATAAAGCGTGGAGCTCCATCTTGAGGAAGAGATTATATGGTCAAAGCAGACTAGCAGCAAAACTGACTTGGTGCTAAGAAAGAGAATACTGGGAAAACTATCTGCCCAGGGTCAGGATTGGGCCTAGAACAGGCAGGTATCACAGGTGGGATAGAAGGAGGCATAGCTAAGATTAAAGGAGGGTATGAATAAGGGGAAAGTCACAAAATTTCAGAGCTGGAAAAGAGCCTCAGTGGCCATTTAGTCCTACCTGTGCCTTAAAAAGAACTTCACTGTATACCATCTTCAACAAGTCACCTTACAGTCTTTGCAGCTCACTCTCTTTTTTATTCTTTGCCATTTTTCTCTCTTAATTACATCATTCCATTTGCTGTTGAGGCTCCCATTCTCTAATTGGAAATGTATTCTTACATCTTTTGCCTCTGTCATCTTTCAAATCCAGTTCAAGCTCTGTCTGCTTTTGTGAAGTGTTCTCTAATAACTACCCTATATTGATTTTACTTATTATTTGTATTGCCCTTTATATAATATCTTTATTAACAGAGAAGATTATAACACAGTGCATTATATTATGTGCTTAATAAGTGTTTATGTAAAGAAATAATATCACATGTAACATGGTGCTGCATTTCATGATACTGGCTCCTTTGCCTAAGTGAGTCTAAGTTGTCTCCTATTGATACAGAGGCAACAGAACATCTGTAGTCCTTGACTGTATATTCCCTTGACTCCATGCTTTAACGCTATGTAGTTCTTCTCCCACCTGGCTCAGGCCAGCTTTAAGAGGCTTTGTTTTTTGAACCTGAGATAACATATATTCTTGGGAGACCAACACCACTGGCATGGTACTGTTAAGATTTTTTTCCCATACTACTTCTGCATATATTGAAGACATAACTATGATTTGAAGCTCCTTAAGGGCAAGGATGATGTCTTATCTTGATGTTTTTCTTGCACTAACCACAGTGATTTGCACATGGAAGACTTGATACTAGTTATATGGAGTTAAGAGAAAATTTATTCTCAATATATTCATTAGTTGGGATATTTCATTATACAGGCAGTTCCAAATTTAAAATTAATTCAGTTGTAGCTTTTTTTATAGATGAAAACTGTATTCTGAATTTCAAATAGCATCAATAATTAGGATCCTAGGCTAACCTATAAAAACATATTTATCCCATGATTTTACCAGAGATATGTCAGTAATGCTTCACTAAAATTTTATTCTAATGCCTCATCACAACATGGAGGTAAGCCTGGACTTAATCAGATCAGTGTTCTGTGGAATCTAAGCTCTTGTTGTATTCTCTAGATGGAGAGGAGAGGGTTTGGAGAGGCTTAGCCAGAAGTTAGTCTCCTCTGTGAGGACTTCTTTTGGCCACAGCTATTCATAAAGATCATCAGCTAAGGCACAGGTTATGATCTGTATTAGTGGAAGCAGGAATTGTAGCATTTAAATTAGAACTCTTTTAAGTATGGGAGCAAATACAGTACTAATTATACTGTGAGTGTGGTGAAGTTCTTTATGAAGAACTGATGTACAATGAGATGTTTCAGAGAGAAAACTCAACCTTCTAATTTCTTTCCCTTCAAAAAGGGTATTTATCATTCTAGGTAGACGTGATCTCTTAGTTCCCTCCCAGCTATAATATTCCAAGATTCTGTTATTTCTTTTTTTTAATCTTTTATTTCTAATAATCCCAGTGATTTTTTATGGTTTTTATTCACTTCCTATTTATATTTTGCTATTATTTACTTTATTTCACTTACATATAATCATGATAATAATTGAATGCCTTAAATTTTGTTATCCATCTCCTGTCTGTGTAGGTCAGCCATGTAATTGAACTTGAGGTATATAACTGATAACATAGGATTTTAAAATTTTTTGCATGTGATTTTCATTTAATGTCAAGTTAAGTGGAATTTTGAAACTGAAGCTCTTTATGATTATCACGATTGTCATTGTGATAGCAAGCTATTTTCTTATAAATAGGGAATATATAATTCTAGGAGACTTTATAGGAATCAGGGAGCATTGGAGAGTATGGTATATAATACTTTGTATTGGTGCCATTGTTATTTCATTACCATTTTTATGAAGATGACTGCCAAATCTGCATATTCCTTGAGTGTGAGTCACACAGCTGGACAACTCTATGTAGGTGCCTCACTGACACATGAAGCTTGCTATCTCTAAAACTCAATTACTTGTCTTACCCTGTAAACTTGCCTTTCCTTCTAACTTCTATGATTTTTAATTACATTTCCCTCAATTCCTAGATCTAAAAAATTGCCAAATCCTATGAATTCTACCTCTAAGGTATCTTCTTTCTACCTTCTCTTCCCCATTCACTCTGCCACTACTGTAGTTCAAGATATCAACTTACTTGGACTATTGTGATAATCTCTTCATTGGCCTTGCAAATATTTGACTTACTATGTCATTTTTTTTTCTGTTCAGAAATCTTCAGTGGTTCCCATTGTCTGTAGGATAAATGTAAATTCCTTAACCTGGCATTTATGGGTTGCTACAATCTGACTACATTCTGGGTTTTTTTGTTTTATTTTGTTTTTAGTGTTGTTTCCTATTGCTTCCTTCACATACTTTCTGTTCCAACCACATTTGCCTGCTTGTTCTCTGTCTCATCCTGTTTTATCTGTACTTTTATACAGGCCATTCCTCATACTTGGTTTTTATTTCTTTCCCATTTCCACCTACTGAAACCCATCTCTTTTCAAGTCCCATTTTAGGCACCACCTCTTCTATGAAACTTTTCCTGATGATCCCATACAGTCAAAAATGCCTTTCCTTTGTCCAGTTTTCCATTTACTTTAAAACAGTCTCTCCTTTATCTCAGTCACATTCTTGTGTCATATCCTCATAAATTGTATATTCTCTGAGGGCAGAACCCATCTTTGTGTCCTTAGGCCCTTGTTTTATAGTAGATAATGCATTTTTTTAACTCAATGAAATTAAGTTTCAAAGCTAGTGCCTTTACAGTGCCTGAAAATCATTTTGGAAGTTCAGTTGTGGAAACTTCAATCAATCTGAGAAGGCTGGCAAACCAAAACACCTGTTGGATAACATGAAATTGAGAAGAATCTTTAATGTATGAGGTGACAGAAACAGAATCCAAAAAAAAAAAAACATCAAAATAGGCTAGACCCATAAAGTACATCTAACACGATGCAATTTGTATCATAACTAGGCAGTAACAAAAGACCTAGGGGTTTTTAGTTGTAGAAACGCAATTAGAGTAAAAAATATAATGTGGTTAGTGTGACTTTTTTTTTCTTTTTGGCCCAAATCAATGATTTCTTCAAGTTAGAGACTCTTAGGATACATTAAAAATGTTGTGTCTAAAACAAGGGACATGGTAGTTTTGCTGTGTTTTGCCCTTGACAGAAGACCCCTGCTGTGCCCCTCCCCCTATTTATTTATTTGGTTTGGTTCTTGGCATTGCATTTTGATAGCAGCATTAACAGTTCGGTCTTTGTCTAGAAGAGATTATCAGGGATTGTTTCCTATAAGGAATACTTCTAGTAATGTAATATGTGTTTAATCTGGAAAAAAAGTTTAGGAAGGGATATAATAGTTGCATTGAAATATCTTAAAGGAGCTTGGCCCTTAAAGAGGAAAACTAGGGCCAGTGGGTAGAAGTTAATAGATAGAATGCAGTTCAGTGTAAGGAACAAGTTCCTAACAAGAACTCTTCATAAATGAAATACGTTGCTTCCTGAAAGAGGATTCAAGTAGATAATGGACAACTGGAGAATTAGAAAGGTTATTTCAACCATACCCCAATCTACTCTATAAGATCTCTGTCATCTTGATTCTCCTTGAAGATTTTAAGGGATGGGGAGAACACTATTTCTTGAGGCAATTCACCATAGTTTTGGGTAGCTCTAATTTTCAAGAGCATCTTCTGTACATGAAGCTTAAAAACTAATTACCTTTCTGTAATTTCTACTCATTGATTCCTAGAGGAAAGACTCATACATAGTCTTACCCTTTGGAAATGACAAGTATAGTTCTCCCTGAGAGCCCTTCATATATTTGGAAAGTATTATGCTCCCTTTCTTTTTTCTAGATTAAATATTCCCAGTTATTTCCATTAACTCTTGTTGCATTGTTTCACATCTTCTCCAAAACTTTTCTGGGCAATCACATTTTTTAAAAGGATATTGACAAATTGGAGAACATTCAAAGGAAGGTTATTAAAATGTTAAAGATGGATTCTGTTATTAGGAATATATCTCCAGGATCTTATTTAAAAAAGGAAAAAGGCTTATGTATGTCAACAGAATTAATTACTTTATTTGTAATATAATAGGAACAAAAGGACATAGTGGATAAAGATCCATCATCTAAGCCAGAAAAATCTGGATTCAAGTCTACGTCTTATCCACACTGCTTGTGTGACCCTGAGCAAGTTGCTTGAACTGTTAGTGCTTGAGACAGTCTAGAGCTGTCTGTCTAAGACAGTTGTAGAGAAGTTGGTGATGTATTGGTAGAGGAAGTTTCCTACATCCCAGCTGCCACTGTTACTAAAGAGGGAGGTCGGCAGAGCATTGAGCTATTATGTCCCCACAGGCATGACAGAGGAGGGGATGGGGAAGGGTGTCTTTAATGCTACACCTCATGCTACTGTACTTGGTATGCTTCTTGCCATGACTTGAACCAGTTGATATCACTCAGACTTAATTAGCTTTTAGAAAGGGCATATACTAAGATGATATAGGCAATCCATCAGTAAACGTTTATTAAATTCCTACTATGTTACAGGCTCTGTACTAAGTGCTGGGAATACAAAAGAGATGAAAAATAGTCCCTGCCCTCAAGGAGCTTTGCACTATAATTGATAAGAACAGTCATTGCACAACATCCTTTTTCCCCAAAAGTAAATGACATATTCTTCCACCAGTACATATGGAACACAGTGTGAAATGGACTGAAGTACTCCATTGCCTAGCATAATGCCTGGCACATAGTAGGCACTTAGTAAATGTTTATTGGTTGAAGTGTAGAGAGCTCATGTAGTTTTAGATTGCTGAAAGTTCTTTGCTCCCCTTTGCTGGGTGCATAAAGTCTCCTTTAACTATGGTGACACTTTCTGTCAGGCTTCTTATGAAGCCATTGATTTTGTCCCTCATATCTAATTTGTTCTGAATTCCCAGTGCAGACAGCTGCCAGCTGCTGGTTTCCCAGAGGACAATTCTAAGATGATGATGTAAAGATGGGTACTCCAAGATTCTCCTGATCCTTTGAAGTTCACAAAATCTTCTTCTGATTAGGGTGTGTGTGAGGCAGTGAGGGGTTAGGGAAAGAGGCCAAGGCTGAAACCAGACACTTGTCTCTAGTCCCTTCAAATCATTTCTTCTGGAGGTAACTCTTTTTCCTCTCCACCACCAGGTACTCACTTGACTGATTCTCCCTGATTTTGAATTTATTCCTTGGTTTTTATACAGTCCTCATTGGTATGATCATGTCATGCAGTCCATCCAAATGCATTTCCTGTGCAGTGGTCATTTCCAGTTCCTTCATGGGCTTGTCACAGACATATAATTTTTTCAGACATAATTGGAATGCCTTTGAGTCATTGGTTCATTCAAAATGTATTCTCACTTTGTTAAGGTAAATGAGGTAGGGATGTTTCGGTTGATTCTCTTGATAGAGTTCTACCCTTATACCAGTAAAATCACAGGTCTTAATCTTTATCCCCATCCCATTTTGTAATAGCCACAAACTGGAAACCATGTATATGTCTAATGGTTAAGTTAGTATGACTGATTAATGTAATCGGTTTTGATAGAGATCAGTTCATCCATACTTACAAAATCATAGAACCTTGACCTATTGTTATATGTAAATGTAACATATAACATATTATAAAAAAGGACATACTGCCAGTAGAAAAGAGGAGATCATTTACATGAAGTTATGCATAGTGAATAAAACAGTATTAGAAGAATATAAATGGGAACTTTTTTTTAAAAGGATGGAAAACAAATTTTATAAGTCAACACCAGGATGGAAGACAGTTAAAATAAGGTTACTTTGGTAAAGTTGATGTGATTAAAAATCAGATTGTAAAGAGTTTGGAGTTAATAGTTTCATTTGGAATTTCATTCCTCTTTTTGCTTATTTGCTTGTTGAGTTTATGATTTTTAAAGCATATTTGTCAAGTATAAAGTGGTAAAAGGGATAAAATGAGAATACTGGAATTTTCAGAGTATATTTTAAATTTGTGATATCTGAATCTATGTTACTTTTTATTGTCTTTAGCCTAATATAAGATATAATATTTGATTGGAATAAAGTGTCAAATTCTTATATGAAAACTATTAAGTGCTTTCACTTAATTTGCCCAGTGAGTTCATCTTCTTCAAGGTAGCTTCTGTTCTATAACGTTAAGATTATGATGGAAAAATAAGATGGGAATTGGTAACACAAAATGTTCCATATGATTTATAGAATTATTTGTTCTTAGAGCTGGGAGGAACCTTATAGATACTTTAGTTCAGTCACAGATTTAGAGCTGGTTTTGATCTATCCTTTCATTTTACAGGTGAGAAAACTGGAAGCCCAGAGAGAAAAGACTTGCCAAGGGATACACAGATAAGATAGTTAAGTGTCAGGTTTGAAATTCAAACACAGGTTTTCAGATTCCAAATCTAGTATGCTTTCCTTTGCAGCATGATACTGTCCTACTCAAACAGAAATCCTTTTTCTATACCTATGGCAAGTGATTATTCAGCTCTAGATCTGTGAATGGAGATAATTGGTCAGCCAATATTTATTAAATATTTTCTATGTCCAGTCATTCCTCCTAGAAAGTGAGGATACAAAGAAAGGCCAGATTATGATCCCTGTCTTTAAGGAGCTTATATTCTAATAAGGGAGAAAACATACAGAAAATTGTGGATGTACAAGTATATTTAAGATAATTTGGTAAGTAATTAAAGGGCAGATTTCTGTGGGAAGGCACTAGCAGTGGGGAGAACTAGGAAAGACTTGCTTCAGAAAGTGGTATTTGAACTGAGTATTGAAGGAAAACAGGGACTCCAAGACACAGAAGTGAAGAGGGAGATCATTCTATGCATGGGGGACAGTCACCGAAAAGACAGGAATAGGGCAGAGGTAGAGTGTCTGGTGCTAGGAACAACATGAAGATTAGTGTAATTGGATTGTAGAATAAATGGGGGAGGCAGGAATAAAGTGTGAGAAGACTAGAAGGGTAAAAAGGGACCAGGTTGTGAAGGGTTTTAAAAGACAAAAGAACTTCATATTTGATCTTGAATGTAATAGGGAACCACTGGAGTTTATTGAGTAGGAGAGTGACATACATGCTCAGACCTATATTTTAGGAAGATCCCATTGGCAGCTGAGTGGAAGATGAATGGGAGTGGAGAAAGACTTGAAGTAATGAGGTCCTGAATCTGGGTGGCATCTATGTGAGATACTGTGAAGATAGAAATGACAGGACTTGGCAACACTTTGGATATATGTAGGGCAAATGTGAATGAGGAGTTGAGAATGATGCTCAAGTTTTAAGTTTTTGTGACTGATAGGGTGGTGGTGCCTTCAATAATAAAAGGGAAAAGAAAGATTTGATTTCTTACATTGTGTTTCCCCATTTTCTTTTAAGTGACTCACACTTTCAGATAGGTAATGGTCAGCATGAAAAGTTAAATCTTGAGCTGCATTTAGGAAAAGCATAATATCCAGAATGAAGAAGATGAACAGTTTATTCGACCTTACTCACAGATTGTTGTTTGTCCTTTGTTCTCTCAGAGGATCGTTGATATCAGGAGGGTGATGTCTTGAGTTGCAAGTGAATTGTATTTAAGGGAGGCAGGGCTGTGCAAAATCATCAGCCTCATTCTCTCCTCCAGAGTCATCAGAATCCAGTGGCAGTCAGGACAACTGGAAATGACCCCAGATGCAGGGAAAGACCTTGGCCTTTTTAAGCTTAGGTCTTTCCCTGGTCTCAGTTTGTCTGAAGCAACACTCATTCATCGATTTAAGGCTAGATAGAAAATGTGGCAAAAGATGGCTTAGTTTTTCAAGAAATGATAAGTGAAATTATATGAGAAAGAAGAGTTAATTGTCCCAATTTTTAAAAAATGAAAGAGTACTTAAGTAGGGAAGAGGAAAAAAAATCTAGCCTGTAAGCCCCAAGATATCTTGCGAGGTTTCCACGTTCAAAATTTATATTCCTTTGGGCAGAGCACCCACATGTTAGGGTATGATTCCCCGTATGGACAGAGGGAGAGGAGAAAAGGGAGGGGGGGAAAAGGAGAGAGGAAAGAAAGAAAGCAAAGAAAGTAAGAAAGTGAATAGCACATCTGTAATATATTCTTTTCTTGAATCAAATAATCAAATGAGAGATATTTGTAGAGTGCTTATTAACATTACCTGGCACTTTGTTATTTGGTTGTATTGGATTCTTTTGTGACCCTGTGAATCAGCACACCAATGCCATCCATGGATTTGTTTGTTTTTGGCAAAGATATGGTGTGGTTTGTCATGTTGTTGTCCAGTAGATTAAGGTAAACAGTGATTAAGTGACTTGCCCAGGGTCACTCATCTTGTAAGTGTCTGAAGCTGGGTTTGAACTCAGATCTTCCTGACTACACACCTAGCACTCTTGTCTACTTAGCCACCTCACCTGGCACATAGTAGATGCTTGATAAATGTTTCTTCCCTTCCCTCCCTCCATCTTTTCTTGACACCACATTTTAAGAAAGAAAGAAATTAGCTGGAATATATCTAAAAGAGTGTCATCAGGTTGGTGAGTGGAACATATCTTAAAAGGATTGGTTTGAGGAACTGGGAAAGCCCATCTCCTAGGGAAGAGCTGCCTAGAGGAGAAATAATAGAAATTTTCAAGTGATTTCTTCTGCTTAGTCCAGAAGGTTGTGGGTTAATGGGTTAAAGTTACAGAAAAAGATTTAGATTTGATATAAGGGAAACTTGCCTAACCCTTAGAGCTATTCAGAAATGGAATGAGATAGTCTAGTTAAATATCTCTTTTATAGATGAAGTCTCTTAAAACAGTTTAGTAACTTTCTTGGTTAAGGTAACACAAAACAAGCCACCATCAGTTAACACCTCACATTTATATAGTACTTTAAGGTTTACTAAGTACTTTACATAATTATCACATTCAGATATAGTCCTCTGAAGTAAGTGCTGCAGGTGTCATTCCATTTTACAGACAAAAACAAGGTTGAGAAAGATTAAGTGACTTGAGAGGAAATAAATTCAGAGGTAAGGTTTGTTGTGTCTAGGTCTTCCTGACTCCAGGTCCAACACTGTACATTATAATTCAGGTCCCTGCGTATTGACCTTCCTGTAAGGATACTTTGTATGGATGTTGTTGTCGTCATTGTTTCTGATGATATCTCTCACTTGACTAAATTCCTGACAAGGCAGAACCCAAAAGTAAATTCTGCAAAAATAAAAATTAGAGTAGGTCACTGTGGAATACAAGGCAAAATAAAAATAGAAAATTATTTCCTAACAAAATCAGGAAAGTAAAAATATATGCAACTTGTAAGAAACATTAAAAGCAGCAGGAAAAATGATTTTTTATTTTAGGTAAAAGAGTAGGAGGAAAGGAAAGGTCATTTTATTTTCATATGAAAGAAAAAGTGACATGTTTATGTCATTTATCTTATGTATGACTCATTTGAAAATGCTACTAGTTTTTGTTTGTGTGTATCTTAATGTATATTAAATATAAGTAATCCAGATATACAGAGGCAAGACAATTGGGTTTCAGAGTCCAGAAGACCTGCGTCCAAATGTGTTTTCCTGGACAAGTCACTTAATCCTCTGTGACTGTAAATTGCTGAGCTGGTGCAGATCTGCATTGGTGGAGGAAGTTTCTATATCAAAGAAATTACAGGTCAGGTTTCTTCCCCTCCACAAGTATATAAAGAAATTTAAATAGAAACTGGCACATTCCTGGAGATTGAGCTATCCAGAATAATGGGTTGAGTAAATGAAAACTCACGTAAACTATTGCATCTAGCTTGTTATACATTGCTGGATTTGCAGTCTGGAAGACTTGGGTTCAAATCCTACCTCGGTTACTTATAATCTGTTTGACCTTGGAAAATTGATTTGACTTCTGATTCTTCATTTCCTTGTCTGCAAAATGAGGGGATGAACAGGAATCAGCACTTTTTTTTAAATCGTAACATTTTTCCTTTATTGTACTTGATAGGGCCAGGTTATAGATGCTTGATGCTTAAAACTTAGTCATAACCGAATGCTTCTCTTGATGCAGAGTCATCTGTTTCAAATACAGTATTTCTGCAGCTATAGTCTATGAGCTAATGCAAAATGAGAGTTAGACCAGGAATCCGCACTTTTTAAATTGTGGGATGGCGTTGCAACCCACAGTTTAAGAAGTGCTGAAGGGGTTGCAAATGGAAAAAAATTTAAGAAGCCCTGAACTAGATACCTTCTGAGGTCTTGAAGGTAAGTAGGCACTTAATGCATGCTTTTTCATTCATCCCTGTCCTTGCCTGTCTTGTCTCCCCAGCCAGAAAGCTTCTTTTGGGGCAAAGATCTTAGCCCTTTTGTGTCCCTAATGCCTAGTATAATGCCCCTCATTTAGGTGTTCAGTTCACTAGAGTCAAGCGGGAGGTGGGAGAAGAGTGCTAAAAGAATAACAGTGGCCCAGAATTCTTTGGGGCCTTCTGAAATAAAAATTAATTAAACATCTCATCAAAAGGATGAGAGAGGAAACTTCCTGTGTTTATCCATCAGACTAGCTATCGTAGATAATAGCTATAATGAAGACAGAATAGCTGTTGGAATACCTCTTAAGTTGGAGACAGAAAGCCAAGAAAAGGATCATTAGTAAAGCCCATCACCTCAAATGTCTATATACAAATGCCCAAGTTTAAAGCAGCAAGCAGAGGAACTAGCTGTACTAACATAGGGAGCCAAATATGACCTCATAGGAAGCACTGAGATGTGGTAGGGAAGGGACTTAATGTAGGTCTGAAAGGCAAGAATTTATTCAAAAGAAACTGGGGAATAGAGCAGCACTCTATATTATGGTATATTGATGCAGAGAAATCCAAGAACCAGAAAGAGGAAGCATTGTAGACAACATTTGAGTGAAGATCAATGGAGGGAGAACAGAAGTGATTTTGTAAAATCATTGACATATATTACAATCTACTTGGGCAGAAAGAGAAAATGTATGAGAAGTTTGGGAAGTAGATCATAAGCCTACCATAGAGTGACTAGAAATAGATCATAAACCTAGGAATGAGTGACTTCAGTTATCCACAAATCTACTGGAATACTTTCTCTGCCAAAACCAGAATAGCCAGTAATTTCTTGACTTGTCTTTTAATAATTTCATCTTTCAAAAAGTAGAAAAACCAAAATGAAGGAAATTCTTTATTGGATTTTCTCCTCACTAACAAGCAAGGACTGGTTGTAGGGGGAAATAAAGGAAACATTTTGGAGAGATTGAAGTGATCGCTATACAGTTTTTGTGATAGAGAAAAGAAAAACTGGATACAGCCAGATATACTCCCAATGCTGGTTTTGAAAAAAGGATAAGTAGACAGGGAATGTAACCTGAGAGGGGAGGGAGGGACTGGAAATAAATATTCCTCAACAATTAAATTCTGATGACACAAAGGCAAATAACTCCAATGAGGAAGAAAAACAAGTTGTCTGAAGAGACCAGTGTAGAGAAACAGAAAATTTTCCAACTAATTTAGATTTTACAAAGATAAAAAAAGAAGATTGAAAACAAGGCAAGTACCAGGGGACAAATAAGAACATGACACAATCCAGTTTAAAAAAAAATTCGGAGAACTAAACTCGGAGGCTGCTGTGGGAAACTAAGAATAACCAAAAGGTTTTAACATCATATTGAGGGAGAAGGTCTTTTTCCCTAGAGTCACTCTAGGACCTATCAGAAGTGAATAGGATAATAACTGAGAATCAATCACTGGGCCAAGAAGTATTAAGCTCCAATATTGTATGTGCCAGGTACTGTACTAAGCATTAAATATACAAGTACAAAGGATTGAATAATCCCTACTCACAATCAAGTTCATCCCAACAACAAACACTTCTAAAAGATACACAGCATAAATACAAAGTTAACAAATTCACATGTGCACCAAGTAGTTAAATACAAGGGTGTTTGCATTAGAGAGCATTAGCAGTTTGTGGGTACCAGGATAACCTTCATGCAAAAAGTGGTGCCTAAGCTGCATCTGAAAGGAAGAAAAGTACTTTATGAGGTTGGAGGTAAGTGGAGAGTCCAGGTACGGGGAGTAGTCAATACAAAGACATAGAGATGGAAAACAGTATTGTCAATTAGGAAGATAGAGGAGGACAGTATGGGTGGATTGCAGAGTACAGCTGGTAGAATAATGTTCCATGAAGTTGAAAGGTTGAGTCCATACTGTTGAAAGCTTTAGAAGTGAAAATAGGAGTTTATATTTTATCTTAGAGGCATTGGGAAGGCATCAAAATTGGGTGAGTAGGAGAGTAATATAGATAATGCACTTAAAATTATTTTGACCACTATGTGATGGATAGGTTGGAATGAGGAAAAGTGGAGGAGACTAATTAGGAAACTTGCTGTAATCTGAGGTGTGGGGTCATGAGGGCCTGAACTAAGGTGGTAGCTGAATGGGTGGGAAGAAAGAATTGGATACAAGAGTTGCTATGAAGGTAGAAATGGCAAAAAAAAATACATATATATATATATTGACTCTCTGTATGTAGTGAGGAAGAGTGAGGAGTCCAGGACACAATACCATCGTAGAACTTGAGAAGCTGGAAGGATGGTGGTCATTTTGATAGAAATAGGGAAATTTGGAAGAAGGGAGTGTTTAAGGTGAAAGGTAAAGACTTCAGTTTCAGATATGTTGAGTTTAATATGTCTCCAGGATACCCACTTTGAAATGTGCAGGAAGCAATTGTTGATCTGGGACTGAAGTTTGGGATTGAAGTATACCCCCTGGATGTATAGATCTGTGAGTCATCTGCATTGAAGATGGGATTACCAAGAGAATATAGAAGTGGAAGAGCAGAGGGACCAGGACAAAGCCTGGGAGAACAACCACAGTTAGGGGACCTGTGGTAGATGTAGAACCAGAAAAGGATACTGAGATGGAGCAGTCGGAAAGATGGGAAGCAAATGAAAACCCAGAGAAGAGCTAGGGAGAGACTGGAGTCAGCAATGTCAGTTCAGCAGATAGGCTGAGAACAATTATTACTCAGAAAAGATGATCATATTCGACCATTAAGACATCATTGATATTTGGGAAAAGTAGTTTCAGTTGAGTGAAGATGTTAAACAGAAAAGTCAGAGCTTTAGAGACTTCCTACCCCAGCCCTTTCATTTTGCAGATGAGGAAACTGAAGGCCCAGTGAAGTTAAGTGAATTGCCCATGGTTAGATAACTGTCAGAGGCAATATTTGAATCCAGGTCATCTAACTCCAAATCCATCACTCTTTTTTCATTCACTGTTTCTTAGAATACTACTGAATAATCATCAGGAGAGTATCTTAAAAAAAAAAAAAGGTGAAATTGTGTGGAGCCCTTATGCTCTCATCAAATTCCTTGATTCCTTTTCTGTTAAAAGTAATGTTCATTGTGTCTTACTGTATCCTATAACAAACAGATGACTGATGTAGAGGAAAGGAATAGACTGGAATGAAGAAAATTTGTCTAGTTTTGTGAAAGGGGAAAGTTAGGAATGCTGCTGTTTTCCCAGACAAGGATAGTGACCTTGTAGTGGAAATAACAGTACAAAAATGGCTAATCAGGAGTTGATAACTCTCCACCAGTAAGGCAGTATTAAGAAAGCACTTAGTTGCCCTTGATAAATTCAGATTACCTGACCCAAATAAACTGTATTGTTGAGTATAAAAAGAACTGGTACATGTGACTTTTTAAGTCATTATCAGTGATGTATTTGACAGCAAATGTTCTGAATTCCAATTTGAGGTTGAGTTAGATGATAAGATGACCTTTGAAGTATCTTCTTCCTCACTATAAAGTGATGTTCTATGGCATAGGGCTTGTACTGTAGGTAAAAAAGGAATTGTCCAAATAAACTTTATAGCACCAGAACTGAAAGCTGTTTTTGAGTGACATCTTTATAGAATGATTATATAATTTTTCATCTTCTTAAGTAATAATAACAGCTAATAAGCACTCTTAAGTGATATGTAAAACACTTTACCTATTTTATATATATATATATAATATATTATATTATCTCATTTGATCCTCGTAATATCATTTCAGCAGTTTGAGTTAAAGTTAAGTGACTTCACTACCATTACATGACTAGTAAATGGCAAAGCCAGGCCTCAGACTAATCTTTAATCAGATCCTTTAATTCAGATTTTTAAAGTCCCATCATAATTATCTTAAAATCTAAATTCTTTAACCACCTTAACTCTCAAAGACTATCACCTAAGTTATAGACTGGTATAATCTGTGTTGGTGGAATGTGTACCAACACTGACAAAACCTCAGATCTTTATACTGAAGAATAAGTAGAATCTGAAAGCTCTTGAAGAATTATACATTCTTATCACTTTTATTTTATCAACTTCTCGAAACAATCCCCATAAGGAATCATAGAAACTGCGTTCAAATTCCACGTCTAATTCTTATGATCTACATACGTTAACCTTGGGCAAGTCAGCCTCTCTTGGCTCCATTTCCCTCTTCTGTAAAATGAAGGATTGATGATTTCTGAGGTGTTTTCCATACATTCCTATGATTCCAGCACAGTGAGCTCCCTTATTCTGCTTAATACCAAGGGCACTTAATTTTATATCTGAGCAGCCTTTTATATCAAATTTTTCAGACCAGATGTGCATAGCAGTGTAGCCAAATATGATCTCTAAAGTTCCTTTAGAATTCAGAGACTGTGAATTGATTGAATGCTGTTGTGAATAATTTTATTCTTGTCCTTCATTTTCTTAGAGTAATAGGATTAGAGTTGGAAGGACACTCAACTCTGTAGTCCAAATCATGCCTAAAAAGAGTTCTTCTGTAATACAAAAACCCCTTCTCCAAATGGTCAGTCATCGAGGCACAGTTTTTGTAAGCCTCCATTAAAGGAGAGCCTACTACCACCCAAGACAGTCCAGTCTACTACTAGGTAATTCTAATTGTTCGGAAGGTTTTTCCTTATGTCAAGCCTAAATTTCTTCCTTGCAGCTTCACATTGTTACTGAGTCTGCAGCATATTCCTACTTGTGGATTTGGATTTCAAGAAATTCAAGCCACCTCCCCCCCAGAAAGTTTTCCCCAGACATGTATCCTAAGTGTTTATATGTGAGTATATTTATTCATAACATTTTCATATTTCAGGGATCTGTGATTTCAGCTATAACGTGGGTACTCCCTCGGTTCATCACAATCCTTCTATCCCTTTTGTAGTAATTTGTTTCATGATTCTCTGTGGCTGAAAAGTCTAATTATCGTGTAGCTAACTTTTTGGTCATTAACTTCTAGCAACATTTAAAAGACCTTATAGTTTAGAGAATTCTTCTCCAAGATTTTCTTTTTTTAGACCAAATAAATCTCTAGTGGAGAAAAATCCATTTTTGATTAATCCCTTTTAGGGAAAGGAGTGGTAGTGGGAAGGAGTGAAGATGATGGTCAGTTTTTTCCCTTAGGTAACTTATACTAAATCTGAGAGCCCTTTGGGGTCCATTACGTCAGCTATAAGAGCCCAGAACTGTCAGATTCCATACTCTGCTCTTTGGTAGTAAAAATACCTGATTTTGGATATAATTAATGTGAATAAATACAGTAAATCAGAGTAATGTTAGAAACTACTTATGGGATTTTAAATTAAAAGAACCAAGAATGTAGCATTCTGCTTCTTAGAATACCTATTTCTTTCAGACATAGTTCAGACGTCCCTTTCTGTGAGCAGCCTTTCCTAATGTCCACAGCTGCTAGTGTGCTCTCCAAACTTCTATTTACTCCGTCTTTTTTAAAAAATTTTGTATATACTTAAATACGTACCTGTTTTCTTGTTCCTTCTGAATAAGAATTGTTTCATTCTTTGTATTTGTGTCCTCAGCATCTGACATGTAGTTGGTGCTTAATAAATGTGGGTTGATTATTAGATAATCCATTAAATGTCTTGGAGGGTGTGCATTACAGTAGAAAAAGTAATGGATTTGAAATTAGAGGTTCAAGTATCAGTTATTCTTGATGCCTGTGTAACCTTGAGCAAATCCTTCCCATCCCCAATCTCTCTGGGCCTTCATTTCTTCATTTGTAAGTGAATGAATGAAAAAGGACTTATAAGTGTTTAATTTGTGACAATCCCTGTGCTAACTACTGTGGTAGGACAGAACATGTCTAAGTGACCAAGAATTCTTCCAAGGAGTTGAGGACTAAGTGTTATAGTCATGTACAAGAAATTGATTTCTAGGTTCTCTTCCAACTCGATTCAACTTCCTATGCTGCTGGTTTTCTGTTCACTTCAGTTTTAGAGAATCTGAAGGTATAGCCATCTATCATGTAAAATTTGAATGTTCTGTTTAGAACAGGAATTCTTGATCTTTTTTGTATGTGTTATAGAGGCTAGTGGTATTCTGATGAAGATTAGAAGCTCTTTGCAGAACAATTTTTTTAAATGATGGAAGGACAGGATAAATTTCAGTCAGAGGTTAGTGAAAATTAAGGTATATTTTTCCCTTCCAAGTTCATGGACCCCCTGAAAGTCTATCCACAGGTGCTTTGAGGTTCTGTCCACCCCAGGTTAAGAACCTCCATTATAGAATTTGTGCTTTGCAAGTTTTTCCCTCATTGCCAAGATATGTATGGAGTAGTATTGTATCGTTAGGGATACATATATGCTAGCGATATGGTAAAAGCTCAGTCCCAAGACCACTGGCAACAGAATGAGGCAGGCCCGGACTAATGATGCAGTTATAATAGAAGGTTATTACAAGTATCCAAGATGAACCAGAAAAGAGAGATCCACTAGCATAGGGATGGGAACATTAGTACCACTGGCAGATTAGCAGGATAAATTGGAAAGATGCACCAACTCTGGAGCTGGAGGACCTTGGTTCATATTCTGACTCTGATGCTTGGGCATCAGTTTCCTCACCTATAAAACGAGGGTCTTTAGTAAGATGGTCTCTGATACTGATCCTAGTTCAGGTGGAGAAACAGAATACGTTGTCTACAGGGATGAACAGAAAAGTAGTTAAGCAGCCTATTTAACAGGACAGGTCTAAAAGGTCTTAGAGATAAGTGCAAGGAGGAAGGAATTAGATACTTAGCTAAAGGCCTTACAGACTAGTGTGATCAAGCAGGAGAGATTCAGGATACCAAGCTAATAATCTGAGAAACAAAGCTCCAGGGATCCAGGTACCGAATTTAGGCAGGAGAGCCTGGAATTAGGAGCCAGGAGCCCAAAAAGAGAGAATGTTTGGGATCAGAGTATGGGACATGGCCTGAATGTCAGTTATGAGAACTAAAAAACAAAAATGACCTTGATACTGTGTCCATGATCTCTTAAACACAGTTATTCCTTATTTGCCACATGACCAAGACAAGAAATAAAATCTAAGTTTGGGCAAAACTGGACCTGTAGGAATAGTGTCATCTTTTTTCTTTTAACGTCATCCAATTATTAACATAAAGTCTTACAACTTTCTTTCATAGCATACATCTGTTGATGGATACACTGAACCACACATCCAGCCTACCAAATCAAGTAGCCGACAAAACATACCACGGTGTAGAAATTCTATTACGTCTGCTGCAGAAGAACCGCCTCACATTGGAAATTATCGTTTGCTAAAAACAATAGGGAAGGGAAATTTTGCCAAAGTGAAATTGGCAAGACATGTTCTTACTGGTAGAGAGGTAAGTTTCAGTTTTAAGACTTTAATATAATTCCTTAGACCTTTAAAAAAATCTCTTTAAGAAGCTTTCTTATTGTGGAGGAAATATGAGAGCTGTAGAATACTCTGCTCTTAATTATATGGGCAATAGTATATCATTCCCAAAGAATATCATGGCTTCAAAAGTTGGCTTTTTGATTGTGAATGAAAAGGAGGGGGGAAACTCTCTTATTTCATATCTACTTATATACTAGGTATTCTGCTTAAACTATTGTTAGACTTTACACCAGCTCCTATCTATTCTTCTTGTTTAAAGCTGCAGTTAACAGTGCTCCCTCCAGCTTTTTTTGACTGCAGTACATACACCCTGGGTAATTTCCATCCATTAGCTGGTTGCTTAAGCAGCAGATTGCAGTTTTTAAGTGTCGAATAAACCTACTATTTTAATCTTTTAGAGATTGCTAGTCAGTCTTGGTTAAAAATGAGTATAGTTTCCTATTATAATTAAGTCTAAAATTCCTTTTGAAATGATAAAAATATGGGATATAAACTTTATTCCATATATAAGAATATAATATTTTGAAGATTTTCTAGAACATTGTAAAAACCTCACTTGTAAAAAGGTTTAAATTATTTTTATTTTCCTCTTTGCCTATATTATCATCATGTTTTTCATTTTAATAATTTTATTAATTCTGTTATGTATAAATAAGCCTGTCATCCCAAATGATAACCTTATTGGATTAATATTCAGGATCCTGTTGAAAATTTACAATAATAACTGTTAGTTACCAAGAACATTGTCAAGCATTAATATTAAGGATGGTTTTCATTCAAAAGACAGAAATTAAAAACCAAATGCCAGATTCCTTTGATGCCAAATTCTATATGGGTTAGGAACATATAGATACTAAATTTATACATTTTTAAACTAAGTTATTAGAGTTTAATGGACAACTTTGCACCCAGTTCAGTGGTTTCCAATCTTTTCAACTATGAGAATCCCTTTCTAAAGTAAAAAATATTTTGTATTCCTCCACACAATAATATTTGTATTGTTAGTATCCATTGGTTAGTTAAAAAAACAGCATAATGACAAAACATTAATTTATAATACTCATGAATTAATATTTTATAAGTAATAAGACATCTCTATTTTAAAAAATATTAATATATTGTGAGATATTGTTTATTCTGTGAGAATACATGTTGCTTATTTGGCTAATTTAGTCATTGGTATGTGAGCTCCTTGAAGACAGGAATTATTTCATTTTTTACTTTTATGTACTCTTCACATAACACAGTGCCTGGCACATAGTAAGTGTTTAAGAAATATTTTAATTTTGCATATTTTTCAATTATAAAGATAAAAATGTTTGCTGCAATATGACTTCCTAGACTTTTTTGTAATAACATAGATGCCCAGGTGTCCATAGTTTCAGAGCTATTGACCAAGACAAAAGAAAATAAACCACAGGTTCAGTTTTATTTTTGAAGAATTGGATCAGGCACTTAATAAATAAATATATGTGTTACTGGGAAAAAATGGAAAAGTTAGATGTTAGATGTTAAAGAATTGCATGATTTTCTTTTTCAGGTTGCAGTAAAAATAATAGATAAAACTCAGCTAAATCCCACCAGTCTACAAAAGGTAAATGTTTATTTACTTCAAAATATCAGTAATATGGGAGGTAGTTTTAAGATATTGTTTAAATGCAATATACTGTCTTCTCAGTCTCTCTGATTGGAGATGCTACTAAAATACATGAATTGTATGGAAAAAATTGTATAAATATAATTTCTTTAAAATACAGTTTATTGGACTGAATATAGGCTAATTCTAAATATGAGTTACATCCCTAAAACAAAATGGCTTTGAAATGGGGAAAATAGGTAGTATTTCCAATAATAATAGTAAAAAAATGACTATATTAAAAATACCGTGAAGGGTAAGTTAGATAGTTGAGGAAGGGTGTGTGTCTGGGTAAAAGAATGCAGAAGAGATAGAGAAAAGGTAGACAAAAGTACAAGTTTATGCCATGCTCAATTTTTAAAATGTCAGCTGTGGAGGCAGAGTTTATTATCTGTATTTACTAATGAATTACTTATCAAATAATTATCAGAAATGTAGGATCATAAAGTTAAAAAAAATCAAACTGAAAAGGACTTCAGAGTATAAGTCCTCCTTTTTCTAGGTGAGAATACTGAGGCCCAGAGAAGGTAAGTAATTTGACCAGAGTCATGCAGTAGTAAATGACAGCTAGAATTTGAAAGCAGGTCCTTATTTTTTATCTACTGTTCAAATACTCAAGTGATATAAAATTTAAATATAGCACAGGTTTTGTTATCTGCTCTGTTTAGAAATCGGAAATACTTGATAGTCAAATATATTGTTGAGAGTTAATTGTCATAGTTCCAAATAGTCATTGTGATGTTGATCTGGTCAGCTCCTAGTCTGTAATCTGAAGCCAAGAATTTACTCAGTCCCTTTGAAGTACAATATATAATTAAAAGTAGGGAAAGCAGAGTGGAAAGAGAAGCAAGGAAGACTGCTGGAACAAACACATGCCGTTTATCAAAGCGAGAAAACATAAACATGCAACTTTGAAAGTAAAGAATGTTATATTTATAGCAAAATTTTACAGATAAAAACAAAATGTTCTTCAACTCTTAGTAGTGCTTTTCAGAGTATAATAGGACCAAAGTTACCACATAAGTAAATGTGACAAGAAGAGGCTTTGGGCTTCTAAAACAAAGAGAATTTTATCCTGTGAAATTATATAAATCAGAAAGTATTTATCAGATTTTTACTATGTGCCAGCCCCTGTTCTATCAGGGCATTGGGTTTGCAAAGCAAAAATGCTTGCTTATGCTTGCCTTCAAAAAGTTAATGTTTTGTTGGGGAAGATGTGTTCATCTGTTTCCTTCTTTATTAAGATTATTAGACTAAAATCTGTTTTGGAACTTGTCAAATATGCCAGTTTTTAGAGCCTTCCAGTTCTGTAAAATGCCATATAATTTCTGCTCTATGTATTTTTTTAAGAATGCAGTCAGTCTTAAATGACATTGCTTTTTAAATATAAAACTTCTGATCAATAAAAGCATGATTGTTTTACTTTAGTCTTTCCTCTGTGAAAGTTCCCTCTATGAAATTAGTATGCACTTATTCTGCAAGGAAGAACGTTGGTCTGTGTCCTTCTTGGATTATATGTTTTTCTTGATTTAAATAGCACATTACTTAGTTGAAGCAGACTGGCTGTCAGCTAATGCAAAGTTTTAGAACCAGCTCACATCTGTTGTAGCAGCATATTCATAACATATGGAATATCTGGTTATACGTTTGTTGACCATTATCCTATCCTTACCCACACATGTTGCTAAGACTACATAATGTGATTGCATTTGTGCACGTTGCTGAAATATGTGAACACAAAGAAAGACCTGGCTCCTCAGTGATAGTCATCCTATATGTCTTGAGGGACTAAAAGCCAAAAAATTGTTTTTACAAATGATTTCGTTAGGGACCTTATAATTTCTAATAGACAAAATATTTCTAATATAAACAAATGTGTATTAGTGTTTTCTCTTAAATTTCAAATAATAAAGGCATATTAAGAAGAAAAGTCCACTTTCATTTGGTAGACTTTGGTCTCCATCTTCCCCTCTAACTGCAGGGCCAGGGTTCTGTCAACTGCACCACCTAGCCGCCCTTAATAGTTCTTGAACTAAAGGAAAAGGTATTCCAGTTATAGCCATTTCATTAGGCATACATATATTTTTATTTTTTAAATTATTTTTTAAATTATTTTTTAATTTTGATGTTTTAGAATTTTAGAACTTTCTTTTGCCCCTCCCCCACCCACTGAGAAGGCAAGCAATGTGATTTCAGTTATAGATGTGAAGTCATGCAAATTGTTTCCGGATTAGCAATATTGCATAAACAACAATAATACAGTAAAAGATACAAGCAACAAAGAAAGTAGAATAAAAAGTTTCCTTCATTCTGCTCTCTGAGTTTATCAGTTCTATTACTGTAGGTAAATAGCACTTTTTATTATGAGTCTTTTGTTATTTCTTGGATCGTTGGATCGTTGTCTTGATCAGAATAGCCAAGTCTTTCACAGTTGATCATCACACATTGCTGTTACTGTGTACAATAGTCTCATGATTTTACTCACTTTACTTTGCATTAGTTCACATAAAATCTCCTTAGGTTTTTCTGATGCCTTCCTGCTCATCATTTCTTATAGCTCAGTAGTATTCCAGAAAAATCTTCCTTCACTTTTTTAATTGATTCCCTTAATAATTCTTGACCTTTTATCTAATAGTTTGATGAATAAATGAATGAAAGAAATTTGCACTCCAGCTAAGCCTTGAGGGAAACTATGGATTTGTATATTGTAGTCAAGGAGTTGGAAAACATTGGATTACTGCAAGAAGCAATTCAGATGTCAAATTTTCTAGATACTGTTAGTTTCCCCTTTTTTTATGTGTCCATGGATTGTTCTGCAGCTTTAACCAGCTGTCTCAAAGCATCAGTTTGTCACAAGAACAAGTGGAAAGAGGATGAATTCATGTTAATGCAAATATCAGTACTATTAGAACATAATTTAAAGTGGATGTGGGTAACAGTCTCTTTATGTGACAAGGACAGTATCCACGAGTAATTCAACCTTTCTCTATTCCTAATCTTTCTAAATCTTTTAATTTCTAGAGGGAAGGAAGTAGAACAGTGTTACTGTAATGTGACTCTAAATTCACCTGTTCTTATCCTTCTTGTCTTTCCATTTTGGTTTTAATCCTTCTTTTAACCCTGTCTGAAGTGATGAGATTACCTCTTATCACTGGAGAAGCGTGAAAGAAAGCTAAGTGGAAATCTTCACTTCTATAAAAGTTACTCACATTCTTAAATAATCCTCAAAGCCAGCTGACATTAGTAAATTTGTATTCTATTGATGCATTGTCAGGATGTTGTTATAAACTTGCCTGGTACATCCTTAAGTTAGTGGAAACTTGGGAAGTTGTATTTCTTGTTTTTGTTCTTTGGTAATTGCCAATTAGTCCTATTCTTTGTACTTTTATGATAGGGTCATAAACATGATTTGGAACAAAGCATGAAATTCTTTTCTCAGCTAAAAATAACTAGATAACAAAAGTTATTAAACTAAATGCCTAATTAGGACATTTTAAGCTAAATTTTCCAGAAGTCAGCATGAAGACACTCTAACTCTAACTAAGTGAATGATAAAATCGAGATATTAATCTAGTTGATAAGACTTGATGTGGAAATAGTAGAATTATTTATTCATTTTTTTTTTACTTCTGTGTGAGATGAAGTCAGCAATTTGTTAACCATTTGAATATTTGAAGCAATATATTTCACTTCTGAAAATTTTAGATTTTCTCATTAATGTCTGGATAGTTTTAGTTAGGGCTCTCCCAAATGCCTTTCTACCATATATTTAGTCCTTTTGTTTTTTTCTTTTCCGGAGATAAACCACTATATTTCTCTGATTCCTTCTAATAGAAATATAGCCCTGAATAAATACTGAGGTACAATAGTGAAGTGATACCTGAAGGAAGTAGTGAGCACTTGTTCTTAAGAGGTGATCATTTGGGGCTAAAGGAATCAGCCCATCTTTGCCTAGCCTCTATCCTCAGTTCTTAAAGGTTGGTATCATGGCAAGAGTTGGGTGCCCTCATGTCCCTGCTAACCCTTCTATCTCCTTGAGCCTCAATCTAGAATATCATTGGAAAAAGCAGGAACAATCTTTAAAAACATTAAAATATATAAAAATACAACAGGATTTCTGTCAGTAAGAGACTCATATTTGTTATTCCATATTGACTCTTATTCTATAAAGATATGTAGCAGCTAGCTAGTATCTGACCTAACCTTTTCTTTTTTGAGATCTAGAAGTAAATTGTTAATCCTTAGATTCAGAGTAGATTCTTGGGCACACATGGGGTATTGCTTGGAATATATAGTAGGTTTTCAAATTATAAAAGTATACTAAAACCAAGATTCATTAGTGGGCCGTCTTTTCCATGGAAAAGATTTTGAGTTCTCTGAGCATTTTATTAGCCTTAATTTACTAGGAACATATAAATTAAATAAAATATGAGTCATGAAGACCATCTTCTTTTTATATTACTGTCAGAGCACAACAGTAATCATGCAAGAACAATTGGACTCTATCTGAAAATGCATCATTAATAGTTTTAATGTTCTAAAAGGGTTGAGTTTTTAAAAATTGTTACAGAAGTTTTGTGTTCAGCTTATAAAATTCTGTTGTTAAAATATGCCTAGAAATTAACGTGTTGATTTGCCATTTACTTCTAGCTTTTTGAAATAGTTGGTAAATTTTAAATATACTTAAAAATACTTAAATATACTTCAGTAGTACTTATTATATGTAATGCAGAGGAGAAATGATTGAGCTTAAATGTCAGTCTTGTTGAGATATTTTGTTGTTTCTAAGCATAGTGAGTTTCCATTAGGAAAACCACAAAGTTTTTTTCTTTGCAATTTAGAAAAATCCTTATAAGGAGAAAAAATAGTTTTCCATATTAGCTGAATATTAATATTTGCTTAATAAAATGCTTCCCATACCTTAGCATATCATCCACAGTAATTTTTTCACAGAAATACTATATTGCATAAATTTAAAATAACAAATTATTGTTACAGCTTTTGTTAAAAGTACATTTTTCTAATCTTATATCAAGAGAATATAAATATTTGCTTGTACTTTGACCCATTTTATACATTCAGCAGAAGTAGAACACAATTTCTTTATTAGTTTTTGACCAAAAAATATTATACTCATTCTAAAAGACTTGTTTTTAAGGATGCCTGTTTTTTTTCTTTTGTTCTGTTTTTTTTTTTTAAGGCTGGTTGCTTTTTTTGGTGAGTAGGGGAGGATTTTTGCAGGCATTATATTTAATTCAGAATCCAATAAATTGTAAGAATTCAGTTATAAGCTAAGAAGTTGATGATCTGAACAGTATTACAGAGAAAATGGTTTTCTTCATCAAAATACAAGTCTTCAATCAATCAGTAAGCAGTCTATTAAGTATCTGCTGTGTGCCAGGCTCTGTACCAGGTGCAAAGGATACATTAAAAATGAGAAAACATTCTTGAGTTTATTGAAGATTTTTTAAGTATAGGGACTACCAAGGAAATTTTTATGAAATAGAGATGGAAAATGAAATAAGGAAGAAGATAATTAGGGAGCTAGGGGGATAATTGAATTTGCAATATGCTGGAGAAGATAGGAAGGGATGGGATCAAATACTAATAGAAGGGTTAGTTTTGGCAAGGGAGAAGAGCTACTTCTTTGTCAGAAACTGGGGGAAGGAAAGAGAGTGTGGGAAGTGAGGTCAAGGGTTTTTGTAATGAAGATAATTGGAGAAGAGGCAACTCAGGATCAGATGGCTTTAGTTTAGTAAAGTAAGATAAAATCTTTTCTGGTCACATCATCAGCAAGGTGGTGGACTTAGCATTTTCTCCACTCTCCGCTAACTCTTAAAACTTCCCAAAAGAGGAATTCTGCATCAGTGGTAGAAAAATTGCTGCTGAATTCCCAGGATGAGAAAGGAAGAAGCCAAAAGAAGGTAGCCTTATTATTTAATACTGGAGCACTGTCATCATTAAGGGACTTACTTATTACCATTTCCCCATCAACTTTACCCCTTCAGGCAAGGTGAATATACTAATCCTTTGGATTATTCTTTGGGCTCATTCATTGGTCAAAAAGCTGTGCTTTCACATCTCTTCCTCATAAACTGATACTTTTAAGAATGAGACACAGCGTGAAAAAGATGTGAAGTAGGTGTTGATTTTAATAGGAAAATAGAAAGAATGGAGAGGAAGACTACAGTGAGCAAGGGAGGAAAGGAGAGGAAGAATGGAAGAGATTATCTTACATAAATGGGATGTACAAGTAAAATCTATACAGAAAGGAAGATGGAATGAATGTGGTAAACAGGAGGCACTTGAACCTCACCTTCATCTGAACTAGTACATAGACAAACAGTTGGGTAAAGAAATGATTTAACCCAAGAGGGAAATGGGAAGAAATACAATTAAAGGATAGGGAAAAAATAGAGGGAATATAGATTATAGGAGAGATTAGTCAGAAACAAAACAATCTCTTAAAGAGGGGAATAGGAAAAAGAAAGAAAAGTGTAAGACAATAGAGTGGAAAAGAAATATTCAGTAATCATAGTTGTGAACATGAACAAAGTGTACTCATCCATAAAATGGAAGTTAACAGAATTGATTTGAAACCTAAACCCAGTGCTATATATTTTACAAGAAACATGAAATAGAAAGATACACATAAGGGCCTGGAGCACAATCCTACTATTATGCTTCAGCTAAAATTAAAAAAGGCAGGGGTTGCAAGCATAATCTCAGACAAAGCAAAAACAGCCTTAATTAAAAGAAATAATCAAGGAAACCACATGTGGTAAAAGTTCCATAGACGATGAATTTAATATCAATACTAAACATATATACACTAAATGGCATAGCATTTAGTTATTAAGGGAAAAGGTAAAATTAGTTACAAGGGAAAACAGTAAAATCATAATAGTGAGAGATCCCAATTTGTCCCTCTCAGACCTAGATAAACCTGGTCCAAAATAAACAAGAAATTAAGGACCTGAATAGAATTTTTTAAGAATTAAATATCATAAATCTGGAGAATAGTGAATGGGAACAGAAAGGACCATACCAATGTCTCATCTATGCATGGCACCTTCATAGAAATTGATTATGTATCAAGGCATAAAAACCTCACAAACAAATGCAGAAAAGCAGAAATATTAAATGCATCTTTTACTGACCATAATATAGTAAATTCCAAATTCATCTGGAGGAATGAAAGATCAAGAACATCTAAGGAATTACATGAAAAAAAGTGAGGAAGAAAGGCATCTCTAGCATAGCAGTTTACTACTAGGTAAAAAATAGGTCAATGAGATTAGTTATACAGCATACAGAAGCAAGCCAGTACAGTAGCATAGACTCTCCAAATCCCAGCTGTTGTTACAGATTTCATTTGACAAATACTTCTGGGAAGAGTAGAAGTCTAGCAGAAACCAAATATAAACGAACATTTTGTGACATGTAGCAAGAAAAGCTCCATATGAGTACATAATTGAGACATACATGGTAAAATCCTAAACAGATTAGAGAAGCTTAGAAGAAATTACTTGTCACATCTACAAATAGGGGAATAATTCATGACCAAATGAGAAGGAAAAGTTTGAAGAAGGTAAAATTGGCAATTTTGATTACATTAAACTTTAAAATTTTTGCGCAAAAAAGCCTAGTACAGTTCAAATTAGAATAGAAATGGGAATTTTTAAAAAAAATTTTGTATCGTCACTCTGTTGAGGGTCTTATTTCTAAAATATACAGGGAACTGGTTCAGATTTATAAGAGCAACAGCTATTCCCCAATTGATAGATAAGAAGTATATAAATGACATTTTTCAGAGGAAGAAATCCAGATTATAAATAGCCATATGAAATAGTTCAGTGGAGTGAAACAGGGCTGTATGCTTGCTCCCATGCTTTTTAGTATGATGTTTTCAGCCATGTTGCCAAATGCTTTCTGTGAAGATGAAAACAGCTTCAAAGTCAACTACTGTACTGATGGTAAGTACAGTAAGATGGAGTACAGGTGCTCCATCAGCCACCACCACACCAACCATATGTGTGGAAGGTTACAGCAAATGGAGAAGTTTTGGATGTTGTGGATAAGTTCACTTACCTTGGTAGTGCATTTTCCAGGGATGTACACATTGACAATGAGGTTGACACACTCATTTTCAGAGTAGCTAGGTGTTTGGGATGCTCCAAAGAAGAGTTTGGGAGTGAAGAGGTATTAGACTGACTACCAAACTGAAGGTCTACAGAGCCATTGTGCTGACCTCATTGTTGTATGCCTGTGAAACATGGACAGTCTACCAGTGCCATGCCAGAAAATTGAATTGCTTCCATTTGAACTGTCTTAAGAAGATTCCGAGGATCACCTGGAAGGATAAAGTACCAGATGCTGAAGTCCTTGCTCGACCTGAACTGTCAAACATTCAAACTGCTTCAGAGAGCGCAACTCTGATGGGCTGGCCACGTTGTTCAAATGCAAAATGTATACTTCCCCAGAAAGACTATTTTATAGAGCATGGGGCAAGGATCTCATGGTAGTCAGATGCAAGTGGTAGCAATACAAGGACACTCTCATGGTCTCTGGATTTGACTGTGCAACATGGGAGACACTGGCACAGGACTGCTCAGCATGGTGTGCCCACATCAGAAAGGGTGCTGTGCTGTATGAGCAAAGCAGAATTGAGACAGCACAAAGTAAACATAGGATGCACAAATTTGGAGTATCCACACCAAATATTCCTAGCCTATGGTAGAGCATTCCGAGCTCTTATTAGTCTGATCAGCCACAATCAGACACACTGAAATTTCACTTTATTATGGTGATATCATTTTGGTCATCTTTGAGAACAAAGGACAGCAGCCAATGCAACCAGAAATGCAGATTAAAACAACTTTGCTACCTTACACTTATCAGACTGACAAAATTGAAAAAGGGAAAATGAGAACTGCAAGGGCTATGGGAAAACATGTACATTAATGCATGATTGGTAGAGCTGTGAACTAATCCAACTATTGTATAAAGCAGTTTGAAACTGTGCCCCAAAACCTATTATTAAATTGTACATACCCTACTATTCTGATACTACTTACAGGCCCATACCCCAGCAATTTCAAAGAAAGGAATTGGACTCATATTTACAAAAATATTTATGACACCTCTTTTCATAACGTTAAAGAATTAGAAACTGAGAGGGTGCTTATTAACTGGGGAATGGCTGGCCAAGTTATGGTATACAATGTAATACTATTCTGTCTGTCTGTGTTAATCCTTTGTTTTCAAAGAAGACCATGACATCAGAGAAATGATGACATGACTTTGCATTTGACTTTGTTTTGAGTGAGGGAGGGCTGTGCAAGGTCACCAGCCTCACTTTCCCTGCCTAAGATATCTGGTTCTAGTGACCAGATATTCATCAGGATGACCGGAGAAGGCCTAGGATGCAGTGGGAGACCTTGGCCTATTCAAGTGCTCACTTAGAGTGAGGTAATGCCCATTCAGTGAATAGGCTTTTTTAAGCAGTAATCATGAAATGATTTAATGAGCAAAAGAAAAAAAGCCAAACAAATCAAACTGGGAGAGAAAGAGCCACAGGTACTATTGATAATCTCTCTGAAGCCAGGAGGGTCTCGAAAAGAGACATAAAGTGAAGTTTGGGCAGGGAGCTACTATTGTGCAAGGTATGGGCTTCAGATGTCACTGGGTTTAAGGTTTTGGGAAAGAAAGAGAGAAAGGAAAGGAAAGAAAGAAATCTGACCTGTAAACCCCAAGTTACCTGGGGGTCTTCTGGCCATCCAAATTTACCTTCCTTGGGGTGGGGGGAGAGAAGGGAGTGAATGAGCTGAGTTCCCAGCTAGCTGGGTCCATTATGCTATAGGAAATGATTAAGGGGGAGAGGCAAAGCCCTTGGGAAGAGTAAAGGCAGGGATTCACCTGAGCTCTCCCAAATTCCCTTCCAAACAACGTTAAAATAATACTTCAAAATGAATTCTAGAGTGACAGAACCAACTAAAGGTTGGAATGAAACAATTTTCCATCCCAAGATGACTTAGAAAGTCAGCAGGAAAGGTCTGTCTAAGGTAAGAATGAAGTGCAGTGCTGTGTCCCAGAAAGTGAACAGCAGACCCCAGGATATGTGCATTGGTGTCTACAGTTTCTGGAGCACTCAGCCCACAGGCAATGACATGTGCATTGGTGTCTACAGTTTCTGGAGCACTCAGCCCACAGGCAATAAAGGAGTTGGACAACAGGTTAGAAGATTATAAGGGACCATCTGCAGGCATAGGGTGCAGGATTCTTGCATTGCCTCTTCATGGTTCTAGGTCACAGTCCCAGGGCAAGGTGAAGCACTGGCATGTTACCATTTATGGCCCCAGGGAAGTGGGGACTGGTCACAGTTCTTGAGTGGAAAAGAGTGCTTGACAGACCAGAGCACAGGAGAACAGATTTAAGATTCTTTAAATCATGCCACCTCAGAAGAACTGAAAAGTTATAAACTTTCCCCACCCCAACCCCCAGAACTAGCTCTTAAAATATCAACAAGAAAAATGGGAAGCCTGGGACAGTGCCCCTTCTATCCTGGGCAGATCCCAACTTTAACCTAAGGTTAAAAGTCAAGAATTAGACTGGGAAAATGAGCAAATAACAAAAAACCTGATCATAAAAAGTTATTATGGTGATAAGGTAAATTAAAACAAAACTCAAAAGAGGACAACCATGTCAAAACAGCTACATGTGAAGCCTCAAAGAAAAGTGTGATTGGTGTCAGACCCAAAAAGAATTCCTAGAAGAGCTCAAAAAGAATTTTAAGAGTCAGATAAAAGAGGTAGAGAAAAATTGAGAAAAGAAGTGAGAATGATGCAAGAAAATCTTGGAAAAAAAGTCAACAGCTTGGTAAAAGAGACCCAGAAATCTACTGAAGAGAAAAACTTTTTAAAAGCAGAATTTGCCAAATGGAAAAGATGCAAAAACTCACTGAAGAAAATAATTCCTTAAAAATTAGAATTGGACAAGTGGAAGCTAATTACTCTGAGACATCAAGGAAACAAAGTCGAAAGAATGCAAACATAAAAGAAAATCTGAAATATGTTATTTGAAAAACAATAGGCTGGAAAATAGAAAGAGTTTTAAGAATTGTTGGACTACCTGAAAGCCATGATTAATAAAAGATCCTAGACATCATATTTCAAGAAATTGTCAAGGAAAACTGTCTTGATATCGTATAACCAGATGGTAAAATAGAAATAGAAATGACCTGGTCACTTCTTGAAAAAAATCTCAAAATGAAGACCCCCAGTAATATAGCCAAATTCCAGAGTACCCAGGTCAAAGAGAAAATATTGTAAGCAACCAGGAAGGAACAATTCAAATAATGTGGAGTCACAGTCTGGATAACAAAAGACCTAGCAGCTTCTACATTGAAGGATAATATTCCCACTGGGTGGGTATAGAAATCCATCTTGCCCCATAGGAAAATGAGGGGAGGGTGTTTTTATTTTGTTTTATTTTTTACTTCCAACATTTTTATTATTTGTGTCACAATCATTTCATTCTCAGTGCAGTTGACTCCTCCCCCTAAAAAAAAATTAAAACCAAAGGATTCCTCCCAGAAATGCTGCCTTGACAAGATTTCTGGGAACCCTATTTCCAGTTGTGAAGGGATCAACCTCGTTGACACTGGACATGAAATGTGTATTGTAGGATGTTGCAGGGGAATGACAGGGCTAAGGAAGATCAAAACAAGGAACAGAGGGTAATGGTCACGATCAGGTTTGCAGTATTACAGACAGCTCACAGCTTCAGTACATTCCTATAGGCTGCCAGGTGTTAACAAGTGCCTCCCCAGGAGTGAATCTGAGGTGAAATCCCACTGCTTTGGGGATCTCATGGCTGATAGAAGAGACAGCAGATTAAGGGAGGTAGTGGACAGAAATAAAACACTTTTGAAGTAAGACAGGTTGAAAGGTGTAGGAGAGAAGGATAAATGGGGGGAAACTGGATGGAAGAAAATAAACATTAATGGAATGAACTCACCTACAAAATGGAAGCAGATACCAGAGCAGATTAAAAACCAAAATCTGATGATACGTTGTTTACCAGACATACACTTAAGCAGAGAAATACACACAGAGTAAAGGTAAGAGATTGGAGCAGAACCTATTGTGCTACAGCTAAAGCAACAAAAAAAGCAGGAGTAGAAATCATGATCTCAGACAAAACAAGAATAGATTTAATTAAAAGAGATAAGCAAGGAAGAAAGATGTCATAGACAATGGGGTAATATAAATACTAAACATGTATTCACCAAATGGCATAGCATCCAAATTCTTAAAAAGGTAAATGAGAGGAGGGAATAGATAGTAAAACTATACCAGTGAGGGACCTCACTTTCCCCTATCAGAACTAGATAAATCCAAGTAAAAAATAAACAAGAAAGATGTTAAAGAGATGAATAGAATTTTGGAAAAGTTAGATTTGATAGGCCTCTGGAGAAAACTGAATGGGAATAGAAAGGAGTATACTTCTTTCTCATATGGCACCTACAAAAAAAAATTAACCATGAATTAGGGCATAGAAACCTCACAACCAAATGTAGAAAAACAAATATTAAATGCATCATAATGAAGTAAAAATTACATTTAATAAAGGATCAAGGAAACAGATTAAAAATTAATTGGAAACTAAATTTAATCCTAAAGAATGTGTTGGTCAAAAAATAAATCATAGAAACAGTTTCATTAAAGAGAATTACAACAATGTTGACAGCATACTAAAATTTATGGAATGTAGTCAGAGTATTTAGGGGAAAATTTTTATCTCTAAATGCTTACATCAACAAAATAAGAACAGATCAATGAGTTGGCCATGTAACTGACAAAAAAAAACCTAAAAAAGAACAAATTAAAAATCCTTAATTATATACCAAATTGGAAATCGTGTATCAAAGTGAATAGGGTGAAGTGCACCACCTGTGAAGATGGAATTATAGTAGTTATTCAAACTGCTTTGCCCAATTATATGCAAATCTAACAAACTAAGTGAAGTAGATTAATATTTACAAAAATGTAAATTACTCAGATTAACTGTATTTTAGAAAAAGAAACTGAACAAGTCTTCAGTGAACTACCTAAGAAAAAATCACCAGGATTAAGGTAGGTTCACAAATGAATTGCCTAACATTTTAAGAACAACTGATTCTAATACTATATAAACTCTTTGGAAAAATAGGCAGAAGAAGGAAAACTACCAATTCCTTTTGTCAAACAAATATGGTGCTGATACTTAAACCAGGAAGACCGCAGACCAATTTCTCTAATGAATGTTGATGCAAAAATTCCAAATAAAATTCTGGCAAGGCTATTTCAGCAATATATCACAAGGATCATGTACTCTGACCAGGTGGACTTCATACCAAGAATTTGGTTCATTATTAGGAAAATTATAAGCATAATTGATCATATCAATAATCAACAAAAATCATGCTTGTCTTTATTGATGCAGAAAAGGTTTTCAATAAAAATACATCATTCCTATTAAAAACACAAGAAAGTATAGAAATAAATTGAGCTTTCCTTATATTGAAAACTTGTATCTGTCTAAAACCATCAGCAAATACTACCTATAATGGGGATAAGCTAGAAGCCTGAATACAAGGTATTATCACCACTAATATTCCATATAGTACTATCACAATAAGAGAAAAAAAAAGAAATTGAAGGGGTTAGAATAGGCAGTGAGGAAACAAAACTGTTTGCAAATGATATGATGGTATAGTTAGAGAATCAACCAAAAAACTGTTTGAAATACTTAACTTCAGCAAAATTGCAGGATATAAAATATACCCATGTAAATCACCAGCATTTCTATATGTTATGAATAAAGTTCAGCAGCAAAAGAGGCATCCATTTAAGATACCTGTAGATATCCACACTCAGAGAAAGAAATATGGAAGTCATTCGCAGAATGTAGCAGATCATGTTTGTATGTGTGTGGGTTTTAGTGTATTATGTTACATGATTTCTTACATGATTTCTTCCATTTATTTTAGTTCGACTACATAGCATGACTATAGTGAAAATGTACTCAGTAGGAAAGTATACGTAGAACCTATACAGAATTGTATGCTGTCGCGGAGAGGGGGTGGGTAGTGGGGGAAAGGTGGGGGGCAGGGTAAAATCTTAGTTTTAAGGAAGTGATTGTAGAACACTAAAAAAATAATAATAATTTTTAAAATATATTTTAAAAAAAGATACCTGTAGGTAGACATTATAAAATTCTTAAGAGTCTGTCTTCCAAGACAAACCCAGGAAGGAACTATATACAAAGCACCTGTCACACAAATATAAATCTAAACCCCTAGAGAAATATTAATTGCTCATGGAGAGCACCAACATAATAAAAATGACAGTTCCACCTAAATTAATTTATCTATTGCCATACCAAACTACCAAAAGTTATTTTATGGAACTAGAAAAAAAACCAATAATATCCATCTAAAAGGGTCAAGAATCTCAATGGACTCAATGAAAAAAATATGAAGGAAGATAGCCTAACAGTAACAAAGCAATAATTATCAAAATAATCTGGTACTGGCAAAGAAATGAAGTAGTAGATCAGTGGAATAGATTAGGTACACAATAGACAGTAGTAAATTACTATAGTAATCTAGTGTGTGATAGACTCAAAGATCCAAGTTTAGGGACAAAAACTCACTATTTAACAAAAATTGCTGTGAAAACTGGAAAGTAGTTTGGCAGAAACTAGATATAGCCCAACATCTCACACACTATATACCAAGATAAAGTCAAAGTGGGTATGTGATTTAGACATAAAGAATGACTTAAGCAGATTAGGGGAACATGTAATATTTTACTTGTCAGATTATGGAGAAGGGCAAATAGTGAGATAGAGAGCATTATGTGATAGAAAGTGGATAGTTTTGATTACATTCAGTTAAAAAGGTTTTGCACAAACCAAGCCAGTGAAGCCAAGATTAGAAGGAAAGCAGAAAACTGGAGGAGAAAATTTGCAGCAAGTTTCTCCGATAATGGCATCATTTCTCCAATATATAGAGAACTGAGTTAGATTTCTAAGAATACAAGTAATTTCCCAATCAATAAATGGCCAAAGGATATGAACAAGTAGTTTTCAGAAGAAGAATCAAAGCTATTTATAGTCATATAAAACTGTTTTGAATCACTATTGATTAGAGAAATTCAAATTAAAACAACTCTGTGGTACTTCCTCACACCTATCAGATTAATATGATAGAAAAGGGAAATGACAAATAATGGAAAGGATGTGGAAAAACTGGGACACTAGTGTACCCTTGATGCAGTTGTGAACTAATCCAACTATTCTGTAGAGCAATATGGAAGTGTGTCCAAAAGGCTATAAATAACACAAATAACACTGTAAATATCAATATCACTACTATCACTATCCAAAAGAGATCAAAGAAAAGGAAAAGGACCAACTTGTACAAAAATATTTATAGGTATTTTTGTGATGGCAAAGAATCGGAAACTAAAGAGAATGCTTATTAGTTGGGGAACGGATGAACAAGTTTTAGTGTAGGATTGTGATGTAATACTGTTGTGCTGTGAGAAATGATGGGCAGGATACTTTTAGAAAGACCTGGAAAGAGGTAATATGAAATGATGCAGAGAGAAGTGAGCAGAGCCAGGACAGTAGCAGTATTGTATGATGATCAACTCTGAGTGACTTAGGGATTCTCAGCAGCACAGTGATCTAAGACAGTTCTGAAGGACTTAGGATGGAAAATGCTATCCAATCTCCAGAGAAAGAGCTGGTGGCGTGAATCAAAGTATACTTTTTTAAAATATATTTTTCTTTTGTTTGGGCTTATGTTTTCTTTTGCAACGTGGCTAATACGGAAATGTTTTGCATGACTGCGTGTGTGTGTGTGTGTGTGTGTGTGTGTGTGTGTGTAAATTCATTTACATCTCAGTGAGGGGGCAAAGTACAAGGGAAGGAGAGAATTTGGAACTCGTTTTTTTTTATAAAGAATTTAAAAGTTATTCTTACGTGTCATTTGCAAAAAAAAAAATTTTTTTTCACATTAATAAAAGAAATAATGAAATGATTGCTTTTAGAAAAGCCTGGAAAGAATTGTATGAATTGATGCAAACTGAAGTGTATAGAACCAAGAGAATAATTTATACAATAATAACACTGTGTAAACAAGTAATTTTGAAACACTTAGGAATTTTGATCGACATAATAAAAGCAGCTGTCACTTTCAAAGGACTTATGATGAAACATGCCATCCACTCATTTAAGAGCGATGATGGAATTAGAATGCAGATTTTAACTTTTTTAAAAAACATGTCTAATGTCAGAATTTTTTTTGCTTGACTATAAATATTTGTAATGGGTTTTATTTTTTCTCGCTTTTTTAATGGATAGGAAAGGGGAATATGATGAGAGTACTTAAAAAATAAAATTGAATTTAAAAAATAATTATGAACAGTTTTCAATTTATGGTTGACAAGAATGTTCCGGGAAACCCAGAAGCATATTCCATTATTACTTATGTTGTACATCTTGAAATGAAAAATATGTAAGATGAAGCAAATTCTAACAGCCAGAAAGGTTTCAAGTACAAGGTGATTTATCACCAGAAAATTGGGTATCAAGTTAATGGCTTTTTTTTTTTGTCAGTTGCAATTTATTAGTCTTCACTAAGGTGAGAAGTTTGTATTGGTATTAGATATACCAATGTAGATTTTGTAGCTGTAAAATACTGAATTTTAAAAATGTAGAATATAGGTACATATTGAATCATAAAGTGTCAGCTTTGGAAGAGACTTTAAAAATCATCTCATCCATCTACATTTTGAAGTTGAGAAAACTCAGTTTTAGAAAATTTAAATTGTTTTCTCAAAGTTGTTTGAGTAATTAGTAATCAGTATCAATGATGGAACCAAAACGTAGGTCTCTTGATACATACTTCAATACTGTGATACTGGAATAGGTTGTAAACTAATCTCTTCTGATTGCATGTGATTATGTCTCTGTAGCCCTTTTATTCAAATGAGATCATATTTATAATTTTTATAAAAAAATATTTAAATAATTGTTTCTTTGACAGTTATTTCGAGAAGTACGAATAATGAAGATATTGAATCATCCCAATATAGGTATGTATTTTATTATTGTATAGATATATAATAAGATTTTTTTATTGGAAAAAGGAGATCACATTTAGAGATGTATAGGTAATCAAAGAGAATAGATGATTGTAGACAATCTAGAAAATGAAATGTTTGTATAAAAAAAGAAAAAAATTGCTGACAAGTAGGTAAATGGGATATTCAATAACTTAAAAAATAGTGAATGTGAATAGAGATCTACTTACTATGAATATACCTATTATATCTCTTTAAATTGAGATTATATGACTTTTAACTATTCCTAATAAAAGGAATTCTCAAAATAGCTTTTAAATTCTTTGTAATTCCATGTATTTTGGGCTCAATCATTAGTAATTCCTCTCAACATTGAGAGGAATTTAAGAGAGTTTAATAGAAAATTATTAATATGTGAAATTCCTTTATGGTAAGCATGAAATCCGTTTGAATCTTTACTGTAAGAAATTTTAATCTGTTAATACTCATGTTAAGATTGATATAAACTTAAGGGGAGCCTACAAAATGAAACATCTTGTAAAATTACTAAATTCATAAACAATTTTCAAATGTCCATTTATTTTGTACCTTCTTTGTACTTGGTCTCTGAAGTTTAGAAATAAATATCTGTATTCCACCTCTGTCCTCAAAGAACTCTTATTATGATTACTGAGGTTAATAGATGTATGAATGGATAGATGTATAGATAGATGGATGAATCAAATCCAAAAACATTTATAAATAGAATTACATGTGCCATATATTGCCCTGTGATATCTCATTTATTCGTTAAGTACTAAATACTGAATATTCTTTCATATGGCCCCTACATATTATGTTCCATGTGTGGTGCTTAGCTCTTTTAAAAAGTTGTAATCTCATTTGATCCTCACAGCCACTCTAAGAGGTAGGTACTGTTATGATCCCCATTTTACAATTGAGGAAATGCAAGCTAACAAAAGTTAAGTGACTTGCCCAGCATCACCTGGATAATATCTGTGTCAGGACTGGATTTGAGCTCAGATTTTGCCAAGTGCCTCTTCCTAAATTAACATTCTGTCTATTGCTCTATCACTTGCTTCTAAATTAATGATGTGGCTAATAAGTAAATAAGATACTTAAAAAATAGTTTCTTTTAAAATTACATTTTAAAGATTATGACTAAAAATTGGGATAGTTTATGTTTATAAAGATTACAGAGTACTTTACATATGTCATACCATTTGTTTCTCACAACAAATCTGTGAAGAAAGTAGCTGTAAGTATTATATTCCCATCTTACGAATGAATGAACAGATTTCAGAGAGGCAGTTTTGCTGATGTTTACATAGCTAGGAGGAACAAGTGGTAAAACCTAGGATTTTTGCTCTTTTCATTACACAACACTATCTCTCAGTAACAATGAAGTGGCCAAATGCTGCCCTTAAAGATGTCCCAGAAAATGTTGAGCAAGCCTCAGTGTCAATATCAGAAAAACTCAGTAAAAAGCAACTTCTTTTACCCTCTGTTCTGTCTCTTCTTTAACCACTTGAGTATTTATTTTATTTTTGTTTTGCTTTTTAATCTTGTAGGAGCTTGTCTTCCTTCTCATCTGCCACCAGGCTTAGCCCAGAGCAGGATCAGGTCACTGTACTTCTCCACTCAGGGGATGGTAGAAGGATCCTTTTGCATGAAGCAGTTAAGTAACTCTCTGAGAGTTAGTAATATTTATTGCCAAAGGATACCTTTCCTTGTAGTGAAAAATACACTCTAGAGAAGCCACCCCTAACCCTGCTTCATAATCAGTCAGTATTTATTAAATGCCTACTATGTGCCAAGCAGAGTGCTAAAACGTGCAGAAGTCAAGGATACTCTAAGCTAGGAGTCCCTTGTGGCATTTCTTTCTCAGACAGACTGAGGACTGTGGTGAAGGGAGAAAAGCCAGTTTATTATCACAGCTACAACCGAGATCTGGTCATAATCTTCTTGCTTTTCTTCCCCTTCTTACTCTCCTTCCCTCAGATCTCTTATTGTTCACACTGAACAGAGCCAAGCCTCGAACCCAAGTTATCTGAGTACTTCAGTGTTTTTCCATCACATTGCATTGTCTTCTCTTTCCCTCTTTGTTCTTCCTATGACTTGTATTCTCTTCTTCTCATTATTCCTTCCCTTTTTTTGTGGCTCCCATCAGTGCCACTTCTAAGTGTTTCCATTTAGTTAATGGTTGGATAATGGCATCAGATCTAATTTTATAATATGTTTTAACAAATTTGTGATGCTTAAGTTTATGTAGTTTTTCTTTTAGTTTTTTTTCTGTATTTCATTAACATTCTGGTTTTAACCTTTGGAGATCTGCAATTTTGTTTCTCCTTTCTGTGTATTTAATTCTGAAATCATGATTATCAGTTTATCTGAAGGCTGTTTATATTTTACATTTGCTAATATGCTAATTATATTTGACCTTAACTAAAGGTGGAATGGTAAGTTTTTAAGACTTAAGAAAAGTCATGCAATTATGACAGTGACCTATAGCTAATATCACTGGAGTCTTTTTTTCTAGCGTTTTAAAGCCTGTAGAATACAAATGCGGTCTCAGGGTCAAAAACAAAAAATTCAGAAACAAATTTTAACAAAAAAATCTTATAACTGTTGAATTAATGAGGTTAAAAAGAATAGTTCTGTTTACAAGTATAGTATTTAGTGCTTTATCATGTGCCTATCACAAATGAAAAACTGTTAAATTTTGCTCATTTTATTTGGTAGGTTATTTATATTCATATAAAAGGAATGTGTTAATGTAGTTAGTTTTGATCCAACAAAGTCTGTATAATTTTGAACCACTAATATATTTTGTACAAACGGGTTTTGGAAAAACCCAGGGTGGCAGGAATTTTAGTTCTGTTTTTCCTAACCAGAAAAGAACGTGTAACATTTTATGTAGATGATAGTATGTGTGTGTGTGTGTGTGTGTGTG
The DNA here is from genome assembly GCA_028658325.1 of Potorous gilbertii. Classification (NCBI taxonomy): domain Eukaryota; kingdom Metazoa; phylum Chordata; class Mammalia; order Diprotodontia; family Potoroidae; genus Potorous; species Potorous gilbertii. The sequence goes on along the minus strand of CM053770.1, from coordinate 583,996,752 downwards.
TGTGTGTGTGTGTGTGTGTGTGTATGTGTGTGTGTGTGTGTATTTAGCTAATTTCCAGAGCTGTGTGAATTTTTTGTTTTGATTTTAAGTGATAACCTACTATAAATGAATATGTATTTCATCCTAATAATTATGAAGTTATAGTTCTAACTTTTTTTTTTTTAGTAAAATTATTTGAAGTTATTGAAACAGAGAAGACGCTGTATTTAGTCATGGAATATGCTAGTGGGGGTAAGTATGGCTACCTAAGGGGATAAAAATAACTAAAATTTGAAAAAAAAATTCAAAGTATGGAATAACATCTAAGAATTATATGTATATTTTAAATATTGCAACTGAGTCTTTTGCTTTTACCTTTCAAAAATCTAAAAATAATGCCATATGAATGTAATATTTACTTGCTTCTAACTGAGGAATTATATGCTCCTTACATTTAGCTTTCAAATTTTGATTTCTTTTAGAGCCATTTAAATACATATTCTGTAGCAATATTTAAAGCTGCTTTGTTTTTGAAACTCATAACCCATTTACTCTGAATTTCTAAAACTTTTTCACAGTTTGAAACTTTAAGCCATAAAAGTACAAAAACAGTATACCTATACTGTGTTTAATAAAATTAACTAAAGAAAAGCATATGCTAGTTTAGGAGGAAAGAAAAAGAAATTTACATGATAATTTTGTTGTGCATTTGAAAGAAATTGCAGGTGGTATATAGTAGATTTGCAATATCATGTGCAATCATCTTTTTATTATACAGTGTTATAGAAATGCTTGTTTTATTCCATAAGTTAAAAATAAAATCAAATTTTTAAAAATAAAGAAAAGCATATGCCAGACCTGTACTGGATTTGCGGATTAAACTACATTAGAGTCTCACTTTACATTCATTTTTAGAATAATCCATAAAATATGTCTGAGCCAAATATATTTCTAAATAAAAAGATAGCAATGAATCTGAAAACATTGGTAATTTAAGTATCAATGAAAACACATATTTACACGTATACACACACATATATACATACACATATATATTTGTAATTTTAAGAATAAAAAGATTAGGATAGTTTGTTACTGAATACAGTGCTGATTTTGAAAAAAGTTTCTATAAGTGACAGTGACCTGACCTTTCCAAAGACATGCAGTTATTCATCATGTTATAAGTAGCATTCCTTTTCCCTTTTTTCATCTTCTTTTCTTTTTAGGTCAGATGACCTTGTGTGTTAAAAATTATAGATTTGGTAGCATAAAATCATTGACATGTAAATTACCTTTTTTCAGAAATAGGAAACTTCCCAGCACGACTTGAAGTTATTTTTTAAAAATTGCTTTTTATTGAGGGTTTTAGAAAAGGATTTTAGAGACATATTTTATATATTGCTTATTCAGTGTCACCATTCATCTTTGCTTTATAGGAAACTGAATTTCAGAACACAGTAATAGCAGGGGGTTGGTTTGCTGATCCAAGTTTGGAGTGGGGTCTTGCCTTGAAAAACTGAAATCAGTGGATTTAGAGTAGTTATAGGTGTGAATAATAAGAGAGAGGAAAGAAAATGGATCAAAAGTGTAGGCAGAGTCATCTAAATTATAGGGGTCCCTAACTTAGGAGTGCCCAATATATATCTGATTTATGTATATTCACACTACCTCCAAATAACTGTTTCTTACCTCTTCCAATTGTAGCAATTGAGAATTTACTTCCCTTTTTTTTTCTACTATCCTAACCTCTCTATAACCTATCAGTCCTCTATATCATCCTAGCATCTTTAGCCTATGATTGGTCCAGGGCAAGGTCAGAGGTAGCAATAGTAATAGTATTATACTTTTTCCCTAACTCAGATTCCAACAGATCTTTTGCAGGGAACTAATATGGAGCCTCTGCTCCCCCTGTGTTATCCTTTTTCTCTCAGTTCCATTCAGTCTGTTCCTATTTATGGACTACTTATTTCCTGCCTCCAACACACCTATGTCTCTGTCTTCAGAAAGCCCTTCCATGATCCTTCCCTCCCCACTGCATATCTCTTCCCTTTTGTGGCCAGACTCCCTGAAAAGTCCATGTAGAATAGGTACCTCTACTTCCTTTTCTATCTCACCTCTCTGAAGTCTGACTTCTGGCCTCATCTTTTGACTAAAACTGCTCTCTACAAAATTCCTACAGTTTTCTTCCTTGCCAGAGCTCAGTCCTCAGCCTTGACTTCTCTTCAGATATTGACCCTATTGATCATTCTCTTTTATTGATACTCTCCTCTCTCTAAATTTTGTGATCACTATCCTCTCCTGGTTCTCCTCCTGCCTATATGACTGCTCCTTCTCAGTCACCTTTTGTAAATCTTCATTCAAGTCATGTGGGCATCCCAGGGCTTGTCCTGGGCCCTTTGTTTTCTCCCTCTATACAGTTTCACTTTGTGGTCTCATCAGCCTCGAGGGATTCAGTTGTTATCTCTATGCTTATCATTCTTCACTTATCATTTAGTTGTCATTCTTTACTGTTTATCCAATCCTAACCTCTGTACTGACTTCTAATCTCACATCTCCAACTACTTTTTGGATACTTTGAACTGGATTTCCCACAGATATCTTAAACTTAACATATCTAAAACCCAATTTGTTATTTCCCCCTTCTTCCCTGAAACCACCTTCTCTTTCTGACTTCCCTATTACTGTGTTTTGGGGGAAAGGGGAAGGGGAAAGGCAAGGTAATTGGAATTAAGCGACTTGCCCGAGGTCACACAGCTAATAAGTGTCAAGTGTCTGAGGCCAGATTTGAACTCAGATCCTCCTGACTCCAAGGCCAGTGCTCTATTCATTGCACCCCCTAATTACCCCCTTCCCTATTGCTTTTTTTTTCTTTTTTCTTTTTTTTTTATTTTTTTTTAAATAAATTTATTTAACTTTTTACATTCATTTTCACAAGATTTTGGGTTCCAAAATTTTCTCCCCATTTGTCCCCTCCCACCTCCCTGATACACTGGACATTCTAATTACCCATATCACCAATCT
>CM053770.1:583954579-583993252 GCA_028658325.1 Potorous gilbertii | reverse complement strand
GAATTGCCTGCCTTCCCAAAGGGAATGGGTGGGAAGGGAAGGATGAAGAGAAGTTGGAACTCCAACTTTTAGGAATAACTGTCGAGTATTGTTCTTGCTACTAGGAAATAAGAAATACAGGTAATGGGGAATAGAAAGTTACCTGGCCTTACAGGACAAAAGAGAAGATGGGGGCAAGGGAAGGGAGGGATGTTAGAAGAGAGGGAAGATTGGTGATAGAGACAATTGGAATGCTCCGCCTATTGGGGTGGGGGAGGGGACAAATGAGGAGAAAATTTGGAACCCTAAACTTTGTGAAAATGAATGTTAAAAGTTAAATAAATAATTTTAATTTTTAAAAAATTGTTTATTGACTGACTCCTAGATATTCTTCTTCTGTTTTTGTTGTACTGTTCCTCCATGGTTTTCCTACCTGTCTGCCTATTGCTCCTTAATTTCTTTTGTTGGATCATTATCCATGCCCTTCCCTGTAAGTATAATCATAACTTTGGGCTCAGCCTCAGCCCTCTTCTTTCTCTTTCTTCATTGACTTTCTCTTTGTGATCTCATCAATTCCCATTAGTTTGAATGATCATCTTTATGTAGATGATTCCCAGATCTGCATGTCTAACCTTCCTGTCTCTCTTGTACTCTGGTCTTGTCACTTCCTTCTAGTCATATCCACCTAGATGTCCCGTATTTTTCAATATGTCCCAGATGGAACTCATAGGTTTTCCTAAACCCAACCTTCCTCTTAACTTACTGTTTCTGTCAAGGTCACTATTATTCTTCTGGTCATCCAGATTCACAATCAAGGCATCATCCTCAACACTTTTCCTTTTTTCTCACCTCCCTTATCCAGTAAACTAAAATAAAATCAAAATCTTGGTAATTCTAACATGTCTTCATTCCCTGTCTCTTTTTCTAGGCCTTTCAGCCTTAGCTCAGACCCTCCTGACTTTTCATCTGGACTGTTACAAAAGTCTCTTAATTGTTCTCCCTGCCTCCCTGATCTTCTTTCTCCAACATATCTAAAGCAGTCATCCTGAAGCATAGTTGGTCCCTATTGCCTATGGGATAAAAATGTTCATCCTCTTGGAAGCCTTACCATATTTTCTTCCTCCTTTCCAAGTTTGAGTTGTCACCCCAAAAATTGTCTTTTATTTACTTATCTCTGCCTATTGTCTCCCATTCTTGGTACGATGTCAAGTTCTTGAAGGCAAGTATAGTTAACTTTTTAGGAATGCCTCAAGAAAGAGGTTTATTGTCCCACAGAATGTTTTGCCAGCTTCCCATCTGTGCTTACAGCTCCACTTTTAGTCCTAAAATAGCCAGACTCACCACTGCCACCTGGTGATTATACAGAGGTGGTTTAGTTTCTTGTTTCATTGGTAGCTGCAATACCTAGCACAATACCTTACATGTAGTAGATATCTGCTAAAAGCTTATTAAACTGAAATGAATTTTGTCTAAGCTCCCTACCTTGTTTCCCACCCTCCCAGATGCCCTACCCTTGCTTTAACTTCTGTGATGGACCTAGTAATACTGTTTACTTCTTTAGGGTATTAGTGAAAAGAGGAGAAGGAAATGAGTCAGATGTAAGATTTCTAAAAAATATTTATTGCTGACTTTTGTTTTTACAATACCTACATTTCTCCCTATGTTCCTCCCCCTGGCGGCCATAAGTAAGGAACATTGCATATGACATCAGATTTTTTTAATGTGTTAATTGGTTTTGCAGAAATAAGATTTTTAGAGCCTTCTGTTCTCACTGCCACTAACAGTACAACCCTTTGATAAAACTCAGTGTTCCGACGGTTTCCTGCTTTAGGGATATAAAATTAGAAAGGAAGCACTAAGACTAGGTGAACTAGAAACAACAAATCAAACAGTAAACCCTGTCCTTGTGTCTCCTTTCCTATTACCTGCCCACTTTTCCTCACTTTAGGCCCAGACTTCAGAGCCAGCAGTAGTGACTGTAGAGCTAGGCTACTGCTCTTATGTTAGGGATTGAGGAAATTTTTCACTTGTAAATTCACATTGAATTTATTCTATAAAAATGTATCCATTGTGGTCATGGATAACCATTTGTTGTACTGTTTATATAGCACTAAATTTCCAGCATATTACACATTAGATAGGCTTATAATGACCACTTATAGCAATGTTTCTGGTCTGAATTGTAAAAGACAAAATTTTAGAGCACAGTCTACTCAAAAATTTGGAACTATCTGGAATTCTACTTAAAATTTTTAACTAATCACAAATTAAAACTAAGTGATTTGTGATAATCTCTTAGTTCATCACTCATCACTAGTTATTTTCTGTTCAGGTACTAATTGAACTAAATGACTTGAAATTCCTTCAAAATATAAGATTCTATGTTTCTGATTCAAGTGTAATTTTACATGCGATCTCTAAAACATCAGTGCTTCATGAGACTTCAGAGTTCATTTAGTCTAAATACTACATTTTATAGATGAGGAAAGTTACACTTGGTAATAGTAAATCAAATCCCAAACCTCTAATTGCTGACCTATATTTTTACATCGTCCATTATCAAGTCTTGTAAAGAAAATAATTTTGTAGAATGTTAATGTGGTTTATTGTGTCTAAGTGAACCTTTTTTAGGTATGCAGAATTGAATGTTTTAGTAGATTTGTTCTTTTAAAAGTTTATTCTGAAAATAGTTAATGTAGCTTATTGCCGTTGTTTTGCCTCAAACTTACATGATAATATTGGTAGATTGATACTTATTAATAGTTTTGCAGGGTATCACAGAACGTGGTTCTAAAACATGCTAATAGACTTAACATTAACAAAAAGCTTACAGGTTACATAATTTATTCATCTGGTTCTTTCTGAATAACTTCTATGACAGTCTCTGAGAGAAGCCTAAGTATAACCTGTATAATTAGACACTTTTCCTTTACTAAATGGGGGTAGAGGGAGGTAAGGTGAGCATAACCAGCAGGTCAGAATGGCCTTTGACAAAATTAAAATTTTACATTTCATAACCATTTGCAAGGGTGTGTTGATTGTGAAAATGTAAAGCATTTTGACTTTCTACAAAGTAGGTCGGAGTTATAAAGCTCAGGGTTTATTTGAGTTATGATTTGGGTCTGAGGTAGGGTAGGGTGGGAGACAATTTTAAGAATCCAGATGCTCTGCAACTCTTATCCATTTTGCTTCTATGCATAGTCCCACTCCTGCTGTTTGGTTTCTTTTAGCTGAAATGCTTCACCAATTCTACTTAAGACTGTGACAGTGGTTTGGAAAGCATTCTCACATTCAAATGATAATGAATTAGTTCTGAAAAATGTGGTATAGCGTTCCTCTCCTTTAAAAGTTTTGTAGATATCTGAGGCTTTCATTTGACAAAAAAAACAAAACAAACAAAAAACCAAAACTTACAACTTAGAACAAAGAATGAGGCAAATTTATCCTTGCTGGGTTGGCATCAGTATGATTCTGGCTCAGCAGTTGGACTGTGGCACTTCAGTGGCTTTGGGAAAGCAGAGCAGCCAATGGGATGGTCTTTGCATCATTGTCAGTAAGGTCAAATGATCTTAGGAAGACTAAGGCAAAGAACTACTTTGGTAGAGTTTTATGCCAAACTGGCCTTGTAGGCTCATTGAAGTTCCCTGAATTGGCTCTATCACTGTTTGTTTGAGGTCCTTCACACTGAGAATTACTGTTGATCATATATTTACCAAACCAGATCTCCAAGGATTTTCCTGGCCTGGACATACAACAAAGGACAGACCTAAATTGTCCTTTGTATTTGCGGTAAAGAGAGTCAAATGGCAATTTCTTATTCTTATCATTCTAATATGTTCCAAGCACACAGTTCAATGCTTAGCTACTATATATGGCCATTCCTAATTCCCAATCTGCTGGGTCCTCACACCCAAAATTATTTTATACATACTTACATGTATACATGTTTTACATCCAATAGAATGTAGGCTTCTTAAAGGCAGGGGACATTTTATTTTTGCCTTTTTATTCTCAGTGTCAATTCAGTGCCCTGGTACATGATAGGCACTTAATAAATGCTTATTGAATGATTGATTGAATGTATAGCATATTTCCTTTCACCCCTCCCATCATGTTCTTAAGATGTTTCCATATATATTGGGATTTATCTCACATAAAACCTTGGCTTTTTACAGTTGTTTTATTTTTAATATTTTAAAAAAAACTTGCTTCTTTAGATTTTCTCAGAAACAACTTCTGTTACAGCTTTTTAAATTAGACTAGGAATAGGGAATTATTTGGTCTTTTTTTTTAATTATAGTCATGTAGTATATAGTAATATTTCATGGGAATGTATAATATATATATATTCCTTTCTAGCATATATAAAATAATACTTCATCATATTTACTAGATTTATGTACATTACATATACTATATTTACATACATTACATATATTTACTAATAGTAAATATTAATGTGTTAATACTAATTGACTATTAATATTTCCTCACTTGGTAATTAACTTTCTTACTGTGTTGTTGACTGACGTAAATACTAAAACCAAGGGGGGAAAACATTTTATAGAAGAGTTAAGTGATAGAATAGGCTAGAAGAATTAGATGACTTTTATTGCTTTCAGATTCAGATCAACAACTATTTATTGATACTGTATGTTTATCACTATATTTGGCCCTCAACAAATGGGAAAAAAATAATAGCTAGTGTTTATCTAGCCTTTTAGGATTTGCAAAACACTTTACAAATATGAACTCATTTTACTCTTACAACCCTGAGAGATGGGTGTTGTTATTATCCCCATCTTTACAGATGAGGAAACTGAGGCACAGAGTGGGTTAAGTGACTTGCCCAGGTACCACAGATAGTAAATCTCTCTCTGAAGCTGGATTTGAACTCAGGTCTTATTCACTCCAACTACTGCATTCTCTCCACTGCACCACCGGCTGCCTTCATGTACCAGGTACAGAAGCATGATGCTATCTGAAATTTTGAGGAGTTTAATGAACAGTGGAGGAAATAGTGGTGTGAATAGCAGGTCCTATCACAGAGGGTGAGACACTGGGGTGGGCTGGAGTAGTGAGGGGGACGATGCGGAAGATGAGATTTAGTTAGAGACTGAAGATTAAATTATGTAGGAGAAGGTCATGACAGGGTGACTTGTTCATGTTGTTGAAGTGTTGTAAATCTTGGATCTTCAAGTAGCCCAAACATCCATTCCAAAGCCAAATCTGAGTTATATTTGTGATTTTTATTTTGATGATCTAATAATAGAGAATGACTTGACTGTATTTCTAAGAAAATGACACCAGAAAGCAAGGTTTTCTGGTTGTGCATTATGTATATACATTATTGTAAGTTTTATTAAAGTATGACATCTGGTAATGATCATATTTAAACATGCAAACAAGGTTTTTCACCCGAGTCTAACAGTTGGTTAATAATCAGTTATTGATTAATAATACACAACATTTTTGGCCATATGACCTCTTTAAAAACAGCCTGAAATTGCATGTATCCTTCAATTGAAAAATAATGATTATTTCACTGTCTGCTTTACCTTTATGACTCAGGTGAAGTGTTTGATTACTTAGTTGCCCATGGAAGAATGAAGGAGAAAGAGGCCCGTGCAAAATTTAGACAGGTATGGAAAGTATTTTCCTGATATTTTCAGTGACTAAGATAATGGACAATGTCACAAGGTTGGAAAACAGTTTGAAAATGGTATTTTTTAAAGTAAAAAAGTAAAATTCAGGGTTTTTTTATACTGTAGTTATGCTCTGTTATTGTTGGGTTTTTTTTTAAAGAAAATACTCTCTTAAAGAAATCCTAATTTAAATAGTCATAGTTGGTTATTTTTAGGCCCTTGTAAAGGAGTAGTCAAGCACTCAATTTTTATAACTGTGACTCACCACATTAATACTTTGTGTATCTTGGAAGAGATGTTGCATTTCTTACAAAGATATTCCTATCAAATTCTGATCTAGCATCATGCCATGTGTATCATAATGAGTCTCTGTAATAACTTTGGAACTTAAATATAATCTTTTAAACCTCTTGAATGAATGAAAAGCATTTATTAAGTGCATACTGTGTGCCAACAGAAATGATATCAATATTCAATATAATTTTACCCAGAAATTTAACTGATATAAATTAGAGAAGGCCAAAAAAGCCCAGAAAGTTCCTTAACAAACATTTGACTTAATATTTGGAAGAAAAATGTGGCTGCCAAAGGCAGCATTCGATTAGGATATAAATTCATTTGTAAAATCTTCCGAGGAAGTATTAGAGAAAATTATGATCAGTATCATCACATTAAGCAGAGAGAAGCAGTAGAGTTAAAACTAGTTTAAACGAAGTTGGTAAAGATAGTCAGCTAAGCAAAGTCATCCCTCGGATATTGAAGAATAAAAATGGAAGAAAGATTATAAACAGGAGGGAAAAAGGGGGAAAAGATTCACTGTTTACTCTATCAAAGATGATGACACCACCGTACTTGGACCTTAACATCAGAGTCCAAATGTACTTGTAGAGGAGCTAGAAATGGCACTAAGGATAATAAAACCCAGAACAGTAACAGGTGCAGAACAAGGCTATATAGATGAGATATGTGCTGGAGGTAATACACTTGTAACTATGTTTGAGGGATCAATTTACAAAATAGATAAAGGAAGGGGACATGCCAGAATAGAAAAAAAACAAACCAAACCTTGTTAATAATTCAAAAAGGTGTCTGAAAAAACATCAGTAACTCCTGACCTCACTTCCTACTCTCCTCTCCATATAAAATCTGTATGAGAATCCTACATGCACAAATCAGGGGGATCCTGTGTTGATGGGAAACAAGCAGGTTTTTGTAGGTGATATTTTTAAATGGGCCACATCGTTATCATTTCACAATTAACTGGAAAGATTTAGAGACTAGAAGATCTATTTTTTATTTGTTTATTATGAAAACTCATTTGACTGACTTAGAACAGAATCTACCCTCAAAGACATTATTCAAACAAGGTATTTCCTATCTGTACCATTATCATTCAAGATTGCTTGGAAGATGGCACAACACAGATAGACTGGTGATACTCTGGTAATAAACATCAGGTGAGGCATAAAATAGAGAGAATTATTCCCTGAAAATGTTCTTCCCATATGATGTAGGAGATACAACACAGAGTCCAGATTGAAGAATTCCCTGTGGAATTCTCTTATTCACAGGTGAAATTGTGCTGACTGCACCAAGCCCCAGAACACTGAAGAGCTTCCCAGATGCAATCTGTAACCACTCAGCAGTTTAACCTGTCTTCTCCATCCGCGCAGGCAAGACCAAGTGCTTGAAGATCTGTTGTCTAGATTTCAGCATACGTTTGGAAGGACATCCCATGAAACTTGTACAGCACTGGCCCAGAAAAGCTGGGTCCAAAGTTGAACAGCAGAAAAGGCATCTGGATTGCCTTCAGGAGATTCTGAAACACTTTTACTGACCCCAAACAGCTCATGAAACCAAAGGCCTACCTTTTCAATGCTAATGTTTTTTGGTGTTGCTGTGTGGCAGTGACTCTTGTAACACCACTGCCTTCGAAATCCTAAAAATGAGTATCACCCTGAGAGTAATGGAGAGATACCTGGTACATGAGCAGACAAACTGCACCTTATAACCACTGAAAAACAGATAGAAAGAATGTCATAAGGGAAATAAATATAAATATAAAAAAATAATTTGGAATTATGGAATAACAGGCATCTTGTGAAGTGTAACAAGTAGACCATTTGTACCCTCAGAATATCGAGAGAAAAATGAGGGAGGCCTTCAGCACATTAGATGGATTCCCTGTAATGTGGACCAGAATAGTCATGAATGAATTGCAAAACATATTATTGGAGAGAATTCCCAGTTCAATGAGATCACAGATTAATTTGAGTATGTGCTAAGTAAGAACTGTGAAGTGTTGAGGATACAAATAGAGAATTAATAGTTGCTATTCTTTGGGAGTTTTTATTCTAATTGAGGGAGACAACATAGTTAAACATAGTGAAATATGCTTCTGGGTCTGTAAAAAGCACATTGAAGAACCTCACTGTACAGAATTCTGGCATGCATATACATTATAGAGAGTTTTAAATAACTCATCCTTCACATTGTTAGGTGAGCATGGGATCTGCTAAGCAAGGAAGAAATTCATTTTCACAACTTCTTGTGAAATAAGTCTAGTGCGTATTGAATTTCCAGCAAACTCCAATTAGATGGCTTCTGAGATTTATCCTCAATCTGAGAATCTGTGACTCTGTGAAGTTTTTTTTTTAACGTGAGCTTTTTCTTTAGTTATCAACAATGCCTCACTTTGTAAGGTTCTTTGAAAAAGTAACTTATCCTAATCACTCAATTAGTTTATTACCAGTCTCACATAAAACTGGTAAATAGCAAGTTCACCTTATCTAAAATTTATAATAGAATATTTAGGATCTTTCAGAAAGTGTTTGCCCTAAGAATTTTTTGATACCTAATGTATTAGATTTCCTCTGGTGCCTTATTAAAGGTTTATCTTTCATTGTACTGGAGGCCATTATCTTATATCACCATAGGGAAGCTATTTTAGCCGAATATTTCAGGTGACTGAGTAAGTTTCAGAAGTGTTATCCATGTATTTCGATGGAGGAAGTTTTTACACTGGAATTTTTCCACATTGAGAAAATCATAAATCCAGACTTCCTCCCCAAAAAGAAAAAATCCTAAAAGCACCTAGCCTTGTGCCCAGAGCAGTTTCTGAAAGTATTTTACGTCTAAACATCTGACTTTTGTTGATTCCTTTTGTTTTTGATAAAGAAATAACATTGACAACTGAGGCTGTCTATGCTTGAATGAAATATAATTTCCTCTTAATCATCAGTTGAAATATCATAAAATTTTGTGTATTACTCTTATTGTTTTTGGGTTATCCGAAAATCTTCAAGAAAAGCCTGTTTACAGTTAAGCAGATAGATGTGTTTTGAAAACCTGACATAACTTATTAATTTTAATTTTCTAATCTTATAAGTAAACTGCCTTTGTAAACAACCATATTCTATAGAGAAGTTGTTGAAGGTATAACATCTGCATTTGTGGAGCTTAAGGTACTTAGTAAAAGGAGAGTCTGAACAGAAAAATATCACAAATGATGATTAAAATTGAATTGTTTCCAAAGTAGACAGATACTTGTTTCATAGGACGTGGAGCTGTAAGAGACTTTTGAGTTCAGATAATTCAACCCAATCATTTTACAGATGAAGAAATTGAGACCCAGAGTCTTACTAGTTTTCCCCAAGCTCACACAAGTAGTAGGTAATAAGTGAAGGATCCAGGATTCAAGCCCAGGTCTTCTGACTTAAAATCAAATACTCTCCCTGAAGACAGCTGTAGAGCACCTCATGAAGTAGGCATTGAAATATTTGTTAAGTTAATGGATTTGTTATTGAAGTGAGCTTTTGTGGAGGATCATAGGATCAGCAAATGACAACTGGTAGAGATTTTAGAGTCCAAATGACCCAACACTTATGAATCTTACGGGATGAGAAGGCATGAATGGATTGTCATCTCTATAGTTAGAGTGAGTACCCAAAGCATTGAGATCACAGATACATCAATTGTGAAATCACCAATTGTGAATGTTAATCAATTTAAATCCAAAATGGAGGGGGGAAAGGTTGCAATTTTCTTTGATCTTTATTCCCTTTTTTATAATATATGTTATTCTCTGGCGTTATGTAAAAATAATATAGTTTTTAAAATTTTGAAAAAAATTAACTTTCCACAAAAACCAGATTTTTTTATATCTGTTATCTTCCCCCTTGGAATGTAAGCTTCTTAAGGGCAGATACTGTTTTTACTTTGCATTCTTATTACTTAGATTGCTTTGCACAGAGTAAAGACTTAAAAATGCTTGTTGATTAGTTGATTAGCAATGTTTCAATAAAGTGAATAGTTACTTTAGTAACTGGTATACATATGTACAATGAAAATTATGTGACAGTGTTAACAGCGCATAGCTAAAGGAAACTAATATTTAAAATCAGCTTCTAGTCATTGTTTTCTACATTTCTTTATCCTATCCATCCTGCAATTCAGTAACGAGAGCTGTTTCCTTAAATTTGCCATATAAGTTTGACATGTTTGCATGAACTAGTAATTAGTTTTAGACCCATACCTCCAGGGTCCACATCTCAGAAATAGTCTTTGTTTATAAGTAGCATTTTAAAGATACACTTATAATACTCAAATCAGATGCAGGTATGTTTTTTTGGTTACTTTTGTACCCCATACTGCAATTAGAGTAATTGTATGAAACGTTATCAATACCAACACATGCTCTTCTTATACCATTCTGTAAATAAACATTTCCAGTTGCATAATGTAACTTGTTTAAGTTATATTACACATTTAAACAATGAAAAAGCCAAATTTATGATGTTTAATTTGTCATGGTGCTAGTCATTAATATGAAATTCTGTCCATATATGTTAGCTCCGTTACATTACACAAAGAATACCTATGATGTTAGCTTTGAAAGGAACCACCAAAGACCAGTTCCTTCATTTGACAGATGAGGAAATTGAGACCTTGAATGATTAAATAACTTGAATGATTAAATTAAATAAGTTACTCAGCTGAGGAAATATCTGAGTCATAATTTGAACCCATGTCTTCTGCAGATCCTGTTCTCTTTCCACAATCTTTCTACTGCTTAATTATTATTCAGTCCGTTCTGTGTTGTTTATATTTTACATAATAAAAATGATAGAATGTGTTATACTATATTCTTATTTTATAATTGTAGTGAGTTTCTACTTAGCATTTGCTCTTAATAGATGCAAACTGTCTTGCAGCTGTTGTTTAAAATAAAATTTAAAAACCTGCGTTACTGGTTTTTTTTATTACTGTGTTTTGCAAGTATGGAGCAAGTATATAGTTAAACACTTTGCCCAAGTAAATTAATGTCAGATCTAAGATTAAATTTCATTTCTCCTTTGTTTTTTTTTTTTTAATTTAGGCTAGCCACTATGTTGACAGTTTAAAAACAGGCCTTTACAGGTTTTTTTGTACGTGTATTAACAAATGAATTTTAACTGGCCCTAAACACCTCACTAATAAATAATAAGGCTGGTTTAATCTTTAAATAAACTATCCCTTCTTAAACACATGTATATAATTTTGCAATAAAGCTTTGCTTTTTTTCACCTGAGTTGACTGTCTTAAAATGAGTGAAAATATGCTAAAGATTATTGCAGTGATAGAATCTGTGAAAGCAGATCATCCTCTGAACAAGAGCATAAATGAAATAATTGTGAAAATATGAAAAGAGGAATAAACTAGTCCACATAAAAGCACTTAAATTCCATAAAGGAAGTGAGAAGTATTTATTTTAGAGAAAAAATTTTGAATGTCTGCTTGACATCTTTAAAGCAGAAATTTCTACTCACCAAAACTTTAATCATTTCTCATTTGTAAAAGGAAAGCCATAATGGAAAAATGAAATGCAACTTTGGAATTTGAATAGTGGTAGTTGAGATACATCTAAAATATGGGAAGGGGAAGAATTGAGGGAAAAAATGTTTTTGTGTAATGTTTTTGAATTTTTTCTTAAAATTTTTTCCAGATTGTGTCTGCAGTACAGTATTGTCATCAAAAGTGTATTGTACACCGTGATCTCAAGGTAAGTAGTTGGTTTTCTGACTTTACAAACTACAACTGATAGCAGAAAAAAATTTAATGTTATTCATTATAGTTAAGGATCTAAAAGCTCAATATTTCACAATTATTATTTCACAAAAATTTTGTGAACTCTTGGACAAATAATTATGCTGTCATTTTAATTCAAATACAGACATGAGCTGCTTCACATAGTAGTGGGTTTTCAAATGTAAACTTATTAGTGGTTTTCCAAAGTGAGGTTTCCATACTCCTAGTGAGCCAAGACATCACCCCAAGGGGGAACCCTTAGCATTCTATGGTCAGTACCATAGCTGATCATGAGGCTAGTTTCTGCCATAACCACACATCAACTTTGTCCATTACTGCTCAACTTTCTCTTCCTGTTCAGTCTTGCAACTGACCTTAAAGAAGTATTTTAACATGTATAATCTATATCAAGTTGCTTGCCTTCTCAAAGTGGGGTCGAAGGTAGGGAAAGGAAAGGAGAAAGAGAGAATTTGGAACTCAGAATTTTTTTTTAAATTAGGGTTAACTTTTTTTACATGTTTTTAAAAAAGTATTTTTAAAATAACTTTTTATACACATTTATACACGAAAAAGCATTTTTCTGAGAATGGGACCACAAGTTTGACCAGAATGTCAAAAGGGTCCATCCTTGACATAAAAAAGGTTAAGAATCCCTGATCTCAGCTTATAGTTTTTAAAGCACTTTACTTACACTAATTGTCTAGGAGGTAGTTAGTACAGGTAATCTTAGTTGCATTTTCTTAGACAAGTAAACTGAGACTCAGA
Source organism: Potorous gilbertii (assembly GCA_028658325.1). NCBI lineage: Eukaryota > Metazoa > Chordata > Mammalia > Diprotodontia > Potoroidae > Potorous > Potorous gilbertii. Next base: position 583,980,797 of record CM053770.1, on the reverse strand, counting down.
GAAATTGTCACACAACTAGTAACTGTCAGAACCAGAACTCAAACCTATGTCTTCTGACTCCAAGTCTGATATTCTGGGTCTTCTATTAAAAATGTAATATACTATTCCTAGGCAACATGCATTTACTTGTTTTTAGTGATAGATATTATGTGCTGCAAGTGACCTTAGAGATCGTAAGATTTCGAGATGGAAAAGACCTTAAAGATATGATGTTCTTTCATCCTTGCATTTACAAATGACAAATCAGAAGTTCAGAATTGGAAGAGACTTCAGTAGCCATTTAGTCTAAACCATATGCAAAATGGGCTGCCTCAGTGGTACCAGTGATTCTGAAGTCAGGAAGACTCTTCTTGAATTCAAATCTAGCCTCAGACATGCACTAACTGTGTGACTGTGGGCGAGTCACTTCACCCTGCTTGCCTTGATTCAACTGTAAAATGAACTGTAGAAGGAAATAGCAAACCGCTTCAGTATCTTTGCCAAGAAATCCCAAATGGATTCACAAAAGAGTTGGACAGGGTTGCAACAAAGAAGGCAGAGTAAAAGCAGAGACCTGCTTAAGCTCTCCCCCCCAAACCCCTGCAAATACTTGTAATTTTAGACTCTAAAGAAATTCTGGAGCTGCAGAACCCACTGAATGATGGAGTGAAGCAAATCTCCAGCCCAGGACAGCTTGGAAGGTCAATGGGAGGGATCTGTCACACTGGGCTGGGAGCAGCGTGCAGTCTGGTGTGAGCTGCACCAGTAGAGGTGGGGCCAGAGTAGGCCTCAGAGGACAGAATCACTGGCAGCTCTAGCAATTTCCAGAGTTCTCAACCCACAAACAAAAAAGATAACATAGAAGGTCAGTAAGAAAACTCTGTCAGACCTAAGTGGGGGAGGACTGCAGTCTGACCTCAGCAGCAGGGTGGAAGAGAAGGAGGCAGCACTTACAGCAGCTATGGCAGCAGCAGCTTCTGTAGCTCTGGGCCCACAGACAAGGGACTGAGCAGCTGATATAAAACCCCTGAAGCCTGGGACAGTACATCCACCCCCACCCCCAGGGTAATAAGAGTCCTGCCTTGACAGAGAGTTAGAAAGTCAAGTATTTGGCTAAGAACATGAGCAAACAGGAAAAAAAGTCAGACGTCTTACTTTGGTGATAAAGATCAAAATGTACAACCAGAAGAAAACAAAGCCAAAGTTCCTATATCAGAAGCCTCCAAGAAAAATATGAATTGGCTGCAGGCCATGGAAGAGCTCAAAAAGGATTTTGAAAATTAAGTAAGAGAAGGAGAGGAAAAATTGGGAAAAGAAATGAGAGTGATCAAAAAAAAATCATGAAAAACAAGTCAACAGCTTGCTAAAGGAGCCTTCCCAAAGCTGAAGAAAATAACACTTTAAAAAATAGACTAACCCAAATGGCAAAAGAAGTCCAAAAAGCCAGTGAGGAGAAGAATGCCTTAAAAAGCAGAATTGGCCAAATGGAAAAGCTCACTAAGAAAGTAATTCCTTGAAAATTAGAATGGAGCAATTGGAAGCTAATGACTTTATGAGAAATCAAGAAGTTATAAAACAACCAAAAGAATGAAAAAATAGAAGACGACGTGAAATATCTCATTGGCAAAACCACTGACCTGGAAAATAGTTCCAGGAGAGATCATTTTAAAATTATACTACCTGAAAATCATGATTTAAAAAAAAAGAGCCTAGACATCATCATTCAAGAAATTATCAAGGAAAGCAAAAAAAAAAAAAGTTGGACATGACTGAACAACATCAAAATATTCAAAAAGAACCCCAGCATAACATTCCAGAGGGTCCTCCAGCCTCTACTTGATGACCTTTGTTTCTAAATCTGGATAGCTCTAATCATTAGGAAGTTTTTTCATACATGAAGCTCAAATTCTTGTTAAAACTACCATCCATTGCTCTTAGTTCTCTCTCCTGCTACCAAATAGAACAAGATTAAATTTCTCCTTTAAGTGATAGTTCATCACAGACAGTTATCTCATTCCTGTTGAGAACAGTCTTCATAGGACATGGACCTAAAGTTATTCACCATCTTATATTGATGTGGTCTCTGACTCATGGATGTCCTTCCTACTTAAACTCCAGTGCCCAGAATTGAAGACAGTATTCTAGATGTGATGTAACCAGCATAGAATAAAAGCAGATTATCGCCTCTTTATTTCTGGAGGCTACAGTTGTTATCGCACTCCAAAGTCACGTTATCCTTTTTTTGACTACCATGTTATACTACTGACTCTTACTGATCTTATTGTCAACTAAAACACTCAAATCTTTTTCAAATATAGAATTAACATTTTTTATCACATACTCTATTAGTGTAATGGCCATTTACAATAGATATATTTGCTTATTTATGAACGATTTACATGTATTTCTTTACTAATAATTACATCATCCAATAGACAATAATAGAAATTAAAAGAGTGCAATAATATGAAATAATATTTGATCCTAGAATTAATAGGGAACCACTGGAGATTACTGAGTAGAGGAATGGTGTGGTCCGACCTGTGCTTTTAGAATATCATTTTGTCATTGTGTGAAGGGGAGTTTGAAGATAAGAGAGGCATGAAATAGGAGGCTCTTGCAGCACTCCAGGCAGTAGGTGACAAGGACTTGAATAAGCATAGTGATTGTATGAATAGAGAGAAGGAATTTAGTGCAAGAGATATTCTGGAAGCAGAATCAGCAAAACCTGGAAAGTGATTGAAAATTGACACTAAAGTTGCAAATCTAGGTAAATATAAGGATGGTGGTATCCTTGGCAGAGATAAGGAAGTTTGGAAGAACAGTTTGGGGATAAAAGATAATCTAAAGAAATCTATAATACAGAAATCCTAACCCATCCATACCTATTCATCCTGTTCAATTTACTCTAAATCATTGAAAATGAAAAGGGAAAGGGTGGGTAGGAACCCTACTCAATGGAGACCAGGAATACAGATAGAACCAAGGCTGCCTACTACAAAACAAAAGTAATGGCCTACTTGGGGGCAGGAAGACATTCTGCCTATGCAGCTACTTGTATTGATGCTGGTGCCTGGGTCATGGTGAGTTTATTGTCTCCCTTAGGGATGCCCTACATTAAAAACATAGACCTTAATTTCCAGGAAATGTTTGATTATCTTTAATTTCATGAGAACAATCCAGACTTTTCTCCTATTTTAATTGAAATAATTACTGAAATAAAGAATACCGTCAAGGAGTTTGTTTTTTTAAAGGTGGATTGTTCATATGGCAAGAACGAAGTTTAGCTAATGAACAACCTGTGTGCTACAGTAGTAACTTCACAGGGACAAGAGAAAGTGAAGGACTCTTAACACATTGCATGGACCCCCCATATGAATGTAGAAGATATGACAAGAATCACATAGAGTGGACATGGATATACTGTAGTAGACACTGTTGGAAGGAATGTCCATATTGTTGAGATCATAAATTCATTTGAATATTTAAATTGAATTTATTTTCTCAAAAACGAACATTTTCCTACAAATAGTAAAATTGGTTTTAGTTCACTATCACACACAAATGTAATATCTCTCTTTAAAAAATCCTTTTAACATTTTTGGAATCTGAATCACATTTATTTTACTTTGGAAGAGCTTTGGAAAGAAGGTGCTTTTTATAATTTAACTATATTAATGTATATATTTATAAATATATATAAATATATTTATATATGTAATTTATATATTATATTTATATAATTTAACTAAATTAACTATAATTTAACCAATTCTTGATCTGTCAATTACTTATGGTGAGACCTTCCCATCATGTTTAGTAAGTTAGTTAACATCATCTTTTTTTTTTTAATATGGGAAGGAAATGTTTATATACTAGAGACTAGTGTATAATTCTTGTAACTTTATTTTTGTTGAATACTGTATATTTTTGATGAATGAATACTACTCAAACTGGGAGACTTATTTAGATTTTTCTGCTTTTTTACTGGAGATGGGCACTTCATTCCTTCGGTTAGTTTGTCTGCCTAGTCGTTTTTAGGGAAACAGCCCAGCAAGGCCTGGGGTCAGAGAGACTGTAATGGACATCCACCCTCAGACTTACTAGCTGTGTGACCCTGAGCAAGTCACAACTTATTTACCTCTGTTCCCTCATTTGTAAAATAGGGATAGTAGTAGCACTAACTTCTGAGAGTTGTTGTGAAGGTAAAATGAGATAATTGTAAAGTATTTAGCATAGTATCTAGCACATAGTAGGCACTATATAAGTATTAGCTATTATTATTAATAATTATTACCACTGTTTTCTCATCTACTGACAAAGGGAATTATCCAGCCCTATATATACACACATAGGGTCGATAGGTTCTTTGGATGGATCCGGCGTCAGTCCCAGCTCTGATAGTCATTGTGTGATCATGAACAGTTCTCTTTAACCATTTTTATCCTTAATTTCTTCAGCTATCAAATGTGAATAAAACTTATAGTACTTATAACTGTCAGAGTTGTGAAGATCAAGTGAGATAATACACATAAAGCATTTTGCAAATCATAAATTATTACATAAATATCATGTTCTTATTGTCATCATTACAAATATGAAAGATTATGGGCAGGTTTAAGTGGAAACTACATTTACAGGAATACTTATATTATAAATTTAATTATATATTTTAAGAATCAGATTTGTCAGAACCAAACTGAATAAGGGTATACTGAAAAATAAGGTTGTTTTCAAAGGCTGTGTTTCCAAGCCTTTGAAATGGCGTTTGTTAGAATTAAATTGAATAATTATAGGAAGAGGAGGCTACTTTCAAGATATTGAGGTGGCATTCAGTAAATGAAAACAATAAAAAGAAACTTTTTATTTTCTGAAACATGACTTTACTTAAGCAAAATGCATTTTTATATAAACTTTGATTTTCAAATCTTTTTTTTCTCCTAGGCAGAAAACCTTTTACTTGATGCTGATATGAATATTAAAATTGCTGACTTTGGTTTTAGTAATGAATTTACAGTTGGAAACAAATTAGACACATTTTGTGGAAGTCCTCCCTACGCAGCTCCTGAACTTTTCCAAGGAAAGAAATATGATGGCCCAGAAGTAGATGTCTGGAGTCTTGGTGTCATTTTGTATACGTTAGTCAGTGGATCGTTGCCCTTTGATGGTCAGAACCTAAAGGTAATGATTTAAATTTAGGTTAAGTTCTTACACTAAAGCTTTGTAGCCTCAATAGTCAGCTATATAGCTGCATATATTTAACACATCTACATACATACATACACATATTAAAATCTTTTTTTTTCTATAAAGGAACTGCGGGAACGAGTCTTACGAGGAAAGTACCGTATTCCATTCTATATGTCTACAGACTGTGAAAATCTTCTGAAAAAGTTATTAGTATTGAATCCAATAAAAAGAGGCAGCTTGGAAGTAAGTCATTTATGGAAACAAACTTCAGAGTGTAACTAAGCATTCCAGTGATAGAAAAGCTTTCCTAGAGTTTTTGCAAAGGTCTGTGCTTTTTAGGAAAATTGACTGTTTTATAATGCATTAAGTAGAAGAAATCCTATTTAAAAACTAACTAGAAAAGGTAACAGAGTACCTTGAATATGGTAGGTACTCAATAACTCTTTAATGAATTAAAATATCAGAAATTAAAATCCAGTGTATGGATAATACTTGTAAATGAGTAATAACTCAAAATTATATAGCACTTTAAGGTTTACAAAAATGCTTTTGTCACATAAAAACTTTGAGATAGTGCAAGTGACACAACTAATGGAGAATTTTAGTTAAAATATTCTCTGGGCCAGTATAGAAAAATTTAGGAGTTTTTAAGTGGGACATATAGGCAGTGTTATCTGAGTACTTAATACAGTGTCTTGCACCCCATAAACATTTAGAAAATGTGACTTATTTTATAAAACCTATTGTATAACCATGTTAGAAGCCATTTGTGACAAAAATATTGGTCTTGAAAATATCTGATGCATTCATCATCATTTTCTTCTGTTTCTGTGCATTTAAGAAAAGATTATTCCTTGAGTGCTATGCCCCTCTATTTTTAGAAATGTTATATAGCATGTACTAAAATGATTTCAACAATCCAGCATGTATTGTAGTCTAGTGACATTTTTGTTTCTTTTGTCTGCCTTAATAGAAGGGGTAGAAAATTCAGATAATTAACTTCATTTAAACTGTACTTTTTTAGTGTAGCAATTGGGCTTTCTGACACGGATTCCATGCTGGTTAGGAAGCATCCTAATAGTGAGCCATCCCTGTGTACAGAGCTCTCAGGTTAGTTTGGGCTTTGTAATTTTTTTCCACAAGTATTTTTTACTAAAGGATAACATGTTTGGTGGAAGTGAGGAGATGGTGGAAATGAAGGAATGGTAAACCTCTGTTGTGAATGATACTAAACTATGTCTTTGGGCCAACATAAGATGTTTTTCTGAGATACTTACTTGAATGTGATTTATTCCTTCCATTTTATGGTTTTGTGTGTTTTTTTTCCCCTAAAATAGACAATGCAGTTGGGTTTGAAAATTGAAAATCTATATAGTAGAAGAGCCCAACCAAATTGGTTTAAAAAAATTTTTTTTAATGAACTTGATTCTTAGAGGTAATTTATTATATTTAACCTGTTTATTTTGGTTTGTACCTGTGATTTTATTGGGGATTTCCGGTATGAAAACTCTTGATGCAAATCAACAACTGCTCTGCAACTTTTATAAATTTAATGTTACCTGGGGCAAGAACAAGTCAAGTGAATTGCCCTTTCAGAGGTCAGACTTGAACCCAAGTCTTTCAGATTATTAGGCCAGTTACCAGCACTGCTTCTTGAGGTTTAGACTGTTAATATCTAACTAAATTGCAAAATTCTCTAGCAATACAAAAGCTTCTGGTCCTCATGGTTCTCTCAGAGGTTCTCTGTAACCATCCCCCTCATTTTTTACTTAGCAACTGATTATGTCATGCGGTGATAACAATCAGATAATCCAGTGAGCAGATTGAAAAGAATGTACACAAATGATTTAGGTACAGCTGTCATTTAAATTGCTTTGGGGGGTTCACAAATTTATTTCAGTGATTTCAATTCATAGTAGCTAAATGAAGATCATTTCTGCTCTTAGCATTAAAGTGAACATTGTATGCTGAGTTAGTTCGAAAACCCAAATTGTTGTGGTGACTCGACGTATTTACATTATAGGCTTCCATAGGAGTAGCACCTGTAGAAAAGCATTCTCGCTTATACAATATGAATCTTTGACAACTATATACGGAAGAGGCCACAGTGGAAGTGTTATTGGTATTGCTTCTACCATTTTGTAGAAACCTGTTTTACAATTCCCAAGAAATAACTTTTCAGAGAGAAAGAGAACATTTAGAATTATTTTAACTAAGACCTCAGGAAATTGCCTTTGATGTGGCAGGGACTTGTATTTTTAGTTCTTAAGTTTTTTATTTCTCACCTTCCTTTTATTCCATTGTATTTTGCAAACCATAATGACCTTGTTACTTAGCTTTCTTCATTTCTTCTTTCTCTATGAAATTTGCTTGAATTAAAAAAAACTGTTTTGATGACTTTGGTAAATTAATATTTTTATCCCATATATAAAAACTCCAATAGCCATCCAATCATGTATTTATAATTTATTTAAATTTATCAACTGTCATCCTAGTATATGCATTCTTTAGGATACATGTATAAAATTGTATTAACTACCATCCTTATCCTTCTTTCCTCCCCTTTAGAGGCATAGTGAAAGAAAAATGAATGAAATGAATGTTCAGTTCTACTGACTTCCATGTAGATCGTTTCAGTATCTAGACAAGTATAGTCAAATGATGGGTTCCATATTGATATAGATGTATATATACAGTCATCTTTTGATAATTGCACTAATAGGCAGGAAATGTGTCACAAATAATACAAAAATAATATCCTTGACCTTAAAAGCTATTTTGGCATTTAAATTTGAATATGAATAAGCACAATGATCTAAGAAATAACAGTGCTTCAGATCAAATGTGAAACTACTCTACCCTACAAATATCTGACTTGGGGAAAAAAATTCCATCACAGGAATGGTCTATATCACTTCTTAAGTCACTAGCCTAAAGCCTTTTTCACTTCTTCTCCCTACTCATTATCCTACCCTCTTTCTTCTCTCCCTTCCTTATTTTAGAAAAATAATTGTGAGGTAATTTATTGTGAAGTAAAAGTAAATTAGGAAATAATTTGTTGTCAAAATGTAATAATGTTGGAAGGAAGCAGTTGGAAGGAAAGTTAGGGATCAGCTAATTTAACCTAACTCTCTTTTGCAGATAAGGAAGCTGAGGCCAGTTAGATTAAGTGACTTTTCCAAAGTCTGAGTTGGTTGCTTGGTTTGTTTTTGGCAGCTTCCAGGCTGAAGTATAGGGCAGTGTATTTGTAACATACTTAGGTCATCACAGCAAATTATAGTAATAAGTTGAGTTTATGTAGGCTTTAAGGTTTGTAAAGGGTTTTTGTTGTTGTTTTCTTCTTTTCAGATAAGATTTTATGGATGTCTTCTGTTTCGTACCTCATCATAGTTATCCAACCGAGATCCCTCTCCCTTCCAGACTGCCATTCTATATAACAAATATTTTTTAAGATGGGAAAAAAAATCAATGTAACTGATTGATATGGTGGGAAAAGTCTGAAATATATGCACTGGATAACATTTATGGACCTCCCACCTCTATGAAAGGTTGGGTTGGGGGTGTCCTCTCATCTCCCTTCATTTAAGTCATTTTTGACCTTTATATTTTTTTGCATTCACTTTTTTTTGGTGTGACATTATTCTTTCTATTATTTTTTTTGTCTCTGATTACTTCATCCTGCATCAGTTCCTATAGATCTTTTCATACTTCTCTGTCTTCATACAGCATGGGAGTATTCCATTACATTCTTTTGTCATAATTTATTTAGCCGTTCTTCAGTTGATGGGTATCTACTTTGTTTCCAATTCTTTGCCTTCCCAAAATGTATACTGTAAATGTTTTGAAGCATGTGGGGACTTTTCTTTTTGTTGCTTCTTTGGGGTATAAGCCCTATAATGGAGTCTGTTGCTCAAAGGGTAGGCATTTTAGTCACTTTATTTACATAATTCCAAATTGCTTACCAAAATATTTGTAGCATTTCACAGTTCCACCAACAATATATTAGTGTGCCTGTCATTCCACAATCCTTCCAATATTAACTATTAACACTTTTTGCCTTTGCCAGTTTGCCGAGTGGGTGGTGAAACTTCAGGATTGTTTTGATTTGCATTTCTCTTTGTTATTAGCGATTTGGAGCATTCTTTCATATGGTTGTAAATACTGTACACTGGAGAAATGTTCCTATCCTTTCGCCACTTATCTATTGGAGGATGGCTGTTAGTCTTACGTGTATTTATTGCTTACACATCTTGGTACAAAGGGTTTCTTAGTGTGTTATCTCGTTTGATCTTCAAAACAACCCAGTGAGGTAATGCTGTTATATCTGTTTTACACAGGAGAAAACTGAGACTGAGAGGTTAAGTGAATTACCCAGTTCATGCAGCTAGTATAAACTAGCTTATTGCCTAAGGGAGGATTTTAACTCAGATCTTTCTGATTCCAAGTCCAGCACAAAGTGAGAACTCATTAAAAATTTTCAGATTCCTATGTGCCTTTTCATGTAAGCTAAAAATGTTTTAAAAGTAATATTTCTATCTGACAGCCCTCAAGTTTTTACCTCTTTTATGAACGTAGAACTTAAATGTAATGTTTATATTGTCTTGCGATAATTAATGATTCCTTATAAAGATCTGACATTTTGTTAATGTTTTCATATTGTCAATAATTTGACTTCGGTTTTATTGACAATGATAGTATGTTAATTTCTTTTATAAAATTTGAATCATATTTTTTGCCATTTTTCCTATTCGAGTCACCTAGCCATGCATAAAATAATTTGCTTCTCTCTTCCTATACCTTACACCATCCAGCCTGGGGATAAATGAGCATCTTTTTATTCCAACAGCAACCCTCCTCTGCCCTCTGCACATGCATTACCTCTCTGAACTTTCCACTGGCTTTCCAAGGCTAACCCAGATGGCCAAAACAGCAGAGTATTCCAAACAAACAAAGATATGTATTTCCCTGTTTTTTGTCAACAATTCAGTTCAGCCCCTTTTGTTATTTCTTGCTTTCTTTAACTTATTCTTTAGGTTGTCCCTGGATTCAGGATTAGGAAGAAAACTCTTAATTACCTGCATACATATGTATTCTCCTTCATTTTCTCCCTATCTCAAACTAAAAAGAAAATCAAGGGAAATATTTTATCCCCATAAGTACATGCATAGATACACTTTTTACTCTGTTTAGAAGTGGCGGCTGCTATTGCTAGAGTATGTTTCTGTAAAGTGGAACATATGTTGTTCATGGTATAGGATAAAGCATACCAACGCTTAACTGAAAGAAATTACTGGCCATTGATCAGGATGAGAAGAAAAGAAAGAACCTGACATCATTCACTCTTCTACCTCTGCCCAGCAACCTCTCTCCATGCTCTCTCCTTTCTTTTTTCTTTCGAATGATGCACCAGTCCTATAAGGAGACAGATGATCAACTCTGACTTCAACAGCTCCATCTACTCTTAGAACCTTGAAATCCTGAAAGTAATTATCACCTTTCGTTCACTTGCAAACCATCTCTTTTTCCTTTGGCTCTAAAAAAAAAAAGTCAGCCCTACTTAAATATGTATCCAAGTATTGCTAAATGAAGAAACTCAACATGTCCTGAACTCACTGTCATCCAGCCCTTTACCTCAAATAAATCCTTTTTCTTTTAGATTCCTTGTTTCTTCCAATGATTTTATTATCAGGTACCCAGGCTTGACATTTTAGAATCAACTTTGATTCCAGGCTTTTCCTCCGTCTCCATTCCTAATCCTACTGCCCTGGTTTGGTACTGTCCCTTTCATTTCTCAAATACTGCATTTGTTTCCCCAATGGTCTCATTACTCCTGTTCTCCTTGTATTTAGTAATTTGTACACATTACTACCTAAAATGCCATTTTCCCCCCTATTTAAGGATCTAAAATGATTGGATCAAGCCCAGGCTCATACTGTGGTTCTTCAAAGTTTTTGTATCCTTATCCCGTTTTTGTTGCCCCTGAAACTCATTTCCTTACAGTTCCTTCCTATACCCTAAAATCTTCTTTATTTTTTTAAAGCTTATCTCAAGTTCCTCATCCTTCACAGTCTTTCCTGAAAATTCACCGCACTGATGTCTTTCCTGCTGCATCTTTTCTCCTTCTATATTTTTACCTCTTCTTTCTGTACTTTGTTTTATCATTTACATATATTATGTCTGATATTGGGGTAGCATCTTAACTCTACCATTCTACTTACTAAATGTGTGAACCTTATCCAAAGAGCTCTCTAGGCTTCAAGTTTCCTCATCTGTAAAGTGAGGTGATATTAAATAACCTTTAACATGCCTTTAAACTCTCAATACCATGAGTTTATTTATAGTATTATATTTTATGTATTAAAGCCTACATGTAACATTAGATGAATAGCCCAAGAGTTATACTAGTACTCATGAAAAATAAAATACCTACAGGAAGGCCACCTACGTGTGACATTGATTCCCTGTGGAGGCTCTGCAGAAAAAATATGGGCCCAGAAAATCACACAGGATGAAAAGGTGTGGATAGGTTACAGGTGCTGATGAGAGAAATACCAAATGGATGATGAAATCACAGCTCCATTGAGTGCACAGTATGCCATAATGATCTAAACTAGACATACAAGAATATAATTTATTGGTGTGGATATCCCTTTTACCAGTACATATAATACCTTTATATAACATGAGAGATGGCCTTTGAGGCAGAAAGGTAAGGCTTATAAGCCTGTATCAGGTGCTCACTACACACTGTGGCAAGCATTAGGGATACAGAGACAAGCAAAAAGAAACAGTCCTTGTTCTGCCAGGAGCTTCCATTGTAATGCAGGAAGACAGCACATGAGAAGCGAAGCGGGCAAGCACTTGTCACAGACTCCTGCTGTGTGCCAGGCACTGTGCGGAGCACCTTGCTCGTGTTAATGTTTGCACCGTGCCTGTCATGTAGGAGGAGCAACTTTTATAAGACTGTGGTGTCCGTCTGCAAAGTCAGAAACAGGGCCAAGATAGTCATCACCTTGACATCTGCCTCTCCATACTTTTCTCCAAAATCTGACTAAATTGGTACATAATCAGAGCATTTCCAATATGGTAGAACCTAAAACAGCTTGTCCTGTTCTGTTATAATCTTTGAGAATACCACATCAAGTAACTGCTTACAATTGTAAAAGCCTTGAGGGATTGTTTAAGTTCCATATGACTTTTAAAAGAAGTTCAGTGTCTTTCCGTATGACCACGTCATTATAAAAAGACAGTCAAACTGTTCCTTTCTTTTTCTTTCAATAAATTTGTCAAAAATAGACATTGCTGAATTTTAACATTTGAAGGCCTAAAGATTTTAGTTTTAACAGTCTGGAGAGCTAAAGTCACTTTCATGGTTTTTTACATCCCTCCTAATAAAGGATATGTGTGTTTAATGGTGGAGGGATAGGCATTCATCGCCAAAAGTCCTTTGTTTTTGGTAAAGGTGGAAAGTATGTTTTACAACTTCAGAGATATTTTCTTTTAATCACCAGTTGACTGAGTCGGCTCCTTTGCCCGCTTGCCACATTAGGTACTGTTTACTTAAGTGGCTATAAGATATTTATGTATATATGTGTGTGTGTGTGTTATACCTTATTTTTTTTTTATCTAAATCCTCCTTCAATACAATAAAGTTTAAAGAGGCGTGTGTATGTGATATATACATGTATCATAGATGCATTTTTTAGCCACAGCAGTTGACTAGGGTGACAGAACCCATCAATAGAGGGATAACTACACCTTCAAGAGATCCTTAAAATGATAAAGTAATCACACCTCCAATTCAGGTCTCTTGGTCAGTTCTTTTTCAGAAAAATACTGGTATTTATTTATTGCTTATGATTTTAAAAAATGGCTGGACATTGGAAAGAACAAGTTAAGAATAAGAAATGCATTGGTCTGAAAACTTCATATCCCTAGAGGTATTTTGCCTTTGAAGAGCAGAAGTTAGCAGCACTGTCCTTTAAACTAGGCTTCTGATTAGTCTTCCTTTTGTTTCTCTTTCTAGGAACATTTTTAATCCTTCTTTTTCTTCTGAGGACCATTCCTGGTCTCTCCCATTATGTGATGTATATTGCTTGATCACTGGTTGTTACCTGATAGCATTATGATTTTTTTACAATTGGAATTTGGAGGGCCCACCAATTGAGTTTTTTTTAATCAATCAGCCAGACAATAAAATTAAATTATTTGCCCAGAGTGATAACAAATAGACTCTACTTTCATTATTGTCGAAAAAATAACAATAAAAAAACTTTTAATGTATACAGTATAGCATATATAAATTACTTGCAAAAACATGAAAATATTCTCGTGATCCTCAACCTTTTTGGGATACAACCTTTTTGGGACAGATTGGTGGAGAATGCTATAGCATAATCAGATTTATATATTTTATGTGGTGATAGAATTCACGTTTGGAACTCGGCTTTTGTAATCTAGTTGTCAACTTTTTTAGGAAATGGAAGTTTTATGAAGCATAGCAGTTTAAAAAAACTAATTAATAGAAGGTTGGATTATATGGTTTATGCATGAGAAACATTGTTTAGGAAGGAAGGAAAAGTTATGCTTTCATCACTACCTGATTAAGAATAATCAGTAAAAAAGAAAAAACTATTCAAATGTATTGATTTGTAATATGCATCAGATAATGTAGAACATTTTTTTCTTTAAACATTTTTACAATTCAAAGTTACTATCATACACTTTCCTCTTTTTCTTCAGTTTCCATCCTGACTTTGACCCTCTCCTCTCTAGGTTTCCAAAGTTTAACTTCCTTATTGCTCTCTCAGCCCAGTCCTGTTCTTTGGCTTGAATCTGATACCACTGATCTTTCCCTACCTCCAATTTTCTATTTTCCTTCTGTATCTCACCGTGTTCCTAGCCCTCTGCTTTGATTCTATTCCATTCTCTGTGCTATGCTTATTGAATAACCCTAATTCCTTTCCATGATTTTTTCTTTTATGTGACCAGTAAATTAAGATTTTTTTTTTACATTTGCATCAAATAGGAGATATAAGATAAGAGAATCAGCTCTTCAGGGACATTATCCCAGGTGTTTAAGATGATTTTTATTTAAATATATGTGCTTAGAACTTCCAAACAATAATAATTTGTTACTGTAGTTGATATTCAAAGATAACACAACATATACTCCCTTTTGCTTGACTTTGGAGGAAAATAAGAGACAGAACCTTTTGGACTTACAAGTGGACCTAGACAGTAGTGGCAGCGCTTATGTGAAGCTCTATTACTCTTCTCCATGAGAATAATTTTCTCCTTTGCTTGAGACTTCACATAAACTTCACATAGCTTCTGATTTAGTAACTGATACATTCACAGTTCAAAAAATAGTTGAAATAAATGGTAGAATGAACTGATCGACCAGATATAATGTTGAGTTTATTTCCTAGCAAATAATGAAAGATCGGTGGATGAATGTTGGTCATGAAGAAGAAGAACTGAAGCCATATACTGAGCCTGAACCAGATTTTAATGACACAAAGAGAATAGGTAAGTATTACTGGTGTTCATATTTCTGGCTAGAAGTGTGACTCCCTTAATACAATATCTTCCAAAATAGAGAAAACCTTAAACTCTGAGCAACTAATATTTATCTAGTGCTCTCAAGTTTGTGAAGCACTTTACATAAATCATGTCATTTTGCACTCCCAACTAACCTGTCAAATGGGTCCTACCAGGTATTAGGATCTTTATTTCACAAGGCTCAAGGTGCTGTGGATCAAAGGTGATGTCTGACTGCTGGTCTCCACTACTATTTACACTGACATTATATCATGCTGATTATAAGTACATTATAAATTGGAAACATTAATTATACAGATATTTGCATTTTCAGTGAAAAAAATTAGTTTAATTTAAAAGTCAAATTTTATTTTTTAGTTAAAAGATTAAAAAATTACATTTTCCTTAAATATTTTAAGTTCATCTGCAGTGTCTTCTACATACATTAATCTTCATAAAGGCCATTCAGGACACAGGAAAACTTTAAAGCAGTTTACATACATGTACAGACATTTCCCATTTCTTCTGACTCTCCAGCAAAGTAAGAAATTAGTGAGGAATACTAGGGAAATGTGGTACATATGTCAACAAAAACTTAAAAGAGACAAATTTGGAAAAAAACATTCTGAGTTAAAGAATGCCTCTAGTTCTTATACCTTCAACATGGGCTGATGCCAGCTGTTCCTTTTCCCTTGCCTTTTTGTCAGCTGTCCTCTTTACCCCAAGATCCTCAGAAATCCACTTCCCTATGTTTGAGGAGTAGCTCTGTTACTCCTTTTTTCTGGACACAGTGACTACTTCCTATCTTACTTCTGGAACATCTGACTTAAAAATAGGGTGGGAACAAGGAGAGCATTCTGGAATGTTTTCCCACTGCATGGGAGAGATGCGATGGAATTCTAGCTCTTCAGAGAATGGAAACACTTCTTCCCCACTGCAGAAGTCAAGTGGCTTATGGGTGGAGGTCCTGGCCTAGTCAGATAAGGGCAGCCAGCTCAGGAATGTGGTAGGTAGTGACTTGGAACCATGAGGATCATCTGGGTTTGGGTAACTAAGAGTATCCAGTATAATGCATACATGTATTAACTCAAAAGTTTAAAATGTGTTCTAAGTCCACATTGCAAGATCAGGATTTAATTGTCAAATCTAGACTTTGTTGATATGCCCATTTTGTTTATAAACTGTAACTTATTTACCAACTAACAGTAATTTGTGGTTTTCTGAATTTTCTTCTCTGTAGACATCATGGTAACAATGGGTTTTTCACGGGATGAAATAAATGTGTCCTTAATAAATCAGAAATATGATGAAGTCATGGCTACTTACCTACTTCTGGGCAGAAAACCACCTGAAGTAAGTATTTCTTCCTGATTTTCTGAGTAATATAAATAAATGCAGCTTACTGAGGGTGACTACTAAATATAAGGTATCATCAATATCCTCTTTTTTTGAGTGGAAGAGTAGAATTGTGGATAAATACCCCAAAAATCTGTATATACAAATTAGAATAAAAAATGATTATATGAGAAACTGTTCATCTTTTTCATAGTGGCTTGGGGTTTGTTTCTTTTTTAATTCATAATAAATTCAACTTGTTACTTTACAAAACTGCCTCAGTTGTGTTTTCTTCTGCCCTTCCTTCTGTTCTCTTCAATAAGTTTTTCTTTTTTTTTTTTTTGGCAACTCTATTGCTAATTTTCCTCTCCTTCCTAAATTAGCCTAGCAAGAGGAGAAAAAAGTAAAAGAAAAAACCCCAGTCCTTGTAACATATAGACAGAGTCAAGCAAAATACATCCATAATATACCATATCCAAAAGAAGGTAACTTAGTCTTCAAGAGTTCCTGGACTACTAGAGTTGTGTTTTACCCAGAATTACATACCTGAAATGTATCAAAGGTTGGACTTGAACTCATGTCTTCCGGCCTCCAAGACCAACCATATATCCATTGTACAGTACTACGTCACCACTATAGTTTTTGTAATATCAGAAATACCAAGTGCCTAATATTCTAGTTTATGAGATTTTAGAAAAGAAATTAATTGACACAAGAATGGTAAATTTGTAACCCAACTTCATTCCTCAGGTTGATAGTTCTAATGAAGTTTGGATTAAATTTGTACCGGTCATTTTTCATAACAACAGGCCAATGTAACAATTTTTATGGAGAAAGGATAGTAACTAAAATTTTAATAATAGAATGTGTGCATGAGTGGGCAACTAAGTGACCCTAGGGATAGAGTGTGAGGCCTGACATGAGGAAAACTCATCTTCTTAATTAAATCTGACCTCTGACATTAACAGTTTGACCCTGGACAAGTCATTTAACCCTGTTTGCCTCAGTTCCAAAATCTGTAAAATGAGCTGGAGAAGGAAATGGCAAACCAGTTCATCATCTTTGCCAAGAAAACCTCAAAAAGGGGAGTCAGACATAACCGAAATGACTGAACAATAACGATGCCTTAAGTGTTCAAATACAACCTTAGGAAAAAGTAAGAGTAGTTGAGATTCTGTTAATTAAGTTTCGAGGAATACCATACTTCCTTCTTTTTAAGGGGAGGGATTAGGGATAAAGTTGACACCCCGAAAATTCTGGGAACCAGCAGCCACTTGGCCAACAGAAAAGTTTTAATTATGCCTGCTTTTATGGTAAAGTGCTATGGAATAGTTTGTTAACATAGGCTCTGTAATGACTATATTAACTTCTCAGAGTTATACAATGACTAGCCAATCAGAAACTCTTCTAAAGCCCTAGACTGCATGACATACCAGTGATCCTTTGCAAGTGAACTCTAGCCAAATTTGGAGATATCTGTATTAGCCAGAAATCACAGAACTAGCTTTGACAAGTTCAAGGGCAAGTTTTCCTCTCTTCTCCCCTCCCCTCTCCCTTTCTTTCCTACCTCTTTCTCTCCCTTTCTTCCCCTCCCCTCTCCTCCCTTTTCTTTTGCAGCCTCTTCTGAGACAACAAATGTTTTTGTCATTGGGAATCTGTTTTACTTAGGCTTCCTCTTTTTGGGCCTGGGGTGTTCTTTGCCAGGTTTTAAGATTTCAGATTAATAAGGCTAGGTCTTTTAAAAAATCTTAATGTCCTTTCTTTTATGCTTCTAGTTTGAAGGAAGTGAATCTTTGTCCAGTGGTAACTTGTGTCAGCGATCTCGACCCAGCAGTGACCTAAACAACAGTTCTATGCAATCTCCTGCTCATCTGAAGGTCCAGAGGAGTATATCAGCAAATCAGAAACAGAGGCGTTTCAGTGATCATGGTGGGAAGCATTTTTAAACAAGTAGTATAATATACAAAGTCAGCAAGGAACCATTAATCATTCAGGAAGCATTCACTAAGTATATGCCAGGGACTGTGGATACAAAGAAAAACAAAGCACAGTCCTTACCCTCAGGGATTTCTTTCTAATTGGGGGACACCATGCAAATAACTAAGTACATCTAGATCATATACAGTGTAAGTGCCTAGGAGAAATACCTATTTACAAGTGTTTTGTGCAGAATAAATTGAAGGTAAACAGGAAAACCAAGAGGGAAGACTTCAGCATTAAAGGATGTTGGGCAGGGTTTCTACTTAGCTATAATTTGAAAGAAACCAAGGAAGCTCAAGTGCATGGAGAAGAAGAGGGAGAGGGATCCAGGCATGGGGGACAGCCAGTGAAAATAGGAGATAGAATGTCTCCTTCTAGGATCAGCAAGGAGGCCAGTAAGACTGCAGTGCAGCATACTTGGGATGGGGTAGGGGATAGGATATAAGGTATAAAAAGACTGGAAAGGTAGGAAGGGTCAGGTTATGGACAGCCAAACGGGATGACAGGACTTGGTAACTGCTTGGATGTGGTTAGTGAGAGAGAGTGAGAAATGGAGGATAGCATCTAGATTACAAACCTGAGTGAATAGGAAGATGATGGTATCTATCACATAATTAGAGAAGTTGGGAAGAGAAGGGTTTGGGAAAAAAACATAATGAGTTCACTTTTGTGCACCATGCAGTTTGATAAAGAGAATAACATGGACATTTCTACTAGGCAATTGTATGCTAGTGGTATAAACTCCAGATTTCTCACATTAAACTTATAAGTAGTCTGTATCAATATCTCTGCCTGTGTATTTATACACAGGATTAAGTAATATAGAAAGTTTCAGCTAGATAAGTAGATCTGGAAGTTATCAGTATAGAGATGATAATTGAATCTATGGGAGCTGATGAGATCACCAAGTGAAATGGTATTGAAGGAGAAGAGAAAAGGAACCAAGATAGTGTTTTGAGGGACACACAGTGGAAGTGAACATGAAGAATATCCAAGGAGACCAAGGAGTTGTCTGTCAGTTTGGAGTACAACCAGGCTGCAGCAGTGTCATAAGAAGTTCAAGATGAGAGAATATCCAGAACAGGGTGATCAGTAGTATCAGAGCCTGCAGAAAGGTCAGGAAGGATGAAGATTCAGTAAAGACCATTAGATTTGACAATTAAGATACTGTTAATTACTCTGAGAGAGCAATTTTAGTTGAATAATTATGAGGTCAAAAGCTGAATTGTAGAGGATGGACAGTAGAGATGAGAGAAGTGAAAGGATCTGTTGCAGACTATTTTCTTAAGGAGTTTAACTACAAAAGAGGAGAGATGTAGGGTGATCACTAGTAGGGATAGTAGGATGAAATGAGGGTTTTTTTAAAGATGGGGAGACTTGAATGTGGTTTTAGGTAGGAGGGAAGCAGCCAACAGACAGGGAAAAATCAAAGATTAGTGAAAGAATGGAGGTATTATTGTTGTGTCCGTCCTTTGTTTTCGAAGAGGACTATGACATCAGAGAAATGATGACATGACTTACACTTGACTTTGATTTGAGTAAGGGAAGGCTGTGCAGGTCACCAGCCTCACTTTCTCCTCCTGAGCCATCTGGGTCCAGTGATCAGATATTCATCAGGATGACTAGAGAAGGCCCATGATGCAATGGGAGACTTTGGCCTTTTAAGCTAAGTACCCAGTGAATAGGTCTCTAAGAAGTAGTCAGGGGAATGGCCCCTTTAATAGAAAAGAAAATAAATAAATAGATAATGGGAGGGGCAGCAGCTTCAGGGTTGTTGTTTGGAAGAGAAACTGTTACTATTGACATTCACTTTAAGCCAGGAGGATCCACAAACAGCCATTGAGTGGAGGTTAGGCAGGGACCCATTGTTGCTTAATCCATGGGCTTCAGAGTGCACTGGGTCTCAGCTTTTAGGGGAAACAAGAAGGAAAGGAAACGAAACAGTCTCTTTAAAAAAATGCCATAGAATAGAGTGGGATCACTTGTGAGTGTAGAAGCGTTCACCTTGGCAAAGAGAAGGGCCCCTTCTTCATGTAGGACAGAAATGAAAGAGATAGTGAAGAAAGACATCTGAGGAATGTGAGATGAGTAAGGGAGAAGAGGAAATTCTCATCAAATGACATCAATTTTTTTAGTGAAATATGAGGTAAAATCCTCAGCTGAGAGGGTTGTGGTAAGGGTTCACTTGAAATTATGTAACAAGTTTGTAATGAATCTGTTCAGCACAATTTCGTGATTTTTCTCTAGTTTTGTTCATCAGCATTTAAAAAGGAACAAAGGAGTGGATGGGGGTAGTAATCAAAGGCTTGGAATTGACAAGGAGTGGTTGTGACAAGATGAGGGGGCAAGGCACTCAGGAACAATAGGTAGGATAGAATTGGGCTAATTCACCAGGGAAGGAAGTTGAGGAGGGGAGGGTAGCTTTGGAATGATCTGAGGGATGAGGATGAGAAATAGGGTCAGTCATCACAAGGCAAAGCAAAATTTTGATGATTGAATGATTGAAAAATAAAACATGGTCAGATATTGGGATTTTAGAGTTCATGTGCTTAGAACTATAACACTTGTGAGTAACAGCAAGGTCTGTGTGTAGTGGAGGTGGAATGGGAGAGTAGATCATGGGAATTGAGTGGATAGAGGAACTGGAAGCTAGGGTATTTGACAGAGTAGCAATATGTATGTTATAGTTTCCTAGTGAGAGGACAGGAGGAGTTGGGGGGTGGAGAGAAAGACTGTGAGTCAAACACTAAACTCATTAAGGACAGAAGGGAGTATCCTTGGAGTTAACAGATAATATCTAACAGAACCTTGATTGTATGAAAAATTGATATTGATTGGAATTTCAAAGGAGAAGTAGTTACTCAGTGATGGCAAGTTAGAAAGTAGGAAAAGAGAGCAAGGAGTATTCCAACTCCCACTACAACCTGTGAGTTAGAAGTAAATGAAAATATAACCAGTATTGGAAAGGATAATTAGGGATGCAGTGTCTTCATGAGGGAGCCAGGTCTCGTTGATAGAAGATGAAAAGCAAAAGGGTTTGAGATGAAAGCAAACTTGTTAATTATGGATTAGACTTTGTAGAAAGCATAGTCAGAGGAGCAGGGTTTGTGACATTCTTTTTAAAGATTGAAGATCCACCTCTTTATGTTCCTCATCCTGTTGAATTACTGTGTCAAAAATGGTAGATAACTTATCTCTCTTTTTGCCAAGTGTTTTTGTTTCAAAAGAGCAGACATTTGATTCAGATTTCAGCATAAAATTTGCAAAAGTACACATTTTTAAGATCAAAGAGAATCAGGTTTAATTTATGAACAGAAAAAATGAGTAATTTTCAGCTGATGATGATATGTTTTATTTTACAGTTGGTCCATCAATTCCTGCTGCTGTGTCATACACCAAAAGGGCTCAGGCAAACAGTGCGGAAAGTGAGCAAAAAGAGGAGTGGGACAAAGATGTATCTCATAAGCTTGGCAGCACTATAGTTGGATCCAAAGCAGAGATGACAGCAAGTCCTCTTGTAGGACCCGAAAGAAAAAAATCTTCTACTATGCCAAGTGTTCGTATATATTATTGCATGTAGAAGTATATTGTGATCTTGGTTTAAAATTCAGAACACCTCCTATTTTTAAATAACAGAGCATATATGTGTTTATTAGATCTCATTTATAAACTTTAGAAGTTATGGAAGGAATAAAGTTATATATCCTGAAGAGTTTTTAATTTACTTCAGTCAGTTCATGTTAAATCCTACTCCTTATAGGATATTGCAGAGGATATCTATATGAACAACATGGTTTTTGCACTTTGGGAGTTAATCATCTAGTGGGGGACAAAATTTTGTTTTGTTTTGAACAAGTTTTTGATGTCATTAGCATAGGGCATACCCAATGAGGAAGCTTCTTCACCCAGTAAAGATCAAAACCTGCTTTATAACTTAAAGTCTTAAGACGAAGTTGCCTGGGCCGCTGAATGGTCAAATGACTTGCCCAGGGTCATACAGCAAGTTTATATCAGAGGCAGGACCTGAGCCCAGGCCTTTCAGACTCAAGGCCATTTCTGAATCCACAGTGCCATTTATTCACAAATATTAACACACCAGGCAGTAAAAGCATCACAATGGATGTACAGGGAAGGAAAATGGAAAGAGAACTAGACTTTCTCAGGAGATCTGGGCTCATGTCTTAGCTCTGCCATGTACTAGCTTTGGTGTTTACTAACGGTAGGAGCATGGGTAAGGAAGTCATTAAATAGCTTCCTCATCGGCAAGTACTTGTACTACCTATTTCATAGGGCTGGTGTTAGAAAGTGCTTTATAAGCCTTAAAGTGTTATATAAATAAGAACTATTATTATAACTACTGCTATTACAAACAAAGTGGTATAGGGGCTTAGAAAAGAAAAAACACATTTGGTCAGGGAGGTCAGAAAAGTTTTCATGAAGGAGATAACCTTTGAGATGAGTGTTAATTGATAGGATTTCCACAGGCAACACGCGCGCGCATGCGTGCGCGCACACACACACACAGTAGACAGAAGATAGAGCATGAGCAAAGGTATAAAAGATGTATAGGACACAGTAAATAGTGAATAGGGTATAGAGGATACACTAAAGGAGAGTGATGGGATAGAATATCAGGAAGGTGAATTGGAGTGATAGCATGAAGATACTTTGAATGTCTTGCTAAAAAAAAAGTTTGGCTGTTTTTAGGAAACAGGAATCTTTCAAAAGTTTTTAAACAGATAAATAACATGATTAGAGCTGTGTCATAAGATAATAACTCTCGCACTGGCATAGAGTGTGAATTGGAACAGAAAGTGAGTGGAGTTGAAAACCAATTAGGAGGCTGTTAGGCTGAAGTCCAATAAAGAGGACCTGATCTAAGGAGATGGCACTGAGGATGGAATGAAGGAAATAGATGTAAGGGACTAGTTAAAAAAAGGAAGTTGTCCCAAAATTCTTAACATAGAATACTGAAAGAATGGTGGATACTGTTAGCAGAAATGGAGAAGCAGGTTTCAGGGTAACTTCACAGATCTCAGAGTTGCAAGGGGAGGCTACCCATCACAGATTGTACATATTGTTAGGCAGATTTATCTGTGCTGAATTTGAGGTGTTGGTGGAATACCCAGGAGAAGATATCTAGTAGAGAGTTAGAGATGCAGGTCTGAGAGTCAGGGAAAAGGTCAAGATTATTAGAGAATGATTTGGAAGACATCTGTGTTAAGATGATAGTTGGATCTACGAAGAAGGAGAGAAGAGAAGAGGACCAAGGATGGATCGTGAATATATACATTGAGAGAGTGGGATGAGAAAGAATTAGAAAAATAGTAGCCAGAGAATAAAGAGGAGAAGCCAGTCAGTCAGTAAGCATTTATTAAGCACCTGCTCTATGCCAGGCACTGTGCTAAGTGCTGAGGATACAAGGAAAGGCGAAAAAACAGTCGTCCTTGAGAAGCTCACAATCTCATGGGAGAGACAACATGCAAACAAATATGGACAAACACGCTGTATACAGGATAAATAGGAAGTGAACAACAAAAAGAAGGTCTTTAAGAGGGATAGAGAAATGTTTCGTGTAGAAGATGGAGTTTTCATTGGCATCTGAAGTCATGACAGAGAGGAGGGGAGAGCATTCCAGGGATGGGAACAGCAAGGATACCAATGTCACTGGCTGAAAGAGTTTATGGGGGTGTGGTATAAGAAGATGTAGAAGAGGGAGAGGAAGGGAGGTTAAGAAGAGCCTTGAATGCCAAACAGGATTCTAACAATTGATGCTGGAGGGGATAGGGAGCCACAGGAGTTTTTTAAGTGGGGACAGGGAGCAGAGTGATGTGGTCAGATCTGTGCTTTAGGAAAATCACTTTGGTAGCTTAATGGAGTATGGATTGGAATGAGGAGAGACTTGAGGCAGGCAGAGCCACCTGCAGGGTATTACAGTAATTGGGGAGGACCTGCACCGGTGTGGTGGCTGTGTCAGAAGTGAGAAAGGGAAGTATATGAAAGAGTTACTGGAAAGATGAAATCAATGGATCTTAGCAACAGATTGGATAGGGGAAAGGGGTGGTTAAAAAAATAGTGAGGCATTAAGGTTAAAACGTAAGTTGTGAATGTAGGTGATGTGGATGATGATGTCCTCTATAGCAATAGGGAAATTTTGAGAGGAAGATGGTTTGGGGAGAATTATGAATTTAATTCGGGACATATTGAATTAAATATATCTGCTAGACCTTCCAGTTCAAGATACCTGAAAGACAGTTGGAGATTAGAATCTGTAGGTCAGTAGAGAGGTTAGGGCTAGGTGATTAGATGTAAAAATCATGAGCAAAGAGAAGATAATTGAATTTGTATTGAAATCACCAAGTGAAATAGTATAAAGGAAGGAGAGAGGACCCAGGACAGAGCCCTAAGGATCACTCATGGCATATGGGTATGACCTGGATGAAGATCCAGTGAAGTAAACTTAAGTGTGGTTTTATTGGTGGGAAGAGAACCATGAGATAGTGGTGTCATGAAAAGCTAGAGAGAAGACAGTATCAAGAAGAGGGTGGTCAGCAGTGGCAGAGGCTTCAGACAGGTTAAGAAGGATGAGGGTTTGGATTTGGCAGTTAAGAGGATCCATAGTAACTTAGGAGAGAGCTTTGAAGAGAAGCAAGACTACAGTTATGAAACCCCAAGGAAAGAGGTTTCAAGAAGAAAGGAGCAGTCAGCAATTGCTATGCTCCAGAAAGATTCAAGAGAGTGAGGCTATTAGATTTGACAATTCGATGGGAATTCATCTCTTCTGGAGAGCAGTTTCAGTAGAGCAATAAAGACAAGGTTTTTCGGGCTTGAAGAATGAATGACTGGTAGCAAAAAGAATATTTTTAAAAAAAAAATTAAAAAAAAAATTTTTTTGGAGTAAAAAAGTTAACTTCAAGCTTTATAGCACTAGAATAATGGTAGATCCTGTTAATATGAATAGGGAAGCCAGAAGGAGAGGAAATTTTTCAGATAAGTTCACAGAATCTCTGAGTTAGAAGGAGAGCTCAAAAGCCTCCTAGTCCAACTTGCATATCTTATACAATTTTTTTCTATGTCGAATTTGAGGTGTTGGTGGGAAAAATAGGGCTTGTCCAGTAAAGAATTGGAACTGAGGATGTAGATCTCAGGAAAGAGGTTGAGACTATATAGAGAGAGATTTGAAAGCCATTTGGAAAGGAAAGTAGATTTTTTAAAAAAGGATAACAGTTACTGCATTTTTGTAGGAAGAATTTTTAAAATGCATTTGGAAAGGGCTTTATTGAGGAAAGTTGATGGAGCAAGATGTCAGAGAAGGTAGGAATGAGAAGGGATGAAGAGACCATTTGGGCTCTTTACCATGTCAGATTGGAGATACTTTTCCCTTGGAGACAGTAACATAAAAAGAGAGTGGATGGTGGTATATTGAGAGAAGAGAAATGTAGAAACTGACAGTGGGTGATGACAGTCTTCTCACTAAAGTAAGTGTTCAGGTTATTCAATTCAGTAAATGTTTAATTGCTTACTTTATATAAATCATTGGCATAAAAGTAGAAGTTAGAGGTTCAAAAAGAGTGAAAGAGATGGGAAGTGGTAAGTCATTAGCAAGAGATTAATAATAGCCAAGCATCAGTAAGGTGCCACCAGCTAAGAGCATTAATATGTAATGGAATTAGTCATCAGCCGTCAACCTATCATGAAAAGTAGCAGTGTAAAAGTTGGAGGAAGAATTCAAAGTTGGAATTTTGATAGCAATGCTTGAACATAAGTAGTCAGTTAAAATTTATTGTCCTGGTTTTTCCGTGAATAGTAATATTTATTTGACTGAGCTTTGGTACTGAGGAATTTTACAAAAATAGCATTACCTTAACATTAGCATAGTTGTGATTAACTTATATCAAAATAACACCTAGATTATTTTCAATATAAATGAAAACTGTAAAGCTATGAAAATGGGTATTAGGATGCCATTTTTATTTATTTATTTAACTTTTTACAAATTCATTTTCACAAGATTTTGGGTTCCAAAATTTTCTCCTCATTTGTCCCTTCCCCCACCCCAGTACATTGAGCATTCTAATTTCCCCTGTCACCAGTCTGCTCTCTCTTCTATCATCCCTCCCTTCTCTTGTCCCTATCTTCTCTTTTGTCCTGTAGGGCCAGATAACTTTCTATTCCCCATTACCTGTATTTC
>CM053770.1:583867909-583954479 GCA_028658325.1 Potorous gilbertii | reverse complement strand
CCTTTGGGAAGGCAGGCAATTCAATATAGGCCATATCTGTATAGTTTTGCAAGTGACTTCCATAATAGTCGTGTTGTGTAAGACTAACTATATTTCCCTCCATCCTATCCTGGCCCCCATTGTTGCTATTCTCTCTTTTGATAGGATGCCATTTTTTTATGTAACAAGAGAAAAAAGCAGCTTTCAACTCATCAGGTATAGAAGAACTACCATAAGAATAGTTGAATGTAACTGATTTTGTCTTCCAGCTGACTTGTAAATTGTTCCTATTATATAACTAATGGTGCTTAGTACTATTTTGCTTGAGATACATCAACAAATATGAATATTTCCTTATATTAAAACAAAACCAAAAAAAGGGTTGAATATGAAACTGAATCTGTTTTGTGCAACATAATTTTTAGGTGTGGGGCTTAACAAATTAAAGGGTATTTCAGGGATAATAGATTAAGTATCATATTCATCACCTGAATATCAGCCAGAGTAAAGTTGCCTGGTCATACTTATGGCACTATAGAAGTGAATTGGGCCCGACTCTGTGTATCCAACTTACTTCCAACTGCTTACTAATACCAGACCTACACTTTTCACCCTGATTAGTGTCCCATAAACAGACCTTGTGTAACACTACTTCTGTGCTTTACATTGTCCCCATTTCCTGAAATACCCTTCTTTCTCCCTTCAGCCATTACAAATCCCATCCCATCTCATCCTTCATCCACTGTATCATGCTGAAGTATTCAGACTATCTTTGATCTCTTTTTCCTCTCTGTTCTTAAACCATGTTGGAGGATGAAACAAACAAACAAAAAAACCACATAGTACCTTATAAATCCTCAAAATACCATGTTATTATCTGTAAACTATTTTTAATCTAGGCCTGTGTTTTATCAGTGTGGAGATGCAGAAGGGAAGAGAAGGTGATTCAAATCCAGCCTCAGATACTGTGTGACTCTGGACAAGTCACTTAAATGCTGTCTGCCTCAGTTTCCTCAACTATAAAATGAGGATAATCCATTTTAATCCAACTATCATTTATTAAGGACCTACAAGATGCAGATGCTAGTCTGGATGTTGGCATTAGTCATTCAGTCAGTATTAGGCACCAACTATATGCCAGGCATTCTGCTAAGTGCTGGTGATGCCAAACAACAACATAAAGCAAAAAGCAGTACTGTTCTCGAAGAATTTACAATTTAATGGAGAGAGATAACACATAAAAAGACATGGGAGCGAGGGTGGTGTGAGGAGGAACAGGAATGGGAAATGATGAAATGGCTGCCCTGGGCTCCCTCCTTAAATGGAGGCCTTGGAAGGAGCCCTCTCTAGTCAGAAGATATCGTCAGAGTAGGTGTGATCTTTCAGGAATAAGATTTTCTGGAACTAGTCATGTCCAGGAGAGCAGTCATGTGGGTAACAAGGATGTTAACAATGACAAAAAGAAAAGCTGTCCCTCCCCCTAAAGGAGCTTACATTGTAATAAGGAAGAGGGAGGGAGCAGAGTTGGATACAACCTCTAAGCAAGGAAGTATCTGCATGAGGATTTGAGGAGTAAGGAGAAAAAGCACTGACAACTAGGGGATCAAAAACCCTTCCCATGAACTACACTGTGAAGGAAGTTAGTGATTCTAAGAAGAAGAGTTGAAGAGAGCATGTTCCAAGCATTGGAAATAGCCAGTACCAAGGCACAGAAGCTGGAAAAGACATGCTGAGTGTAGGCAGCTGTGAGTAAACCATTTTGGCTGGAATATAGTCTTTGCAAGGGAAGGATGCGCTATAAACTAAGGAAGGCTAATAGGTAGAAACCAGAATGAGAAGGGCTTTAAACACCCAGCTGAGGAGTTGATAAATGAGTAGATATTTATTAAGTACCTGGCACTATGCTAAGCCCTAGGGATAAAAATGAAAAGCAAGATGGTCCCTGCCTTCAAGATGTTTACACACTAATGGGGGAAGACACACAAAAAGAAGGTGAAAAGTGGGGTATGGGAAGGATGGTAGAGAGGGAGAATGCACCTGGTATGGGGGCAGAAGAGAGAATCCAGAGAAGTCCAAAAGCAGTGTAACTGGTGGGAAATAAGGAGAAGATTTTGCTGGACCCCCACCTTAAATGGAGACCCTGGAACCTATGACTCTGTCCTCTCGTCAGAGGTTCTAGTCAGAAGGGCAGAAAGTACTGAGGACATGTGGTCAGAAGGCTAATTTAATCAGGTAGGCTAGTAAGACTTTCTGCTCATTGAGTTTCTTTGAGGAACAAAGGCACGATGAAATCCAAGGGCAGTGTAGTTGGCAGGAAATGAAGTGAAGACCTTAAATAGAAGCCCTGGAGCCCATGGCTTTGTCCTCCAGTTACAAGGTTCAATCATAGGTGTAGAGAATATAGATGAGATACTTTAATATGAATGTTTCATGCTAGAAGCAATAGGAAACTGTAGAAAGTTCTTGAATGTGGCATTGTACATGGTACAATTCATGTTTTAGATTATTTTGACAGTCTGTAGAGACTACATTGGGGGCAAAGATTGGAAGCTAGCAGTCCATTTTGGAGTCTATTGTAATAGTCCATGTAAAAGAGGATGAATATCTGAGCTAGAGTGATAGCTGTGTGAGGAGACAGAAAGAGGACAAATAGGAAACATGATTGGCATGTAGAATCAGCAAGGTGTTATCAACTGGCTTTTGGGGGTAAAGAAGGAAGAGTCAGGGATAACTCCAAGGGTAGAAATCTGAATAAATGGAAAGATGATGGTGTGTTCAACAGAAATAGTGTTAAGTTTAAAGGAAGGATGGATTTAGGTACGGAAGATAATAAAGTTCATTTTGGACATCTTTGAGTCAGATTCCTATGGGACGTTCAGCTGGTATTTTATAATAGGCAGTTGGTGATAAAGAATCGGAGTTTAAGGAAGCAGCCAGGACTAGATAGAGATGCAAGAATCGTCCTGCATAAAGATGATCATTGAGGCCAAGAGTAGTGATAAGATTATGGAGAGAGAAGAGAACCTTGTGGTACACCTGTGATTAGGTGACAGGACATAAATCTAGCAATATAGGAGAACTAGGAGAAGGAAGTGTCATGAAAATACAAGGTGAAGGAGGAGTGCTAAGAAGGGAACATAGGATTCAACAGTTAGTATATTGTTGGTAACTTTGGAAAAGATGCTGCCAAGTTCATCTGTATCATGTTTTTATCTTTCCCCCTGAGCCAGACATGTAACTGGTACCTAGTTAATGTTCTGGAGATTAAGTAAAGTGTTAAATTGAAGCAGTGTGAAAGTAAGTGCTGACTTTGGGCTCAGGAAGACTTGGATCCAAATCCCAGCTCTCATATTTGCTTGCTGTGTAACCATAGGGAGGTCAGTTCCTCATCTACAAAACGGGAACGATAGACCTATGGTATTTATTACACAGTTGTGAGGTTTAAATGTTACCATGATTGTAAAACCCCTCACAAATCTTAAAGCAATGGTACAAAAATGCCAGTTTTTAATTAAATCGCATTTATTTAACAGTATTTTAAAAGATAATCAGGAAGATGTCGTGCCTGAGAGGAGAGATCTTTTCTAATTATAATTTTTTATATTACTGTGGTAGGTTTTTAAAACTCCAGAATATGAAAACTGTTTTACTAAATGTTTCTAAAATTTTTTTTTTCTGTTGTGGACCCCTTTGGCCACCTGGTAAAGCCTGTAGGTCAGGGGTAGGGAACCTGCAGCCTCAAGGCCACATGTAGCCTTCTAGGTCCTTGGATGTGACCTTTTGACTGAGTGCAAGTTTTACAGAATAAATACTTTTATTAAGGGGATTTTTTCTGTTAAGTTTAGTTTAAGTCAAAGGGCTACACTTGAGGATCTACAAGGCCACATATGGTCTTGAGGCTGCAAATTCCCCACCCCTACTATAGACCCTTTCTCAGAATTATGTTTTTAAGTTCATAAAGTAAAATATATAAGATTACAAAAGAAACCAATTAATATTGAAATATGCTTGTTTTCCAAGTATTTTTCAGAGGAAGTTCATGGACCCCATGTTAAGAACTACTGCTGATACTACTAATAAGACCATTTCCTGTTAATCAGGCTTAAATAAAATGATAAATGTAAAAATAAAAAGTGTATGTAGCACATAAAGCAAATTTTTAACCCTTCTAGGATAGTCTTAGCTCCTAATACATTTAATGCCTTTTTTGTTTTGCAAGGAATTTTCTGTACAGAACATTCATAAAACTCATATCAAAAGGTCTGTAATGTTATCCAGATTTGAGCATTGGAACAAATGTGTTCAATTGCTCTCAACTGTTTTATCTATGAAAGAAATTGATAGGATAATAGAAAATCATAGACAACCCACTAGCTCCTATTCCCTATGACAGGTTTAATTGAAAATATTTCAAATAAATATACAGATCTCTATGCTTATTGGCATTATACTATGTCTATGTGTTCGTCCTTCATTGCCGAAGAAAACCATGCCATCAGAGAAATAATGATATGACTTGCACTTTAATTTGTTTTGAGTGAGGGAGGGCTGTGCAGGTCACCAGCCTCACTTCCCCTCCAGAGCCATCTCACTAGTGACCAGATATTCATCAAGATGACTGGAGGTGACCCAGGATGAGGCAGTGGGGGTTAAATGACTTGCCCAAAGTCACACAGCTAGTGAGTGTCAAGTGTCTGAAGTGAGATTTGAATTCAGGTCCTCCTGACTCCTGCACTGATGCTCTATCCACTGCACCACCTAGCTGTGTCTAAAAAGGACGTGAACATTATATTGAAAATTGCCCATTTCATAAGTAATAGAGAGAAGTTAGGTTAACTAGTTTGATATATTTTTGGCGGGTGATGGCAGTTAGAAATTTAAATTGTTTAGTGTTTCTTAAAAATGTATATAGCACTTTAAAGTTCATAAAGAAAACACTTTGCTCACAACAGCCTTATAATGTAACTTTCTCAGCCTTCTTGTTTAATTAATTGATTAATTAATTAATTGTACTTTAATATTCCTTTCACCTACATTGTATACAGTATTTCTACACTCCAAAATTGAAACTGTTTCTTTCTCAAAAAATCACCTTGAGAACTTCTTAATAAATTGAGTCTTTTAAAAAAAATTATTTAATTTAAATAGTATTTAAAACACAGAAACAGTTTCACTCACTGGGAAAGTGTTTCATTATACCTGTAGAAGGTTCTGAAGTTGTGACAGATTTTTTGCCAATTAAATATTAGGAGAAGAAGGTTATAAAAAGGAAAGATTTACTGGCAAATCCTGGGTTTTTATTACACAGCTCTAGACTCCAAGGGAGCAACTACACTCGGGGCTTATCACCTTTATGAGCAACAAAGTCTTAAGCTTTTTCCGAGTTGTTACATGGAAAACTGTATTGCTTTGATTTATCTCCTCCTTTTTAGGGCAGGTATAGGAGGTCACAAGAGGCTTTCATCTCCCAACCCATTTCTTCAGTTTCTTCTTCCACTTATACCAGACAAGTTCAGGCAAATTTTTTTAGTTCCCTCACTTAGATGAAAATAATGGATCTCTCCATGAATGTCATTTTTAGCCCTTGTTTACTATGGGTCTCATAACATCTAAATTCAGTGTGAAAAATGCTCTTTGCAAATTTAGCTTATTTTCAACTATTTTCCATTCAGTTTACTTTTTACACTTGTGATGTAGTTAGTCCCAGAAGCTATTCCTTTCAAGTGAGCGTCCTGTTGTTATTAAGACCCACTGAATTTGTTTCTGTTGCCCTTGTGTATTTTTTCATGTCTTGATTGATCATAGTGACTAAATAGTATGAATGAACAATGTGACAGAAACATAAATATTTGTAGTTCTTATTGGTTTAAGTTGACTATATTATTCTAAAGTGCTGTAAAACCGTACTTAATCCAAAAAGAATTAAATGTTTTCATTAGATTAATTTTTAATTAACTGTAGATTAAGTAGAAAATCTCTTGTTTAAAAAAATGTATTTTTTAAAACACATTAGCACTCTTTCTGGTCTTTATAAGTATGCTATAGTAAGCTTCCTTAAAATCCTCCTTAAGTTACTGAGAATTTTCAAGTGCCATGAGGTCATGATTATGAAAACTCTTTTTCATTATATTATACTTAGTAGTTAGGAATAGGATGGGGATTAGCTGACCAAGATCCATGTACTAAAGATGGCTTTATGAGAAGATTTGGGGTAGCGTGACATAATGAGAATTATACAAAGAAATTTGTGTGGGTGTACACATGGTAGAAAGATACCTGCCCTACTAGCCACCCCCCTCTTCCTATTTTCACCCCAGAATATCTACCTCTCTGGGATTGATTTATGCCTCTGCTATGAGGATGAGGCTTAGGATCAAGATACCTCTCATCAGAAGTTGATGAGCTTTGTGAAGCATGTCCTTATAGGAGCTCCCTCCCCAGGAAATTGACCTAACAACTCTATTCACCCACAACGACTTTAGTAGTGACTGACAGGTAATAGCTATGTAGTCAGGGAGAATTATTGGCACAGCACACCCCATTTGCCCCTACTCTGAAAGATTGCTAACCCCTGGTGTAGGAGACTGGAATAAATTTAAGTGACACCAGGGTAAACTCTAGAATTTGCTTTTTTGACCTAAGCCCTAATATGAATGTATTCTTTTATCAATTGCTTTTTTACTCCTAAAAACTAAAGGAAAGATAAACCAGATTAATTGAGAGTTCTAGTTCATTAAAGGTGTACTATACCTTTTTCAATATAA
Source organism: Potorous gilbertii (assembly GCA_028658325.1). NCBI lineage: Eukaryota > Metazoa > Chordata > Mammalia > Diprotodontia > Potoroidae > Potorous > Potorous gilbertii. Next base: position 583,947,736 of record CM053770.1, on the reverse strand, counting down.
TTTGCAGTTAACATATTATCTGAGTTTCCCAAAATGTATTTGAAATTGAAAATTTAAATCTTTCTTATAGAACAATGTTTTTCCTGGAAGTGGTATGACAAGAAGGAACACATATGTTTGTGAAAGGTCTACAGATCGCTATTCTGCAATACAGAATGGGAAAGACAGCAGGTAAGAAGTAATTTGAGTTGTAGTGTAACGTAGCAAATTTGATATGGAACCAGATCAGTTCTATTCCTAGAACTCTGTGAGTAGCTTTCTGTAACATGGTGCAAGAATTAGAAGAAATAAATAGTGGGTGGACTGTAGGACAAATGGAGACTGAGGATTAATTTGAATTGGTTGCCCAGAGTCTTTGATAGGGAGGGAAGCTTGATGTGAAAGATTTTTGGTATAGGAGTCAGTCCTTTGAGAGAATCTAATCCAACCCTACCTTTTAAAATTTAGGAACCTGGGTCCTAGAGAAATGACGGTTCTTCCCCAAAGTCACACAGTCACATTTAGTATATCTCCCCTTCTCCCAACTATGCAGCACCTCTATTTCTTTAGATTTTCCTTCCTTCTACAGTGATCACTTCCCTCCTGTACTCTATTTTTTTTTCTTGTTCCATTATTTTCTAGTCCAACTCTTCGTTTTGTTCTTGCTTGTACTTGTTCTTTCTCATTCCCTCTTCAATTCCACTTTTCTCTCCCTTTCTCCTTTCCCTTCCCAGAATTTGTTTACAGTCATTCCTTTCTAAGCTTGAAGTATATGATTGTTAGAAGAGAGGAAAAGTAAAATATAAATCAATTTCTTCTCTATTTTTCCCAATATAACACTGTTTCCATGTTAGAAAGAACAAAATCTTTATGGGGGTCTTAGAGACGATATAACCTCTTCTTTAAAAAAAAAAGAGAGAAAAATTTTTTATGAATAATAGAAAATCAAGACAAAGCAGAGTAAATAGCTGTTAGGCCCTAAACCTGTGCCACGTTTTATTGCTTATTTCAAATGCCGAATTTGTGAATAAAATGTTAAATAACTATTTCTCTGTTACATTTCAAATCGCGACTTTATAGAATGACCATAATTTGAATAATGTTGTCTTTCTTTATTTTCCTTGTTGAATGAGAATGAAAGAACTTTTAAGTTTTTAATGAGAACCAATGCTAAGGGTTTTACTTTTTATTTACATGAAAGTTGGCATAAAATCAGTATTTCAACTGCTAATTCTTGTCCCCAACATTAGTAAAATAGTAATTTTTTTTTTAGTAATTAGGTATAATTAGCAGTATTTTAAAATCCTCTTTGTTTTAAATAATTAGGTATAATTAAAGGTAATTTTAAAATCCAACTACTGGAGTGGGTTTTGTTTGTTTGTTTTGTGTTTGGGGGGCGGGGTCACATAGTTTTTTATACTAGAAGAGCATTGCAGTCAGAATCAGAAGACCCCTATCAACGCCTGTCACCACTTGGCAACTTTATTTCAACTCTCTGAATTTTAGTGTTTCAGTTTCCCGGTAAAATGGGATCAGACTAAGGGATCCCTAAGGTCCCTCCCCAGCTGTGAAATTACAAAGTTCTATGAACACTTATTAGGCCAAATCTAATGAAATTCTATTTACTCTTCTACCATAGACTCAACGACATTTCATTTTCCAAAGTTTACTTTTTTTCCTATTAACTAGAGATAAAATACATTATGAACTCCTTGAAAACTAGAAGAGCATCCTGTGTATCTTTTTATTCCCCTTTGTCTGACTTCCCCCTCCATCCACACCAATCTGACACAGTACCAAAGCACCGTACTTTGCACCCTTCTACAGTTTCATAGAAGGCTTTCTGGAGCTACTATGATCAAGAAGTTCATCACCCAGAAGTTAACATGGGGATCAGTCTGTCACTGGGCCAATATTCAGGCCTTTCCCTCTTGTATTCAGAGATGACCCAGAGACTCTGTAATGAAACACCAGAGGACTTTATAGTGAAGGCCACACATAAGTACTGGGTACATTTCAGCATAATCCTCAATCTGCCTTGCCCCCATGGGGAAGGACTTTGGTCCTCTATGAGATTTTTCTATACAATAAGGATTAAAAAACCCCACTCTCTCTTCTTCCCTACTGATAATGGCTTGACTTCAGTGTTGATGATGTCTCTTTAAAATTCCCTTAATGAGCTTAACTTCTGTGATAAATTGTGAAGTCTTGATACTGTCCTAGATTGCTTCATTGATACCACGTTAAAAATGACTGATTGATTCAAATTTGGAAGAACTTCAACAGTTATCTGGTCTGACCTCTACTGGCAAAAGAACAATTTCGATAGTGTACCTGGCAAGTGTCATCTGGCCTCTGCTTGAAGGCCATCAATGAGAGACAGCACTCCACCTTGTGATGTAAACCATTCCAGTTTTGAATAGCCCTAGTTGTTAGGAATATTTATCTTATATAAAGCCTAATTTTCCTCTTTGTATCTTCCAACCATTACTACTAGTTCTATCTGAGGCCAAGCAGAACAGTCAGTCATTAAATCTTTGTTAAGCATCTCTTGTATTCCAGGCACTGTGGCAAATGTGATAGCCCTCCAGATATTTAAAGACTGCTATTATGACCCTGCAAGTCTTCTCCAAGATAAATATCCCTCAGTTCCTACATCTCTTCTTCATATGGCATGAACTTGAAACCTTTCATTTGCCCTCATAGAGATACTTCAGGGTACAGCTATAAGTTTGAAGGACAAGTTCTACAGGGTAGGAGTCCAAAAAGTGGGGCAAACTAAAGGAGAGGTTGCTAGAGAACTCAATAACTCATGGATTCATTGAGGCCTGACTCAATAGATCTGTATTATAGACTTGGAGTACTACCACAAGTATATTAGATTGGATTAAATGAAGCATTTATTAAGTCTTACTGTGTGCCAGACATTATATAGGTGGTTTTTCAGGCTTCCTTCCAGGTGTCCTAGTCCACATAGGTCCAACTGGCTTTTTCATCCAACCTATTAGCTTTTCTTTGTTTCTTATGTCTCTGTTCTCCCTTCTAAAGGCCAGATCCAAAGGTATGTCCCAAGTGCATGATCTGACAGTAAAGTGGTGATTGTCCAGCACAAAGAAAGGAAGTTTTACCTTGGGGAAAGAATTTCACACTTTGTCAAGGAGACATCATCAATACCAAGTCAAAGTTCTTAACATTAAAGACACTGAGGCCAGGAAAATGTACCTTCTGTACATAGTGTATGGTTATTGAAGTGACCTGATAGAATTAACTTGACCACTTTAAAAACTAAGTGTAAAGAATAAGGAGGTGGAGGAGTTTTACCTTCCTTAGTTCTAATAGTAATAGCTGACATGCAGTGAGCTATAAGGTTCAAAAACACTTTACTTACATTTTCTCATTTGGTCCTCAACACTGCCCTGCACAGTAGATGATACTATTATCCCCATTTTACATATGAGAAGCCTGAGCCTGAGATTTGTTGATTTGCCCCAGTGACATGATGAGTAACTGTGATTGTCTGAGGTGAGAGTCAAACCAAAACTTCCTGACTCCAAATCCAGCATTGGATTCACCAGATTGTTTTGCCTTTACTGCCTCTGGAAACTCTGGAGGCTGGTCTTTTGTGTCAACGTTAGCTAGTCCTTAGTTGTCAAACTCTTATTTGTAACTTCATATGATAATTAAGAGTCATACCAGTTCTAGTTCCCAGTTATAGGATGTCCATCAGGTCATTTCTTCCACCTATCTAGGCCACAGTTTTCACATCTGTATGATATGAGAATTGGGAAAGCAAGGACTTGATCTCTGAAAATCCCTTCCACTATAATAGCCTGTCATTTAATTGATAATTAGTGAAGGTGTATTGATGTTTATTGCTGGAGACAATATTTTTGCCAGCGTGGTGCTCCTCATTCTATTATTAGTGACTACAACGACAAGCTATCTTAAACTTGGAGTTTTAGGAAGGAAAAAACAGTCTTTGATCCATTACTTCATCCTTTATTTTTTAATCCATTGAAAAGCAACAAAAATAATTTCATATAATCTACTCAAGCACTTTTCCTTGGAAACTGGTGATAAAAATTATGCAACATACTTTCATCTGGAACAGCATTAATTATGTTGTGTTAATCATAAGTAATTGTTAATGTCTCTAAAGCATTTTTATTCAATTTGGTTTATCTGTAGAAATCTCAGTCTTTAGTCAAGGCAAATTTCAGTTTGTTTTCCTTTTTTTCTATTCCCATGGCTTTCCTGATGACTTATGCTCAAAGTCTGACAGAAATGTCTGTGAGTAGCACATCTTCGGCCGGCTCAGCCATCACTTCCGCTGCACCATCTACACGGCCTCGCCACCAGAAGTCTATGTCTGCCTCTGGCCACCCTATAAAAGTCACATTGCCAACCATCAAAGATGGCACTGACTATCGACCAGGGTAATGTACTGTGTGTATCCCGTTTCCTATGCCATAGGTCAGGCAGCAGGAGTCTGGGTCATCACTAGTGTTATGCCACTTATTGCTTAGGCAAGGCTGTTAATCTTCCTACTCCTCAGGTCTTCATTCTACAAAAAGAAGAGGAAGGGAAAATTGTGCCCCACACTCTCTCGGGTGCCTTCTAGTTCTAAAACTGTGGCTCTGTGGTGCCAGGATTGTTCCTGTACCCAGTTTGTTTAAAGAATGTTGCCTCTCTTCCTGTGAGCATTTTAATCATTTGATATTAGATTAGTTAACACATAGCCATTTGATATTTATTCATCACAGCCTAAATTTATCATGAGTAGTTGTATTTAGAGTTAAGGAGTTTAGAGGGGAGGGTTGTTTGATTTTTTTTAGCTCCGCAAAGCTTTAATTAGAATAATCTTAATATATGGGTGCTATCATGAATTTAGCACTCTTGATACTGAAAGGTCTGTGCCTTTTATTTATTTTACAAATTAAAGAGTACTGTAGTTAAACGTTCTGAGCTTCACATTTTCTTGATATTTAAATGATTTAGGATTTTTAATAATCTAATGACAAGCATTTAAAAGATAGATCATTTTTAAGATTATTCCTAAAAATGAGATCACCTCTGATTATAAAGACAATCTATAGTTCACATTTATAATGAGAAAAGTAAATTAATGCCGAAGGGAAGTTCTGCAAATTTGTCTTCTAGCTTCAAGTATGACTCCTGAGTGAATCATTTTTCTGTGTCAGCCTGAATAACATCTTCATATTTCCCAGCAGTACAACTCAGAGAGTTCCTGCTGCTTCCCCATCTGCTCATAGTATTAGTGCTACTACACCAGACCGAACCCGTTTTCCTCGTGGGAGTTCAAGTCGAAGTACTTTTCATGGTGAACAGCTCCGAGAACGACGTAATGCTACATATAATGGACCACCTGCTTCACCATCACATGAAACTGGTACATTTTCACATGCCAGAAGGGGGACATCAACTGGTATAATAAGCAAAATAACTTCCAAGTTTGTTCGCAGGTCAGTACCAATATACTGTTATCATTATGTTTTACAGATTTCGTATAGGGAATCAAACACAAGTTAACTTTTGTCAGCACAACATGTATAGCATAGTAAGTTTTCAGAGTATTTTTGTGATGCTACAGTGTTTTGTAGAAGTTTTTAAAATAGAATTCTCAGCGTAAAAGAAAGCCATTAATTAGAAATGAAATCAAGCTAGTTGAAGGCAAAAAAACAAATTACAAAAAAGATAGAATAAAGAAAATGTCTAATAGAAATATAGTATAAATGTGTACTTCTTAACCTATGTTTTAATAGCTAGTACTATCACCAAACAATATTAAAAATGTATACATTCAGCATAAATTAGAAAAGACAAAGTATTTCATTTCTATCTTTCGTTTCCTTTCAGACTTCCATGGTCCACTTTGATGACTATTATTCAAGATAATTTTTAGATCTGTTTTTCTTACGTTTTTAAAATTATGCTATTCTTATGTTCTTCACAAATAATTGTGTACTTTCTCTTTTATCTTTTTTTCTGTGTATGAAAGTTCTGTAAGAGGAATCAGATGAATTATAGGTACAATAAAAATGCATCATAAAAGTAGGCATATTGACTAAAAACCTCTACAATCCATTTAAAACAGTAAAAATTATGTTGTTTCCTATAAAATGAAAAAACTATACTTAACATTTTCATTATAAAAGGGACCCCAACATACTATAAATATACCCATAGCACCACAGAACACAACCACTGACTCATAAGCTTTTTCTATCCAGAATTAATGTGCTATCTATAATATCAACATTAAATTTTAATTAATTTAATTTCGCTTGCCACTTTATGTTTTAGAAGGGCTTTACGGGGATGATTATAATATGCCTTTATCCTTTTAAATTTGTTTAGGAAGTTGAAACTGATGCCTTTCCCCTTGCTTTCTCCACCTCACATAATTAATTTCCTTATATCCTTAAAGATAGGCATATTCAGAATCATTCCATTTACCTTAGAGTCCTGCTTAAATTTGGAATCATGCTTTTCAAAAATAATTATGGGTATTGTCATAAGAGGTTAAAGAGGGCTAAGTGGTCGCTTAAATTGGACTCTCTTTGGCCTTTCTCTACCCCTTCCTTGCCCTCTTTGACACACCCTGACACATAATTAGACATGCATACACATCCAGAGCAACTTTGAATGAATGGTATAAGAAGTCAGGAAAGATCAGTCGAAGGAATGTATGGAAGGAAGGCAGGGTGGGAAAGGATTAGTACATTCCTTAGCCTTGATCTGATTTTAGAGATTTTTATATACTGTATCAGTTTTAACCTATGGCCTTTTTTATACCAGGTTGCTGATCTATAAAATGAGAAAATCCACCTGGGTAATCTCTAATATCCCTTCTAGCTCTGAACTTTTAAAATTCTGTGGTCATGTCCAGTGCTGTGTAAAAGGATTGAGAACCAAATATGCCAAGGAGACATTCTTCATCCTCTCCCACTATTCCCCAGGGCTGGGTCTAATGAATGGGTAAAGAAATCAAAATATGATGTCCAAGTATTCAGTAGACCATATTCAATATGTGGAGTGAGAATGAAAATGCTTATAGAACCATAAAGGTATGACTGTAAGCATCCATATACATAAATTTTGCTTTCACCCCCCCAAATAAGGTCTCTTTGAAGGGAAAAAATTATCATCATCTCTCTCCCTCTCCCTTCCTCTTTTCCCCACTCTCTTTTTTCTCTCTTTTTTTCTATCTCTGTCTCTCTCTTTCCTCCCTCCCCCCTTTTTTTCTCTCCCTCTCCCGCCCAGACTTCCTTATTCTGAGCATTTATTAAGTATCTAATATATGCCAGGCATTGTGTTAAAGTATACAAAGACGAAAAGACAATCCCTCATAAGGAGCTTACATTCTGTTGTGAGGAAGCAACACTTGTACATGGAATGTTAAATACAAATTATATGCAAAGAAGTTTTCAAGTGAGAGAATGTAAGTCTAAATAAGAAGGCCAATTTTTTAACTATAGAACAGATTATAAAAAATAAACAAAAAACTTGATTCCTGATTGTACATTAAGCACTGTGCAACACATTTTTTCTTACATTTTTGTTATATAACAAGGACTTTGTCACAAGCAGCATAGCATAATCAGAGGAGCATTGGGCTAGGAGTCTGAAGACTTGAACGTCTCTGCCACTGTTTTAATGACTGAGCATATAGCATGATCTTCTTGGACTATTGGACTCCTTATAGACTTAAAATTCTTTGTTTTTTCTTCTAATAGTTATTCTTAAAGGATTTAAGTTATTGCTTACTAAAATGTATTTAAATGTTAAAAACTAAATATTTTCCTTTTAAAAGAACTTTAGTAGGTATTATTCTTCTGGGTTTTATGAAGAGTAGGAGGAAGGCTACTATTCATTCAGTCTTCTGTAAAGAGTCATTTTCATTCCATTAACATGGTAAATTAGAAGCACTTACGTGGTTCCCAAACTTTCATACATACTTCACATTAGAAGATAGATTTTTAACTACCCAACTGGCATGGAATTAGTGTAATTCACTGAAGTCACAATGAAGCCTGCAAGGAAAACAATATCAGGACATGAACCTCTATATGATAGCTGTCACATCTTGTCAACCTGCCTCCGTGGCGTTTCTTGTGTACATTTCTTTGTCTCCAAGTGTACAGCCACTCCCCTAGCCTCAGGCCTTCCTCTGCTCTCCCCTAGACTGTTTCATTAGTCTTCTAATTGGATTCCTTACTTTTGATCTCTCCCCTTCTAGTTTATACTATTCCCACTTGCCAAAATAATATTCCTAAAGCTCAATCTAATCAGCATCTTCAATAGTTCTTTATTATATCATAGGATAAAATGCAAACTCATCAGCTTGGTATATAAAGCCCTTTCTAATATGATTGTCATGTCCCAGCTTGTCATTCCCTCTCTCACCTCTACAAAACTCATCTTATGTGCCCTTACTCTTTTCCTTTTCCTCCTTAGCGTAGGTTCAACTTAAATTCCACCTTCTATAAGAAGTCTTTCTTGGTCCCCCAAGTTGTTAGTGTTTTCTCCTTCCTCATATTATATTGTATTTATTTTTCTTTGTACCTAGAACTACCACAATATCTTCTGTGTCCTTCACTACTTCAGTGCTTCAGTAATTGATTGATTGATCTGGTACTTCTTCAACAGATGCAGATTGAAACCCATTCCTACCTTTTCATCTTATACAACACTTATCTGTTCCTGGCTCTCTCCCTTCCTGTCCCAACAGGAAATCCATAAAACATGTAGAGGGCCTTATTCCTGATCTTAGCATTACTTCGGTTACCCAGAGAGGATTCAAATTACCTATTATTTATTACTCACTGTCATTGAATGGCTGACTCATCTCTCTTTCTGGTCATATATATCCATATCTTTAACACCACTTTTCTCATGCATTTTATCATTCATATTTTAATTTAGTCTTATTTATGTCCATCAAGTGTCTTTCCGTTGCCTACCTTTGGGTGATTTGCAATTTTTATTCCTTGGAAATTGTGATATTCCATGATTCACATCAATACAAAATCACCAAAAGAATATTTGTATTTAAAAGATTGGATGAGTGTTGCTTACTAGAGATACTTACTATCATTGAAAGTACTCTCCAATTTCCCAAATGCATCTAACTTCCTCTTGTTCTATTTTTGGCTTAATTTGTTGCCCCTCTACTGCACCTTTCTAACATATATATCCCAGTGAATATTCCACCCAACTGCATATTATAGTCTAAAGAGGGATTCTTCATTCATTTATTTTTTTCCTGTAAGGTTAGGTTGAGTTATTTACATTATTATGGATCTCATTTAGGAGCCTCTGCTATATTCTGGGCATCTTATCTTCTATGTGTCCTTACGAAGACATATTCCCTTGTGTAGCATTTTGGTACTTTAGAGTTACAACTAAGTTCTACAGTGGTGGAGGTGATGCTGAAACATTGGGTTTAGTGTAGGAATAAGGCCTCTAATAATCCTGAGTAAGTGAAAGACTAGGGCACTGTTATTTGATCTTTTGCATTTGTGGTATTTAAGAATATTCACATGGCACACTAATTAATGGTCTTCATATGGATCAGACTCACAGTGTGCAATATGCATGTATTCCAGCCCTATAATTCTGTGTGTTCAGTTTTATTCTTAGATTTTCAGTCCTTCATACATATTCATTTGACTCTCCCTATCTTTCTTGGTCCTGTAGACTTCCTTTCTTTCTTATCTCTCAGATCTGAAGACATTAATACACACATTAACTTATGTGGGACCAGCAACAGAAATAGGCATGTTCAGTTGCCAGGGCCAATATTTAGTACCATTAGAAAACTAAGGAACTTCTTACAATCTTGGAGAACCAGTAAAATTAAAGTACAAAGTACCACTAAGTGAAAAAACAGATTTCTGAGGAAAAGTTAAAGAAGTTTGAATAATTAAGACTGGGAAGACAAAATAAAAAGACAACAGCTTTCTTCAAATATATGATTATTTTTAATCATGTACCAGCTTGTGGAGTAACAGTACAAAGAAAAATAGTTTTAAACTACAGGTTAAAGGTTTGCTTGTGTGTAAGGCAGTTATGGAATGGTTTTCTCTAGAAATCCTTCAAAAAGGTTCAACAAATTGATTTCTCTAATTATCATATGGTAGTTGACATCATGACAGCTGGTCAATTTTTCTAGCATTTCGATTGAGTAACACTACACTGTGATTAGCAAATAAACTGATAAGTTCATCATCATCTGTGTCAGCATTAGCAAACAACATAAAAGCCCTTAAAATGGACCCAGCTCAATGTCCTGACAGCTGAGCTCTCTTTTTCCCCAATTCCAAGTGTCACTAGTGAGCCAAGTGTCTCCTTAGCCCCTTTTCTACATAGCATAATTAATCAAAGCAGTTACTTGATAGTATACCTTCCAGCTTTTATGTCTAGCAGCAACAGTCATGGGAAACTCTGCTTTATGTATCCTGCCATGGATGAGAGAGTAAGGTTTGAAAGATGCTGTACTGCCTCTAAGCTTCCAAAACAATGATTATTGTACAAAACTGGAATTATGCACAAAAATTCAGTTCTTCCTTCCCACGGTTGTACTCCTTTATGTTTGGTAAATCAACTTATCCTCGAACCGAAATGGTTTACAGACTTCCACATATTGCAACAACAACATTTTCTATAGCAAGATAAAGTACCTAGTGAATCTGAAATTCATAGTTTCAGTTGACCAGTTCTTTTGCACAAAACAAGTCCATTGAAACTCTGAATTTCAGTTTCTGTACAGCTTTTTTCCGGGTTTAATTACTTTTGACCATCATGAAACCATTTATATTTTATTAAAGTTTTCATAGTAAGTTCAAAAGAAGGATTTCCTTGGTTTTATTTAATATGCTTTTCCAGAGTGGACTTACAGGTAAAACCTAATTAGACATTGAGCAAATAAGTGTGATCTCTTAAATACATAGGTACACATGTCCACATACATGTGTGCATGCACACACATCTCTTATAGATTTAAAGGTTCTCTTATAGCAGAATGAATCTAACTTTTTATACGTTTATCCATTGTCCACTTGCTATGTATTTCCACCAGATCAAATTATTTATTGTGTGTACTATATTTTAAGTGAAATTCTAATAAACTTTTTATTAGTTTTAAAAGAATGATATTAATGTGGTATGTTAAGCTATATCTGTGTGTGTGTGTGTGTGTGTATATATATATATATACACACACACACACACACACACGTAAAAAACTTTTCTCTGACTACAAAGATAGTGCAATCATATTGGGACATTTAATTTCTAAATTGAGCGACTACTATAATTACATTTAATAATAAATTTTGTCAAGTGTGGTTATTAATTTTAAAATCTCTCTAACTTTAGCTTGAATTAAACCAAAAAATTTGTATTTTCCATATATATTGGTTGAGCATTTGGAAGAAAATAGAAATGAACTGGTTTCACTGTAACAACTTTAATCAGTGATAGCTAGCCAGTAGACGCTCAATAAATGTTAGTTGGTGGGTATGATAAAATAAAACTGAAACCTAATATCAGATTACTAATGATGAACAAGTGTAATGCTAAAAGTTTTCTCAACAAAAAGTTGTTTTAACATCATTTTAGATGTAGGTTTTCTGGATTTATTTTTCATCTTTATCATTGAATCTTCACCTTAACTTTGTTTTGAGGGATCCAAGTGAAGGCGAAGCCAGTGGCAGAACTGACACCTCAAGGTGAGGAGCCACTATTAATTAATACTTCGCTGCCAGGGACCTGTGTATGAAAATGTGATTTGTGAAATATTTAATGGAAGCTCATGAAATGAAACTTTAAAAACCAGTGAGCTAGACATTATTTGGTATATTTAAAAGTTTATGTTTGGGTGGGGTTTTCTTTGTCCCCTGGAAACCTATTGCTTTGAGAAAAAATTATGCTTAATTCTTTATATTTTCTAGACAGTATCTTGAAGTGTATACTTTATAAAGAAGCAACATTTCTGTATTCTAACATGTTCACAGTAAAAATAAACTCATTAGATTCTTATTAAACTCATTGTTTTTCTTATATTAAAAGTGATCATTAAAATTAATCTAAGTCATATAAAACAGAGCATAGAACTCAGAACATCCAAATATTTGAAGTAAGCAAATCCGTAAGGAGCTGTAATGTTAGTCATCAATTCCAAATGGGTGTTGAGCTTGCCAGAGTGATTTGCCTCAAAGACCCTCAGCACATAAAATTTTGATGAGTCATTTGGGACCCTTATACCATGTTTATTAATCGTGGAAGTATGTGAATTATGTCAGTAATTATGCAACTGTTTTGCTCATGGGAGAACTAAGGAATAAGCATATTACATTATATTTTTAATGTTGCAAGAAGGAAGTGTTCAGGATTGGAAATTAAATCTTAAATCCTTGATAAGTAGCTTGGAATCAAGCTACGTTTGACCGGCTGAACACACATCTTGTATTTTTACTACATTTAAAGTGATTACTAGAAGCAAAACCTAATGAGTTTTGAATGTGCTTTTTTAAGCATTGCCCCCAAAACATACCTTCTTTAAAAAGTATACTAGTTTTATATTTTAGTTACTGAAGTTAAAATGCTGTCCTTCTACTGTGTTTTCCTTCTTCCATGTGCTCTTAGGTACCTACACCTTGTGGGTAGAGGGTGGGGGGTGAAGGGAGGAGAACCATCTGTTTGCTTTTGTTTAGCCTGTTACATAAACATGGAGCAATTTCGTCTTCAGCCCGTCCTGTTCTCTGCCACGTGCTCCACCCCGGTACTAAAGCACTATTGCTGTTAATTCGACTGTCTTCTTACAATGATGCGGTCACACAGGATGCATAAAAATGCTATGAATTGTATCTTTTTTCACACGATGTGCAACATTTAGTTTTCTTTTTTACTCTATGAATAATGCTTCTGTTAGAAAAGCAAGAATATTGTTTTATATGCTATTTTAGGGAAAGATTATAGTTTGTTATAGAAATGTTTGTATTTCTGTGCAACCTGTGCTTCACTTCCTTTGAAGTGGTACAGCACAGAGAAAAGGCTGGCTTCGTGTCCCAGCCCTGAGCTGGTGAACTGTGTGACTATGAGCAAGTCTTTACCTTGTAGCCTCAGACTCGACTCAAAACTGGTAGCAATGACAGTAATGCTAATGGTGCTGGCTTGCTCTACCATCTGCTTCCCAATTGTGAGATTAAGATTTCTTCTTGCAAATATTCAAGTTTTAGATATATTTGAGTTAGTGTAAATTGTATAAGTTTAAGATGAGTTGTAAAGAGAGGACTGAAAAAGATTCCATGATTATTTAACATTCTTTGGATAATTATTTATCTATTTTTTCTCCTTTTTTTATTTTTATGTTTTCCTTATTTTCCTCAAATTTACCTAGTGGCAGAGCATTAGTACCTCTGAGGTCTTGAAATATTATACTAGTATATATTATTAAAATATAAAATATTTTTCAGGTGATATTATTTTTCCTCAAGCCATATTCTCAAAGTACGAGAATAGTTGAAAAGTTGCTATCCCAAAAGCTCTATTTTGATATTTTATTATTTATCAATCCAATTGCATTGCTTTCTACGTCAAAAAAATATAAAAATTATCCTCTGGTTTTATATTGTTTAGAGGAGACATATCATATTTCAGAATTCAGCAGGATGGCTGTAGTTCAAGACTCTTTTACTTTGCCTTGATCTGTTATGCCCCCTTCATATTGCTTATGATTGGTTCCATTCGTTTTCCACCCTCCTCTGCCAACAAACGGAACAAAACACCACATTAATTGCAGAGAAGAAAAATATAATTTACCTTCTAAAATCATTTTCATATATATATATATGTATGGACTATTCATCCTCCCCATTTTGTGTGTATGTAAAATGTATATGTCATTTCCATAGATGCACACACATATATATGTATTATGTATGTATATACATTTTCTTTGTGTGTACATACATAATACATATATGTATATGTATATATGTATTTTGTATGTATACACAAAGAAAATGGAGATGGAAATGAAACAAGTATCCCCTTCACTCCTGTTTTTTGAGTATCGTTAATATTTCAGAATAGTACCTCATGGACTCATTGTTTTGGTAATATGTGCGCTTTTAAAAACCTTTCCAGTGTTAATGAAAGTCAGTACAGAATACTGGGCTCAAGTAACTGTGCCTTCATGCTAATTATATTAAGTTGTCTGTAGTTACCTTTATATTGTCTGCATTGTGCAGTTTTATTAAATGTGGAAACTTAAACATGTTTTTGTGTGTATTAATTTCACTGTTGGATGGGCTTTTTTTTTTTTCATCTTTTTCCCTCACAGAAGTACTTCTGGTGAGCCCAAAGAAAGAGAAAAAGAGGATAGTAAGGATTCGAAGCCACGTTCTTTGCGGTTCACATGGAGTATGAAGACCACTAGTTCCATGGACCCCAATGATATGATGAGAGAGATCCGAAAAGTGTTGGATGCAAATAACTGTGATTATGAACAGAAAGAGAAGTTTTTGCTCTTCTGTGTACACGGAGATGCTCGGCAAGATAGCCTTGTTCAGTGGGAGATGGAGGTCTGCAAACTGCCTCGCTTATCACTTAATGGGGTCCGCTTCAAAAGAATATCTGGGACTTCTATTGCATTTAAGAACATCGCATCTAAGATTGCAAATGAGCTTAAACTATAAAGAAAACTAAATTTCCAGGATCAGGGAAGATGCACACATGATTTCCAATTGGTGAATGTACTGATAACGCCTCGTGTGATTGGCCTGTGAAACCCTCTGTAGAAATTGCCCTTATTGCAATAAGGTTATACATAGTTATGAACTGTAAAATTAAAGTCATTATGAATTATATTAAATAACTGTAGCTAAAACGTTATGTTCACATGTACAGGTAAGTAAATTGAGTATTCTGTTCATTTTATGTTCATAGAATTGTATAATAAAAGAAGATAATTGCTTAAAAAAGATCTTGTATAGTTGTCTAGATTTCTGCACAGAAATATATGTTTGATGCTTTGAGTTGAAATTGTTATTTACATTTTGGTGAGTTTTTTAAATTCTTACCTCCATCATGCATTTTTGAAAATTGTGTCCAGAATTAAAGTGCACAAAAATAGTCTTTACAATTGTAGCATGAACTTTTTTTTAATAAATTAGAAATCAAATATACATTTAAATCAGCACTTGATGAGTCAGCTTTTGTTGTACACAGAGTTGTACTTGCTTATCTTTGCTCTTATCCTTGTTATTGAGCAAGGATTAGTTTAAAAAATTTTTTTTAAATGTTTACAGTGTTGGCACTTAGTGTTTAAAGAAATAAATAAAAACAAGTTGTAGCTTTGCCTTGGGCCAAGAGGTGCTGGAGAAAAAAATTAAACCTAGGTCAGATTTCTTCTGAACTTTGAAATGTTTTCTCCTGACCCGTAGATAAATAAATGTAGCAGGAAAACTAAGAATAATAAATCTCCCCTTTGACTATCATGATGTACAATATGAATTAGGTTCGCTGCCTTCAGAATACTGCAAATATCAGTTTGTGGAAATGTAATAAATATTGGTACTGTTTCATAGCACAAACTCATTTTTGAAGTGTTGACCAATGCATCAGTTAAGAAATAATGCCACCTCAGGAATTAACTGGCGTTTGGAACGTTTGACACCTATTCTCCTCTATCCTTCATCCACCATTCCCAGCCACCATGATACATGAAATTACCTAAGAGACTTTGGAGTGTTGTTTATAACAGTAGATCACTGATTTCTGCTTATGTGGTTGTACAATTTGTTCCCATGTTTGTGTTTAACATTTTACCCGGTTCCTTGTATTTATTCCACATCACTATGCCTGTAATGTGCAGCTTTGTAATTGGGCATTCACCTATTTTTTTCCCTTCATAAATAGTGATATAAATTATGTAAAACCACTAGTATTGGTACATTTTAATATTTGTTATTTTGTACTGAATTAGCCTTGGAAGGTTGTCTGTGCAATGTTACTTAATGTTGTAATTAATTACTGCAGTATCAAAATATGAGCCCCATCTGCACATGCTAGTGAAATAGAAAGTTCATTCAAAATTATAAATTTAAAGAATAATAAAGCTGTGATCAATAATTCTGTAACCCTATCCTGCATTAGAAAGCTGTGAGTGTAGGTGATTCCATGATGGCGTTCTAAGGTGGATTCTCCATGCTGTCCTGTACTGTGATGTAGCTTTTTTCTGTAAAAGTTGTGTTCTAAAATGGACATGTATTTTTGCCTTAGCAAAGGGTGGTGTTTGGGAAAAGAACTGTAGCCCCTTTTAACCCAGTGTTCATTCAACAAAATCGATGCAAGTCATCTTTATTCACTTTCACTGGTGCACTCTGAAAATTTACTTGAACAGTTCTCATAATAAAGCACTTGTCTTTTGCTCTTTACCAGAATGTGAATTAACTGTTTGCTGTAGAAATGTGTAATATACAATAATCTATTTCATTTCTTCCAAAGTTAGCATGTGTGTGGAGTGGAAGGGGAAAGGTTGATTCAACTAACATTATAATATTAGTTAATAATTAATAATATAATATTTAGTCCGGTACTATGGTAGACTCCAGAGATATCAAGGCCAAATAAGTCCAGAAGAAGTCTCTGTAAAATCACCCCAGTCTTACAGTATCAATGTGTAGTTGAGATTCTGTTAATATTCAAATTGTATAGCTGTTCACCTCTCTATAAGACACATATGGTAAAAATGAAATTGTGATTTGGGTTTAGTTTGTCTCTCTTTTCTGTTACTTATGAGGGAACCAGTGTTACTCAAATGTCATTTGGGCCCTGGTCCCTTAACCCTAGGAAGAGGCAGTACAATGATGGGGGGGAAAGGAGGGTAAGTGTCAGAAATCTCTTTGGTACATTTTCCCCAAGGAACGAGCAGAATCTGACTTGTTTTGGTTTCCCTAAAGCCTTCTGATCCCAAATATTTAACCCAGAAAAGTGCATAATGGGCCATTAGGCAATCAGGAAAACATTCCTCCCTTTTATTAAGGATGTCTAGCAATCCTCTGCTGGGTTCCACCTTCTTTCTGCTACTATACTGTCCATATCACAATACCACTGAAGGACAAGGTCTTAAGTTGCTCCTTGGAATATGTGTTCCCTGCTACTCCTTTTACCTTTTGGTGTCTCACAAGGTGGGTATTTATTTTTGCAGCCCTTAGCTCTGTAATAGGATGATAAATTTAGAACCCATCCAACTCTCTCATTTAAAGATGAAGAAACAAAACTCAGACGTTAACTTGTCCAGGGTCACACAGGTAAGAAGTAGTGAAACTGAAATTCAAACTTAGATCTTTCCACTGTACAAGTACTGCTACCTTCCAGGTCTGAGTAAGGCTGGCTTTCCATTTCCTCTCCTTAAGACTCTTTACAACCTAGCCCTTCTGTGCTTTCCAGTCTTGTGAGATAGGACTCCCTCCAAGCCTTCTATGATTTTAGATTGCTAAAATCTTTTTTTCTTAAAGATCACTCCTTAAATCCAGATCACTCTGGCTCTCTTTGATTGGCCAACAATAGGTTCCAAGCCAAGCCCCAATGAAATCATTGTTTGGGCTCTGATTGGCTCAGAGTGAATGTAAATAGTATATTGTTTTTGGCCAGATAACCTTAGGGTCTTCCCTTCCCAGATTGTTTTTTTTTTCATTGGGTAAAGAGGTCATTCTTGACCTCATATCCTATCTAGCCTTAATCACTGAATGGGCACTGCCTCAGTTAAATTGAGACCTGTTCAGCTTAAAAAGGCCAAAGCTTCCCCCTGCATCCTGGGCCATCTCTAGTCCTGATCTGCGTATCTTGCCATTGGATCCAGATGACTACTCTGGAGGAGAAAGTGAGGCTGGTGACTCTACCTCCCTCACTTAAATCCAATTCACTTGGCATTTCATGACATTAGCTCCCTGAGGTCATGGTCCTCTTGTGATCCAGCCATACTGATCTACAGGCTGTTCAGTATCCAGAACTCTCCCAGTTCCTATTGCCTTTGCACTGGCTGTTACCCATGACTGGAATCCTCAAATCCCTGATTTCCTTCAGGACTCAGTTCAAGTGATACTTTCTCTGTGAAACGGTTACCTAATCCTTACCTTTACCCCCAGAGCTGTGAGTTAACTCCCCAAATTATCCCTAAGGTAAGAACACTGTCGTTTGTGAAGTGTCAACTTCTATGCTATTTGTACAACAGGGAACTATGGATTAATTAGTGCCAAAACAATTGTCAGTGGGACTGTGAGAAGAGGAGAAGGGAAATTCACACATCAAAGAATTCACTAACCAGAGAGGCAGAGAGTTGTTTCTCTTGGTATATGCCCACTAAAATGTAAAGGGAGGAGGACTAGATCTCTGACTTCATTAGTAGAAGGAAACAAATATCTCTGCCAATGTAAGTTGGCACCTCTGAAACTTAGAGCCTCAGAGATTGTCTAGAGTAGGATAGTCAAAACAGCCCACACCAGATTAGAATGCAATTGGGAAATAATTAATAAAATAAAAATACATAGATAATAGTACATTTTTAAAACTAAAGCCAGAGGAATCCTGATGTATGCTTTAGGGGCCCCGTGTCTGTTTGAATTTGATATGACTAATTTGGGGGAAGACGACTGAAGAAAGAAATAAGCATGTATGTAACACCTACAATTTGCCAGACTGAAGAAAGAAATAAGCATGTATGTAGCACCTACAATTTGCCAGGGTAGCTAGGTGGATAGAATTCTGGCCCTGGAGTCAGGGGACCTGACTTCAAATCCATCCTCATACACTTACTAGGTGTGTGACCCTGGACAAGTCATTAAACCTTGTTTGCCTCAGTTGACTCATCTGTCAAATGAGCTGGAGAAGGAAATGGCAAACCATTCCAATATCTCTGCCAGGAAAACCCCAAATGGGGTCACAGAGTTGAACACAACTGAAGACACTGTGCCAGGCAATATCCTAAGGACTTTTGTGTCCCAGTTGTATCCTTACAACAACCCTGTGAGGTAAGTGCTATTATGGAGGCACACAGTAGTTAAGTAATTTGCCTAGGATCTGAAGCCAAATGGGAGCTCAGGTCTTGCTGATTCCAGACTCTGTGCTCTGTCCACTGCCCCACCTACCTGCCTCTATTTGCTGAAGAGCAATGAAAGGTGTCCTGGGCAAAAGTAATTTTTCTTATGTCCAAAATTTCCATCATTAGCATGACTAAAGATAGCCTGGGTAGCTAGGTGGAACAGTGGCTAGGGTTCTGGACCTGGAATCAGGAAAACTCATCTTCATAAGTTCAAATGTGGCTTCAGACACTTAGCTGTATGACCCTTGACAAGTCACTTAACCCCTTTTGCATAAGATTCCTCATCTGTAAAATGAGTTGGAGAAGGAAATGCCAAACCATTACAGTATCTTTGCAGAGAAAACCCCCAAATGAGGTCACAAAGAGTTGGACCCAACTGAAAAACAACAAAAAATAGCCAAGGTGCAGGCATAGAAGGAAATGGAGTATTGTTCTGTGAGACAGCAACAAGGCCAGTTTGTCTAGAGCCTGGAGTGATTTAAAGCATGTTATTTGTAATAATGCTGGAAAGATAGGTTAAATCCAGTCTATAAAGGGCTTTGGATACTCAATAGAGGAGTTTATATTTGTTTCTAGAGGTAATAGAGAAACGCTAGAGCTTATTGAGTAGGAGAGTGGCATGGCCAGACATGCCACAGGAAACTCAGTTTGACAATTGTGTGGAAGATAGACTTGAGGCATAAAAACTATCTATAGTTAAATTATAGTAGTTGGGTAAGAAGTGATAGGAATGTGAACCGAGCTTCAGTCCGTGTGTGTAGAGTGAAGGGAACAAGCAAAAGAAATGTGGAGGTAAAAAATCTAGATTTGGCAACTTACTGAATATGTGGGGTGAGGGAGGAGTTGAGGATGACACAGGTTATGTACCTGATGGACCTGGAGGATAATGGTGCCCTCAACAAATATAGGGAAATTCAGAAGAAGGGTGGATTTAGTAGGAAAAATAAGTTCTGTTTTGTACCTATTGAGTTTGAGAGGTCTGTAAGATAGCTGGTTCAAAATATTTAATGGACAGTTAATAGAATGGAACTGAGGAAAGAGACTAGACCTGGGTGATTAACAACGTTTAGGTAGATTGTTATATCGTTATATGAAATTCAGAGTGTCAAATATAAGAAAGATAATGAAATGAGTAAAGTAGGAAAGATAGAATGATAACTTGATTGTAGTAGCACTATAGGTTTCCTGGGTATGGAAGAGGGAGAGGAAAGTTAAGGTCCTCATTGGGAGCCTCCTACACAGATGAAGTAATAGGTCCATTTAAGTTATAGTGTATAAATAAAATGTATATTTACATATGTATTTTTATATACACTTCTATACAAATATATACATATACACACATATATACACCACTTGTCACAAATACAGGCATATAGTGGGGAGGGAGGAAGAAAAAGAGGAGACAGAAGAGAAAGGGAGAGAGAAAGAGGAGAGAGAATGAGAGATAAGAAGGAAAGAAAGAAATGAAGAAAAGCAGTGTGGTGTGGATAGAGAGTTGGCTTTGGACTTTGGAAGATGTAGGGTCAAGCCTCAACTCTGACCCCTAATGGCTGCAGGAACCTAGGCAAGTCATTTGACATTTCCAGGTACTCTCTAGGACTCTTAACTTACTGGACAGGTTCTGACTTGCATGGATAAAGGAAGTTCTTCACTTAGTTGAAAGTTTTTCTTTCAACCAAGAAATCACAGATCCAGTAAGAAGTGTGTGTTTGCACACAGTATTAACTTGCAAAACACGAAGTTTTCACTCATTGTCTTTTGATGGTGATAGTTTTTCAAGTGTGAAATAGTGTTTCGATAAAATGACATCTCAGTTTTTCCTCCACTGTAAGAAAATACTTTAAAGGAGTCAGGGATATATACTTTGAAAACAAAAAATGTAGAGCAGACAAAATCAAAGAAGGAAGCTGCTTTCTTCTCTCTAGATAAAGAAGCAATGATGTCAGATTCAGTCATGTAAGAAATAATTGTTGAATCACTAAAAGTTCTTGTGTGGGACAAAGGCAACAATAACAAAAGCATCTTTCCAATTACCAGTTGTCTGTTTTTCTTAAAGTCTTATCATCTACCTAATTTTTTTTTAAGTTTCAAATTTATTTCACCCCAGGCACTTCTGGTGAATTTTTTCTTCTCATCACAATAACTTTGTTCTTTCCACAACACAATACTGCCTTCTCAAAAGGCAACTTTACAAAAGCTGAAACTGATGGATGGTTAGGTTTCAAATAGTCTTAAATGAAATAGAACTTTATACAAAGAGGGGAAAGGCATTAAAAAAGTGCCAGGTTAGGAAAGAGATAAGGTATGTATGTTGGAGATTTTGTATAGGATGTAAGAATGGAAAGGCATACTTAGATTAAATTATAGAGAACCTTGGATGCCAATCTAAGGAAGATTGTAGCCAGTTTGGTTTGATTCACTAGTCAATGGAGAGTGACTGAAATTATTTGAAAAGAGAGTGATAAGGTTATAGAAAACCACCAAAGATCATGCAACCAGAGTTATAGAGCCATGACTTCAATCCAGGCCTTTCTGACTCCATGTCCTGTGCTCTTTTCAACAACACGATGCCAAAGTGGTTTTATTGTGTCAAATAATACACCTCAAAGAAAGGTGTTGTATCTCCTTGAGGTCTTGTGCAGTGGTGCATCTTTCAATTGAGCTTTAGCCTCCGATTACACAATTTAACTTGGCCATCTGAGCAATGCAACCAAACCATGATGATTGTCCTGTTATTTTAAATTTGGATAAATTAAATTCTTTTTTTTGCAATATTCAAAGAAATATTGCACTAGTGTTGATGCTACTATTCAACTAATCCAGGAATCATATTCAGGTGACTCAGTAGTGTGACAACAACCTTGAAAATTCTGTAGTTTGAAAATAGTGCTACACAGACAGGCATACCTTTATTTTAAATGGAAGTGGATTGAAGTCTGGGGATATTAATCTCCATGCTTACTGAAGGAGTGAATGCAAGACATTTTCTCTGTTATTATTTTGTTTTTAAAATAACTGTCCATAGAGATGGACACATTTATATGTAAAGATATGTATATGTACAGGAACATATATATTATATATGTAACATAATATTACATACTATATATGAAGAAGAAACTGACATAGTAGAGAAAGTGTTGAACTTGGAGTCAGGAAGAATGAATTTTAAATCCTGCCTCAAACACTTTCTAGATATGTGACCCTTGGTCTGTATTAGTCTTAACCTCAGTTTCTCCATCTGTAAAATAAGGATAACGATAGCACCTACCTCACAGGGATATTATTGTGAGGATCAACTAAGATTATATGTGGAAACTACTTTGCAAACAAAGTGCTCTGTAAATGCTGTTGCTGCCATTATTATACACATTAAGGAACTATTGTTGGACTGAAGGAGTTGGGAAAGGGTTCTTACTTCCTCTCTTGAAGGGGTCCCTCTCAACTCTGGACGCTTGCATTCATTCCTAACCAGGTTCAGTACTAGGAGAGACTGGATTCTAATGAGAGGATGGGCTAAGATACCTTTTCACATATTGTTTTACTCATTAAACCCTAAACCTGGCACTTCAGGAAAAATTTTCTTAAAAGATAAAGTTTTGACTCATTTCTAGATCTCTCCAAAATGAGGGAGTAAAATTATACCTAATAAATATGTAAATGAGGGGTGAGAAGTTTTCATTTCCTGTATATAAAAGAAATGGTTTTAATGAATATTTAAAAATCAGTACTCATTGACTGAGCAACTTAAAATAAGATTCAGTATTTATAACTCCTTTTATACTGTTTCAGTATAAAAATACAGAATATATATTCAGATACTTTATTAGAACACAAAGCAGTTTGTGGGGTTACCAAAAAGACACATTTTTACCTTGGCTCAGCACTATCCAAACAACTCCAAGTCCATGTTGTTGCTTGAAAGAGGCCATCCTCTCATTTGGTGGTTGTCTTTTCCAAGAACATTGGAGTAGTTGTGAAAAATTTCCTAGAGTCATCAGTCGGTTCCACCCATAAAGATCTAGAACTTCCAGACTTATCAAGTTCGCAAGGTTTCCTCTAAGCCTGGATGTGTCCATTTCTGTGTAGATACTCATTCATCTAGAATGAGGAAACAACAAAAGGGAAAGCCCAAAACAAGACTCCAAGCTTGGCTAGGCAAGTAACGTGCTTTATTTTTCCATGGCCTCATGGCTGCATAACTGTCAGGGTGAAGGAAAGAAAAGCCACCTTTCTCCCAGCCGTTGTCAACTGTGGATCGAAATTGTCCTGACATGATGAACCACTGGGAAGGAAGACAGCATGGAGGGCAGGATCTCTTTATTTTAAATAACAACTGAGTCAGGACAGGTAGGTGCCACAGGAGATAGAGCTAGCCCCTGGAGTCAGGAGGATCTGAGTTTAAATCCAGTCTCAGACACTTGACACTTACTTAGCTAGTAAATGTGACCCTGGGCAAGTCACTTAACCCCAATTGCCTCACCAACAAAATTTATATATGTGTGTATACATATACATATACACATACATGCATGTACACATGTACATGCATATATACAACATACACACACAGGTTGTTGTCCTTTATTCTCAGAGAGGACCAAAATGACATTACCATGATAAAGTCAAGTTTCAATGTATCTAACTGGCTGATCAGACCAATATGAGCTTGGAATGCTCTATCATAGATTGGGCACAGATAGTCCCTGTGAACATTTGGGGTGGACACACCAAATTTATGCATCTATGTTTACTTTGTGCTGTCTCAAATATACATATATATACAAATATCTACACATGTACACACATATATACATACACACACATGCATATACAGAGTCATTAACTTTTCATGTTTAATGGCCAATAAGTCGTCAACAAGTTTTTATTTAGCTTTTACTATGTGCCAGGCATTGTACTGTTAGGAATAAAAACATCATGAGCAGGAAGAAATACAGTGTCTGACCTCAAGGAGCTTATATTCTAATGAGAAAAGAGAAAGTAGAAGGGGGGGAGAAGGAATGAGAAGGTGAGAAGGCATGGAGGAGAAAATCCATTGAGTTAGAGTGGAGCCCAGAGAAGAATAAAGACATGGTCCATAATAAAGAGATTACCTCATCATGATCTCAAAGCACCAAACTACCTTAGGGCTATCATAGACTTGACTAGTTGGAGCTCATGGCCAGAATGACCCTGGTTTACACACACACACACACACACACGCGCGCGCGTGCGCACACACACCATGGATGTAGAGTTGAAAAAGAGGAGAATAGGTGGGAATGTTTTTGAGAAATTGTACTTTCACGGACCCTAGGCTTCCCAAAACAACAAAGGCTCATCTTTTCAATATGAATCATTTCCCAGTGTTCCTATATGGCTATGAAACCAGGAACACCATATTACCTCTGAAGAACTAAGAATAAGCAGATCACTCAGTCACTCAGAGAGCAATGGAAGGGCACACGGTGCACACAAACCCTAAGGGATTGTGGTGCTTTGAGATTATGGTGGGGGCCATGTCTTCATTCCTCTCCAGGTATCACTCCTGACTTTGGACTTTCTCTACCAGGCCCTCTTACCTTCTCTTCCTCTTTTCAGCTTCTTAGTGTCTTTCCCCAGTAGGATGTAAGCTACTTGAGGTCAGAAACTGTATTTCTGAAATACAAAACCAATGAGAAATTCTAAAGAACAAGAATAAAGGATGTCATTAAAAAATTCAAAAACCAAAAGAGAAGATGCTCTGGTCCTATGGTGAGTGCAAGTGACACTAGGCTCACATACATGGGTGCAGAGGTCCAGAAGTCCTTTAGACAGAGGGAGTGTGTGCAGTGCTCTTGACCCCTGGAGGCCAGAATGGGTTTCTTAATCTCCAGGGATACATACAACAATGTGTGTGTATATGTGTGTATGTTGTGTGTGTATGTGTGTGTGTGTGTGTGTGTGTGTGTGTAATGTATATATACACACACTATGGGATGGCGGTATGTTCAGGGAGGACCAGTTCCTCTGCTGTGATGGCTGCCACGCCCTTTTCAGGGCTACTTTCCACTTTTGTGTGTCTATCTGTTCCACCCAACTGTCCCCTGTGGCTCCAAGAATCTGTAGTATGTGCAGCAGCCTCACCCTGGTAAACTGTTTCAGTAGTCAGCCAAACCAGGTTAAAGATCATCAAAGGGTCTCAAACGCATTAAAAAGTTAGGGGAGTGTCTTACCCCAAGCATGTGAAGGCTTCCCTTGGTGAAATGAGCAGATGAGAACAATTTGTTCCAATGGCCACGAAGGCAGCTGAAGCAGGTGATGTGGGGCACTTAGAGCTTGGTTGGACGTCAAAGACGCCAAGGCCATCCACTGCCTCCTGAGCCATCTCCAGTCATCTTGATTCTATCCTGCCACTGGACTGTGATGACTCTGGAGGAGCGAGTGAGGCTGATGACTTCCTGCAACTCTGCCTCCCTTAAATCCAATTTATGCACAAATCAAAAGACATCACTGGCACAGGACCTCTCAGCATGGCATGCCCACATCAAAAGGGTGCAATGCTCTTTGAGCAAAGCAGAATTGAAACAGCTCAAAGGAAATGTAGGATGTGCAAATTTAGAGTATCCACTCCAAATGATTACACAGACTATCTGTGCCCAACCTGTGTTAGAGCATTCCGAGCTCGTTTTGGTCTGATCAGACACAGTCAGACACGTTGAAACTTGACTTTATCATCGTGATGTCATTTTGGTCCTCTTTGAAAATGAAGGAAAACAACCAACCAACACACACACACACACACTATACACACACACACACACACACATACTCTCTCTCTCTCTCTATATATATATATACACTATACATACGTATATAAATATACATACATACACACACTATACAATGTGTGTACATATAGTGTGTATAGAGTACACTTTATATGTACATATATACATGGGTACATGCATACCTATATATGTGTATATGTGCACCCATACACACATATATGCACATATAGGTGCACTTTGAACATGTGTATATGCATTGTGTATATACATGTGTGTATTGTGTGCACATATACATGGAAACATATACATTTCAATAATTTAAGAATCCATTATTTCATTGGAGTCTGTACTCCAAGAACGCAGATGAAATTTCTTTCCATGCCTTAGTGCAGTAGATAGACTCAGGATCACAGATCTGGAACTGGGAAGGGGTGTGGAAGGAATGGGTAGATATTAAAGGCCATCTAGTCTAACCCTTTCAGCGTATGGAGGAGAAACTGAGGCTGAAGGAGATCGTATTAGCCGAAGGTCAGAAGAAGGATTTTCATGGTCTTTGTGGTTTAAAAAAATCACATATATAAGTACATGTATATACATATGCAGGCACACATAAATATATAATATATATTATCCCTATTTTGCAGATGAAGAAACTAAAACTTGGAGATGTAGTCGTCCAAGGTCACATAACTCATATAACAATCCTATGAGGCAGGTTTCAGAGCTGGGATTCAGACTTAGGTCTCCAGACTCCCAGCCCAGACCTCGTTTCATAGTACTACTATACTGCCCCCTAGGAAAAGATGATACCGAAAAAGCTAAGTACAGTAACTTTCCACCCTAATTCCACCTTTCCTTCCTTTTAAAAAAAGTAACTTTGGAAGAATGCCTGACAGAGGAGGACAGTCAGTAAAAAGCCTTTGGCACTGACATGTCAGCTTCTTTGAAGATCAGTGTAGTCTATATTCTCCTGGGAGAACATTGCTTTCCCTCTGTTTGCTCTCTCCTGTTTTTTGCTTCCTTTCCCTGAATTGTTGTGGGAGGTTTTAAAAACCTGGCATTTCTGTCATGGAAGAATTTCAAACCAGACACATTTCCTGCTCTCTCCTTTCCTCTATATCTGAATCTACAATAAGAGGGAAAAACCCCTAGTAAGGTAACTGAATTCAACAGATAATTATTCATCACCCACTGAAGTGGCCCTGATACAAATGTTATATAAAAGTAAAGTTCTTGCCCTGCCTTCATGAAGTTCTCACAGTCTAGTGGAATGTTTCCTCAAACATATTGTACCTCCAAATAGAAGATATAAAACTTGACAATTTATGTTTCCTTGAAGAGTTTATTTGATATAGTTTGGTCACCTTATTTTACAAACTGCCTTGAACTTTTTGTTAGGGGCTTGGCCCTCTCTCTTCAGAGCAGTCTATATTTTCTTGATCTCTCATAAATCAAAGAGGAGAAAGTGGTTTGAACATATCTGTTTTCAACCTTGATAACAGTATTTCTATTTCATTATCTAGTATTTTGTCCAATGCACATTTTTAAGTAATTATTAATGAGACCTGAAAGTCTGGTAGTTCGGATCATGTGTGGAGCCAGAAGGACCTGAATCATCCTCAGTACCTCACTCTTTTATCTACTACATCCCCCTCCCCCAACCCGCTTTGCTCCAGTCTAAGATCCAATCAGTTGCTAAGTCTTACCTTTGGATCATTTCTTTCTCTTCTCAGCCCCCTTCCTCCCACTGGTACAGGCTGTTGCTGGGACCACTGCAATAACCTAACACAATAGCCACCCTCCTTTCAGCTGTCAAATTGGTCTTCCAAAAGTACAAATCTGATCAGTTCTCCTCTCCCTACCCCATTTGATAAACTCCAGTGATTTCCTGTTACTTCCAGGATCAAAGATAAAATTCTTTGGCTTTTAATGCCCTTGACAACCTGGCCCCTTCCTCCACTCTCAGTCTTTTTACACATTGCTTGTGCTCCCCCAACCCCCACCGTAGTCTATGATCCAGAGACAACTTCTGTCCCTTTCACAGTAAACTCTATCTCTGACTGTGGGCATTTTCACTAATTGTGTCCCCATGCCTGAAGTATCTCCCTTTTCATTTCCCCCTCTTGGCTTCCCAGGCTTCCGGGGATCGGATATAATCTTGTCTTCTGCAACAAGCTTTTCTTAATCCTCCTTAATCTTACTGCCTGTCTTTTCTGAAATGATCTACAATATGGATCTTTTTTGTACATAATTCATTCATTTCATATTGTCTTCTCCATTAGATTGTGAGCTCCTTGATAGCAAGGACTATTTTGTTTGCCTTTCTTTGTATCCCTAGCACCTAGCACAGTGCCTAATGTACAGAAGACATTTAATAGATGATTTGTCTTTACAGCGCCTCAGTTTACTCAACTGTAAAATACAAGATTAGTCACTACTTATCTCATAAGACTATTGTCCTGCGATTTGTGTTTTGGAGTCTATAGTAGCAATGCTAAGTAATAAGGTTATTTTTATTTGGAGGTAGCTTGCTAGCCTACTAGGGAAGACTTGGTAGTCCTAGTCTTTGATACAATATCTTTGATACAAGGCAATGGTTTGGTTGGTTGGTTGGATGGTGGGTTGATGTCCTTCGTTGTCCAAGAGGACCAAAATGATATCACTATGCTAGAGTCAAGTTATAGTGTGTCTGACTGTATGGAGCTGATCAGACCAATATGAGCTTGGAATGCTTTACCACAGGTCAGGAACAAATAGGCCATGTGAACATTTGGAGTGGAATCTCTAAATATGCCCATCTTGAGTTTTTTTGAGCTACTTCAGTTCTGCTTTTGCTCATAAAGTATGATACCTTCTCTGATGAAGGCATGCCATGCTGGGTGGTCCTGTGCCAGTGTCTCCATGTCACACAATCAGTCCTAAAGTTCTAAAGAGAGATCTTGAGAGTGTTCCATCATCTTTTCTGATCACCACATCAGCCTTTGCCCTGTGTGAGTTCTTCATAAAATAGTCGTTTTTCTGGCAAGCTCATGTTTGGCTGTGGAAAGTAGAGAGAGTGCTTAGGCTCAAAGAATCTGAGTAAGAAAAGTGACCTTGGACAGCCACTCCCTGCTACACGGAGTTGTTTTGAAGGTTTCGCTCTCCATGACTTAGTAACAGTAGCAGTAGCGGGGTTAAGTAGCATTTACACAGGCAATACTGGCCCTTGTGACCAGAGGGCGCCAGAAGCCCGGCCTCTACTACCCCTCGCCCCTCGGTCCGTCCTATATAGTCAGAGGACCAAGGGTCAGGGAGGAGGCGGGGAACAAAGGTTGTCCCTTCACCTCTCCTCTCCTCTCCTCTGCGTTCCTCCGAGGTTCAGCAGCAGCTCCGCCGGCAGTATGACGGTGGGAGCCAAGCTCCGGGGGAAGGCTGAAGGCAGATACCTTCGCAGGTTCCCCAGGCGAGAGCGAGAGGAGGAGGAGGCCTATATCTTGCAGCACCCGCAGTTAGAAGAGGAGGAGGGGGAAGGAACGGAGCCCGAGGGGCAAGAAGAACCTCTGCAGCGCCCCGGGCCCTGGGCTGAGGCGACAGGGAAGAAGGCAGCCCACTCCAAGAAAGTTCACTTTGCCTTTATCCCGGAGAGATACGAACCCCTGGAGGAGCAGACAGCCGGAGACAAGCCCAAAAAGAAATATCGGAAGAAACTCAAGAAGTATGGCAAGGTATGGTGTAAAGGGGGTCGCGGGCAGAGGAGACGGGGCTCAGAGATGCCCACGTCCCGATGTCCTGGAGCTGGGGAGGAAAGGGACAGCTCTGTTCTTGCTCTCCGACAGCTGAGATGCTGGGGTAGGGGGGCTTCGTGACCTCAGACCTCCGGCACAGAGGGTCTGCTCTCAGCATCCTTTCGCTCCAACTCGTGCGTTTGGGGCGCGTTCCACACTCATCTATCTCCCTGGCGCCGTTTGCGCCGGGACTGAGGACTGCGGAGAGGTGCCAGATGCCCCTACTGCGGTAAGGTGCCAGGTGCCCTTGCTGCGGTCTAGACATGGCCTTCTGGCCTCTGACACTCCGAAAAACTCACGAGTTAGTACTCCAGCCTCCAACCTAGTCCCTGTTTGGGCAAAGGACACTTGGGAAAACTATTAGATCGTCTTGTGTAACATAAGTACCTGATAAATGCATTTTGACAACCGTCTGGCTCATTTGAGGAATGAGCTCTGCAGATTTTAGGATGAGTCAATTTGCTGTACCTTCCGTTTACACAAAAATGAGTAAACCGAGGAGTAACTTGCCCAGGGCTTCACGAGAATTAGTGTCTGAGCTGTCACTAGCACTCAGATCATCTGCTTTTTCCTTTACAAAAATGCCACCTGCTTTTCTCTCGGTCTACTAGATTTCTGCCGTGGGAAAGACTTCTCCTTGATCCGTTTCTGATT
Organism: Potorous gilbertii; assembly: GCA_028658325.1. Taxonomy (NCBI): domain Eukaryota; kingdom Metazoa; phylum Chordata; class Mammalia; order Diprotodontia; family Potoroidae; genus Potorous; species Potorous gilbertii. The sequence continues at coordinate 583,917,437 of CM053770.1, read as the reverse complement.
TCTCTAGGCTTCTGGGGCAGCCCTAATGGAAGTGTTGCTGGATTTTGAGTTTGTATTCCAGCTTTGATAGATACTTCCTGGTATGTGACCCTAGTAAAATCTGTGGAATTGAAATAATGTCTTTACTAACTACCTCAAAAGATTGTGTTTGGGAAAATGTTTTGTAAACTCTCAAATGCTATGTATCGTGGGTTGTTAAGAAGCCCTTTACAGTATTTTTTTTCTCGTTTTTGGTTATATATACTCAATTATCTAGTTTATGTTTTCATCCTTTGATCATTGCCACCGTGGAGAGGATGACAATCTACTGTCCTGTGGTTCTGCTCAGAACTCCAGTAATTTTGAGTGGAAGGATCGTCACATGGTGATCAGATTGCCTAGGCTGAAGGCTCTTCCTTTCCCAGTCACTATTCCTTATCCAGATCAAGCCCATCCCTTTGCTGACCCTCTATCACACTCTACTTTTCTACTGAGCTCTTTGATATTCCTTTCTATTTTTAACAAACTGCCCCTCATATTAGACCTGTGATTTCCTGCCAGAAGTTTAATTAATTTTTTGGCATTCATGTTGTTTCATCACAATAGAATTACAGTAAGCACTTTAAGACTGGAATTGTTTGGTTTTGGTTTAGGTTCTGTATACCTAGCCTGGTACAAACTAGGTATTTAAGAAACACTTGTTGAATTGAAATGGAATTTGCACAGAAGCAAAGTTTGACCTAGAATGTGTGTTGTTGTTTTTTATTAATCCAAAATCAGTAGTTCTGTCAAAGTGTTTAGAAAAGGAAGAAGAATAGTTTCTGATACATGATGATGATGTTTCTTTTTTTTTTTTGTCATGTCCAACTTTGTGACCCCATTTGGGTCTTATTCTTGCTAAAGATACTAGTATGGTTTTCATTTTCCTTCTCCAGATCATTTCATAGATGAGGAAATTGAGGCAATCAGGATTAAATGGTTTACCCAGGATCCCATAGCTAGTCCCATTTGGGACTGGATTTGACATCAGGAAGATGAGTCTTCCTCACTCCACACCCTGCTCTCAATTCAGTGCACTACCTAGCTGCCCTTTTTGATCAACAATAGGTGCTTAATGTTGATTGGTTGGATTATTTGGAAATTGAATTAAAAATTAATCTTGCTGTGCCCCGCTTCCTTCCCTTTGGTTTTATACCCCACTCCACTCCCACTGGTCAAAATACTTGCCTGCTTTCCAGAAAGTGTAATGTCATTGGTGTGAATGCTGTGGTCATTTGGGAGATTCTTCTAAGACAGTCTTCAGGGGCTACTCAGACCACAAAAACTGGTCCTCAGATACACCCTCCCAATCTACCCAGGATCATAGGGTCATAGAACTCTTGAGATGGAAGGAACCCTGTAGCCCATTTAGTTCCACTCCTTTAGAACACTAGAGTGGTTAAGTGACTTGCTCATGGTCACACACAGAGCAAACATTCCGAAGGGAAGGTGTGAACGAAGGTCCTCCAACTCCAGAGGCACTTCAAGAAATCTAACCTTACATCTCCTAAGATTCCTAAACTCCTAAAAATTCTAAAATTTAAAATTTAATTTTAAAATTTAAATTTAAAAAATTTAAAATTTAAAACTCCTAAAATTCTGTCCTTAATCGTAGTGCCATTCTTCTGAACTATCATCATTTCATCCAGTATTGAATCTTGTTTATGTATGAGTGTTTGTATTTTGTCTCCCCCCTTTAACTTGTAAACTCCTGGAGAGCATGGTGCTTTTTCGTTTATTTGATTGGTTTTGCCTTTCTATCTGAGCAGCATAGTGCCTGATACCTAGTAGGTGCTTAACTAATGCTTGTTGACTACCCAGGCTATTCCAAAGTTTATATTAAAATAGACTTGGAAAACCCCGTGCCAACCTCCACACCATTATGAAGCCTCAGCGGTAGGACTTTGTCTCTTTTGAAGATAGCATTTTCCCTAAACTTGCCTCCATTATTTGCAGATATTTCCAGGGGTGGGAAATTCAACAAATACTTAAAATATTGTGCTTGTCACTCTCCCAACTGGTTATTTCAGTGCTGTTTTATGACCAGCAAACATGGTTTATTTCTTTTAGGTTGGGGGATGAAAGAGAGAGATCCGAGGAGGAAGTTTTCAGATGGGTCCGGGGGAAGGGGAATAAAGGAAAAAGGCTAAGGTGGTTAAGATGGAAGTTTCACACTGTTTGGTGCCTAACAGACAGGATCTAAGATTTTGCCATATCTGGAGCTGCAGTCTCATGTACACCGATTCCTTGCTTTTAATTCCTTGCTATTGTGGGTATGTTGCCCAACCTTTCTGAGCCTCAGCAGGGAGTCTTCCAAGGAGTTTCTTCCCAGGTAAAGATAATGTTTATTGGTTTTCATGGTTCATTGCACTCTACTGACGACGAGAGAATTTCTCTTGATGTTAGGATTAGATTAAGGCAGGGATTTCCAACTTGTTCAGTATCAGGGCACTAAATTAAAAAAGAAAGTGTGATAATCAAATCAACAAACTCTTGTCTCCTCCACCCTTCCTGTGGTTGCATGCCATTCATTTTTTTAAATTAAAAGTAACCCATCTATTGCCTTAGCAATACTTTTTCATTCATTAAGGGAAATTTAACTCTGTCCTAGGGCGTTAAAAAAAATTAGAACTGGGAAATTCATTCATGGCAGGTAAGGAGAAGAGTAGAAAAAGAGAACAAGTATTTAGTAAGCCCCTACTATGTAAGGCTGGGCTTTTGCCAGTCATCTAGACTTGGGGGTCTTGCCACTGGACTCCCAGTGGTTCTATGGAGGAGATAGTGAAGTTGATGACTTTGCACAGTCCTGCCTCATTTAAATCCAATTCACTTGCAGGTCAAGACGTCACCCTCCTGATGTCATTGATCTTCTGTGAGAACAAATACAAGTAACATTGTATGCCAGGCACTTGCAAATGTTATCTCACTTGATCATAAGCCCCCAAGACCATAGATGTAAAGTAGGAAGGGACTTGAAGGACACCTAATCCAACCCTCTCATTTTATAGGGGAGGATAAAGTAGTGAGGTAGCTTGTGCTGAAGTCATATAGACTGAAAGTGGTAGTGCTGTGATAGTCCTACTAATGGTTCACATTTATATAATGTAGTTTGCCTCAAAGCTTGGAAAACCTAGGTTGAAGTTCTTCTTCTGACACAGAGCGAATATATGACCCTGGGCAAAGTCCAAGTTCTTTAGGGCAGTTCTTTTAAGACTCAAGTTTTAAAGAAGACACCATCCCACGCTGGCAGAGGGAGTTTTCCTATCTAGGTGTGCCCTGTGAAATCATAGGTCCAGTCATTAGTCCTAAAGCTTACAAGCCCAGGATCATAAAATTAGTCAGTAAAATAATAGTTGATAATGATGAGGCGGGATAGCGACGGAGAAGGAGAAAACCTGAGCTCAGATCCAACCTCAGACATTTATTTGCTGTCACCCTGGACAAGTCACTTTTGTTTTGCCTTGGTTTCCTTAACTCTAAAATGGAGATAATGGAGCTAATAGTGTCTATCCTTCAGATTGTCATGAGTGTCCAATGAGATCTTATTTGTAAAGTGCTTGGCACAATTCCTGGCACTTTTCCTTTCCCTTCTCTTCTGATACAGTACTTTCCTTTTTTTTGGTAGAGGCTGAGGTTAAATTACTTGCCTGGGGCCATACAGCAAAGAAGAGCCTCATTCAGATTTTGATTTGACTCCAAGTATAAGTGAGATAAGTAGTTTAGATAGATAGTATCATCTCTTTCAGGAAACTGAGGCCTAGGAAGTTAAGTGATTTGTCTAGTATCATGAAACTTGTTGTTGTTCCGTATGGTCCTACTCCTCATGACTCTGTGGACCCTACTGTCTACGAGGTTATCTTGGCAAAGATACTGACTGGAGTGGGCTACCATTTCCTTCATCAGTAGATTAGGGTAAACGGAGGTTAGGTGACTCCCCCAGGGTCACATAACTAGTAAGTGTCTGAGGTAATTTTTGAACTAAGGCTTTCGTGACTGCAGGTCCAGTCATCTATCCACTGAACCACCTAGGAGCCTCCATTGCAAAGCTAGTAAATAATAAATAATCCAGAAGTTGATCCCAGGTCTTTTGACTACAAGGCAGCTATCTGTCTGTTATACTACACTCAATGCCTATCATGGGGAAGGGGGTGTTTTTTTTAAATCACCTTTTAGTGATTCAGAATAGAAGTCAATTTCTAACTTCTTTAGTTGTTCTTATTGACTTTCAACAAGTATGGTAATAAAACAGTAAATATGGATAAGCCTTTCCCTTCTCACTGGAGGAAGTAAGAGTATCCACCTTTTTTCTCTCTTTTTCCCACGAGAGAAATGTCATGTCTTTCACACTATAGTGACAAAGTTTCTATCTTTACCACGCTACATATAGAGAAGCCTGCTTCCATTTGATAGATAGGTTGAGTACTTAACTAAGCATTTACTATGTGCCCATCATCATGCCAAGCATTGGGGATACAAATACAAGCCAAAAAAAAGAGACAATCTCCTCCCAGGGGATTACATTCCAAAAGGGAGAAGCCAACACATAAAAGGGAGCGGGAAAGGGGAGTGTTGGTACAGAGGGTGAAACCCATAGTGTGGGGGCATATTCAGTGTAGGCTATTGGCAGAGGTGGGTAAGAAGTGGGAGTATTTTGTATGAGCATCACAATCAATATCTAATCCAAACAACCACTGTGCTTTCAGCAACATCATCATTTCACCTTTTTGGTACAACTATGTTTATTTCCTATTTGTTACATGGTTCTATCCATTGAGTACCCTCTGATCTAGAAGGAAATATGGTCTTAAAAGCCAAGCTAACCAATCTGGGAGGACAGGAGTGGGTCAGGCTCAGAGATCATAGATTGAATACTAGAAAGGATCTTAGAGGTCCAACGAGCTCATTTTATAGATGAGGAAACTGAAGTTCAGTGCAAGTAGTGAGTGACAGCTCCCAGAAAAACTCAGGTCCTCAGTTTGCAAATCTACCAGTTTTTCCAATATGTCACAATGTCTCCTATGTAGAGTTGCTTTTGCACAGTAGTATCAAGGCTAAAAATGTGAGCTATTCTAATTGCTCTGAGATTTTATTTTCATATCCCGAGTCAAACTGAAAGGAGATTTACTTAGAAAAAGCCTGACTTTTAAAAACAATTCACTAGATTCACAGCATGGAAGGATAATAGCAACTTTTTTCATCAATCAGATTTTCAGTTTATGTCCAAGTCTCTTCCTGCTACTATTTAAAGAAAATAAATGTTTGCTATAGTACATGATGATTGCTATAGTACATGAGCTCTGATGTGAAAAATCTTTGTGAGTGTGACAAATGAGTCTAAATAGATGAATAAGTCCTTGCAATGTCTTCCATAATCTACCCTATGCTCCAATGATGAAAAGAGTGATAGATTTTTTCCCCAAATTTATTAATTTGTTTTCAGTTTTCAACATTCACTTGCATAAGTTTTAAATTTTCTCCCTCTTCCCTCCCCAAGATGCCATGCAATCTTTTATGGGCTCTACACATACATTCCTACTAAATACATTTTCCCATTAGTCATGTTACATAGAAGAATTATAGTGAATGGGAGAACCAAAACAAAATATAACAAAAGAGAAAATAGTCTGCTTCATTCTGTGTTCTGACTCCTTAGTTCTTTCTCTGCAAGTGGATGGCATTTTGCATCATGAGTACTTGAAATGTTTCATTGCTGAGAAGGACTGAGTCTTATCAAAATCAGTCCTCAAATACTATGGTTGTTACTGTGTATAATATTCTCCTGGTTCTGCTCCCTTCAAGAGTGACAGATTTCAATTAAAGTCAACAATCATTTATTAAATGTCAGCTATGTTCCAGACATTGCAAGATGTGGGGATTTAAAAAAAATGAAATAAAAAGAGAGGTGGACTTTAATTCCACAAACACTTACTGCATGCCTACTATGTGCAAAATGCCAGGATATAAAAAGACACATGAAAAGCAGCCACTCCCCTAAGGAGTTCACATTCTACTGGGAGGAGTGGTGGGCTTGTTCAGTTTTTCAGTCATCTCCTATGCCCTGTGATCCCATTTAGGATTTTCTTGTCAGAGATACTGGAATGCTTTGCAATTTTATTCTCCAGCTCATTTGACAGATGAGGAAACTGAGGCAAATGGAGTAAATGACTTTCCCAGGGTCACACAGTCAGTAAGTGTTTTAGGCCAGATTTGAACTCAGGAAGATGAGTTTTCCTGACTCTAGGCCCAGCACTCTCTCCACTGTACCCCCTAACTGCCCCTCAGTGTCTACAGAGGGGGACAAACAGGTAAGTAAATTGACATAAGATTGCCTGATGAGTTGAGGATCACCCCCAGCTCACCAAAAGGGGGATCAGGAAAGTTTCCCATGGGAGGTGGCAGATGAGCAGAAGTCTGAAAGAAGTCTCTAAGAGAAAGGTAGAGAAAGATTATTATTTTTTTTTTGCAAGAAGAAACATCAGAATGTATTCATAGTTGAAATAATGTAACCAATGAGACTTTAACACCATCCCCTTCTAGTTATTTCCCATTGATGAAAGTGACATTGTTCTTCCACATAATTTCAAATGTCAGGTAGGTCCAGAGTCAGGAAGACCTGAGTTCCGTTCCAGCCTCGGACACTTGCTAGCTATGTGACACTAGGCAAGTCAGTAACCTGTTTGCCTCAGTTTCCTCATCTGCAAAATGGGAATAATCATAGCACCTACCTTTTGTGAAAATCAAATGAGATAAGAAATGACTGGAAAACAGGTCTTGTCCAAAATAGAGATAATTTAAGAATCACTGGTCTCTGAAAACCAGAATAAAACAAAAACCTGGATATCTTGAGAAAACTGTCTAGACAAGTTGAAAATAGACAAAATCTAAATATCTGAAAGAAGCACCAAATGATATGATCACTCAATTCCAGAGCTTCCAGGTCAAAGAAAAATTACTGCAGGTAGTTAGATCTAAAGAGATCACATACCAAGGATCTACAGTCAGAATCACACAAGATTATACAATAAACATTAAATAGGAAAAGAAAACTTGAAACATGGCATAAAACAAAAAGTCTTTCCTCAGCTGTTCTTGTGAAAACCCTAAGTTTACAACTGGTGGACTTGGGCAAGTCTGAGGCTAAAGCAGAGGTAGAGGTATACAGCTTTTAATTAAATAAAACAGTTAAAGGTAGGGAGAATGTGAGCAAGCTGGAACCCTCCTGAGTAGCAGCTTTGATGAAGTATAAAGACCAGGGGACTTTTCAGCCAGAAGACTGAGGATCTTGTCCAGGTTCCATCCTTTACTAGCTGTGTGATACTGGACAATTCTGACTCTCAGATTTTTCATTGGTAAAATGGAAATAACATAATACCTGGTAGCCCCTCTAGGCAGGCAGCATGGTGAAGTAGAAAGAGTTACAGGTCTTGGACAGAGACTGGTCTTGTGGCTCTTATCCTAAGTTTCCTCATCTGTAATGGAAGAGGGGAGTTGGTCTGTGAAGATTTGTGAAATCCTTTCAACTCTATGGTTCTGTGACCTGCCTCACAGGATTAAAATCAAAAGTCTTCCTCATTTTGTCTGTTTTAGGATAATGGTGATAGAGAAATTATATCTTTATCTCATTTAGAGCTGTTTCCCCTTTTGAAATAGGAGGAAATTCCCACCATAAAGGGGTTAACTGGTTATTTATCAACTAACAAGAAACAGAAATTACCTTCTTCTCCTCTCTGACTCTTCTGTTTGTACCCAGTTTGCACCAGGCTGAGAAAGTCCCTAAATCTCTCTATCTTTTTGGTTCTGGTGGTAGTTTTCCTCCATTAACACTAGATTTCCCTAGCTATGATTAAAGAGACAGCGGATTTCCTAGACTTTCATTTCTGTGATTCCACTCAAATGGAAATCAGTGTGACAGAGGAAAGGGCAGTTGAATTTAATTACCATTCCTACTGAGAAGTCAAGAACTGCATCCTCAGAAAGAAAAGCAAATTCCATTTAACCCCCAACAGCTGAAGGGGGTCACAGGACTTCAGTAACTGCACACTGAGTTTGAGGAAAAAACTCATGTCTGGAGGAAACCAGCAGATGACTAGCCCCTCTAGGCTTGTTAGCGTGATAGCCGTTGTCTTTTATGGATTTTAAAAATACAGCATTTGTTTTGGTATATGGAAGAAATTTGACTTTTTGGTGGATTTTTTTTAACCTGGGAATTTTATTATCAGATGCCAATCCTCTCTGGTAGCCTAGGAGGGCAAACATCCTTCTCATGGACTCCTGCTCATGGCTGCTCAATCGCATACGGACTCAGAACTTAAAATTGGAAGGAACCTCTATAGAATCCATATAATAACTGAAAGAAATCCTTATAATATAGAAATAATATGGAAAATAATATGTTTTCTTTTTTTAACGTTTTCTTCCAGTTACACATAAAGACAATTTTTAACCTTCATTTTTAAAAAATTTGGGGTTCCAAATTTTCTTTCTCCTTCCCTCACCTCCCTCTTCTCTGAGACAGTAAGCAATTTGTTAGAGGTTATACATTATAACATACTTTCAGAAGAAAAAAATACCTGGAATTTTTTTTTCTTCTCAAGGCTGTTTGTTTAAAGCCATTTTTGTGGAGATAAGTTTTTTACTCTGGCCCCTAAGTCAAGTTTTTGACCATTTGTACTGGGAAAATGCATTCTAATCATTCCAAGTTCAGGGAGAATTTCTTCCTATTCATTTGATTAATTTCTCCCTCCAAGGTCATTGTGAATAAAAATAACATTGTGTTTCACTTCCCCTTCCCAAAAAAAGAATTAGCTGACAGCTTTACCTACATGCCATCCACTCTGCTCTCAACTCATACACAAACTCTATTTCTAGGAGATCAGTAAATGGTGAGAGTGAATCTCTCTCACTTTGATCCAAAAACTGAAAAGCTGTCCTCTCTGGATGGCACTGAGATAAACCTTGGCAGATAGGTATTTTACATGTCTTTATTCCATGTATCTCAAAGCTTTGTTTTGACATCACTCCAATAAATGAGTTATTTTAGTGGTATTTTTGGTAGTGGCAAAGATGAAATGAAAAATATTTCTTAAGAAATAATAAGTCAAGAATATAGATGACATAAATGTCACCAAAAAAATTTAAGGAAATAAATATGTTGTCTTTGATTTTTAGTAGCTTAACATTAAAAAGGATTTCTCTCTGCTTTTCTTTATTTTAAAAAAATTGTTGGTGTAGGTAGTTGGTGCAGGTGGCAGTTAGAGTACCTGCCCTGTAGTCAGTAGAGTCTGAGTTCAAATCCAGTCTCAGACTCCTGAGATTTATAAGCTGTCACTTAACCCAGAATGCCTTGCCAAAAAAAAAAAAAGGAAATCACAAAAATATTTAAAACTTGTTTGTTGCTTCACATATAAAATGTGTCCTGTCAGCTCAGCAAAAGCATTCCAAAAATTTATATCTCCATACCATTCTCCTCATCTACCCTACCCTTACTTGTTGTTCAGTCATTTCAGTCATGTCTGGCTCTTTGGGACCTCATCTGGGTGAGGGTGAGGTGGGAAGGTATCAGTGGGAACCATAGTAATAGAAGACTTTATGTAGTGAATGCAAACCTCACCAAGTCTCTGCAGAATATTCAAAAGGTGTTATGGAGTAATAGAAAAGAGTGTTGGATTTGGGATCAGCAGACCTCAATTTGAATACTAGTTCAGCTGCTTGTGTCACCTTGTGACCTTGGGAAAATCATAAATCATAAAGCCTCAGTTTCCTTAACTGCAGAATGACTCTCCGAGGTCTTCTACAGTTCTCAATCCTACGGTTTCTTGGAATAGTTGAAGGCAAGATCAGAAAATTAGAGAATGTGTGTAGTCATTGAGGTGTATAGCTTCAGACAAGTTTTGTGAATTAGATATATACTTAAAAGTCCCCTGGAATGTATATGTTGGTTCTTATAAAGAAATACGGCATATTCTCCCTTTAAGAGATTCACCATGAAAAGATTGTCCGAACAATTGTTGAGGAGAAAGAAAGGAAAGGGGAGGTGGATCATAGGATTTAGCCCTGGAAGGACATGAAAAAGCTTTGAGATGAACTATTTTTAGCTCCTAATTTTACAGAGGAGTAAAGTCCCAGGAGAAATGATTATCCCAAGGACACATAGTTAGCACATAAATCACAAAGTTAAAATTCTAACCCAAGTATTTTTATTCCAAATCCATTGATCTTTAGATTTTAGTTTTTCACTAGATATCAACAGACAGTGGATTCTGATTCAGAAGACCTGGATTTTAGTCTCAAATTCATGGTAAACTCTGTCATCAGCTAAAAATGACTTTTGTTTTAGATTGCTCAAATTTTGTATTTATTTGAGCTTCTTTGAGTGGAGGGAAACATGTGCAGATAGAACCCCCCCCCCCAATATCCATGAAGAGATACTTTCTCTAACCTATAAAAATGGTGTGGGTGGAAGAGGAGGATAAAAAGGGAGGGGGAAGGATGCAGAAAAGTCGAAATTCCTTGCCAGTGAAAGGCTTCATCAAGAACCTGTAGGATAGTGTGCCTCTGTGTTATGGTAGTACTTCCTGGAATCACTTTTCTCATCTGTAAATTGGAAGGGTCAAGTGAGTTCTCAACACTGCTCCTCTCCTGAAAGTGTGATGATTGGGTGAAATGGTTTGGATTCTGAACTGCATAGCTAAAATCAGGAAGAAAAAGTCAGACAGATAAGAGAGACAGAGAGTTCCCGTTATGGATCAGAATTGTGAGACCCCTTTCCCAATCTCTGAGTATCCTAACATTTCCTAACTTCTTTGAAGAGCGAGAGGGAATTAGGGGATCCCAACAAACATGATTACCCTGAACCTGCATTGTTCAGTTTTCCTGTCTGGGTGTTATATTTATATTAGTGCTGTCCTGTTGTCTGCCCTAAAGGCCAGAAGGAGTTCTCTAGGGAGTATGAACTAGGTCTGTGTTCTCTGCTTCTAGCGGAGTACCCCATACAAATGAAGTGCTTACTTATGTGGGTCACTTTTTTTAAAAAATGAGTTATGATATAACTCAATAATAGTGGGAGTGGGAGTAGGGGATGAAGAAGGGAAGAAAACAATCCCAAACCCTGAATTCTTAAGTCACCTTTGCTTCAGAGTTCAACCACAGAATAATGAGTTGATAACGTAGAGTGGATATATGGAAAATATTTGTTTATTGCTTCACAGACCCTGAAATTTCCTGGCATTACAAATATGTGTGTTTATGAAAAGTCTTGTTTACATGGTGTTCTACATGTCATACCCTAGGTCTACCTTCCCTTCCTTAGTTCTGGTTTTTGATCCAATTTTTAATAATAACAGTTGTTAAACTCTTTCCATTTTCATCCTTGAATACCCCTAAATTGACCCTATTTCATTGGTCTTGTCAAGTATTTTTTGTCAAATTTATTGAAGTCAGGTAAACAAGCGTTTTATTCTCTGTCTGGGGCAGCTGGGTTACATAGTGGATTGTGTGTTTGTCCTTCGTTTTTGAAGAGGACCATGACATCAGAGAAATGATGATATGACTTGCAGTTGACTTTGATTTGAATGAGGGAGGGCTGTGTTAAGGTCACCAACCTCACTTTCTCCTCCTGAGCCATCTGGATCCAGTGACCAGATACTCATTAGGATGACTAGAGATGATCCAGGATGCAGTGGGAGACCCTGGCCCTTTTAGGCTAAGACCTTTTCAGGTTTTCACTTAAGGTAATTGTGTTCATCCTTTGTTGCCCAAGAACATGACATCAGAGAAGTGATGACTTGACTTGCACTTGACTTTTTTTTGAGTGAGGGAGGGCTGTGTAGGTCACCAGCCTTCTCCTCCAGAGCCATCTGAATCCAGATATTCATCAGGATGACTGGAGATGGCCCAGCTGACAGTGAGGTAATGCCCATTCAGTGAATGGGCCTCTTTAAGCAGTAGTCAAGGGATGGCTGCTTTAATTTAAAAAAAAAAAAAAAAGGTGTAGTGGATAGAGCACTGAACTAAGAGGAAGACTCATCCTCAATTCAAATCTGATCTTTGAGACTTTCTAGCTGTGTGACCTTGGGCAAGTAACTTGACTCTGTTTAACCTCAGTTTCCTCATATGTAAAATGAACTGGAGAAGGAAATGGCAAAACTACTCCAATATTTCTGCCAAGAAAACCTCAAATGGGGTCACAAAGAGTAGGACTGACCTTTATCAGGGCCTGGGGGTCAAGAGGTTCCATGCTAATGGATGTAAAACACGTTGCAGACCTTAAAGTTCTATAGAAGTACTAATTACTATAATCTTTCCTTTTTGTTAGCATACTGTGACCAGGCCTGCACTCTGGTGTGATTTCCTTCCCAGAACCCGTGAGCTTAAGTAATGTTTATAGAGTAGGAAAAGCTTCACAGCCTTAAGTTTTCATCTCCATCACTATCACTTTCCTAAGTCTAGTCAATCAACAAAACAACATTGCAAGCCCTGATTTGTAGGATCTGCTGATTTCTAAGGTGTAAACAATTTACCAATTAACTAGCTAACTATTAGCTCCAGCCAGTTTCAGCTGGCTTCAGCACTCTGTCTGGGACACACCACGTAGATATATAATGAGTTTATGCATGCCTAGAGTATATAAAGAAGGAAAAAAATGGGCTGGATTGGATTACTTTTGGAAAATGCGAAGTACTTTACTGACCTCAAGTTTCCATAATAGCAAAGGCTCTTTTTTTTTTTCAATTGAAACAGTTTATCACCATTGAGACCTGGAACATCTGTGCCTGACCCATAGTAAATTCTTTATAAATGCCTGTTATTTATTAGAATAAGCAACCAAGACAAAAGGCAATGGGAAAATTGCATGGTGAATGTGAAGGGCCTACAATATGTAATCAGGGAGGAACTATGAAGAAAAACCAGGAGTAAACGATATCATCATAGAATTAAAGGACAGAAAGAGGTGGGCTGGCAACATAGTGAGATTGAAGGATGATGGGACGGGTAGATAGATGGTCAGTGCTCCACTGCTAACTTCTCAGTGTTGTGGGAAAGTGAGGAAGCCCCTCTGGCACATTGGGTGGTCATAGGTAGGGAACTTTGGGAGCACCATGATGGGTAGGTGGTAGGTGTAGGTGTTGATCTGCATTGTTGGAGAGAACTTGGGAATTGATGAGATCATAGATCAATCTGAACATGGAAGAGGGAGAAGGGGAGGGAGAGAGAGATTAGGAATAGGGAAGTTATTGCTTATATCAGCACTTCATGGTTACAATAGGTCTTTGTAATGATTGTATCATTACACCCATTTTATAGATGTAGAAAATGAAACTCAGAGGTCAACTGACAAACCTAGTGTCAGGCAGTCAGGGAACATTAACTAGTTCATTCCTGTCCTGGGCCCATTAGTATCTGATTTAATGTAACTCTTTTGAATAACACTGTTAATTCTGGGGTTGACTTTTTTTTTTAAAAGAATAAGGGACAGTGATTAAATTTATTCTCCCTTTACTCATGAGTATTTTGAATAGTTGTTGTTTAGTTGTGTCTGACTCTTTGTGACCTCAACATTTGGGTTTTTTCTTTTCAAAGATAATGGAGTGGTTTGCCATTTCCTTCTCCAGCTCATTTTACAAATGAGGAAACTGAGATAAATGGTCAAGTTGATGGGGTATATGCTCTGGGAGCCTCCTTGAACTCTCCTTGAATCTTCCCATTTGATCTGGTATTCATCTGAGGCTATAAACTTTTCATTATGGCTAAGCCCAAAATCTCTGTTATCTCCGGATTGTCTCCAGCTACTTCCTACTCTTGCTATCAAAAACCCATTCCCTTGGTTCCTGGCATCTGACCTCTAGTCAACCCAGTCCCATCTAGATACTCCTTAGATTCCTCCTCAGACCCCTGGACCCTTCCTCTAGTCCCCCCAGACTACTTGGCCACTCCTAGATCCCTCCCACAGTCTTTCTGTGTATAAGATCCATTTTGCCTCCATGGAGGTACTCAGATTCATTCTGGCCCACTTGTCAATACAAGTGCCACTAAGGCTCAGATTCCTTAAGAGTCTACCTAATATGACGAATCTTTAATAAATTTTGGTTTTTTTAGCTGAAAGAAGGCTTGACTCGAATTCATTTGGGCAGGACCAATGTGTTGTTATTTTGGGGTCCTGGCATCCCTAAATCTCACAAAGTGACTTGCCCAGGGTCACATAGTATCTGAGGCTGGATTTGAACTCAGGTCCTCCTAACTCCAGGGTTGGCACTCTATCCACAGCATTGCCATTTTAAATAGTGATCACTAATTTTTCTCTTCCTCTAAAACAGAACGTTGGGAAAGTGATCACCAAAGGATGCCGATACTTTGTGATTGGTTTGCAAGAACTTGCCACGGCTTACTCATCACCCTTTACAGCGTCAGCCACCATCCTTTCCTTGGTTCGCTAATGGAAGTCACCCAGGCAGTATCCTGTGAGAGAACGCTGACCCTACCACCCTGGAAACACAATGAAGAAACATCATGAACTTTGAAACTACTTGGGACTATATAGAAAAAAAACCTTGTCCTTTTTTGTAGAGGTGGATGAGAGGTGTTAATGAATCAGTCTCTTCCCTAATTTCTGGTGCTTTTCATCTTTGGAGTGTCCTGCCATCTGTGGAATTCTGGTCAGAGGGAAGCATGTACAATGCTGTATAGGGCCCAAAAGGATGAATTGAGGTTTCTCTCAAACAAGATTCTCAGTTATAGAAAAATTAGTTTGCTAAATCCTGAGCGTGTGGCTCAGAAGCCTGAAAGAAAGCCACAGGAAAGGTAGAATTCGGGCCATTGGACTTAATAGGAAGGAGACTCCCAGTGAATTTAGATGGGGAGAAATTTTGGCTGAGAGTGGGATGCTCTGTGACCCTTTCCCAGAGTGAATCTTGATTTGATACACAACTTTTACTGAACACCTAGAATCCTATTGTCTCAGAAGTTCCAATGTAATATATCTCCCCAGCTGCCCGCATTTGGTGGGCAGACCTTGTTTTGTCCTCTGGTTTTTCTATTGCACAAAGCTTAGTTAATATTGTGAAAAACGATGGGAGGGGCAATGAATTTCGAAGAATGAGATTATTTTGAAAGCCGCATTGATGAATTTGAGGTTATTTAAATTTAAGAAATGCCTATGATAGTCTAAGTCTCTTTGGCTTGAAAGGGCTATTGTCATTGAATAAACGAGTAAAGGTGAGATTGGAACAAAACCTGGAGGTTTCAGGAAGGTCACTTGTTTGAGGAGCTCTTAGTTTAATCTGAAGGTGTTCTCATGGCTTTTTACCTGACTCCCCCAGCCAGTTTAACGCTGGCCTGGCCAAAATGGAAACAGCTCCCACTCATCATCCCATGGTTACAGATGAAGTGCCCTAAAGGGGATGCTATCTTCTTTTTGTATTCTCCCACCATTTCCACTGGAAGTCTCTTCTTTTTACTGTCTGTTGAAGGCAGGAGTACAAGCTAAAGACTGAGGCTGTCTGGATTGGGAACAAGTTGGGGCTGGGTCAGGGCAGGACAGTTAAAACAGAGAGTCTGACTTTCCATTCTGGAAATGAGTAAGTTGAAGAGAGTAACAAGGAAGTAGAAGAAAGACAGAGAATGAAGAGAAGGGAGCAAAGGAGAGAAGAAAAATGAGAGAGATAATAGAGAAGTAAAAGAAAGTCATTGATGGGAAAAGGGAAGTTAGAAGTAAAGAGTTTGACTCTATTGTTGGTAGACAGAATTTAGACTTCTTGAAGGAAGGTATCAGAAGAGTGAATGTTGCCAGTGGTTCTTAAAAAAAAGAAAACCCAGACCCCCGAATCTGAATTATATGTACATACAAACACATTCCAAGTTAGTACTTAAAAAGCTGTGATGTTATTTGCCTTGATTTTATCGACGTGATTTTATGCTGTAGGAACCCTATCTGATGTGCCATGGGTCCCACACCTGTGTAGAAATGGCCTATTGGCAGCAATGAGACTAAAAATACAGGAATGTTACAAAATCATTTTTTTAAATGTCACTTTATACTCAAGTGGGTCTCTTGAACACCAGATGGAGGCCTCAACTTTCAGGTTTTTTTTTGATCAATTCCAGTTTAATGGCAATTTTAATGAGATAAGGAGTAAGGTAAAAAAAGAAGTCGAAGACAATAAGAAAGGAAAGGCAGTGTAACTTGATTTTTCAAATTCTGAAGCATTAACATTAATATATATTCATGTTTAAAACAAGCTTGGCCTGAATCCCTATGTGCACCATGAAACCAGCATTGAAGGTGTTGCTACATGGTCAAATTTAGCCAAAATGATGGAAGAAAACTAGTGCAGGTTATTAATTTTCATGCCAATAAGATAATTATAGAACCCCTATCAATTTTGCTTCTTTCCAAACTCATCTTTTTTCCCTTTTTTCCATCTGTCAGTGAAACTAGATTTAAAGACATAGGTCAGTCAATAACTTTGAGTGGCTACTTACATGCAAAAACATAAAACCAGAAGAATGAAAACTTGGGAGGAGAGAGCAAGGTTATGTGTAGTGTAAAGTAATGGTATTTTGTTGATCGGCTGCCACCATCAAGCTGACAAAGACTTCTGATAGGAGAGGACCCCAGACTAAAGTAAAATGGTTTATTCCTGGAGGCACAAGGCTGCCTGGAGTTTCTTCCCTTTTCCTGAAGCTTTTTGGGTGAAACTGTGTTCCTAAAAGTAGTGAATGATGAAAGGTCGGGCATGATCTGACCCTGACAACTGTAAAGCTTGGTTAAGAATTAACTTATATTGTGAAAGTCAAACTAACTCAGTTTTGTCCTCACAACTAGGTTCATTTTGAAAGAAGATTAATTCTGTCAAGCTGTTGCTCTCCCATTAACCACAATGATTTTTTTTCATTTTCATTGGGATGAGCAAATTGAGTTACTGATATCAGCATGCTCTGAGTAAAATTGCCCTTTTATATTTTTCTCCAATCACTGATTGATAGACTTCTGGAATTTTTTCCTTTGCTTGTTTGTGAAAGACAAGGAAATCTGTTTCTTTTCTACAATGTTTGTTTCTTTTCCTACAATGTAAATAAAAGTTTGGATTTGTTTAATGAATATGGAGAATTTCTTTTCATTGTATAGCTTTACTTGACCTTCACTGAGGTCCTAGGACAGCTGGCTGGTACAGTGGATAGAGTGCTAGGTCTGAAGTCAGGAACACTCATCCTCCTAAGTTCAAACCTTGTGTCAGACACTTGGTTGCTGTGTGATACTGGGCAAGTCACTTAACTCGGTTTGTCCCAGTTTCCTTATCTATAAAATGAGCTGGAGAAGGAAATGGCAAATCCCTCTAGTATCTTTGCCAAAAAAAACAAACCCAACCAAATGGGGCCACAAAAGAGTCAGACACAACTGAAATATGATTGAACGAGGTCCAACTTTGACGGCCTCATCGCGGCATCAAAGTCATCTTGATTTCATAATGTCTGTACTGGAACAGCATAAGCCCTAACAAATTTTGTGGTATTAGGAATAAGAATAGCTGCAAATATTTATCTAGAACTTTAAAGTTTATTTTTTAAGTGATTTTTTTTTCAATTAACAAGCCTTTCTCCTTCACACATCCCTTCCCCCTACTGGAAAAAAAAAAGAAAAGAAAAACAAGACCCAGGCCACAAATAGAAATAATCAAATATAACATACTTCCATATTGGTCATGTCCAAAAAGGTGCATCCTCTGCAGAGCTGGTCCATCATTTCTCTGTCAGGTGTCAGGCAGCATTCAAAATCATCAGTGCTTTTAGCATCTTGGCTGATCAGACATTCTTTCAAAATTGTTCATTTTCACAACGTTGTTGCTCTAGTAGAAATGGTTCTGGATCTTTTCACTTCACTCTGTATCAGTTCAAAGTGAAGGTCAAGGGATGCCTGCCTCCTTCACCTTTCTCCACCTGCTGCACTCCACAGAACAAGATTGCCCCCTCCTCCTTCCCCTGTGGGGTCTGCTCCCCAACCCCATTTTCTTGATTGCTTTTATGTGTTGTCTCCCCCAGATTATAAACTTCTTGGCCTCAGGGACTGTCTTTTTATTAATTGTATCCCCATTGCTTAGCACAATGCCTGGCACATCTCTAGGTTTAATGTTTATCAGATTGGATTTGTTTTGACTTTTATTTGTGCCTCCTCTATTATAGGAGGTAATAAATACTTCCAATTCCTCTTCCCTAGAATATCTTTCCTCCCTCTCCACACAACTTTCTCGCTGTTAAAGCATAACAAAAATTGCTATCAAGTTTTCCAATCTGCTGACAACACTACTTCTTGAGGATTGCCTTGTTTCTCTCTCTCCCATTATTAGAATGTAAGCTTAATCCTTAAAAATTATTTTCTCATTGCAATTTAAGGTTTACAAAGCATTTTACATAGATTGTCTTATTTAATTGCTCCAGTGACCCTGCGGGGAATGTGTTATTAACACCTCTTTTACAGAAGAAAAAAAGCCGGAGGGAGGTTAAATG
Organism: Potorous gilbertii; assembly: GCA_028658325.1. Taxonomy (NCBI): domain Eukaryota; kingdom Metazoa; phylum Chordata; class Mammalia; order Diprotodontia; family Potoroidae; genus Potorous; species Potorous gilbertii. The sequence continues at coordinate 583,898,921 of CM053770.1, read as the reverse complement.
TTTTATCAGGGGTTACATAACTAATAATTGTTTGAAACAGGATTTGAACTCAGTCTTCCTGACTCCAAAGTCCAATCATCCATCTTGAGCATTCAACATGCCTCCAGTGAATCACTGAATGGGCATTGCCTCAGACAAACAGACCTGGACTCCAAAGTCCAATCATCCATCTTGAGCATTCAACATGCCTCCAGTGAATCACTGAATGGGCATTGCCTCAGACAAACAGACCTGGGGAAAAAAAGGCCAAGGTCTTCCATTGCATCCAGGGCCATTGCCAGTTGTCCTGATCTATATCTTGCCACTGGATCCAAATGACTCCACAGAAGAGAGTGAGGCCTGTGACTACACAGCTCTGCCTCACTTAAATCCAATTCACTTGCAAGTCAGGACATCACCTTCCTGATGTTATTGGTCATCTTGGAGAACAAAGGACAACAACAGCAGTGACTGGATGGAATGATGGAATGAGCACTCACTTTGGAGGTAGAGGTCCTGGGTTCAAATAATATCTCTTCTTGCAATTTGTGTTACCTTGGGTGAGTCATTTAACCTTTTTCGCTCTGAGTTTTCTTGCCTGCAAAATGAGATTGGACTAGACACCCTTGAAGGTCCCTTCTAGCTCAAATTCTCCGATTCTGTGACAAAATTCACTAAATTTTGAGAAGTTTGGTAATAGTGGGTGATTAATTTTTTGGTCATAGCAGTGCATGAAAAGGGGATCTTAAGGGTTGCCTTACTGGTGGAAATATGAGCACCACTGAAAATCAAGCATTAAAGTGATTTCACTTAAAAAGATTTGGTAGGACCTATGCTTTTCTATAGTCCCGTAGTTGCCAAGATTGATCCTTTAGTCCTTAGATGTCCAGTTCAGGCAGACTTCTAGCCAAATCAGTCAAACAATGAAGGAGCATGTTTTCATTGCCTACCATGTTTCAAGCATTGTACTAGATGCTGGGATACCAAAAAAAAAAAAAAGTGAGAAAGTCCCTCTCCTCGAGGAACTTTTTACTGTTCAGTTGTGTCTTACTCTTCATAACTCTGGACCATAGGACACCACTATTGGCCATGGGGTTTTCTTGGCAAAGATACTGGAATAATTTATTGTTGAGGTTTAGGGGTGCTGGGACCCTAAAATAGCAACACACTGGTCCTGCTCAAATGAATTCAAGCCAAGCCTTCTTTCGGCCAAAGAAAAGCAAAGTTTATTAGAGATCTGCCATAATGGGCACACTCTTAAGGAATCTGAGCATTTGTATCGCTAATGCCAGTGGGCCAGATGGAATTCAAGGGCACCTTCATGTAAACAAAATGGCTCTTATAAACAGAAAGAATGAGGGAGGTATCTAGGGGTGGCCAAGTAGTCTGGGATGACTAGAGGTCAGATATCAGGAACAAAAATAGGATTAAGGGTGGGAAGTAGCTAAAGATAATCACACAGTAAGAAACAATAACTAGGTTAAGGGTACATTTGGGCTTCTTAATAATGAAAGGCTTATAGCCTCAGGTAAATGCCAAATCAAGTGAGAAGATTAAAAGAGAGCTCAAGGGAGTTACCAGAGCCTATACCACTTCATTACCTTTTCCTTCTCCATTGGATTAAGTCAAACAGGTTAAATGACTTACCCAGGGTCACACAGCTAGTAAATGTCTGGGACCAGATTCCAAAGCAGGTTTTCCTGACTCCAGACCCAGCTCTCTGTCCACTAAGTCATCTAGCTGCCTCCTGTATTCCACTAGGGGGACAGGCATATTCACTGAATGGGCCTTAATTCACTTACTGAATTAGCCTTAAATGGCCATGGTCTCCCATTGCAGCCTGGGTCATCTCCAGTTGTCCTGATGAATATCTGGCCACCAGACCCAGATGGCTCTGGAGGAGAAAGTGAGGTTGGTGACCTTGTACAGCCCTTCCTCCCTCAAATCAAAGTCAACTGCCAGTCCTGTCATCTTCTCCTTGATGTCATGGTCCTCTAGAACAAAGGACAAAAAAGCAACAACAAGGAGGATACAATATTTTCATAGATAAGTAAACTTCGGATAAATACCCAGTGGAGCATTAGCTGAGATCAGGAAAGACCTCTTGAAAGAAGTGAAACTTCAGCTGAACTTTGAAGTCAGCTATGGCTTGTAAGAGGACAGGATATGAAGGCAGGCTGTGGATATTGTGTACAGAGAAAAACAAGTTGGCTCTCCTGGCTGAATCATAGGATGTATTGGGCCAGGGTAATGGAAGAGTAGGGGAAGTAGACCTGGAGAGAGAGATTTTAAAACCAGAGTGTGAAGGGCTTTAAATAGCAAACAGGATTTTTTTCTTTATTCTCAAGGCAAAGGGACCTCAATAAAGTTTCTTGAGCTGGGAGTTATGACTTGCAACATGACTTGCAGTTGACCTTGATTAGACCTGTACTTTAGGAATATCAACCAGATAACCATGTGGAGGATGGATTCTAAAATGGGCAGACCAATGCAGGGAAGCTAGTTAGGAGCCTTGGCAATCCAAATGGAAATCTGAACAGGTCAGGTTCAGGAGTACTGGCCTAGACTCATTAGTAGATTCAGAAAAATTGCCTACTCCTGGCCTTTTCTAGATCTACTTGGTAAGAGTCTTGGGCATCGTAAGATGGACACTTACGGCACTTCTGTTAAAAAAAAAATCTCTTCACAGCTGCTGAAATGTTGGAGTGGTCCCATGGGACGAGCTTTGGCATTGATCCAAGTAGGAAAGCTTTATCCTAATGCAGCACAGTCTCTTTGCAAGACATGGGATAGGAGTGGAGGAGTAATTAAGTACTTGTGTTTTCAACTGCCCCAGAAAAGGTGGAGAATCCTAGAGCCACCAAGAAGTTGTGAACCTTGACATCAATGAGTAGGCAATAGGCCTTAAGTAATCATACCCCACTGGCCAGAACAATTTAAAAATCTCTCCCCAGAAAGTGACTCCTTATCTGAGAAGCTTCCAAATCCCTAATGGACAGTGCCCTGGCCTTGGAAGTAATGTTTCTATTTAAAAATGGAAAGAATTTTGGAGGTTACCTCATCTGACACCCTCATTCTACAGATGAGGAAACTGAAATCTAAGACCTATAAAGGAATTGTTCAAAGTTATAAAGGAATTAGAATTCAAACTCCAGGTCTGCTAATCACTACCAAGTCACTTTACCATTCTGGTCCTCAGTTTCTCCTTTGGAAAAAAAAAGAGAGAGAGAGAAGGGGTTGGATTAGATGATGCCTAATGTGCCTTCCATCTCTGTGATCCTATGACCCCTCAGCATCCAAATTCAGGGCTTTTTCTCTTACTATATTGTTGACAACTTCTCCACCAACACCACACCCATTGTGTAACACCACCGTCCCTGCCTTGGGAGATCTGATGGTCTTCATTGAAACCTAGGTTGTTCCAGAGGACAAAAATCTCAAATTTCCCCAAGCATTCTTTGAGAGACCTGAGAACAATTGGGTTATAAATAGGACTCTTATTTTTTTTTCCCAGAAGGAAAAGAGTATTTTTAATTCTTTTCCCTACTTGATTTGTTTTTATTTTAAATCTCAACTACACAACTGAAAATTGTACACAGAGAAAAAAGAAAATCTTTTCAAATATCTCACACTAGCCTAGGTGCCAGAGTTTAAATGGGCTCCTAGTACTTTCTGCAGGTGGCATTGATAAAAAAAATTTATATATGGAAAAGTAAGAAACTTGACTTTTAAAAATAAGTTTCATCAATTTAAGATAGAGGAGAGTGACTAAAAAGTTGTCATTATGAAAAAAGAAATCTGGATGTTTTAAAGGACTGCACACTCAATATAAGTCAAGAATGGAATATGAAGATCCAAAGCACTAATATTATCTTTGGCTATGATAAGGTGTTTGGGTGCTTGTGCTTGGACCCCAATTCCAAGATCACATTTCTCCCTAGCTTTAAAACACTATCCCTGATAGCTTTCCTCTGCCCAAAGGCACTATGCCTAGTAATAACTCATGAGTGGATCCCAGTAAAACAAACTGTCTTTCCCCATCACAAGAACAAGCTGACCTCTGAAGAAATTCTCTTGTAAAAACAGGACTATTTTGTAACCACAGAATTATCACATATTGATTCCCAAAGTTGATTCCTATTCATCCTATTGATTCCTATTCAATCCAGAGGTCAAGTTATAGACATCAGCTCTCAAAGCTATCTTGCTACAGATGTAACAGACCAAAAACACACCCCTGAGAAACTCCTTCCCTTGGTTTCCAGTAGTGAATGAGTCCAGTGACCAAGGTTGTAAATTATCATCTAATTAGCATAATAATTAGTAATGGATTAACCAGATAATCCATTACTTTTCCTATATAAGCTTTAGCATCATTCCTGTTAAGTTGCAAGTTCTGCCAGCCATATTGGCATTACAATAAATATTTTCTACCTTGACTTGAAGAATGTTTGAGTCTGTGAATTCATTCCAGATGACCCTCTTCTGTACTTCAGTCTTTGGGGGATCCCTGAACCTCTGAAACTGCATCATTTATATTAAAAGAAGTAAAGTGTCCCTCATTGGGGAGGGGAGACCACATTTTAGGAAGAACATTGATAAAATGGAGAGTATCCAGAGTTGGGAAGCCAGAATGTCAAGGGGCCTTGAGAACACACCATACAAGGCTAAGGCTAAGGAACTGGGGATGTTTAACCTGGAGAAGGGAAGACAAAGGACACAGTAAGATAGCTGTTCTGCTTGACGCCAGTAGATGGAAATAAAAATGATAGATAGAATTTGAAGAAAGGAAAATTTGACTCAACATAAAAGGGAAAAAAAACCAAGCAAACCCAAATTTCCTAAGAAAACTATCCAAAGGTGATGGATTCCCTTGAGGCCTTCAGATGAAGGTTGGATGGTGACTTATCAGGTACATTATAGAAGGGATTCTTGGTCCCATAGGGGTTAGAATAGATGGTGTTCTTTGTAGGTTTATGATGATGTGATTCTAATTCTGGCAGTGGGAAGTCTTGGCACTTGTCTTGGAGTTTTCAAGTGCCTTGGGTCTTCTACAACCATCACTCAGCTGTATTCAAAGATTAAAATTACAATCAAAATCCTAACCTTGTTGCTTTGCTAAGCAAAAGCTCAGCTGCTTTCTTAAAAGCATTTCTCAGGGCAACCCTTTTGAATAACTTGTTGATAACTCCAAAGCAAGATAAATTGTTTTATATCAGAAGCTCCAGTTCTTGGTGAAAATAGGAGGTTATATGTGATCACAAGTTTAGATTCTCTGAATGAACTTCTCCTATCTGACACTGCTTTAGATTCTCTGAATGAACTCCTATCTGACACTGCAACTGATTTATTCCAAAATCCACTTCAGGCCTGTTTTCTATCAGAAAAATGGGAATAACAATCTTAGTCTTCACCTTTCCAAGAATTTCACAGGGAATAAAAGTGGGTTGATGAGGGTAAGGTTATGGTGGTAGTAAGATGAGGTTATGTGCAATTTAAGAGAGAGGACAGGAAGAGGGGTGGGGCATTGTTGGGGGGTGGGGTCCACCTTTCAGATGGTTCTTGTAGCAGACCATTTTGTTCCTACCTCTTCTCAGTATTATGCAGGAGGAGGATTTGCCTTCCAGTCAGACTGGGCCATTGAAGCATTGCCTTCCCCAAGTGGCAGATATCAGATGATTAATACAAAGGAAAAAGGGCTCTCATTTATCTATTTCTTCTTTTTCTTCCAGACTCTAAGAAGATTAAATGGAATGAGGTGAAATCTCAGATAGGCAGAATGAGAACCAGGAGATATTCTGAAAATCTCCTCCTTCCTAGATTTTCATCATTAAATTGAAGATGGTGATTAACGGCATGAAAGGCAATCCCTGCTCTCAAGGAGCTTATGGTCTAACATGCAAACAACTATATACAAAGAAGATATAGACAGGATGAACTGGACTGATAATCAACAGAGGGAAGGCATTAGCATTGGGAATTCTAGGTTTCAGTGGGCTACACCAATCCAGTATCTCCATTAAGTTCAGTATCAATATGGTGACCCAGCATGGGTTGCCTAAGAAGGCCTAGGTCAAATGTAGTAGGTCAAAGCTCCCATATTACTCAGCAGTGAGATTGGCCCATGAGCAACAGACGCACTTACATGTTTAGTTTTAGCTGAGTTTAGAAGGGTCCTCAGCAATCATTTAATCTACCTCCCTCATTTTACAGATGACAATTGGGACAACTAGATGGTACACTGGATAGAGTGCACCTGAGTTAAATTCAGCCTCAAACACTTACTAGTTGTGTAACCCTAGGCAAGTCACTTAATCTCTCTTTGCCTCAGTTTCCTCATCTGTAAAGTGGGAATAATGATAGCACCTCCCTGGAACAGGATTGTGAAAATCAGATGAGAAAATAATTATAAAGTGCTTAGCAAAATGCCTGACACATAGTAAATGCTATATAAATATTATTGTCTAAGGTCACACATTCAATTATTAAGTGCCTACTATGTGCTGGGCACTGTGCTGAGCAGGGTTAGGATTTGAATCCAGGACTTGAATTCCTGGTTGCAAGGCAGCCTTCTTCTCCTTTCCCTCCAACCACTCATCCCCTGTGCTATGGTGCTCACTTATGAAACAGAAATATCTGAAAGGTGGGAAAAAGACAGGAGGAACAAAGGATTTCGATCAAGGGATTTTCACAGTTTCTTTCTAGGTTTTCCTATAGTCTACTGTGTGATCTTATAAATGCTTGTCCCTGGGATTCTTTGGATGATAAATAAAAAACACTTTGGATTCTTAGAAGAAAGGTCATGTACAAACCCAAGACAAAGTATCGTTGTAAGTATTTATTATAAAAGCAGTAACTTCTTACTATGAAAAACTGCAAGTTAAACATCAACTTCCCTTAGCTGGATTCTGATTAGGATCCTGTTTGTGCTTGTATTGAATGAACTCTGGTCTCTAGATTGGTTTATTTTCATTCAGCTATCACACCCGTGGGCCAATTGTTTGGACTAACACCAGTGAATTCTCTACTGGAAGGCTGAGAGAGCATTCTCTACAAAAGAAGCCTTTCCCAGTCCTTCTTTATCTTAGTGCCTTCCTTCTGAGACCACACCCACTTTATCTTCTCGGTCTGTTTGTGCGTAGTTGTTTGTGTATTGGATCTCCAATCAAACTGTGAGCTCCTTGAGGGCAGAGTCTGGATTGGTTTTTGTTCGTTTGTTTTTTCCTATGTCTGTATCTTTGGGACTTAACCAGTAACCAGCACATAATATATTCTTAATAAATTCTAATTGTATGACTGGTTAAGAAAATGAAGACTGATGGAGTAATACCCAAACAGCAATTAACCTGAACTTTCATCTTTGGTAAAGCCAACAGCAGCACCCTATAAGCCTGGAACAACAACTGTCTTAGGAATTTCCCAGTTAGCTTAGAAGTCCTCTAAGTCTGGAGAAAGAGGTCAGGAATCGTACAGATTGAAGATCAATTATTTTCCTTACTCTTGATCTCAGCTAAGAAACTTCCTATGATGTCTCTTTTTAAAAATCTATTTCTCTCATTGTTTCACCATTACTTATTTATTTTGCCAGATCTCCAACTTAACCTCCTGAAGGGCCCTTAAATCTAATCTAATATATCGTAATTACTTATTAAAGTGTGCCTAGACTCTTCCCCAAAACTCTATACCATGGTACCTGGTCAACCTACCTGATAGAAGAAACCTCCATGAGCAACTTCTCCACTTATGTTGATGGTGCTCTGACCTTTAGATTTAGACTACTGATCCCATGATCCCAAAGGGCATGTACTTTGAGTTGATTTTCCAGTGATAGAGTTATCTGGTCTTCCTGATTCCTTTTATAACCAAAGTACATATTTGTGAGATGACTGGACAAGATTCATACATGCAAACATGACTAATGTGAAAATGTGTTTAATAAAGAATGTATGTGTAGAACCCATAGAGGATTGCATGCCATTTTGGGGAGGGAGGGGGAGAAAATTTAAAACTTATGGAAGTGGTTGTTGAAAACTGAAAACAAATAAATAAATAAATTTGAAAAAAAAAAAGATTAGTACATTCAAGAGAGTCTTTGTGGAAAACTAATTTTCCCCTATATGAACCTGAAGCATGATCTTCACCCTTAAGGACTTTCATGATGAAATAAATACATTTATTTAAGTATTTATTACTTAAGTAATAAGCATCATTTGGTGCTTTCAATGGATCAGGCACTGTGTGAGGATACAAAGACAAAAATGGTGGATCACTCATGTTGCCATAGCACCTTATAGTTTACAAAGCATTAGCCTTAGTGTCCCAACAAACCTACCACATACATAGTGTAAATGTGTTCATCCCCATTATTCAGAAAGGAAACTAAGATTCAGAGACATTAGGAAACTCCTTGCCCAAGGCCACACACATACTAAGTGTTAGTGAGGTAAGTCCATTCTACCACTATGTGGATCCATAAGTACATTGCTTGACAGCCATTGTTGAATATAAATCAATACTCCATTTTTAAAATCCTCAATTACAAGAGGGTGTGGATGTTAGGGAGAGTGAAGCTGCTACACAGGGGGAAGGATGGAGGTCTAGAGCAGAGGTTCTCAAATTTCTCCATCTCAGCACCCCTTACACTCTTAAAAATTACCAGAGATCTGAAAGATCTTTTGTTTATGTGAATTGTATATGTCAATATTTACTCTGTAGGAAAGTAAAACTTATAAATTTTTAAAATGTTAATTTGTTAATTAATTTAAAAATTAATTAGGGTAATTAGGTGGTACAATGAATAGAGGGCAGGACCTGGAGTCAAGAAGACCTGAGGTCAAATCCAGCCTCAGACACTTACTAGCTGTGTGACCTGGGCAAGTCACTTTTCCTGTTTGCCTCAATTTCCCTATCTGTAAAAGGAGCTGGAGAAGAAAATGGCAAACCACCCCAAATGGGGTCACAAAGAGTTGGAAATCACTGAACAACAACAAGAAATTTAAAAATAATAATAAACTAATTGTGTCTTAATATAAATACTATATTTTATGCAAAAAACTATTTTTCAAAGCAAAAAAGTTTTAGTGAGAAGAGTGGCATTATTTTACATATTTTCAAAAATCTTTTTAATGTTTGGCTTAATAGAAGACAGCTAGATTCTTTCATCTGCTTCTGCATTTGATCTGTTGTGATGCTGTTTTAATTGAAATGTATGAAGAAAATCTGGCCTCATTGTTGAGTAGTTGGAAAAAGAGTAGCCTTTTCATAGGCAAATAACATCTTGGTATTTTTGGAAATAATTTTATTGTCACAGATCCCCTTTAAGTGTGCAAGGGGACCACCCAGGAGTACACAAATCATACTTTAAGAATAGTTGGGTTAGACTAATATTCTTAATCAATGATTGTGTCCGTTACTATTGCTGTTGTTGACAGCCAATGGAAATGTTTTTCTAAGTGTGTCCACTCATCCTCAGTCATGCCACAGAGTGTCCAGTGAGGAAGAGAAGAGATGCTTACTCCAATAGGGCAGTTAGCAGCCCTAAGCAAAATAGTGAAAAAAATGGAGTTTGTTTCTGACAACATCTCTCTATCCATGGTCAACTTCTCTCTCTGAAAGAACCCCCACCCTCTGGTTGGTGGAGGGAATCACATTGCCCAGGGCTAACCCTCCCTTACACAGCATACTGAAGAAAGACTTGAATGAGTAGATTCTTGCAGCATGACAGATGGAGAGAGAAGGTAACTCCAAGCAGATCGAATATTTTAAGAGGCCACCACAGAGCTAGCCTTATTGTACATTCACATCTGAATAACCTCAAATAGTAACAGAAGAAGCTGAAAATATCCCTCACATTTCAATAGAATGTAAGGTTTGGTCCACCTATTCTGCCTTTGCATTGGGTCAAACCTAGGCCCAATGCACAGGGTGTTATACTATTGGTTATTCCTTATGCAAGATAGAGAAGCTTCACATGAGGAGTGATGCAATCATAGAATTAGAGTTTAAAGGGTCCTTGAAGTCACTTGGCCCATCCCTTTTATTTTTTACAGATGAATTTAAAAACAGGTGAAATTAAGTGACTTTCCCATGGAATTAATTGATAATTGCAGAACTATGATTGGAACTCAGGTCTTTGGACTCCAAATCAAGCACTGGCTTTTTTCATTGCACCACAGGATCATGAAATGCAGTGTATCTTGTTACCTACCAGCCCAGAATTTGCTGTGATCCAATGGGGAAAGAATATTGGATCTCAATCTGGGTTCAGATCCCAGATCCACTCTCTATTATCTGTGTAATCTTGGGTAAGTCATCGGGACTTCTGTTGACCTCATCTTCCTCCTTTCTTAAATGAGAGGAGATGACTTCTAAGTTCCTTTCTAGCTTTTAATCTATGATCTCACCAATAGTCAGTCAACAACCATTTATTAAGTGTTCACTATATGCCAAGGTCTGTGCTCTGTATCTGCTTGTTGCTCAAAGGAGAATCAAGAAAGCCTGGACTGATTGATTGGGCATAGAAGAATTCATGAAAAGCTGTGTCTTTGGCACTCACTGACTGTCATGGCAAAGAGTCTTTCAAGAACTCCAGTCATAAGATTATCTGTTTTCTGGCCCCATCCTAATGATGTGGGCAAACATCCTTAAATTAAGAACTAAGTAATATATACTTCCTCCCTCCCTCTCTTCTGACCACCTTTCTCCCTATCCATTGGCCACCTAGAAGTGCTCAGAGAGACTGGCCTTTTCTCAGGGAAGAATGGTAAGAGCAAGGGGTGTGGCTCTGGTCTTCTGGCTTGCCTTCTCATCTGAGGGGGCTCAGGAAATGACCTCTGACCAACTGCCATTTACAATTTAAGGAGGCAGGAATCCTTAACAATGAGGAAAGGTTTTGTTTCTTTGAGCTCCTGGCTCAGACTTCTGCTTATTTGCTTAAGCAGTACAATGTCCCTAGGCTGTGCCAGGAATCCAATGGGGCCCAGAATTCTCAAGGGCAGGCTGTTTTCCTATGTAATATTATTTTACCTCTGAGTCTCTGAAAGATCCACATGTAGGCACATGGATCCCTAACCTAGGCCCCTGCTCCCCCAAGGCATAATGTGACCTGCTGAGGCCTTGTAATGGTTCAGTTGTGTCCCATTGTGACTCCATAAGGGTTTTCTTGGTAAAGACACTGGTGTGGTTTGCCATTTCCTTCTCCAATGGATTAAGGCAAACAGAGATCAAATGACTTACCCATGGTCACACAACTAGTGAGTGTCAGAGGCTGAATTTGAACTCAGGTCTTCTTGACTCTAGGCAGCCTCTATCTACTGCAACATCTAAATGATTCATCAAGATTATGCTAGGAGATGGAACATGAAACATGAAACAAAAAGGCACTTTTCTCTCCAAACTTCTGTCTCTTGCTTTTCTCTATCAGTTCCTTTGTTAAATTGTTAATGAGTGCTGCTCTAGCCATGTTTAGACAGTAGAAAAATAGATTATAACATCAATCCTTACAAAAGTCAAAGAAGGAATTTGGCTTCTGGGTTTTCTATCACAAAACTGGGCATTAATTAAATTTTGCCTCCATTCCCCAACCTACCTACACTGACCAATGTCTTAAACACTCCATTGTTGAAAGATAAATCCGGGTTTAAGCCTCACCCTGGTCAATTAAAGGGAAACTCAGGAAATAAAACAAAAAGGAGTTTATTGGCAGACAGCCAAATCCAAACTCCAGCCTGCTTTTATAGACAGTAGTGTAACAATTTACACTTAAGGGTAAGTCAATCCTGATGGGTATAAATTTTAATGAAGAGGTAGAATAAATGTTATCTCAGCTCTTCTCCCTTATGGCATCATTGGGAGGTGAGATTGGTTAGGAATAGTCTGCAGGATGGGAGAGGTTCTAAAGTGAGAACCGGCCTGACAGGGACCTTGCCCTTTCCCTTGGGCTGGCTGAGCACAGTAACCAAATGTTGAGCAAGGTTAAAATTTGTGGGTCGCTCAAACTGTATTTTGCCCAATGGCCTGACTTTGTGCAGCACTATGGAGGCCTCTCCTCTCTATACTGAAACCTTCAACCCTCCCTCCTCACCTTGTTGCCTAGACTTTCCATTGATGAGTTCCACCCAGGTTGTGGCTCCATTTTTCTTGGTCACATATCACTACTCTCCCACCCCCACCCTCAACCTCTAATTCACCTCCTTGACACAAGATTTGCCCCCAGACCCTTTGAAAGTTCTCAGGGAAGTGTCTGTCTCAGGAGTCTTCATCTTTTTGTGTGGCAGTCTGGTGAAGCCTGTAAACATTTTCAGCATGCATAAAATAAAATACATAGGAGTACAAAAGAAACCAATTATATTGAAATGCAGTTATCAAAATATGAAAAAAACACTTCATGGACACCAAGTTGATGATAGTGATGATGACAATATCATCTAGCATTTATTAGCACTGTAAGGTTTACAAAATACCTTACAAATATCTTGTATTATCTTCACAAACCTGAAGACAGGTGCTATTAGTGTCTCCATTGTGCAGATGAGAAAACTGAGGCAGACAGTGGTTATGTGACTTGCTCAGGGTCACACAGATTATCAGGGTTTGAAGCTGAATTTCAACTCAGGTTTTCCTGACTCTAGATTTAACTCTCTAATTAGCTAACTCAAATTAAGAAACCTTGATCTATCTCATCTTTTTTAGGTTTAGACTTTCTTCCAAAGTAATACATAGGATACTACTTGAAGGAGCCTTAGGGGTCAACACATCCAACCCCCACATTTTACAGAGAAGGAACTGAGGTCAAGACAGGTTGTGATTTGCCCATGATCACATAACTAATAAGTATCTGAGACAGGATTTGAAAATTCGTCTTCCTGACTTCAACTATACCATTATACCTTGAGTGAGATGAGGAGATTGTGAAGACTTTTCAGAATAAAACTATGGGGAATATTGGATTTTCTAAATAAAATTTTTCTTCCATAAGGCCTCTCTCCTTGGATACCTGAGTTTCAGGTATCCAGGGCTTGTGGATGGTCAGTTGGTTCTCCCCCACCTTACCAGCCACCAGCTTTCTTTGTGAAAGTGCTGTGGGCTGTAGCCAAAACTTGGAAGTTACTCAAATCTCCCCTTTGTTTGTTGTACTGCTGCCACATCAATGCTACCAGCTCCTGCTTCTCCCCCTCCTCTCTTTTCTAAAGCCACATCAGCAGTTAAGTTAGATATTAGATGAGTGAATTGTGTTGGGGTAGGTGAAGATTTCCCAGGGTTTGCCTAGTTTTTCGCTTAGATTGTGAGCCCATCTCCCAGCCAATGGAGAGGTGGGACAGTGGGGAGGTGGGATTCTCTGCATTAGGGTATAAAAATTGTGCTTCAATTTCTGTAAGTTGTCTCCCTCCACCAGATTCCCCAACCTGGTGGAAGGATGTCCCTTTCTCAAGAATTGTAATAAATCCTTTTCTTTCTGTTTTTATTGATAATCCTCTTTATTTATTTAAGATTTTGAGTAAGGGTCTTTTTATCCCACACATACCTCATTAATTTATCTAGTAGATTTACACTGAAAACCCAAATTGGGTCACAAAGAGTTAGATATGACTGAGCAACTAAAAATACCTACAGAGAAATGAAAGAGGATGAAATAAGAAAAAAGGTCAGTGGATTTAGAGACTTTAGATGTCATTTAGGATCTTAAAGCTGGAGTTAGACTTGTAAAACATCAAAAAAAAAAGTGTATTGTGGAGAAGTAGAAATTGCACTAGACTTATACAAGGGTGGGGTTGATTGAGTATCAATTAAGTTGTCCATCCTTTGTTTTTAAGAGGATCCATGATATCACAGGCAATGTTTTGACTCCTGCATAAACTGGATTTAAATGAGGCAGAGTTGCACAGTCATCAGCCTCGCTCTCTCTTCCTGAGCTATCAAAGTCCAATGGCAAGACAAAAGTCAAGGTGACTGGAGATGGCCCACCATGCAGTGGATGACCTTGGCATCTTTAATGTCTGATGAAACTCTAAGTGTTACTCAATGCCTACTTCAAACTTCTTCATGGCCATTGAAACAAATTGTTTTCATTCACTTATTCCACCAGAGAAAGTCTTCATATGGTTATGTTAGACATTCCCCAATTCACTGGTTTGAGGCCTGTTGGTTACCCTCCATCTGGTCTAGCCTGGCTCCTGAGAGGGTTTTACTGGGCTGTGATCACTGTGCATATGACAGCTTCTTACAGCCATAGTGAGAGTTGAGTGACAAGTGGACACTAAAGGTGGGTGGGCAGCCCTGAAAACAGTACAGCAAACCCTCACACCATAGGTGCTAGTCCTCCCTGAATTCCCTCATATATCCTGGAAAAGGAAACAGTTGGTCTAGTAAATCAATTAGGCCATTCAACACATTGAAAGTAATTGATCAAATACCACTCACTGATACCTTAACCAGGTGAGAATATATCTCTACCTACCAATCAGTTATAGATTTTGCACAAAGTGAGAGAAGTCCTTGATTAATAGGAATATCATTGCATAGGAAGAGGTTTGGGATTGACTGAGAAAATTTGGTAGTTCCCTGTGGAACTTATATAAAGTAAAAGAACTAGTCTAAAATCTAGGAATTTGGAGCAAGTAGAGAGGAATGTTCTGGTTAAACACTTGAGAAACATTCAATTTTGATTTTGGGTCGGGGAGGGAACTGTGAAGCAAAGAAATACTTTAGTTTTGGCTTCCATCTTCCTTTTTCCCCTTTTGAGTGGAAAAAGACCTTAGGAGCTTCTAAGAGTCTGGGGAATTTGGGATTTTCCATCTTTCCATCAATATCATAGTAGTACCCCTAGATCAGCTGACAGCAGTATTTGCATTCAGAATCAAAGACAGTCAAGAGACCATGAAAGAAAAGCTACACTGTAGCTTAGGAGAACAACTAAGGACTTTAGCAAAAGGACCTCTAGGAACCCTTTGCTACGGACACTCTAAGCTGTATCTCACTTTTCCCCTAAACTTCAGACTTTTGAGAATCATTTTTCTATCAAATGTTCTTATTACACTATCTTAGTAATAACCCTTTCTAATAACTAGTTGAGTCCCATTTGAACTCAGGTCTTTCTGACTCAAGGCCCATTGTTCTATCAGCTGCTGCCTACTTTACTGTTAAACTTCTTGGGAAAAAGAGTAATTGATGTGTAACTCACATTGGTCCTATAGTTATCCTAATCTCCACATTTATTGACAAGTTAGGCTCTTACAGCATGACTACCTATTTCCCTTCAGAGTTCTAGAATTAACCCTGATCAAATGGAGGTTATTTTTCCATTATTTAAAAATGTTTTCAATTTAATTTTTTTTAACTAACAAATATCTATTTTTTTTTACCTCCTATCTTCTCTACATTAAAACAAACAAACAAATCCTTTAACATATGTGTAGTCAAAGAAAGTAAATTCCCACATTGGTGATGCACAAAAAAATCTCATTTTGCATCGAGTCTATCATTTTTCTGTCAAGAGGCAGAAAGTATGTTTTATCATCAGTTCTCCACCGGAATTCGTAGGTCATTCCAAGTTACTTGTCTTTGCAATGTTTTTGTTATTGTATCCTTTTCATTTACCATTGTTTCTCATGGCATAATAGTATTCCATTACATTCAGGTACCATAATTTGTTCAGCCATTCTCCAGGTGATGGATAGGGGGCTATTTATTCTAATGTTACAGTTCATGAGTTCCCATTGGTGCACTTCCTAACATGGTTCTTAATTGATATTTATCAGTC
Source organism: Potorous gilbertii (assembly GCA_028658325.1). NCBI lineage: Eukaryota > Metazoa > Chordata > Mammalia > Diprotodontia > Potoroidae > Potorous > Potorous gilbertii. The sequence goes on along the minus strand of CM053770.1, from coordinate 583,883,185 downwards.
AGCCAGACTAAATTAGGTTTTTAAATTACTAAGAGTATAATAAGGATAGCTGATACAAAAATAACTCTCAAAAGTCTTTGACACCCATACAGAATCTAGGGGGAAAGTAGAATAAAGCTTAGTGGGCATGTGTGTCAGAGTTCCTAGGGGTCCTTTTCCTGGAGTCCTTAAGATATTCCCTTTAGGTGTGGTGTCCATTTTCTTTGATGGGTTCTTTGTAGAGTCTTGGCTCTGCATCTAGATTATCTTTTCAATGATATCTTTCACTCTGCTTTTCCTGAACTATTTTTCACTAGTAATATGTAGCAGTCGACTGTCATCCAGCATACAGCCTCCATTGCCCTTCAGGTGACTCAGAACTTTATTTCTTCTGAGACTGGAATATTCTATGACTCATAGCCAGGTATACAGCATCACTCAGAGAATACTGTTGTCAGAAAACAAGGGCCTTTGTTGGAACTAGATAGTACAGTGGATAGAACGCTGGAACTGGAGTAAGAAAGACCTAAGTTCAAATATAGTCTCAGACTCCAAGTGTGTGACTGCGTGGATAATTAAGACCAACCTCTTTGAGTGATTATCAATCTCATAGAAAAGTCTTGGCAATCTTTTAAGATTTGATGTATTGCATGTCGAAGTAGAAATAGTGTTACGGAAAAATATATGGGAAGAAACACTACATTGGATTTGAGAGGAAGTCTCTATTCCAGGTGGCATGGTATTAAGTCAATAAGTCAACAATTAATTGATTGAAAGACAGTGATTGAAAGACATGTAGAAATGATTGAAAATGATTGAATATGATTGAATGACAGTGGAATCTCAAATACTTGTAACAGATTACATATTCTACTATTACCAGAAATAGAATATAAATAAATATTAATTATGACTCATCTGCATGCCTACTTTCCCATCTCTACAAAATCGTTATGAGAATAATTTAGATATACATCAAGGGAATTCTTGATGAAAGTATAAGAAAGAAACAAAATTAACGAAAAGTTGTAGAGAATAACCTTCCACTATGTTTATTAGTTACTTTAAAAAGCATTGATTCAGTAGAGCTCAATGCTGCCTGAAAGTGTCCTTTAATAAGAATGAATCATCTCCCATTCATATAATGAAAATCACATAAAATTATTTGAAAGAAAGGACAACAATTTTATTCATTGACCTAATTATTAATATCAAGTCTTTAAAAAAAAAAGATGTATGCCTGACAAAAGTGTTTGTCCCTGTCACGGTTGGATATTCAGTGTAAATTCCAAATAGAATTGGAATTCCTTGCAGATGATGTGATTCTACTGATGCATCTACCAGGATGAGATTGTACTGATTGCATTGCTTTGAATATCATTAACGGCAATGATTACTGAGTCTTGAAAAGAACTCTTGAGAAAAAATTCCTAACCTCTCAGACAAATAGCATCCTGTAGATCATCCTGTTATTGCATAGTTTCCTTTCCTTCAACAGGACATATTCTGCAGATATAAAAAGCAAAATCCTCCTGTGACAGCCAAAGAAAACAAATGAAAGGCAAAAACACCCCACAGTCAGTCCTAAGGAGGAAACATGCAGCTGCAGTTCAGCCAAGAGCACTTTGAAAGGAACAAAGGACATGACCACTAAAGGAATTGTGTTGGCATCCCAGATATATGGTGCATATCAGGGACAAAGAAATCCCTGTTCTTTTAAAATTATAACTTGCCTATGAATTAAAAATGGAAATTTTAATTGTTCATATTAGGAACATAGGAACATATTCATAGGAAAAATAATTGTTCATATTCATACTTGATTTTCAAGTTTGAGAAATACATTTTGTACATTTTCCTTTCTGACCCTCCCAAGACCCCTCTGAGGTCAATGATGTTGGTATTACTGTCCCTTTTTACAGATGAGAGATTCTGAGAATTAATCAGAGCTCCCCACAATAGTCCCTGTCCTTAAGGAACTTACATTCTATTGGACAAGATATAAGTAAGTATATATAGAGAGAATAAATATAAAATAAATGCAAGGTAGTTTGAGAAGAAAGAAGGATAAAAAAGGGCTTCATGTAGAAGCTCATACTTGAGCTGAAGTACTAAAGAAAAACAGGATTCAAAGAGATGGAGGTAAGGATAAAGAGCATTCCAGCCAGTGCCAAAGCATGGAGAGGAGAAATGAGCAAAACCCCAGTTTGGCCAGACTGACTGTAGAATTTGTGAAAGGGAGTAATGTGTAATAATATTGAGGTTTAGGGGTGCTCTGGACTCCAAAATACCAACATCCCTGGTCCTGCCTGAATGAATTCAAGCCTACTTTTGGCCAAAGGAAAACAAAGTTTATTTAAGATCCACCATATTGGGTAGACTTTTAAGGAATCTGAGCATTAGTGATGCTTGAATTGACAAGAGGGCCAGAATGAATTTAAGCTAGACTGAATCTGAGTACCTTCTTGGAGGAAAGATGGATCTTATTTACAGAAAGATTGTAGAAGGGATCTAGGGTTGGTCAAGTAGTCCGGGGTGTTGGGAGGAGGGGTTCAGGAAGGATCTTGATGGGAGTAGTCTGTAGACTGGTATAAGTAGAGGTTGGACTCCAGGAACAAAGAGAATGGGATTAAAGATGGGAAGTAGTTGATGTAACAGACAATAGAGGGCTAGTCTAGGTTAAGGATAACTGAGGTTTGGGCACAGCAACAATGGAAGGCTTATGGCCTCAGGCAAACACCAAATCAAATGTGAAGATTCAAGGAGAGTTCAAGGGGGTTCCCACAGCCTTTACCCCATCAATAAGGCTAGGAAGGTAGGATGATTTTAAAAGACAAATGGAGTAGCTTATATTTGAAAATGGAGTTTATTAAGTAGGTAAGTGTGCTTAAGGAAAATCACTTTAGACGCTGCATAGAGAATGAATTGGGGCAGGGAGAGACTTGGGACAGAGAGATAAATTAGGAGGCAATGAGTAGTCTAGGATAGATATGAGGAGGACCTGAACTAAAACTATGTGAAATGAAAAGGGGGATTGATGAGAGCAATGGTTTGGAGATAGAAGGGACAAGATTTGGCGATCCATTGCATACATCAGGTGAGGGAGAATGAGGAGCCAAGGATGGGAGACTGGAAGGATTATGGTGCCCTTACCAAAAATAGGGAAATTTGGAAGATGGTAGGTGGGAGGGTTTGGAGGAAAAAGATCCTGAGTTATTTTGGCCATGATAAGTTCGAGATGCTGATGGGAAATTTCATTTGAAATAGTCAATTTGGCATCTATTGACCTAGACTGGAGCGCAGGAGAGAACCAGTAGCTAGTTATATGGATGATCATGACAGTCACGATAACAACGGTAGCTAGCATTTATGTACTACTTTAAAAAGTCAGGCACTTTACAAATATTATGAAATTTGATCCTTATAGCAACTCTGAGAGGTGGGTGATGCTATTTCCATTTTACATATGAGGAAACTGAGGCAGGCAGAGATTAATTGACTTTCCCTGTGTCATAAATTAATAATTGTTAGAGGCTAGATTTGAATTTGGATCTTTCTAACTTCAAATTCAGTGCTCTATTCACTGCTCCACCTAACCTCTTCCATAGATCTTGGTGGAGATGATTATTCTATCTGTGGGAGCTGCTGTGGACAAGTGAGAGAGTTACAGAGAAGAGAAAATGACCCAGTGAAGAATCTTCAGTTCCATTCACAGTTAGGGGACATGATAAGGAGTTATATGTTTTGAACTATTGAAGAAGTTGATACCAAAGAAAATTCAGTTTATTATTCTTATGCAGATAAAATCCTAGCAAGTTGTCTCTTTGTCTGCAAATACATCTACTTGTGTCAATTTCCTGATCATAGCTAATGATACAACTAACCAACTAACCAATCCATCAATAAGCTAAGAATTTACTGTGTGCCAACTATATGGCAATTAGATGGCACAGTAGATGGGACATTGGACCTGAGGTCAGAAAGTCCTGGGTTTGAATCCTGTGTCAGATGCTTATTAGCTTTGTGAGCATGGGCAAATCACTTAACCTCTTTCAGGTATTTTCTCATCTATGAAATAAATACGTGTGTGTGTGGGGTGGAAAGCACAAACCCCCTTACTCAAATTGACTGCTCAGAGGAATCTCAAAGTAAAAACAGAAAATGTCCTTTATTTGGTTGCCACGAGAAACTGGGTGGTCCCTTCACCTGTAAAGCTGGAGTAGGGAGGCGCCTTACAGAAGCAGAATGGTAGTTTATATAGACCCTGACATGAAAATCCCCCTCCCACCACTGACAATGCATTATTCTTATTGGCTGGGAAGCAAGGTCTTACATTCTAGGCGCGAAATTTAACCAATCCCCTTTGAAACCTGGTTCAAATTTCCTGCTCCTGGACGTTACAAAGCCGGCGAAAATACACGTCATTATATGCAAATTAGGCATTGAGGAGTTAGTGAGTCATATCTAATCATTGATCCTAAAGCAATACATAGCCTTATATGGAAATCATCCGACTCTGGAGGAATGGAAACGTAGGCCTAAGGTCTTCTCCACTCCAGGGAGAAGACTCCATATTCCTGAGACTATCTGTTCCCATTCAGCCATAATATCAGTACCTGCCTCACAGGGTTGTTTCCATGATCAAATAAATAATATAAACAATTCTTAATAAGACCTTAAATGATAGTAATCACTTGCTTTATATGGTGCTTTAAGCTTTACTATGCACCTTACATATTCTCTCACAGTAATTCAGTCATCACAACCACCTTGCAAGTGAAGGGCTATTATATTTCCACATTATATAAGCTAAAGAAACCAAGGCTAACCAAACTACCAATCAAATTATTAACCAAAGGTTAAGTAATTTGCCCAGGGTCACACAGCTAGTAAGAGTCTGAATGAGACCCAACTAGGAACTCCCTGACCCTAAATCCACCCTTGGCTCTACCCATGGCTCCACTTAGCTGCCTTAAAGCACTATGTAAATGCTAACTATTATTAACACTGTTGTTACTGTTAGGACAGTAACTATCTGTCACCAAGGGTAGAAAATACAAGAAAATGAATTAATCACCACTTCCAAAGGGTTTAAATTTTTTTTTTTTGGGGGGGGGGGTGGTCAACACACTGACCTAATATTAGAAAAGAGCAAAAAAAATTAGGAAGATCTCTTTGATTTTTTTTTAAACAGGATCTGATCTACAACAGAAAGGACTTTTCTTTTCCTGCTCTATCCTCTTCCTGTCCCTGCCTTTCCTCTTCCCACTAAACAGAGCCTTTTCCCTTTTGCAAAGTGTGGCGTTGTTTCTTTGCCTCCAAATTCCAGTGGGTATTAATTCTAGCTCTTTGCTGGGTTGAATCATTGAAGCTACTCTTTGGTTTCAAAGAGGGTGGACCTTGGTCAAAAGGATTTCCTCTTGTAGGACTATCCAGAAAGGCAACAATAGCTTCCTTTATCATCCACCACCTGAAGCAGAGTGGCAAGTTCACTCAAGCTTTTTCCCTATCCCATTCACCAGAGAGCCTGGTCAGAGCTCCTCTCTGTGGACACCTAAAGCAAGTACACCTTTGGCCAGAAGAAATTGCACTTTTTAAAATTTTACTTATTTTCATGACTCTGAGGACTTCTTTTTATGGATAGATTAACCAAAGTATCCCTTTAAAGAAAAGACATCAAATCTAGTGCTTTTCTCACTTTAATTTGAAATATTTGTTGATATGCTCTCAGTGCTTGAAATGAAAAGTCAGAGGGAATTTATGATGACCATCCAAACATAGAATGTTTTTTAGCTTTTATTTTATTTTTGACTTTCTCTCTCTCTCTGTCTTCCCTCTCCCTCCATCTTTCTCTCCTTTTCCCTGTCTGTCTCTCCTCTCTCTGTTTTTCTCTCTCTCCCCCGTCTTCTTTCCTCTCCTCTCTTTTTCTCTCTCCCCCTCCTCTCTCTTGTCTTTCCCACATATATGTGTATATACACACATATGTGTATATATGTGTGTATTTATACACACAAACATATACACATACACACATATAAATTTTATATATACTGTTGACCTGAAAACTTGGTTAGAGAAAAGGCAACAGGCTAAATGCATACATCTTATGATTTAATTAATTAAATAATTCCCCCAAAAGATAACGGTTACATAGCGCTATGGAGCCAGGATCAGAACTGGCTGAATCAGTACAGAAATTGACTGTTTTAAGTACATATTGCCATGAGGAGGGAGTTCTCTTAGATAAACACATTGTAAACAAAGTAGCGTCACTTGGGTTTTATGATCCCAAGCTATGGGCATCTTCTTTCTGTATCATGTCTCTGTGATTTAAGATAAGGAAAAAGTCCTATCACCCAGATTACAGAAATCCTGTCCTAAACAGGCCTTTGACAAAGCTGAAGTTACAACTCAAGGTATCTGTGTTTTTCCTTATCACTAAGATACCAGAACAAGGGTCTGGTAAGGAGGTCCCATTTGTATGCCTGACATCAATAGATGTCCTCTAAGTTAAACAAAGGGGACTATTAGGTCCAGGCTCTTCTTAATTCAAACTTTGGCCCTTATTAAAGTCTAAAGTTTATATTAAATATTATCAATACATATATATGTATGTATGTGCATACATATATTGAAACTGGGAAGACATGGTTTTAAGTTCTACCCCTGACCCACATAAATTATGTGATTCTGGGCAAGTTATTTAGCTTTTCAATGCTCTAGATCTGAGGTAGGGACAGCTGATGGGATTCAGACTCTGGGAACTTCCTTGAGCTCCCCTAGAATCTCCTCACTTAACCTGGCTTTTCTTATTACTCAAATTGAGCTCTCCTTGTATCCCCTCACAGAATCTGGCCTTTCATATTCAAATCTGTGACCCATAGTCAGTTATCTCGATTGCCCTACCTGCTTCCCACCTAGGCACCCCCTTGTCTGATGTTTGTTGATTACCTCCAGTTGTTTCCAGCCTTTGATCCTCCTTGGAGGCCCTTCCTGAACTTCTTCCTCCATCACTCTAGACTACCAGACCACCCCCACCCCCATCCCCCATCCCTCCTATACTCTTTTCTGTATTTAAGTCCCACCTTGCCTCCATAAAGGGGCTCAGATTCAATCCAGCTCTATCTGGCCCGCTTGTAAATACAAGCATTACAAATGCTTAGGCTCCTTAAGAGGCAACCCAATTAGGCGAATCTCTAATAAACTTTGTTTTCTTTGGCTTTAAGAAGGCTTGAGTCAAATTCATTCGAGTATGGCCTGGACTCTCAGTATTTTGGGGTTCACCTCATCACCCATACACCTCACCACAGCTATGTGGCACAGTAGATAAAGTGCTGGGCCTGGAGTCAGGAAGAAATATGGTCTCAGACAAGTCTCTTAACTTCATCTATAAAAGGAAATGGCAAACTATTCAAGTTCTTTTCCAAGAAAACTTCAAAAGGGTCATGAAGAGTCAGATATGACTGAACTGGAGACCAGTGGTGTCAAACTCCAGACATGTGCCTCATGCCCTATATGAAGATCCCTATGGGCCACGTATTGACTTAGAAAACCACAAATTAACATTATCTATATTTTTATTGTACTTTTATTTATTATGTTAAACATTTCCCAATTACATTTTAATCTCGCTCAGGATGCACTGGAGGTGTTATAAACCAGGGATTCTATAGTTGACAATTTTGTACTTAACTGAGTTTGTTGTTCCCTCCTTGAACCAAATCAGATAAGAGTAAATCTCAAACAGCGCTCATCTCCCTTCTGCTTTCCCTCTACTGTAATATGTTTTTGTGCCTCTTCCTGTGATGTAATTTACTTTTTTCTACCTCCTCCTTTTGATATCTCCTATTTCAATCCCTTTGCACCGTTAAATCATGTTTTTATCATCACATCATTTAATTTATATTTAATCCCCCTATCTCTCTCTATATATCCTTTTCAAATATCATAATAAATATACAATTCTCAATATTAACAAACATCATCTTTCCTTATAGGGATATAAACAGTTTGCTCATATTGAACAAGTTTTTTTTCCCCCTGTTTACCTTTTATACCTCTCTTGAGACTTGTATTTGAAGATCAAATTTTCTATTGAGCTCTTACCTTTTCATCAGGAAGGTCTGGAAATATCTTATTTTATTGAATATACATCTCCTTGCCTGAAATAGTATGGTCAATTTTGCTGGGCAATTGATCCTTGGTTGTAGTCCAACCTCCTTTGCCTTACAAAATATCATATTCCAGTATCTCTGATCTTTTAATGTAGAAGCTTGAAGGTCTTGTGTGATCCTGACTGTAGTTCCTTGATATTTAAATTGTTTCTTTTTGGCTACCTGTGTATTTTCTCCTTAACTTGATAGTTTTGGAATTTGGCAAAAATATTCCTTGGTGTTTTCAGTTTGGGAGCTTTTTCAGGAGGTGATTGGTGGATTCTTTTGATGACTATTTTGCCCTCTGAATCTAGGACCTCAGGGCAGTTTTTCTTGATGATTTCTTGGCAGATATTGTCAAGGCTCTTTTTTTCATCATGGCTTTCTGGTAGACCAATAATTCTTAGATTTTCTTTTCTGGATCTATTTTCCAGGTCAGTTGTTCTTCCAAGGAGATATTTTACACTTTTTTCTATTTTTTCATTCTTTAGATTCTGTTTGACTGCTTCTTGATGTCTCATAGAGTCATTAGCTTCTACTTGCTTGATTCTAATTTTTAATAGATTGTTTTCTTCAGTTAACTTTTGCATCTCCTTTTCCATTTGTCCAATTATTCCAGTTAAGTTTTGTATCTCTTTATCCATTTATCTAATATATAAAAAAAATTCTTCTGTGAATTCTTTTAAAGTCACTGGCCAATTTTTCTTCTACCTCTCTAATTTGGCTTTTAAAATTCTTCTTGAGCTCTTCCAAAATGCTCTTTGGGCTTGAGACCAGTTCATATTCCTTTCTGAGATTTCAGATGGGAGTTCAGTCTCAATGCTAACCTCTTTGGTATTTGGGTTTTGGTCCTTGTCCTTTAGTAACAATGGGATGCTTGGGTGCATGTGCTTGGGCCCTAATTCTAAAATAACATTTCTTTTTAAAAATTGCATTTCTCACTAGCCTCAAAATACTGTTCCAGGCAGTTTCTCCCTAGCCCAAGGACACAGCCTGCCCCAACAACAACAGTTATCTCCTTTCCTGATACAGCTTCCCCCCACTTTCCCTTTCTCTTAAGCTTCCCAAACCCTCTCCCTCTTCTAACCCTACAATTGAGGCTTACCCCTTAAGCACCTAGGAAGGCTTACTGGGGTTCAGGTGGAGTCTTTGATAGGCTCTGGCACAATCCCCTCAAGACAAGGGATGCCTTGTAGGGAATCTTGTGTGGGTTTGCTCCTTCTTGGGATGCTATGAAGCAAAAATGTAAACTATAGGTGTTCTATTGGTACCCCTTTCCCCTCCATACCCATCTCTAAGGTTTATAGGCAAAAGAATGGACCCCCCCCCTCCCCACTCAGGTTTTGGAGGTGGAAAGACAAGAAAGAAATCAGGAAAACTTTGACCCCTCTTATCAGAGAAGCAGATTGACTAGCACTTAATCATTTCATGCCTCACCTAAAAGAGAAAAGTTTTTGTCTAATGGGAAACAATCAAAAGACGAATGCATTCTGGTCATATTTCAAGTGAAATGTTTTGTCCCTAATTTGATGTTTAAGATTGGTCAGAATTTATTATACTATCTGGCATTAAGACAAATTTGGAAAATACATAAATTTGAAAAAGAGACACCTCAAAGATAAAGTTTTGAACTCTCCAGTAGAGAGGAGGGGCTGGGCACCACTGGATCTCTTCCCAGAGTCTTCCTCACTTTGACTGGCAGATTCATAGCCCTCTCTTTCAAAGAAGTTTTTAAGGAGTGGACACAGAAGTGAAGTTTACTTGAGTAAAAGTTAGAACCATTAAGATCTTTCTCCTTGACTCTGACCACCAAGCTAGGGCTGAAGTGAATAGTTAGGACAGCTAAAAACATTTGAGTAGATTCTGTTAATTCCTCTCATCCCAGATCAGATCAAGAGAAAAGAGAGTTAAAGAACAGTAGGGAATTTGATTTAGACTCCCTCATTTGGCAAAAGGAAGGAGCGAGGAGGCATAGCAGCTGTATCAGGGCTCCATTGACAACAGCCCACCCTTCTATGCAAGCAGAGGCACCTCTCCTCTCAACTCCCCCAGTCTTTGCTCCCATACAACTAGAACTTGGAACTTCTCCAAGTTTCCCAAAGCTGAGCAACCCCTATCAGTAAGCTCATAGATTCTTCAAGGATCCTCCTCATCCACCAAATCCTCCTACTCAATGGCTTTCAGACATTTAATACAGATGCTGAATTCCATACCTCCCAGCACTCCCTGGTCTTTATTCCCTTTTTATCCTCCTTCCCAATCCCTGACTCCCCCACAACCAGGCTCTGCAACTGTGGGGAGAGTAAGGGATGGGCCAGGACAGTACAAGATCACAAGCCAACCAGCCTCTACATTTGGTAAGCCTAGTCTTCTATTAACAATTTTTATATGTGTTGGTTTGAAAATACAATGTATATCATCTAAAATTTATTGTTTGTGTTACTATTGTATTTCTAAAATGTAGTAAAATTCTCTTATATTGTAAAAATTGAATGACCACTGTAAATCCAGAAATGGTATTAGACAAAGTGATTTTTAATCTTAATTTTGTTGAAACTAAAAGATGTTGGAAAAATTGTGTAAAATCAGTGATATTGCTTATTAGCTTTTCTAACCCTGTCATAATGTTTTATAACTGTCATTGCCAGGTATTTTCACCTTTGCCTGTTAAAGAGGTTATAAGTAAAACAACTGCTTCTCAATTATGAAAGTTATAATATTGTTAACTAAGTTATTTTGGATTACTGTTTTAGTGCTAAAACCTAAAATTTTTGATTGATTATTGTGTATGGAAAGGAGGGAATTGAGTGATAACTTTATATGGATTGTTTCTGCCCATTCAGAACAGTCCTCTTGTATGTTGGTAGGCAGGAGCACATCAACCCCACTCCCTGGGGTCCATGCCAATTTCCCTTGTTTTGTAAAATTGCTAAGGCTCCTGGAAACCATCTGCATGGGCAAGATTATCAGCCCCAGGAAAGGAACTTATTTGGGTTATGTAGTTCCTAAACAATGAATATCACTTGCTGAGGAGTTGTAATAGCTAGAAAGAATTTTTTTAACAATTGGCTTCTACATCAGCACAAGTTTTAAACTTGAGAAGGAAAGACCTTAAATGGAATCCCTTATGTGTGTGAGCCCTGGTAAATTTTTATTACTTATTAAACCTCTATGAACATAGAAATAACTGGATCTGACTCTAAGCTGTGATTAGTGAGACTTGCTGTTTAAGGTAAAAGGCAATTGGGATCATAACAATTTTTCTTTTGAGTTTCAATTTGGGTATAATTGTCTGCATTAAATTAGTGTCTGAGAGAAATGCCACTAGCTGCTCAGAGGGAATGTGATCTTCTACTGTTAACAGGTTGAAGCTTGCATCTAGAAAGGAAAGGCCAAGGGGACAATACTAGCCTCAATCTAGAATGGAATCCCAATAGCTCAGTTCCCTCATTGTGTTCTTTTAGAAGGAATGTTCCCCCCTCCTCCCTCCAACTATTACTGAGTCTGACTATGAAGCAGATATTGCATTATTGAAGAATTTCACTCATCTGGATTCAAACAGAGTCAAAGATGTTTTTATTCTATCTTATTTGGTATGTCACTTTTTTCTGGTATATCTTTTTTTTGGTATGTCTGCTTTTTTCCTTCTATAGCAAATATCTATGATCAATAGCAAGTAGTCAATAAGCATGTGAACCCTTTTGTGTAATCTGACTAGGAAATCAAATACTATTTTTATCAAGAATTAGAACATGTGCAGAAATTTATGTAAACTACTTAAGACTCAAATTAAGATGTTACCACTGTTTAAAAGAATTTTAAAAAGCAGTAGTATTTTTCTGTGATCAGTCTCTTACTGTTACCAATGTGAGATTCCATTACAACACCTTTTTACTAAAGCATTTTGTGATATCTAGGAATTCTGCAATAACTAAGAATTTAGTTTGTATGATACTTTGTGAATTCATATTACTTAAGGACATTTTATACCAACTAAGTTTTTGTGAATTTCAATTTTAAAAGTTTATTTTTGCTTTAAGGTGAAAAGAGAGCTATCATTTTAAAAGTTTTCAACTAATTTACCTTATAAAAGTTTAGCGACTCTCTTAACATCAGAATAAATTTTAAACTGTTTTAAAAGAAAAGAAGGGTGGAGCCAAAATGGTGGAGTAGAAAGACACACATACTCTAGCTCTTCCCCCACAACTCATAAAATACCTGTAAAGAATGCTTCTCAACAAATTCTAGAGCAGCAAAAGGCAAAGAATGATAGAGTGAAGGAGATATCCAGCCCAGGGTGCCCTGGAAGACCAACGGGAAAGGTCTGTCACACTGGATGTTCAATGGAGTGCAGCCTAACCTTGGCCATGCAGCACTGGGAAGAACAGAACTGGAGCAGGCCTTGGGAGTGGAATCTCCAGCAGCAGCAGAGGTTTACAGATGCCTCAATCCACAGGTGCCAAAGGTCACTGAGAGGGCTTTTATAGCAGGCCAAGAAGGGAGCAGGGTCCTCCCCTAGCTCCAGCCCTAGCCCCAGGCAGCTGCGGCAGAGATCCAGGAGAGACAATTTAAAAATCATGGGACTCCCTGAAAGCCATGATCAAAAAAAGAGCCTAGACATTATCTTTTAGAAATTATCAAGGAAAACTGCCCTGATATTCTAGAACCAGAGGGCAAAATAAATATTGAAAGAATCCACTTATCACCTCCTGAAAGAGATCCAAAAAGAGTAACTCCTAGGAACATTGTAGCCAAATTTCAGAGTTCCCTGGTCAAGGATAAAATATTGCAAGCAGCTAGAAAGAAACAATTTGAGTATTATGGAAATGCAATTAGGATAACACAAGATCTAGCATCTTCTACATTAGGAGACTGCAGGGCATGGAATATGATATTCTAGAAGACAAAGGAACTAGGATTAAAACTGAAAATCATCTACCCAGCAAAATTTAATATAATACTTCAGGGGAAAAAATGGTCTTTCAATGAAATAGAGAATTTTCAAGCATTCTTGATGAAAAGACCAGAGCTAAAATGAAAATTTAAATTTCAAATACAAGAATCAAGAGAAGCGTGAAAAGGTAAACAGAAAAGAGAAATTCTAAAGGGCTTACTAAAGTTAAACTGTTTACATTCCTACAGGGAAAGATAACATTTGTAACTCTTGAAACTTTTCTCAGTATCTGGGTAGCTGGAGGGATTATACACACACACACACACACACACACACACACACACACACATACACACACATAGAGAGAGAAAGAGAGAGAGAGAGAGAGAGAGAGAGAGAGAGACAGAGCACAGGGTGAGTTGAATAGGAAGGGATCATATCTAAAAAAATAAAATTAAAGGGTAAGAGAGGAATATACTGGGAAGAGAAAGAGAGAAATGGAATGAGGCAAATTATCTCTCATAAAAAAGGCAAGAAAAAGTTTTTTCAATGCGGGGGAAAGGGGGGAGGTAAGAGGGAAAAAGTGAAGCTTACTCTCATCACATTTGGCTCAAGGAAGGAATAACATGCACACTCAATTTGGTATGAAAATCTATCTTACACTACAAGAAAGTAAGGGAGAAAGGACTAAACAGAGTGGGGGGGATGATGGAAGGGAGGGCAAATGGAAGGAGGGAGCAATTAGAAGTAAACACTTTTGGGGAGGGACAAATTTAAAAGAGAGAATACAAGAAATGGGGGGCAGGATAAGATGGAGGGAAATACAGTTAGTCTAAATTTCTATTTCTATATTAGAAATAGACAAGAATATTATGGAAGGCACTCGCAAAACTACGCATATATAGCCTATATTGAATTGCTTGCCTTCCCAGGGAGGATGGGTAGGGAGAGAGGAAGGAAGAGAAGTTGGAATTCAAAGTTTTAGGAACAACTGTTGAGCATTGTTCTTGCATACAACTAGGAAATAAGAAATACAAGTAATGGGGTATAGAAATTTGTCTTGCCCTACAGGACAATAGAAAAAGATGGGGATAAGGGAAGGGAGGGATATTAGAAGGGAGGGCACATTGGGGGAAGGAGTAATCAGAATGCTCAGTGTTTAGGCGTTAGGGGAGGAGAGAGATAGGGAGAAAATTTGGAACTCAAAATTTTGTGGAAATGAATGTTGAAAACTTAAATAATTAAAAAAAAGAAAAGGAAATATTTTTAGAGGAAATTTAAAAAAAAATCTTTTTTTGGGGGGTGGAGCCAAGATGGTGGACTAGAAAGACACACTTATGCAAGGTTCTCCCCATTGACTATAAAATACCTGCAGAGAGGGACTTTCAACAAATTTTGGAACAGCAGAAGTGGAGAACAACAGAGTGGAGGAGATTTCCAGCCCATGGTGACCTGAAAGGCCCACTGAAACGTCGGTTGTGTCAGACACAGAGCTGAACCTGGAGTCCACCCCAGCCTTGGCCGAGCGGCATGGCATGATGAGATGAGACTCTGGGAGGAGGACATCTCTGAGGCGGGATCTCCAATCGCAGTAGCGGGTCCTTGGCCCACAGGCGCTAAAAGTCAGTGACGGGGTTTTATCAGGGGTCCAGGAAGGAAGAAGGGCCTTCCCATAGCTCCAACAGCAGGCAATGGCCACAGAGTTTGCACAGCAGCCCATATGGAAACTCCGTTGTTGGAGGGTAAAAACCACTGGGGGCATTGAAGAGCTGAGTCTTACCTCAGCCCTATGTAGAGGCCCTGGCTGAGTTGGTCTTTGTCTCAAATTGAATGGTGGCCCTGCCCATCCAGCTTATCTGAAAATCAGCCCCCAGTGCTGGCTTGGCAGAACTGGAGGCCAACTGGCTGTGGGGAGGTATCTGCTAAGATTCTGGGCACAAAAATCTCTCTCTGCGTCCAGACCAGTACATGCCTGATTGTGCCACCTTGGAGGAACTGAGATCTCACAGATTCCCAGAGTATACCCTACTCTTGACAAAGGACCCAAAAGTCAAGTAACTGGTTGGGGAAATACCCAAAAAAGGGAAAAAAATAAGACCATAGAAGATTACTTTCTTGGTGGACAGATATCTCCTCCCATCCTTTCAGAAGAGGAAGAACAATGCTTACCATCAGGGAAAGACATAGGAGGCAAGGCCTTTGTATCCCAAACATCCAAAATAAATATTCAATGGGCTCAGGCCATGGAAG
>CM053770.1:583808064-583860303 GCA_028658325.1 Potorous gilbertii | reverse complement strand
ACTAAATTTTCATTTGCAAGATAATGTATTGCTAAATTAATATGCAATGATCTACAAAGCAGAAGAGATTTTGCTGTTTTGATCTGAATTTATAATCATCCCATGGCTTAAGCAAGAGTTAAAATTTGTGTTTGAACTTCTCCTATGTAAAAAAAAACCCACTTAATTTCTAAAGTTTCTCTTTCAGAGTGAATATAACTAGAGAAGGATAAACAAGCTTATGAAACAAGGATGTACATCTATTCAGCTGTGAGGTTCAAGTTAGAAACCTCTTTTGTTTAAGACAATACTGTTAAGTTAGTGAAGAATAATAACTTGGGGGCTATTTTGTTTATGGTAGAAACATAAAGCAAAGTGAAACCGTCTGAGTAATGTTCAAAAAGTAAAGTTCAAAGATTTGGAAAAATAAATAGAGGTTTGATCAAAAAATATGGAAAGCAGATAAGAAGGCTGGGGATAAGGCGGGTCATTCAAGTCTCTCCTATCTGTGGATGGCTACTAAGTATATTGAAAAGGTGTGAGAAAGTTTGATAATATTCTCATGCCCACTCCACTTGTAGTCATTTTCTTCCTACTCCTTTTTGGTTCTAGTTTGTTAAATCTCTTTGCCAGATTTGTGTCTTCTAGACACAGTACCCTCCACATGCAGATGACAGCTCAGGCTGAATACCAACCGCTGTCCAAACACATGACTCATCACCCCTGGACCCAGCATCACACTGGCTACAGGCCCAACCCCTCGAATGGCGGAATCCTGTGAGGCAGGAACAGCTCTACATGCTCTCTCAGCATTATGCAGTTTCAGAAGCTGAGACCTTCATCCGTTACCCCAAAAGATTTTTGGGTCCCATCTGTTTAAGGTGGGGAATGATGGGGTGCTTGGGTGCATGTGCTTGGGCCCCAATTCTAAAATCACATTTCTCTTTAAAAGTCACATTTCTCCCTAGTCTCAAAACACTGTCCCAGGCAGTTTCTCCCCAGGCCAAGGGCAGCCTCCTCCAGCCACTGTTATCTTCCTTCCTGATACAGCAGCCAGCTGCACCTATAGAGCTTATTACTCTGAACCAATTGTGTACTGACTGAACTGTACTATATACTGGGTCATAACAACATTTACTCCTCACTGACCAATCATATGTACCCTAGACTGAGACATACATATACTCCCTTATATTTCTCTTGTCTAACAAGACAGAGAGGAGAGTATCCTGTTATTTCTTAGCTATCCCTGACAGCTAGTTGACTAAGTGACATTTCAGGCCTAAATTCACACTTCCATGTGACCCTCCCTTGGGCTATTTCCTGATGAATTTTAGGTAAAATACCTGCATAATATATACCCAAAGTGCATGTTCTTTTAAGAATCAGCCACCCCTTAATCATTCCCTAATCTTACCCCAAAACACCTAGTTAGCATATTTTGCACATGTATCCTATAGAATATCCTATATAAACTTTACCAGTACCTTCCTAAGACTGCAGTTTCCTTAATAACTCTTGCCCACTGAAAAGTATAATAAAGTTTTACCTTGACCTCAACAGTGCTTGAGTCCTCAAATTCATTCCAGGGGACCTGCCCCTGGTACTCTGGTCTTTGTGGGAATCTCACCCCCTGCCTTCCAGCCCTCATCAGTAAGATTCTATGGTCTTATCTTTTCTAGTTTGCTTCCTGTTAATGATAACTATCTTTTTTCTGGCTTTTAAAGTGAATCTCTGTTTTTGGGGTACAGGGGGCTCTGTCACATGGTTCTTGTGCTTTAAACTTGAGACTTTGTGTCCTGTGGCATCTGGTTCTTTCAATTAGAAGCTAGAGTACTGCAGCTTACCTGATGCTGAGCTGGCTGGTGTGCCAGGGCAGAGGCCAGGGGAAGTTTTTCTGAATTTCCCTGGAGTTACCCTGGAACTCAATGCATGAAGTGTGGGGGAGGGGTGGTCTGGCCACAGGAGGTCTCCTCTCCTGAGCTTTAGCATGGACAGGCTCAGCGGTTAGTGAACCCTGTCTGTGCTAGTGTCTTCCTGATTCCCCTGGCTGTGCTAAGACATACTTGGGGTCCTGGTGTTGGTGTTTACAGGCACCACCTCTCTGGACTCAAGGTTGGCTGAGGTGGTTCTGTCTGGGACAGTCTTGATCCCTGCTGTGGTCCCTTTCAGCCACAGCAAGAGGGACCCCCATTTGCAATTTTCCTGGCCTCTTGAGCTAAGAGGCTGTTTGCTCTTTTGGCTGATCCCACTATTCCAGAATTTTTCCTGGGAAATATTCTCTAGGTTTTTCAAGGTTGACAAGGGGAGGGGGGTTATAGCACAGATCACTCTACCATTTGGCTCCCAGAAGTTCAAATACTATTTGACAACTCTTCTCTCGACAACTCTCTAAAGCTATAAATTGCCTAAAAGATATAGAGCTGCATTGGTAGGGGAAGTTTTCCTCACAGTAAAATCACAGGCATAGTCCCTATCCCTCCCTGTCCCACCTAACTACGGCTATGCAAGGAGACTCTCTGAACGTCCTTATTTTATTATGATAAATTTAAATTTAATCTTTTCTTTCTTGTGCTTTTGTAGCTACTAAAATAGGGCCCTTTGGTCATTACAGTTGAATTTGGGGAGGCAGAAGGCAGAGAATTCTCTGATGAAGTAGGTGCAGGTAGGTGGCACAGTGGATAAAGTGCTGGTCCTGAAGTCAGGAAGATCCTGGGCAAGTAACTTATCCCTGTTTACCTTAGTTCTTCAGCCTATGAAATAAACACATGAAGGGTTGGCCATGACTGATAAATGACTGAACAATAACAAGGCACACCATGGAAGACAATATGAAGCAAAGTGAGAGGTCACATGTGTTCACATTTGCAGCATGAATCTAGTTTCTGTAGGTATTTAGAAAATCTACATTAGGAACTACATCATAGGAAATTGCGGTACAGTGGAACTTCTCAAATTTATTGTTGCCTTTAACACATCCGAGCCTATGGCTCCTAAAGGTCATCTGTGGGGCCAGAACTAATCCATGAGTAGTTTAACTGTAGATCTGGAAATAAATGGGAATAGCAATAGGAATGATTACATGGTTTCTGAAGCAACTTATTGAAGATCACAATGAAGAAATAGCCTTCTATATCTCTCAGTTGAGAAAGGAGAAACAAACCGCTGTTAAGATCTGGTTTTGGGTAAACAGTATTTTGCAATTGTGTCCTATGTATGTCTCGACAGGTAGACTCCTAAGTAGTTTATATTATCTTTAGTTGTTTAAAATGGAATCTCTTTTTATATCTCTTCCTGCTGGATTTTGTTGGAAATATACAGAAATACTGATGATTTGTGAGGGTTGATTTTATATCCTGCAACTTTGATTAAGCTGTTAATTGTTTCAGTTACTTTTAAAATTATCTCCCTAGGGTTCTCTAAGTAAACCAAAATATTATTTGCAAGAAATAAGAACTTTATTTCCTCTTTGTTTATGTTTATTCCTCCAATTGCTGTTTTTTTGTCTCCTTGTATGTCTAATATTTCTAGCGATATATTGAACAGTAATTTGATAGTGGACATCTTTGCTTTACCACTGATCTTATTAGAAAGTCTTCTAACTTAGACCCATTAAAGATAGTTCTAGCTCATAGTTTTAGATAGATACAACTTAAGATTTTAAGGAAAGCTCTGCTTATTCCTTTTCTTTCTAGTGTTCTCAACTGAAATGAATGTTACATCTTCACAAAAGGAGTGGATAGAGTGCTGGGCCTGAATTCAGGAAATCTTGAATTTGAATCATACTTCAGACACTTCATAGCCATGTGGCCTTGGACAAGTCATATGTTCTATATGTTTAGTTTCTTCCATTGTAAAATGGGGATAATAGTATCTCTATCCCCCAGGGTTGTGAAAATCAAATGAGATAACATTTATAAAGCACTTAACATATAACTTGGCACATAATAAAGTCTACATAAATGCTAACTATTATTAAGCTTTTTTCTGCATCTATTGACATAATCATATGATTTTGGATTTTTTTGTTATTAATATGACCAAATACAGTTATAATTTTCCTAATATTGTTCTTGGTATAAAATTCAGCCTGGTCATAGTGTATATAGTCTTGTGATATTGTAAAATATAGTTGTCTTCTTGCTAATATTTTATTCAGATTTTTGCATCAATTTTCACTAGTGCTATTGGGCTATGTATTTTTTCCCTCTGTTTTGACTCCCCTGGGTTTGGTATCAAGACCACATTTGCATCATAGAAAGAAGTCAGTAGCACCTTTATTTTTTATTTTTATTTTTTCTAAACAGTTTATGTATTATTTGAACTAATGGAATCCTGTGTATGTTTTGACAGGTAGACTCCTAATATTTTATATTGTCTGTAGTTGTTTAAAAAGAAATCGGTCGTTAATTTAAATGTTTGATAGAATTAGCTTGTAAATTTATTTGGTTCCTATTTTTCCCCTTTGAGAGTTTATTTATAGCTTGTTCAATTGCTTTTTCCAGTCTAAAGTTATTCAAATATTCTATTTTCTGTTCTGTTAATCTGAACAATTTGAATTTTCAGAAATATTTATCCATTGTAGATGGTCAATTTTATTGGCATACAGTTGGGCAAAATAGCTCCTAATGAGTTCTTTTGTTCTTCATTGCTTGTGAATTTTTTTTTACTTTTGATATTTGTAATTTGTTTTTCTCTTCCTTTTTTTTTTTTAAAAATCAAGTTAAGCAATGACTTTTATTTTTATCTTTTTCTTCAATAAATTCACTCTTTTTTTAGAAAAATCAACTTAATGGATTTTTTTTTCAATGCCATTAATCTGTCCTTTGATTTTCAAGATTTCTATTTTGGTATTTAATTGGAGGTTTTAAATTTTTTTGGTCTCGCTTTTTAAAAAAAAAATGTACCACCAATTTATTGATCTACTCATGTTTTTTTTGTTATCAATGAGAGCAACTAGAAATATGAATTTTCCCCTAAGTACTGCTTTGTGTACATTCCCCAGATTTTGGTATCTTGTTTCTTTATTGTCAGTGACTTTATGAAGTTAGTGATTATTTCTATGATTTATTTTTGGCCTACCAATTCTTCAAGATTAAATTTTTTTAGTTTCCAATTAATTAAAAAAATTTTTTTTGCTTCAAAAGGCCTTTATTGGATATACTTTTAATTAATGTTATGGACTACAAAAGATGCATAAAAGATATCTTCTGGGTTTGGATCTGGAGTTTTCCTGTTACCATAATGGCTCTTTATGGTGGGATTCTTTTTTTTTTTTTTTTGCACACTATTCCAGCCTACTTCTTGATTTTTGACTTTATATTAGTTCTAGACTCAGTGTACTATGTATGGAGAGAAAGTATGGCCTAAGTTTCTGTGCTCTTTTGCCCTGTTACTTTCACAAATCAATCTGGAATTTGCAGGCTTTCAGCATTTCCAAAGAGATGTGAGCGTGGGTGAAGTCTGCTCACTAATCTGAACTCTACAAGTTCCTGAACCAGTTTTGGGTCAGTTGACTTGTCCCTGGTTGAGTTTCCATAGACTGCTTCTAGGCTATTAGGACATTGGGAGGTCCTTTAGGTTTCCCTTTGCTCTGGGACTTCTGTCCTGATTATTCCACTGCAGGCTTCCATCTTGGGCTGTAGGCTAGATCTGAGTCCCTGCTGTCTTCCTGGGATCAGAGCCACACAATTACTGTTTTTCTTGCTCTAAGGGTCCTTACTACTGTCCTGTCCTCTAAGCCTACACCTCTCCACCCTTGATCTTTTATCTGGACCTAAGGAAGAGAGGAGAGAGCAGCTAGATAGCACTTGTTTCTGTACCCTGGAATAATTTGTTGTTGGTTGTGTTTATCCTTCATTTTTGAAGAGGACCATGACATCAGGGAGATGAGGACATGACTTGTAGCAAACTTTCATTTGAGTGAGGGAGGGTTGTGCAAGTTCACCAACCTCACTTGTCCTCCAGAGTCATCTGGGTCCAGTGGCCAGATGTTCATCAGGATGACAGAAGATGGTTCAGGATGTAATGGGAGACCCTGGTCCTTTTAGGCTAAGGCCTTTTCAGATTCTCTCTTGAATGAGGTAACAGCTATTCAGTGAATAGTTATCTTAAAGAAATGAGTCAAGGGATGGTCCCTTTAATTAGAAAGAAAAAGAAAAAAAATTAAGTTGAGAGGGGAAGACCCTCATGGTTGCTATTCCAAAGAGAAACAATTATCATTGACATTTACTCTAATCCAGGAGGGCCCAAAGTATAGCCATTAAGTGGATTTTGGGCTGGAACCTATTGTAGTCCAATCTATGAGTTTCAGAGTGACCGAGTTTAAAGTTTTGTGAAAGGAAGGAAGGGAAGAAAGGGAAGGAAAGGAAGAAAGGAAGGAAGGAAGGAGGGAGGGAGGGAGGGCGGGAGGAAGGAAGGAAGGAGTTAAAGAAAAGAAAGAATTCTAGCCAGTAAATCCCAAGTTAACGGGGCAGCTTCTAGTCATCAAAATTTACCTTCCGTTGGAGAAGAGAAGGAGAGGGAGAGGGAGGAAAGGATGAGTTGAGTTGCCCAGCTCAGGGCCACATGAAATGTGGCTGGTTCTGTTCTCTCTGTTCCTCAGTTGTTTGGCTGGGTAGTTGAGAGGACTCACAGGTTGGCACTATTGTATGTGGGGAGTGATTTCTTTTATTTGGAGTTTGGATCTCTGAGCCTTTGGGAAGGGACTGTGCATGGTCAGAGTGTAGGATTGAGTTCTATTTAAAACCTTGCAAATGCATCCTGTTCCTTTCCCTTTGGCTGCACAGGATGCTACCACTGCTCTGGCCGTTGAGGTTCCAACAAATTTTTGAAGTCTGAAGCCTGTAGCTTCATGGCACTGGAAAGATTGAGGGGGAAATCAGGGTATGGGATTGAGTTTTGTTGCCCAGCAGTATGTTGGGCACTCAACAGTATGTTGAGTTGGCTAGCATAGGCTTGATGCTGGTAATAAAGTGGGTGGTGGAGGAAAGAGTGCTGAGTGAGACCAAGTCAAGGCAGGCTTTAGTTCTTGAGGTTTCCTTTTAACTACTTTTGGGTTCCTGATATCCTAGATTATGGAGAGAGCTGAATTTGCTTCACCTTTGGCATCTAATTCCTGTTTTGGAAAGTTTGGAAGGATCAGAGAAAATATATAGTCCTCCATTTTGTTGGTTACATGATCTGGGCATGTCAGTCTGTGTTCATGGAACAATTCAAGGATGTGCTGGAGAATTACTTAGCAAATAGGCTCTCCATGAGGAAGGCCCATGAAATCTTGCTCCATCTCAGAGATAATGTTCTTTTGAACTAAAGGGCCCACTGATTATGTTTGAAGTAACTAAATAAAGAATGCTAATGGGTAGCTATGAGACCATGGGGGACAACAACGAAGCAGCATTAAATCAGGCCTCAACTTCAGTTGAGTAAACAATACATGATGCAGTCAACTGGGGACAAGTGATCAAACATTGCTGGGACATTTTACCTTGGTGGAAATATATAGCAGCTATAATATCAAGACTACAAAGTGAAGGAGATTATCTGGGTAGAGAAGTCTCCTAAGTGGGTAACTTATACGTCTGCACAACACTTTTTCCTCCCTAACTAATTTGCCATTGTTTAGCTGTATCAGTCATGTCCAACCCTTGTCCTATATGGGGCCATATAAAGTTTCTTGACAGAGAGATGTAATGCTCCCACAGAAAAGAAAACATCCAATTTCTTAAAACTCGTTTATTAACTAGCAAATGGGTGTAATCTATCTATTATACACTAGATGGCGAGATGCAGGTCACTAGCCAATTGGCTTTGTTAGTATGAATCAAATGTGTGTGGCCATAAAGTCTGCATTCATGATCTTCCCATGCCCCGAATGTATTCTCCCTCTCTCCCCACAACTTTTTCTTCATGACATAGCTCAAGCATTGGCTTTTACATGAAACATCCGATTCCCCAACTGTTAAGTACCTTTCTCCCACTAATATGCATGTATATGTGTATATATATATATATAAACATATGTGTGTGTAATATATATATGTGTATTATATGTACATGTAAGAAAAATATTACATATGTATTTGTAAATATGGAGTATTTTTTACTATATAAACTATCTATATAGTATTTAATATGATTTTTAGTATATATATTTGTGTTATTCTGAATGTATTTATAGCAAGGTTTAGGGATCAGCTATACTCACATGTAGATTAGGCACAGTGTAGGTCACCAGAGGGTTCTCAGCCTACAGACTCTTAGTTGGCTTCTCCTCTAACACCTCACAGATTAAAGGGCTTCTTCATAGATATCTCTTGCTCACAGAATTTCTAATTTCCCTTATGGCCCAGCTCAAGCACCAGCTTTTACATGAAGCTTCTCTTGATTCCTCCTACTGAAAGTGCCTTTCTTCCCTCCCCCACCACTCACATATGTGTGCATGTATGTGGGTATATGCTGTAGATATTATATATATTATGTATGTATATATAGTAAAAATATTACATACAGTATAGTAAAAATAAAAATATTACATACAGTAAAAATATTATATACTACACATTTATAGTATATAGAGTAAAATATTACATATATAAGTATGGAGGGTTTTATTTTTTTTACTATATATGCTGTACTATATAGTATTTATTACTATTTGTATAGTATTTATATATGTATATATATTTATGTTATTCTGCATATATTTGTATCAGGACTTAAGGTCGATCACCCTCACATGTAGATTAGGTGCAGTGTTGTTCACCAGAGGATTCTCAGCTTACAGACTCTTGGTTGGCCTCTTTTTTAACACCTTGCAGTGATCAAAAAACTTCTGACTATCCATCTTTCCCTCCTGTGCATAGCCAATCAGTTGCCACTCTTGCCTTTCTACCTCCACAGTACTTCTCCCATCCAGTCTCTTCTCTGTACTCATAAAGCAATCACCCTAGATCAAGACCTTACCACCTCCTATTTAGATTCTGCAATGGCCTCCTAACTGGTATCTTGTCTCAAGTCTCCCCATACAAAATCCATCTTCTACACAACCAATAAATTCAGATTCAGTTCCAACAATGTCACTAAATCTGAATTTATTGGTTGTGTAGAAGATGGATTTTGTATGGGGAGACTTGAGGCAATAAACTCTAGTGTAGGACTTCTTTTTTTGTGTCATGAGAGTCTGGTAAAATCTATGGATTCCCTATCAGAATTGTTTTTAAAATGATAATTGAAGGAAATGCCAAATTTCAATTAAAGACTAGTGAAAATAAAGTTGTAGTTTTTTTACTCCGCAAATTCATGATCCCCTGTAAGAATACCTGCTCTAATGTCTATCTGTTTTCCTGGGATCAAATATAAATTGTTAGGTTTTCCTTTAACAACCTGGCCCCAAACCACATTATGCCAGCCTCATTATGCATTGCTCTGTACTCTGGTCCAGTCAAACGGATATCTCTGTTGCTTATACAGTTTTCCATCTCATGTTGCTGTACTCTTTCAGCAGTCATCCTTCAGGCCTAGAATGTATTCTCTCCTTACTTCTGTCTCAGGGAATCTCTTATTTCCTTTAAGATGCAGCTCAAGGACCACTTTTAACATGAAGTCTTTTCTATTCATACCAACTGTAAGTGCCCTCCCCTATTTATTTTTATTTATTCTGCATCTATTGATAGCAGGGTTTGGGGATCAACTCATATGTACATTAGGTAGAGTAGTCACACCTCTCTCTACCTGTTACTGGCTCATATTCCTTATTTGTTCTCATCCTAATGTTTTTTTTTAATTATTGTATATTCAATTCAGGGAACAAAACAAGAATTTCTGTAACACAGTACAGTAAAAAAAAAAAAAGATGATTGCCCATGAAACTTAAAATCTACCATGTTCAACTTGCTATTCCCTCCATGTATACAACAAAGTTATCTTGTAAATTTCTCTTTTTTCTTTTTCTCCTCTCTTCCTTTCCCCATCCTAGAAATCACTATCATTGGACACCAATAAATATATATATATATGTATATATGCATATATAAAAGATTATTTTACATATACTTCTTCCAGTTATTTCTCTGCATGTAGGTAGCATCTCTATACGTCCTTTATTTTTAATTTGTGTATTTCTAATAGTCAAAATGACTTAGTTGTTCAATGTCATTCTTAAAACAATTTTGCTGCTACTGTATACAGTGTTCTCTGGATTCTGCTTACTTTGCTACGCATCATTTCATGCAAGTCTTTCCAAGATCAATGAGCTCATCATTTTTTATAGCACAGTAGTATTTCATCACAACCATACATCACAACCCCTTCAGTTACTCCCTAATTGATGGAGATTCCTGCAATTCCAGTTCTTGGCCACCACAAAGAGAGCCCTATTTTTATTATAAAATTGCTCCCTTTTACTCTTTCCCATGCAATTTTGTTTTTTATAATCACCCTATTGTGCACAACTATGTTCTAAGGAAATCAGGGGAAATGTTCTGATAATACCATATTGGTTATTCAAACTGAAAAATTTATCTTTAATCAAATTACTCTGAGCTCCCATCCCACTTTATTAAATGATACTTATTTAATAAACTGGAGACATTCACTTTCCTTGTTAATGTTTTCTCATCTATATAACTATAATAGAGAAGGAAGTATTTCATTTTTTGTCTTTGTACATCAGTATCTAGCACAGTACCTGGTAGATAATAGCAGGTGTTTATTAAATGCTTGTTAACCAGTTGCCAACACAGCTTGACACCAGTATTAATTCACTATTAACCTAAGGGCAAGAAGGGAAAATGGAATACAGTTCTGAAATGTTAAAATTATGGAATTATAAGTTGGCTTGCTCCCACTCCATTTCTGGGAAATTTCCTCCAGTCTCATATACCCTATATCTTTATATTACACTGAAGAGGTAAACCATTTCAGTATCTTTGCCAAGAAAACCCCATGGACAGTTCTGTGGTCCACAAGATCACGAAGAGTCAGCCGTGACTGAAAGACTGAACAAAAAGTACAAGAGCAATACATTCTTGGTTTATTGAAACAAAATATAGCAACAATCACCAAGCAGCAAGTACTTTCCTCTTCTAGAAGGCTTCACCCAATTGTCTGTCTCTTCTCCACTTTATCCCACACCAAACTTCTCCAAAGGAAAGATTAGCCTAAAGAATTTTGTGTTTGGAAACCAACAGTTAACTTGTATGATGTAGAGAGCACTAGTCCTGCAGTCAGGAAGACCTGGGCTCAAGTCTGACCTCAGACATGTCTTAGCTGTATGACCCGAGCAATTACTTAACTTCTGTCTGCCTCAGTTTCTTCAACTGCAAGATAATAGCACCTACCTCAAAGGATTGTTGAGAGAATTATAGTAGATAGTATTTGTAAAGTACTTAGCATAGTACCTGGTGCATGATAGGCATTATATAAATGTTTGTTTTTATTAAGAGAATGGACTCTAAACAATGGAGAAATGAAAGGTGGGAAGTGTCAGGAGTTGGCCCAATCTCACCAGCTGTCCAGGCCCATACCAATACTGCTGCCTCTGCTTGATGAAATGTTACTTCAAACCAAGCGCTGGCCTCATACCCAACCCTGGATCTCCCCCACTCGCAGCACAGCTGACATAGCTCTCTCAGATTTGTCCTCAGTCCTGCCTCCAACACTTCCAACTGAAGCTGCACCAGCAGCCGCCTTCTGTCCCATCTCCTCTTCTTGACTCCCATCTTCATGGAAAGAATGAAGAGCTACCTCCTTTGAAAGCAAGGAAAGAAAAGGAAACAAGGAATCATGGGATTTGTATACCTGAATAACACTTCCTCTGTTCCTAAGCGTTTTACTATTGCTCCTTGCCAAGATTTTATCAATGTATGATTACATTATGGCATCCCATTGTGTTGATACACCATAGCCTATTTAGCTATTCTGTCATCTTTGATCCAGTGACAACAGACTCTTTGAACATTTTCTGAGTGAGCATTTTCACAGGTTGTCCCTCATCCCTGGAGTGCTTTCTCTCCTCATCTCTGACACCTGACTTCCCTGGCTTCCTTCAAATCTCACCAAACACCCCCTTTCCCAATCCCTCTTAATTCTACTCGCTTTACTCTGTTCATTATTTTCCATTTATCTTGTATCTAGCTTGCTGGTATATAATTATTTATATGTTGTCTTCCCCGTTATCTCGTGAGCTCTTTGTGAGTAGGGACTGTGTTTTCCCTTTCTTTGTATCTCTAGC
The DNA here is from genome assembly GCA_028658325.1 of Potorous gilbertii. NCBI lineage: Eukaryota > Metazoa > Chordata > Mammalia > Diprotodontia > Potoroidae > Potorous > Potorous gilbertii. The sequence goes on along the minus strand of CM053770.1, from coordinate 583,848,092 downwards.
ACTTAGGACCCTGCCTGACCTTCAGTGGGCACATAGTAAATGTTTATTAACTGACTGACTGTTTATGGAGTATCTGTAAGGTCTGTCTGAGATATAGATACAAATGGACTAATTCAAAGGGACCCCCATCCAAGTGCATTTTGTAATCTAAGTATGTATTTTTCATTGACTTGGTTTGTCTTTTGTTCATGGCTGGCTCTATCCTTTTCGAGTGGTTAAGAAGATTTAATGTACCAGGGATTCAATGCAGTTGGCTAACAATCATGAGAAAAATAGGAGTTTCTGGAGGGCCTCATCATATAGGCAAATCTTCTATTTAAACTTCATTAAATTCATCCTATATACATACCTTTAGTGAACATGTTTTATGTCATATTATACTTAAAAATAACCAGAGGACAGCATCCCAGCATATAGGATACATAAGTCTATAGGATTTATGGAAAAACATGGATTGGAATTGCTTAGGATGAGGAGATGTGGAGATAGAGTTCATCTGGACTAGGTCACAGTTTCATTGATGTAGTGATACAAGTATTCTAAGTCATGGGTCATTTAAATAGCTCTGCTTCTTGACATTGGGTTGGGTTTCCTTTTCCCAAGGAAATACTCTCTACAGGTCCAGGAACTAACAAAGTATTCTAACTTATCCTAATTTACACTCCTTAACCACTTGGGTGAAACTATTCACAGGATTGTAACAGGGCAATGGCTGATGGAACCTATGTCTTCCAAAGCATTCCCTGTGTGCTTTGTCTTCTACCAAATCATTTTGGGAAGCTTTGTGCATTTGGTGTGACATGAAATGGAAGGGAACTGATGTTCACAGCAAAGCATGCACGTGTATCCCTATGAATGATTTGTGGCAGCTTAGCCAGAACTGAGTGTGATGGACGTAAGCAATGTTAACTGGGTAGTGAATGAGGCAATAACTTCTGTAAACCATTGAGGGGAGAAGTAGCAGCCACAATATCAACAGTCTCCTGTTCTCATTTGTCTGTCTCCCCATGTAAGCCAATGTGTGGCCATGAACATAGTGCTTTTGTATCTTTGCTTTTTTGCATTTTTTTCCTGCTATTTAGGTGGTGTATTGGAGACAGAATGAAGGAGGATGCAACCTTGCGAGTTTTCAAAGATCAGAACATCCAACAAGTTCCAGGAACTGGAGTTGATTGAAAAATATGCTGCCAATGAGACTCTGAAGAACGAATGCTTGATCCAGACCAACAATGGATTGATTCCAAGATACTCTGTCCTGGTGCAGCAAAGAATCTACTGTGTCCAATGATTAGGTTACATTTGAAAATGACCTTAGTGAGATAAATGTTCTGAAGCAACCTCATTAATTTTGAGCCTGCTCTCTCCAAAAACCAAGATGGCAGAGGGCAGAGTATGCCATTAATTCATGGGGTTGTGTTTTTACTTTTGCTATGCTTAATGTCTTCTCAATAAATATCCTTTTTGTAAAATCTAATTGATTTTAATTAATTAATTGATACTGGGGTTCTGATCAGTCATATTAATGATATTGAGAACATATTAACTGGCACTTGTTAGATGATATTGAAAAGATAACTGAGGATTGATATTGAGGAGAACACACTGAAAAAGGGGCCTGATCTGAGAGTATAGGAGAGATACCTGAAACCACACAGCGGTACCCCTAGAACTCTCAAGAGGAGATATAGCAAACCTAGCTCTGGGAACTCAACTCATTAGTACAAGTAGGACTGAGATAAGGACCCCCAGAATCTATAAAGGCTTCATAATATTAGGCTGTCTATGTGAGTTACCAATTACATACTTTAGTAGTCTCTGAAGTGTATATCTTAAGGGCATTATCTACGACTCTCCTAAGTTTGCTGGGGACATGAGAAGGAAAGTCAGAGCTCAGCATCCTTTCCCTGGCTAAGTAGGGGTAGGTCACTAATACCAGCCCAACCCATAGAACAAACAAGATACAATGAAAATGCCTCCAAAATCTAACACATATATCTTGCATTAAGTTGATTTACTTCTTAAATGCATGGTAAATGAATAAATTACTGATTTCTTTTAGCAAATATAAAACTTTGCTTTGTATAGTAACAAAAGAACAGTTATACTGTTTAATAATCACAGATGGAAGGAACCATATAAATATAGGATGTGCTTGTTTGTTCAGCTTGGAACCTGAGACATTTAAACCACTTTTATTTCCTAAGATTCTGAGCTCCAAGTGATGAATGATGGCATCAAATGCTAAACTAATGAACTTGGTGTGGATAGTTTTCATTGCAGTGTTGTTATGCAGAGTGAATTCCTGATCTTTTCCCCAATAAAAATGACCTTTCTCCTGAGCAGCTTGTTACATTTAGATTCCAAAAGGATTGAGAAATTGCTTCTCCATTAGTGAAAGGCAAACTCTACTATCCTGGCCAACTAGCCTTGTTATTGTCCATCTCCTGTTTTTTTTCCACTCCAGACTTTGCTTATGCTGTCCCTGAAACCTAAAATGACCTTCCTCACCTCTGGCTTTTAGAATCTTTTTCCTTCAAATATTAACTCAAATGTCATCTCCTACATGAAGTCTTTCATAATCTGTCCTGCTGGTAGTTCCTCCCTCTCTCTGCTAAAATTACCTTGAATTTATTTTGCATATATTTATGTGACACTAAGTATTTTATTCATACCCCAGGTATGAATCTTCTCACTTAATCTTTGTTTTGGGCAAAGTTTAGTCTCTGAGACGTGCTCTCACACCCTTAAACACCATGTTTCAATGACTCGTTTTCCCAGTGCCAAGTTCTGGTTTTACAGTTCTGCTTAGGAGTTATAGGATCATTCATCAAACCAAAGCATGACTCAGTTGCCTGAAGAAGATCTTAACTTTCCACACTAATACTGAATGGTTCTGGTATAGACAGTTTGTGCAATATAAAACTCTTCAGGACAGTCCCTCCATTCACATTCTGATCTCCAATAAAGATATGCAGAGAGACAATGAGAATGAACTAATTTATAAAAAGAGAATCAAACTTACAAAATGCCACCAACAATGGTGGGTAGCAAAGTAGGACATAAGTAGGATTTTTTTCACTTCTACCAAGATGTAGAGAGAGAAGGGGGAAGGAGAAAGAAGATAACCCTGTCCATTGAAGCTGAGTAGGGGAGTCCACTCCCAATTAGGCTCTGCCTGCAATTAGGCTGCTGCAGTCTTGTCTCTTTGCTGTGCAGGATGACATTGGTCAGGGGGACACCAGTTGATTTCCATTCCGTGAAACTATTTCTTCTCTGTTTTCCAGTCTCCTCACCCTTGGCCAGCTATACTGCTTTCCCATGATGCTCCTCTTCTCTTTCAGTGCCCTGGACTTTGTGCCAAGATAATATAACTTGTTCTCTCTCCACCAAACCCCAAACAGCTTCTATAGATAGCTCCTTCCCCTGGGGAGCTATCTCATTGGTTCATGGAAGCTGGTATAAGATGCCATGCTTACATGCTCACATGTTGCTTCTCCCAGTAGAAAGTAAGCTCTTTGAGGTCAGGGACTGTTTCAGTTTTACTTTCATATCCCCAGTGCATGATAAAGTGCCTGGCACGTAGTAGGTATTTAATAAATGTTTGCTGATTAACTTGTCATTCCCTGTGTTATAATTGTTTTCTCATCTGAGTTTGTTTGATGTCATTAACAAAGTCAAGTTCTAAATGATCAGAAGTCTTCATTCTGATATACATATGTATATATGTCTATACACACACATATATCCCTATATATTTAATCAGAAGTTTTATTCTTCCATTATTCCATTTTATAGAGGGATCTGAACCAATAAAAAGAGAAATATTGTTTCATGCAATTCATTCATGTGTGATTGCTATTTTTGTTTAGCTAGTTTCATACACATTTTTCAAAGCAACAAAGGATTCCATTTGAAGTGATTCCTAGCTCTCCCATTCCCTATCTGTGTGAACTTAGCCAAGTCACTTTTCTCAGAGTCTTGGTTTCTTCATCTGTAAAATGAAGGAGTTAGACTAGGGAGCTCTAAGCTTCTTTCTATCTTTAAATCTATGATCCTGCAATGATTTGTATTTTATTCACACATGTGTAGTAGGGTTATCTGGTAATACTATTGGGTCTTCCTGATTTTATAAAAGTGACCTAGTGGAGGATTTCAAAAATTTAGGATAAACCCAGACCATAGTCCTGGGATGGGGAACTTTTGATGTCTTTTGATGGAATCCAAGCTCGGTCAAAGGGCTGCACTAGAGGGCTACTTGTGGCCTTGAGGCTACATGCTCCCCACCCCTGCCCTAGTCCTTCCATGTTTTGCTGAAGGCCAGCTTCTATCATTATCAGCTTATTTAATTATCATTGACATTAGTCTGGTATAGTGGAAGAACCTTGGATTTGAAGGATTCAAATTCCAACTCTCCTATTTGTGTCATATTCTGTAAATCATCTCACCTCTATGACCCTCAGTTTTGTTATTTGTAAGATGAAGGGGAGAGACTCAATTGAATATTGAAAGAAGGTAAAAATTCTAAATGGAAGAGAGGACACAGTGTATTCTAACCAGGGGGATGGCTGTACAAAAGTATTAAGAGTTATAAGATCATTCATAAAACTAAACTGTGACTCAAGGTAGGCTCAAACTGTGTGAGAAAGCCAGTTTGATTGTCCTGTAGAGGAGAAGAAGGAGACTATTTATTGTACAGTATAATAGAGCTAGAAAAGTCAAATGGGGTCAGCTTGGGAGGGACTTTAAAAGCCAAAACAAAGAAGGCTGCATTTTATCCTAAGGACATTAGGTTGTTATTGGAGTTTATTGACACGGTTGGATTTGTACCTTATGAAAATCATTTTGGCAGTTGTGTGGAGAATGAATTAGAGTGGAGATTGATGTGACTGGTAAACCAATTCATCCATTGCAATAATCTAGGTGAAAGGTGATAAGGGTCTGAACGAGGGTGGTAATTGTAAGAGAGAAGGGGACAGGTGGGAGAAATGCAGAGAATGGACAAGACTTGGCAACTGCTAATGTGAGGAGGGGAGAGTGAGGAATCAAATATGCTTCTAAGGTTGTGGGCGATTAAGGTGATGGTACTATCAATAGAAATAGGGAACTTTGAAAGAGGAGATCAGGTTTGGGAGGGAAAAAATAATCACTTCTATTCTATACATGTTGAATTTGAGATGTATAAATGACAAGTTGAAACTGTCCAATAGGCAGCTGGAGATACATGACTAGAGCTCAGAAGGGAGACTAAGACGGGATGTATAGATCTGGGAGTCATCAGCATAGAAATAATAATAAAATCCATAGGAGCTGATGAGGCCATAAAGTAAGAGTATCTCGAAAGAAGAGAAAAGGAGTCAGGGCAGAGTCTTGGGGCTCTGTTCAGTTACATAATATTACATGGGTGATGAACCGGTAACTGATTAGGAAGAGAAACAAATTGGGGTGGAATATAGACTACATGAAGTTGAGTGATATGACATGAAAAGGCAAGTTAGAGTCTGATTGGGGAAAGTTTTAAATTTCATCTTGAGAACTTTGTATCTTATTGAGGAGGTAAGGAGGAACCAATTAGAGTTTTTAAGTAGGAGTAATTTAAGTAGAATTACACCCATTCTTTAAGGTTCTTTAAGAATATTTGTAGGATGGATTGTAGAGAGGGAGACTAGACACAAGGAGACAAATTAAGAACCTATTGCTATAGTCCTGGTAAGGGATAGAGAAGAAGAGGTTTGGAGGAGGAAGTATAATGGGAAAAAATAATTAGTTTTGGACATAATAAGTTTGAGAGGCCAATTGAACATCCATTTGGAAATGCCCCATTGCTTTTGACAATGGGATACTAGAGTGATTCAGGCTGGAGGCAGATCTATAAGTTCAGGAATCATCAACATAGAAATTATAATAAAAAGTTGATGATTTTATCAAGAGCCAGAGGAGGAAAGAGTATTCTGAATGTGGCATTGGGAAGTACCCAGTTAGAGAATGGGATATGGGTGTGTGCGTTTGTCCTTCGTTGCGGAAGAAGACCATGCCATCAGAGAAATAATGACATGTCTTGCACTTGACTGGGATATGGATGATGATCTAGCAAAGCATATTGAGAACAAGTGGTAAGGCAGGCAGGCAGGAGGGCAACCAAGAGAGGGCAGCATCACTTGAGCCAAGAGAAGACAGAGGGGTCAGGAGAATGAGGGAGCCCTGGAGAGTCAAAGAGAGCAGAGATCAAGGACGAGGGCTGGGAAAAGGTCATTGGATTGAGAAAGCAAGAGTTTTATGATAACTTTGGAGAGAGCACTTTCAGTTGAGTGGTAGGGTCAGAAACTAGATTACAAAGGGGTTGAAAAATGAGTGGTAAAAATTTATAATGATAAATTTATTATACATTTAAAAGGAATAGCAAGTTGTACATAATAGATTTGCAATTTCATGTGCATTCACCTTTTTATTATTTGTTATAAAAATGTTTGTTTTATTTTGTAATTTAAAAAGAAATAAGATTTTAAAAAATGAATGGGAGAGCAATTATAGATAATGTATTTAGACTATATTTTTCTGTGCGTTTGTGAAGGAAGGGGAGATAAAGGATAATAGCTTGAGATGGTGGCTAGATTAAAAAGTTTTCTTTTTCTTTTTTTAAGGGATAAAGGAGATGTGGTCAGGTTTGTAGACAGCAGAGAAGGAGCTAGTAGATAAGAAGGTATTGAAGATGAAAAAGAGAGGAGGAATGATAGAAGAGGCAAACCATCAGAAAAAGATGAGAAAGGACAGGTTCAAGGTCACCAGTTGGCCTTGGAAAGGGGAAGGGAGCCTCTTTCTCAAAGAATGGCAAAAATGATATAGAAAGGCACTAAGTTTATAGGATCATAGATTTAGAAACTTGGAGACCCGGGCCTAACTCCATTTTATATTTGAGGAAACTGAGGCTCAGAGAGGAAGGAATAAACATTAAGCCACTTCTATGTGCTAGGCACTGTGCTTTTCATAAATATTTTCTCATTTAATCCTCACAACAACCCTGTGAAGTAGTCTTATGATTTTAATTTTACAGATGAGGAAACTGATGCAAATAGGGGTCAAATGAATTGCACAAGGTCACATGGCTATTAATTAACTGAGGCTGCATTTGAATTTAGATCTTCCTGACTTCAAGCCCAGCATTGTATCCACTGCTTACTAGCAGCCTAAATACCTAGATGCAGATGAACACCTACCCTTAATGGGATTTCAAAATAAATGATAGTTACTTCTGCATAGATTTATAAGCAAAATGTGATAATTGTGCAGCTAGCAATTATGTTTGTCATATTCAAATATCTGTTTTAAAGTCAAAAGAACTGGAAGTTATTTAATGTGTATATTAATCTGGGAATGCATATTAATCATCCAAGTCCTAAATTGGGGGGGGTGCAGTTAGGTGCTACAGTGGATAGAGGACCAGTGCAGGAGTCAGGAGGACCTGAGTTCAAATGTCACCTCAGACACTTGACACTCACTAGCTGTGTGACCTTGGGCAAGTTACTTAACCCCAATTGCCTCATCCTGGGTCATCTCCAGTCATCCTGATGAATATCTGCTCACTGGATTCAAATGGCTCTGGAGGAGAAGTGAGGCTGGTGACCTGCACAGCCTCCCTCACTCAAAAAACAATTCAAGTGCAAGTCACGTCATTATTTCTTTGATGGCATGGTCTTCTTCAGCAACGAGGACGAACACACGCCTAAATTGGCATAGAGTATAACAGTCAAAATTCAATAATAGCAATAATAATTTATCTATGACTTTAATATGAGAAAATACATTCTTTTGTAAATTCAATAAACATCCTTACTAATTAGAGCACTAGATATGGGGTGTACCCAAAATCTTAGTGTATTTTAAATATTAAGCTTGAAAATGAACTAAACTTTTGGGACAATTTGTATAATTCCTGTTGTTGCCCATAGGTTCTTTTCAATACAGAAGAGAGGCTCATAGTTTAGAGACACATAACCAGACAGTTTAATCTGACCTTTTGTAGAAAAGCTTTCCTTTAAGAGTTCATCTCTCCCTCCTCTCTCTGTTTCTGTGTGTTTCTGTCTCTTTCCACCTGTCTCTTTCTGTCTGTCTGTCTCTGTCTCTCTCCCCCCTAAGGATGAATTGTGGAAAAGGAGGGGAATAATTCCTAAGAGGCGTATAACACAGCTTTTGCTAGATCCGGTCCAGGTTTTCTCTCACACTTTCCTATTGTGAAGAAGTACCCGGGCTAAAGTCTATTCGGTGAATTCCTGTTTATCTGAGCACGGGCGATTTCTCCTTAGGAGGGAGGGACGGAAAACAGCCAATACCAGGCCTGGAAATTTTCAGCCTCGAGAAGTTTTCGGGTAGCCCTCAGGCATGCCATTTTAAAAGAGGATAATCTCTCAAAAACAACGCCCCCCCCCAAGTGTGTGTGTGTGTGTGTGTGTGTGTGTGTGTGTGTGTGTGTTGGGGGTGGGGTGGGGTGGTGGTGGTGAATCTGAATATATCTTGGACTATAGTTCTATAACCGTTCCCATCTTTTGTGGGGCGGGAGGGGTCCTCTCAGCATCCTCATCACTTAGGTCTGCACCTCCCCTTTACTCTCTTTACGCTCCTGTTACAGCAGGAAGACGTTTTAGGGATCATGAAGTCAGTTCCTTCACTTCATAATCGAGGAAGCAGTTTCCTCGGACTGGAAATGACTTGTTCAATATCCCGCAGCTAGTGTGGTAAAATCAAGGGTGGAAGTCTTCAATCTCAGTCCGTTTTCCTTCCACCCTACGACAGTGAAAAAGGAGGACTACAGATAGTCATAGGGCTACTTAATTGTTCTGGGACCTTGAACAAATCACTTCATTCCCCAGGGTTTGTTTCAATCTCCTTCGCCGTAAAATTGTGGAAATTGGAGATGATCTCTAAAATCTAATAATCTTTTAGTCTCTTCAATGAATCTGAATGGAAGAGAGTGATACTGACTTTTCTGGGCAAAGAAGGAGTGGGAAAGGGATTGGGGATGGGAATGGGGACAAAGAAAGGAGTGAGGACGGGAATGGAGAGGGGAGCGGGTATGGGGATGAGGATGGGGACTCCTAGAACGTGGGGGGATTATTAAGACTTACTAAGGAATGAAAAGCCTCTTAGACCTCGAGGGGAAAAGGGGAAGGGGTGGTGGTGTAGAAATGGGGGTAAGGGCAGCAGCGTATTTGCTATTCCCAGGGAAATAAAAAAAAAAACCCAAACATTTGATTGGGGGCTAGGGTGAGTTTGGTGGAACTGAGGAGGTTGAGGGGTGATGGGAACCCCAAAATACCGACAGCCCCGGTGGTGCTGGAATGAATTCGACTCAAGCCTTCTTAGAGCCAAAGAAAACAAAGTTTATTAAAGATTTGCCAAATTAGGTTGTTTCTTAAGAAACCTAAGCGTTTGTAATGCTTGTGGGCCAGATAGAATCTCAGCTAGACAGTCTGAGCTGGATTGAATCTGAGCGCCTTCATGGAGGCAAGATGGAACTTAAATACAGAAAAGAGTAAAGGAGGGATCTGGGGGGTGGTCTGGTAGTCCAGGGTGATGGGAGAAGAGGTTTAGGAAGGGTCTTGAGGAGAAGTCCAAGGAGGGAATCCAAGGAGGATCAAAGGCTGGAAACAACCGGAGGACTAGGGGGCGCCTAGGTGGGAAGCAGACGGGGCAACCTAGAGGTAAGGGACAATGGCCACAGATTTGAGTATGACAAGTCAGGTTCTGTGGGGAGATACAAAGAGAGCTCAATCGGAGTATGAAAAGCCACGTTAAGTGAGGAGATTCCAGGGAAGCTCAAGGAAGTTCCCAGTCTGAACCCCATCAGAACTTCTGCGGAGTTTGCGTTAGACATTTAGTACTTTTCCCTTACTTAAAAGTCCTTTATTTGAGGCAAAAACCTGGTACGTACTGTGCGCATTTATCAGAGAAGTAGTCAACCAAATCCAAAACTGGCACGCAAAGAGTGCAACAGTTAAAGTTCAATAACTGTAATGCTTCATGTATCTAAGATGTTAATGTTTATAAAACACTCCTTTGTAAGTTCAATAAATATCCTTCCTAATCACTAGACACCAAAGACTTGGATGCCCTCCAGCATTTTTTTCTTTTTTCACGAAAATCAATCTTAGCTTTGGGAAGAGGTGTATGTGTGCACAAACCCCTCGCCCTACTGTGTGTGCGCGCGCGTGCGTGAGTGTGCACAACTCCTACTCGTGTGTGTGTGACACAAACCCCTCACCCCACTTCTGCTCCCCGCCCCGCCGGAGAAAGAGTGCGCAGGAGTCCCGGAGTGAAGCCCTGGCCCCTCCTGCTCCACGTTGCTGGGACCTGGAGTCCAGGGCCCTTCTCTGACCCATCCGGCCGGCCACCCGCAGGCAGGATCCGCTACGCCCTGCCTTTGGCGATCTAGCAGCTGCCATGGGCATCGCGGCCTCCTCGGCTTTTTCGCGCCTCCGCCTTGGGCTCCCAGTCTCGGCGCAGTCCAGGGCCGCCTGGCTCGGGGCGGCCGCGCTGGGACTGGCCGCCGTCGCGGCGCTGGGGGCCGCTGCCTGGAGCACTGGGGCCGGGCAGCGGAGGCGGCGGCGGTGGCGGCGGTGGCGGCGGGGCCAGCGGCAGCTGCAGCAGGTGGGCACCGTGGCACAGATCTGGATTTACCCCATCAAGTCCTGCAAGGGGGTGATTGTGGACGAGGCCGAATGCACCGAGATGGGGCTGCGCAGCGGCAACCTGAGAGACAGGTATGGTCCGGGCGCCCCCACTGCCCTAGGCCCGGATTGGCAGATGGCATGAGGGGTTGTAGAGTGCAAAAGTAGAGAAAATGGGGTGCGAGTGCGAGGGGAAGCCAGGGGCTCCTCTTACCCGGAAGAGGAAGACTGGGAAAGGCGGACTGTATCTCTGAACTTTCAGGACTGTGTGCTTGAGCTCTGTCCGGTTCTTCTAGGTCGCGGAATCCCAAGCAGATACATCAGCAGAAGAAACAGCTGTGGCCATCTAGGTGCACTCTGGAGAACAGCTTCTGTCAGGCTGCCCTCCAAGGACTGTTAAATCACCATGTAACACAACTTTAGAGTTTTTAATTTTTCACCTAGTTTCCTTTCAAAAAGTGCTTATGCCTTTGGTAAAAACGATTGCATTGGAGGACATTCATCAGGATTTTCAGGGACTTTAGACCAAACTGTTATCCTCATATGGGATAAAGACTGGACCTGTGGTTTTCTTGATATACTGAACTCCCATCTATTAATGATGGGATTAAAGACGAGATACTTGCTTTTGCAACCTACAGTCGTAGAGAGTGGTTTAAGAACTCTAGGTCTCGAAGTTAGTATGTGTCAAGTGTGGGACTTAATTCACGTCTTCCTGACTCTGACACCATTTCTCCATTGACTATATGAACATGCCTCTTTTTGTCGTAATGCTATTTTGCAACCTGTAGCTTAAAGAGGAAATAGTGGATATGTGTGTATTAGGGGTTATTGTATCTATTCCCATACAGAGGAATAAAATCGGTACGGTAGTAAAATCTAGTACAGTCTTTGGCATACAATAGGTGTTTTTTTGGTTGATGAGAAAAGGAGGCACTTAAGAGGTAAAATGACTTCACCAAGGGCACAAAGCCAGTTAGTGGCAGAGCTGGGATACTCTGAGGCATAATTCTGTACTCCTTCCACTCCATCTTGGAGCATTGATACATCTAGGCTGATTTAGCTGTGGACCTGTATAGGATTGCAGGGTATGAACAAATTGATTTCTCAAGGATGATTCCCTCCCTGTGTTTATTTATCTACTCTTCATTATTATCTTAACTGTTCATTCACTTCTCTGCTGGTTGCTTCAAGGTAGATATATCACACTCATAAGAGTGTCCAGTCATTGCCTGAAGAGCTAATGGTTAAGCTGTGTGAAAGATGAACTTCTCAAGTATATGTTTAATCTTCAAGGAAAGCTTATTAGTTCCAGCTGGGTCACTTTCAGTAAACCACTAAATAAAACAAAACAAGAAAACCAGTAGTAGGGCAGGAACTTTTTTCTTCTTTTAAATAAGTTTTTATTGATATCTTCCATTTCTTACATCATCATAGTTATCTCAAATATCCCTCCCCCTCTTCCTCTCCCAGAGCCATCTCATGTAACATATAGTATTTTTTATAGAGGAAAAAACATAAACACAACTGATGGGTACACTGAAAAAGTCTGAAATCATGTGTGCAATGTGTAACACCTGTACACCTCCCACTTCCATGAAGGGAGGGGCGAGTTAGGAGTGTCCTTTCATATCTCTTCATTTAAATCATGCTTAGTTTTTATAATTTGACTGGTCACTTTTGATTTTTTTGCTGTGTCAGTCTTTCCATTTACATGGTTGTAGTTAATAAGTATATTGTTTTCTTGGCTCAACTTATTTCACTTTGCATCAGTTCATGTAGATTTTTCTGTGTCTGTATTCATTGCACCAATTTTTATAACACCGTTATATTTCATTACATTCATGTGCCACACTTTTCTTCATTCTCCAATTGATGAGTGTCTATTTAGTCTTCAATTGTTTGTTATCACAAAAAGTACTGCTGTAAATATTTTAGTGTCTATAGGGACTTTTTCTGATTAACATCTTCCTTGAGGTGTAGACATCACTTTATTTGCATAGTTTCAAATTGCTTTCTAAAATGGTTGTACTGTTCTATAACTCCACCAACAATGTATTAGTGTGTCTATCTCCTTCCACAAACTGTCCAACATTGATTATTGTCATGTTTTTGGTTATTTTTATTTTTTGCCTAGTTGAAGAGTGTGAGATGAAACCTTAGAAATTAAGTTTTGATCTTAATGAAAGAAAATTATTCGTGATTTGGTGCGTTCTTTCATGTGGTTGTGAATACTTTGCAATGCTTCTTTTGAGAATTGTTTGTTCATATTCTTTGACCAATTATCTATTGGAAATGGCTACTAGTCTTATGCACATTTAGAAATTGTTTCCGTATCGTGGATACCGGACCATTTTTGGAGAAATTTGATGTCAAGCTGTTTCCTATTCCACCCCTTCATTTCTTGTCCTCGATCTCTATGTAACAAACCATTCCTTGTAACTCATAATAACATTGATAATGACAATAACGGTAGCAGTAATAGCAGCAGCAGCTCCAGTATTGGTGGTGGTGGCGCTGATGACAGTGGTAGTAGTAGTAGTAGTAGTAGTAGTAGTAGTAGTAGTAGTAGCAGTAGTAGCAGTAGTAGTAGCAGTAGCAAGATGATTAAAAAGTTCAAGAGACATAGGTCCTGGGTGATTTAATCATTTCATTAATAAGACCAGAAGACTATTAATTAAAGGACGGTCACTTGGCCATCTCTCTTAGACCAAAGACCCCTGATGGGATTTGAAGTGGAGATATTCCTGAGGGGGACCCACTCAATTCTGACTGGTTAATAAAGTGGGAGGTGGGCTATGTGACTTAGGTTACCCAAATCTTGGTCAAAGAGACATCAAATTTTCCTATTACCTGTCTTGATAATACGGGGACTCAACACTTTCCCAGGACCTGTCTGAGCAAATCCAATGAGCAGGAATACACCCATTAGCCTACACTTAGAATTTCTTTTCCTAGACAGGATAGTTTTCAGATATAGTAAAAATGTTCTAACTCAATATTGATTGGAGAAATGCAAATTAAAACAATTCTGAGGTACTACCTCATACCTGTTAGATTGCTTCATAGGACAGAAAATGAAAATGACAAATGGTGGAGGGAATGTGGGAAAAATGAGCTATTAATGCACTGTTGGTGGAGTTGTGAACTGATTCAACTATTCTGTAGAAAGCAATTTGGAACTATGCCCAAAGGGCATACCGTTTGACCTAGCTATACTACTACTAGGTCTATATCCCAAAAGACATTAAAAAAGAAAAGGAAAAGGACCTATATATACAAAAATTTCAGTAGCAACTCTTTTCTGGTGGCAAAAAATTGGAAATTGAGGGGATGCCCACCAATTAAGGAATGGCTAAACAAATTGTGGTATGTTATTATGATGGAATTTTGATGGAATTGATGAGCAGGATGCTCTCAGAAAGAGAAGACTTACACGAGCTGATGCAAAGTGAAATGTACTGTGTACAAAGTAACAGCACTACTGTAAAAGCTTCAGCTGTGAGTGACTTAGCTGTTCTCAGCAATACAACGATCCAAGATAACTCTGAAGGACTTATGATGAAAAATGCTATTCATTCCCAGAGAAAGAACTGATGGAGTCTGAATGCAGTTTGAAGCATGCTTCTTTTTACTTTCTTTATTTTTCTTGAGTGTTTTTTGTCTGTGTTTTATTTCACAACATGACTGTTATGGAAATATTTTGCATGACTATACATATATAACCTATATTATATTGCTTTCCTCTCAGTGAGAGAAGGAGAGTGAGGAGGAAGGGAGAGAATTTGGAACTCAGAGTTTTAAAAACAAATGGTAAAAATTTTTACATATAACTGGGAAAAAATAAAATACTAAATAAATTTTTTAATAAAGAATTTCTTTTTCTATCTGATTAAATCTTGGCCTAGGTAAATCTTTAAGAGAGATTTTCCACATTGATTGATTTCCGGATGAGGAAGTAGAAAAGGGGAAGAACTTAGTCCTAATATAATAATGATTAAAGAGAGAAATATTCATTTCTCAATTCCTCCATTTGATTCTAATTGAGAGATAAAGTCTTCTCAAGGAATCACCGATATTACAGACATTGCATCAAGTTTTCTTAACTGTGAGGCTTATGATGGGTAACAATGTGAGGGAAGAAAGGAAAAAAGGAAGAAACTGATTGATGCATTGACAGAACCAAAGGGAACGCAATCCCCTTTAGCAAGTAGATCTTACAGATAAAAGATACAAAGGGAAAAAGAAAACAGTAAAAATAATTGTCTATTTATGGCTCAGAAATCTCATCTCATATAGCTATCTGATTCTTGGGATACCATCTGATGCAGCTTTCTGGTCTGGGTGTGATGTCAGAGCAGCTTCCAGACTCAGGTCACTTGTAGACATCCTCTTTCTCCATTAAAAATTTCCTACAAAATTGGTCTTAACACAATTTTAAATTTCCTTTGCCAAGAACCAGTTCTAACAGTGAAAGTTAACTCAACCCTTATATCTCTACTATTATAGAGTCACATTTGGAACCTTTTAGACCAGGGATCTGACAATTTTAGGTTGGTCAATTGTCATGTTGACATATGTATGTATGTATATATATGAAACTCAGATATAAACAGAAAATTAGACCCAACTTTTATACATGGCATTATTCACTCCTCCATTAGGAGTATGAGCTTCTGATAAGGAATTAATAACAGAACATTTTTTATAAGATGGACTCATACAAAAATGAATTTATTTAAAAAGTTGCCAGATTAACTCCAGTTATAACAAAAGGTTCTGAATGGTATATATAGGTACACTGAATAATCAATTTCAAAACAGTGCATATCAAGTAAATTACTCGTAATAAAACATTTCCAACTTCTAACCATATTCAAATGAATAGATCCTAACAAAAGTGGATGTCTCTTTAAGGCATTTACAAGGTAGACCATAAGCCCTTCTTCTTCTAAGATAACTAACTGTTCATATTCCTTTCTTTAACACAGAAGTGAGACAATTATAATACTAACTAAATAACAGCATCATATCCTGATTTCACAAATCTTTGCATCATTTGCCTGATTATCCCTGAACTATTATGAGAAATTAAAGGACCTTAACTTAGCAAGGAATATATAAGTAGTAACAGATATCAAGACTAATACTTAATTAGTTAATTGTCTGGAATATAGAAAGGACTAAAATTCCAGGCCAAATAGCTCAAATCTTATACCTGTATCTTTCTACAGTAATTGAGATGTGCTCCAGTATTAGCCTATGAGATAAAGATTTAATATTTTATTCATACTGATCATCTGACATGATTATAGAAACTTGCTATAAAAGAACAGGGACATAAAGAAAAGTGTTCTTTATTTTGATGTCAATTCCAAGTAAAAGTTATATAAATAGTCAATTGCATTAAGCTAGGCTTAAAGTTAGCCAAGTGGGATATATTCCATTCAAATGTTATAATGGGGAAACTGAATCAGGAAAATCCTACTTCAGCCCATACCAAAAATAATTCTCCCAGTTTTTCTCCATGAGAATTCCACTGGTACTTCAAGCATGTAAACCCCATAGGGTTGCTGGCATCATGGATCATTGGCTCAGTAGCATTCCTTGGTGATCATACCTGGAGTCAAATTTAGAATAACATCAAGCAACAGTCCCACAAGGTCTTAAATGACAAGTTGCATTAATCAGTGTCAGGTGGATTCAGCTCTCAAAGATCACATGTCCTAGGTAACAAGTATTGACTATAATCTCACATTATTAACAGTAAGAGATTTATCATCAAAAAATCACATTCTTGATATAACTAGTATTCATGCCAAGTAGATGTTGTCTCATTCCTAAATTCAATATTACACAAATGATTTTACTTTGAGATGCTTAATAGCTACTTCTCCCTTTGAAACTTATCAGATAAAGAATGAGCATTCCAGCTCCCCATTCCCATCCTTCTGGGAATTCCAAGCTACATATACTAGGAAATACATACAAAGTTTTACTAACAGTTTAACCTGTTATTATCATGTTAGCTTAAAATGTGCTGGGCTAAAAAATCCCAAGACTCTAACTTTTACTGCTGCTTTTTGCCTAGGCAAAGAGACCTAAGGAATTTGACTTAATGCTGGCAGGGCATAGTCAGTTTCCCCAGACAGAAATCTTTAAGAGCTTTCTGAGTTACTTAAATGAGGTGAATTAAATAATAATTAAATAATTGAACAATACAAGGAAAAATTTAAGATTCATACGATCATCACAAAAAATAATAACCAACATCTTTACCAATATCCAACATTTATGTATTATTAGATTTAATAAAGTTTTCCTACAGATTTATCCTGGAAGATGGGTGGACATAATTAACCAGGTGATCTAACCTTACTCTTAGACTATAGTTGGTTACAGACTGATTTCTAAAAATCTTTTCCTTTGCAACTTCTAGTTCTTAACTGAAGTCAAATCACTGCACTTTAACCACTTAATCTTGGGGCTAGATCCTGCAATCTTAGAATACTGAAACCCTAACTCAATTACTACTAATCTGATATTGATTACTATTCTGTTACATCAGTGTTTTAACAATTAAATCCATAACCCAGAAGAGTTAAAGAATTCACATTTCTAGCAATCTTTCTGATATAGTAAGTTATCAAATTAACGTAAGGCATTATCTTTAAACACATAACTGAGGTAACTTGGCTTAAAACCACACGGCTAACAAGTTTCCTGATAAAGTGTAATAATAAATAATAGGAGGAGGAGATAAAAGAGAAGAAAAACAGGTAGTTCAGTAAAACTAAGCTGCACATTAGCCAAATCTATTGGATGTAGATTATTAAACTAGTCTTTCTTGAGTGGTTGTTGAGGAAGAATTATAGTGTTATAGTCTTGATGCAATGGACACACCATACTCAGTGTCCTCAGAGCCTGGCACAACACTTGGCACAGAATAAGTGCTTAATAAATGCTAGTTGATTGACTGATCACAGTAGGTACTTATTGTTTGTTGCGTTAAATTAAATCAACTATATATATATACATATATATGGTGCAAAGATTTTTTTTATTTGACTATATATGTGTGTGTATAAAACTACTTTTTCTCTCCACCAGTCAAGCACCTCACTGTTTTCACCAAACAACAAGCCTAGCAGAATCATGTATTCTCCACATCTCTCAGTCAATTGTGTTACTGTGATGCCATAGTCTCATATAGAAAATGGTCTGAAAAAGTCTGCCCATATCTCTCTCATACTTTCATAAGGATGCCCATCCTAAATATCATTTTCATAAGAATCTCAGAGAGATGAGAATGGTGGCATATGAGTTGGTAGTTGTTGATGTCATTTTAATTGCTTTATAGATAAACTATATTTCTTGCTTTTTCAAATATTTATCTTTTCTTCTTTGAAATTCTTAAACCTGGTCCCTCAATAATCTCAAAATTGTATTGTCTACAACATCGATTTGTACCATGTATATTTAGTCAGATTCAGATTCTTTTTTCTGATTTCATCTTAAGTTCCTTTTCCATTTCCACATACTGAGTGGTGAGGCACTCAAAGGAGAGACAGTTGATATAACGGAAGAAATTTTGACCCTGGAGTCGGTAGAGATATGAATGTGAATTCCACCTTTGACCCTTGCTAGTGGTGTGACTATGTCACTCCTCTCTGAGACCTTTTCCTTATTTATAAAATGAAGATAATGATATCTTTAATACCTAGCTCACAAGACTGTTTTGAGGATCAAATACATAGTAAAGTGCTTTATAAATCTTAAAGGACAAAGTATAAGCCTCAGCTACTTTTAACATCTTTTTGTGGAGGAGAAATGCTGTCATACAAAAATGCTGTCAAATCTGTTCCATTTTTGCATGTTGTTGTCCCTTCAGTTTCATATAGATGCTCTCTTACCTACCCATTTTAAAAGAAATTTAAAATTCTCTTTGAACCATTCAAAATAATTTTGAATTGATTATTTTAAGCTTGGCACCCCTGAATGAAAAATAATTCTCTTTATTTGTCCTCAAATTACTTCAAGTTGGATAGACGATGTCTTCTAGTATTTTAGGATTTGGTGAGTATGTCCATATTCATCCTTTGTTATCTATCAAAATTTTTTCACATAAAACAAAGTTGGATTTGGATCTGGCTCCAACAATTACTTGATGTGTAACCATCAAGTCACTTAACTATATGAGCCTCAGATTACAGAGGTAAGTGAGAATAATGATACTTGTGCTACCTACCTTATAGGATGGTTGTGATGAAAATACTTTGTAAACCTTAGAGCTTATCTAAATGTGAGTTGTTATTATTGTAAATTTTAATAATGTCTTCCGAGTTTACCTTTTTTGACTGAGGAGTTAATATCTTTTTAATTTATCCTGCATCATAACTTCCTTCTATCCCATAATCATTTGCCTTTTTCTGAACATTCTATAGCTCTATTATATCCTTATTGAAGCGTGGGAAACAAAACTACCACACATAGTGTCCTAGGTACAAGGACACAATAATTTTAAATAAAGCTAGAATAATGTTTCAAATATGAAACAATTTAAAAAACAATTTGAAACAAATATGTTGTAAACTGGTACAGAGTATGACTGCATTCTAGTTTTTGATAACATGGATCTGAGTAACCCCATATCACTACTTCCAAAGGGCAATAACTACTCATTTATTGGACAGTAGTACTTTGTAGTGGGTGATAAAGGTTATTACTTGAGCAGAAGGTGACAATAGTATTACCTGTTTATTTCTTTAGGTTGTGACTGGGATGTCATAAAACCATATCTTTAACCTTTTATCTTTATTCTTGAATAGGAGTAGTATGGCAATAAAAACACCTTTCTTTCTTTCTTTCTCTCTCTCTTTCTTCCTTCCTTCCTTTCCTCCTTCCCTTCTTTCTTTCTTTCTCCTTTCTTTCTTTCTTTCCTTCCTTCCTTCCTTCTTTCTTTCTTTCTTTCTTCCTTCCTTCCATCCTTCCTTTCTTCCTTTCCTTCTTTCTTTATCTCTCACATCAATCAATCAATTGATCTATCTGTAGCTACCTACAGATTTTGTTTGCTGCTTTTTCAACTGTACTACAATCGTAACTTTTCAGCTTATCTGAGAGTTAATGGTATTCTGCCTATAGAGAAAAGGACTCTCAAGAGATTATTTTTTCTTTTTTGTGTTTTTTTATATTAAATTGTTAAATTCAATGTAAAATTCATTGTTTTATATATAATTCTTTTTTCCTTTTTAAAAATTTATTTATTTTCAGTTTTCAACATTTACTTCCATAAAATTTTGAATCTCAAATTTTCTTCCCATCTCCCCCCTCCTCCCACACCAGAACAGCTTGTATTCTGATGACCCTTTCCTCCAATCTGCCCTTTCTTCTATCCCTTGCCACCATCCCCTTCCCTTCTATTTTCTTGCAGGGCAAGATAAATTTCTATACCCCATTCCCTATATATTTTATTTCTTAGTTGTAAAAACAATTTTTAACATTCATTTTTAAAGCCTTGAGTTCAACATTTTCTCCCTTCCCATCCACCCTCATTGAGAAGGCAAGCAATTTGATATAGACCATTCATTAAGCAGAACACTTCCATAACAGTCATGTTGTTAGAGATTAACTATATTTCCCTCTATCCTATCTTTCCCTCCATTTATTCTATTCTCTCCTTTGATCTGTTCCTCTACTAAGATATTTGCTTCCAATTATCCCTTCCCCCAATCTGCTGTCCCTTCTATTATCCCCACTCTTCTATCCTCTTCCCCCCTGCTTTCCTATAAGGGAAGATAAACTTCCATATCCAGTTGAGTGTGTATGTTATTTCCTCCTAAAGTCAAATCCAATGAGATTAAGGTTCACTTATTGCCTCTCACCTTCGCCTTCTTCCCCTCCATTGTAAAAACTCTTTCTTCCCTCTTTTATGTAAGATGATTAACTACATTCTACCTCTCCCTTTCTCTTTTTCCTAGTACATTCCTCTCAGCACTTAATTTTCTTTTTTTAGATATCAACCTCAAGAGATTATTTTCTCCATTCCTTTTTGATGTCATACCCAAACCATTTAAGACATTTCAAGATATTCAAAACATCTCACTGAGGAAAGAAACTTCCCAGGCACTATTGGAAAACCTTTTTAGAAGGGATCATGCTTCTTTCATATCATATTTAGAAGTCTTCAGATGATAAAAAGAATATTATATGACACATTTATTATGAATCTATTATATGTAGAGTACTGTGCTAGGCACTGGAGGGACATAGAAAGTTTGGGAAGACAGTTTCCTTGGGGAAAAGGAATATGCATTTATATGGCATCTACTATGCGTCAGGAACTATGATAAGAGCTTTTTACAAATATTATCACATTTGGTCCTTGAAACAACTCTTTGAGATAGGTATTGCTGTCATTTCTAATTTATTCCTGAGGAAACTGAGGCTGACCCAGGGTCACACAGTTAATATGTATTTAAAGCCAGATCTGAGCTCATGTCTTTAAACTCTGGACCCAGTGTTCTATCCACTGTCTACTTAACCTAGTTTCATGTGATTTGTAGAATAGTATAAAGATAAACCTGACATGAATAAAACGTGATATTATAAGATGAGTATTTTAGTGATTTACAAAACAAGTCGCTATATAAGGTCTGAGGAGAAAAGTTATTACCTATGGCAGAATCAGAGAAGACTTCACAAAGGAATTTGGGTATTAAAGATGAGAAGAGGAAAAGAAGACATTCATTCCATAAGCAGCATGGCATGTTGAAAGAACACTAGACTTACAGTCAGGTGGGATCTGTTTTTTTTAAGTTCAAACTATTTCCCTTTCATTAAGGTCCAAGTAAATATTATACAGATAGGGACTCGATAAAGAAAGACATGTTTGAATATTATTTTTGTCACCAGTATCTCGAAGTAAACGTGTGTAATCAAGTAGAATCACCGATCAGTTCTTGGGAATCCCATCTCTAAGAGTTTAAACTTTATCTAGGCTCAGATTTCTTTGGAGTAGAGATTATCACTTCATCTAAGGTTGACCTAAGTTCCTGAATTAAATACAAGTAGATTTGTCCTTTAGAATTTCTAGAGTGTACACTATGCTAACAAAATCATCCGTCTGCATGCCCTCAAAACAGCCTCAATGATTTTAAGTTCTAGAACCAGGTCAGAGCCAACCAGTGTGCTGCTCCTTTTTGCAATTCCAGACATCAAGATCTGGTTTGCAGTTTTTACTTCACAGAGTTGTTTTGAGGAGTGAATGAGATGGTATATGTGAAATGCTATATAAAAGTCAGTTCTTCCTATTGACAGCCTGCAGAAATGCATGGAAGGAGCTAGGTGGTACAATGGATAAAATATGGGACATGGAGTCTGAAAGACCTCAAGTCAAATCTGGCATTAAACTGCTGTATAACCTTGGGCAAATCACTTAACCTCTGACTGTCTCAGTTTCTTCAATTGTAGAATGGGTATCATAAGAGAACCAGCATCCCAGGATTGTTGTCAAAATAAAGTGAGATATTTATAAAATGCTTTGTAAACCTTAAAGTGCTATAAATTTTTTTATTGTTGTTATGACCATAATGCATGTTTGAGGGGAAGATAGCATTCTGGTTTCACTCAGGAGTAGTGTGTGAAGAGCAGTAATCGATGAGAATTCTGGGAAGACATACTGTTCTTTAGCAAAGCCAGAAATCTCTCTTCCCCACAAATAAGCGCTGTGGCCATTTGTGCCCCTACCAACAACTATAATAATATTCATAATCTAAACGATATGATGATAGTGATAGCCAGCTGGTTGGCTATGACCTGGTTCCAGAACTTAACATCATTGATGCTACTTTGAGGGCATGTGGACAGTTGGATGACTTTGCAAGCATAGTGCACATTCTAAAGGTTCTAATGGACAAAGCAGGACCTCTTAAGTAAATCTTCCCATGTTTAGGGTAAAGAGACATATTGAGTTTGAGGTGATCATGGGATGTCCAAGTGGAGAAAATATCCTGTAATCAGTCAGTCAATAGTTTGTTAATTACCTCCTGTATGTCCTAAGCATTGGGGTTTAAAACAGTGAACAATTCTTACCCCTGAGGAGTTCACAGTTGGGGTGGGTGGGGTGGAGTGATGATATGTGAACAACTATGTATAGACAAAGACTGTACAGGATAAATACAAAATAATCAACAAAGGGAAGGTACTAGAATTAATTGGTAAAAGCTTTCTGCAGAAGATGAGTTGTAGCTGAGACTTGAAGGAAGCCAGGGAAGTCAGGAGGTGGAGATGACAAGGAAGAGCATTCCAGGAATGGGGGACAGCAAGTGAAAATGCCCAGAATTAGGACATAGAATATCTTGTTTGAGGAACAGCAAGAAGGTGGGGGTGGTGTAAGGTATAAGAAGACTGGAAAGGTGTGTGTGTGTGTGGGGGGTGTGGGTGTGGTGAAGAGGTGCCAATGGAGTTTATTAAGTAGGGGGCAGTGTGACATGGTTAGACCTGTGCTTTGGGAAAATCCCTTAGGAGGCAGAACAGAGAATGCAGAGGAGTGGGAAGAAACTTGTGACTTGCACACCAACCAACAAGCTATTGCATTAGTCTAGACATGAGGAGATGAGAGCCTACACCTACATGGTGATTGCTACCATAGGAGAAGGAAAAATGAGCCTGGAACTCAGAAGACAATTCGAGGCTGCAGATTTAAGTGGAGGAATCATCTGCAAAGAAATGGTAGATGAAGTTCTGAACGTGGAAGAGATTGCCAAAGGAAAGAGTGGTGAGAGAGAAAGAGAAGGAGGTCAAAGGCAAAAGCTTGCCCATCAAGAGAATGAGGAAGATCTTTCATCTGATGGTTACTTTGTCACATGCATGCATGCATACACACACACACATACATATACACACACACGGGAGACCCCCCATTTACCGGCTTGTTTCCTCTATGTTTGTTCAGAATATGAGTTTGGGAGTCTTAGTATAGCTCTCTATCAAACTTGTGCTTGTAAATCTTTGCTTCTTAGCAAGGTCAAGGCAGTGAGGGATTTCAGGATACTGAACAAGCACATGAATGATTCATGATGAGGAATCACGTATGTTAGGCAGAACAGAATTTGAATCGCAGATTTAAGGAAACAGAGGCTGTCTAGTCCAAGGTCATGCAAGTACCAAGGGAAAATCAACATTTAAATCCAGGTACTGTGACTCCAGATCCAGTGTGCTTCTCACTCCATCATAGTTCTACCCCAGAGGCTGTTTTGTGGGTCCATGGTTGCCGAAGCTTGGAGTCTTTACCTAGGAGATTAATTTTATGTGACAGTAATCCTGTGTAATCCTCAATGATCCCATTTCATTCTAGAAGAATCTTGCTTTTTCTTCACTCCTATTTAGACTCTAAGGCATCTAGTTGGAAGTTGGGGGATGGGGTCAGGGAGAAGAAGATGGAGGGGGTGGAGCTTCTGATGAGTGAGGTCCTCCAAGTTCACTAACTAAACTACCTTATAGAGAAAGGAAGAGATGTCCTGGATTGAGACCAGTTGGACCTGGGTTCAAGTATCCAAATGATACCCACTGGCTGTGTGACCCGGGGAAGTTACTTGTCAAGGCTGTAGGCAACTCTTTAACATTATGTTATAGAAAAATTGCTGACCCATTGTTAAAGGGAATTTTCTTACCTGAGGGATTTTCATCCCTCTGAAATAGCCAATCCTGTCTGTCTGTGGACTATATCATATTTCACAAGGCACAATCTCCAATCTAGGTTGCTTTTTATTCCCTCTTGGAATCAGAAAAATTGATGATTTTCCCGGACTCTCTCTGGTGGAAACACATCTCATAACTAGAAATAATACGTAGCCATTTTATAGGCATTCAGCTAGCACCTGAGGGTTGGTGTAGCACTTCATGCATGTTTTCTCATGTGATTGTCACAACAATCTCCTGAGCTAAGTACTATTTTTATCATTCCTGTTTTATAGATGAGGAAACTGAGACCTGGAGTAGTTAAACGACTTGTTCAGAGACACAAAGCTAGTAAGTGGCTGAGGCAGGATTTGAACTCAGATCTGTTACTGGCTCAAACTCCAGTATCTGTTCACCTTCCTATGTCATAGGATCATAGATTTAAGGACTGGAAAAGACCTTAGAGCTCATCATTTTACAGACAAGAGATTAAGTGACTTTCTCAGGGTCACCTAACGGTGTTGGAGGTGGGATTCAAACCCAGTTTTTCTTGACTTCAAGACCAGATCCAAGAGGTTTCAGGAAACACAGCCAATCTCTAGAAGCTGTTATTGGGCCTTGTGGCATTTCACCACAGTTGACACTTTCGGTGTTTTCAGATTGAAAGAGAAGGAGATCAGAGAACCAAGAAGGATGGCATAGAAACTTTTCTTTGTCTCTGTAGGTTTTGGCTGGTGATTAAGGAAGATGGTCACACGGTCACTGCAAGGCAGGAGCCTCGCCTGGTGCTGGTCACCATTACGTGGAACAATGACCAGATGACCCTCAGTGCTCCGGATATGGATGATCTGATTGTACCGAGAAAACTACCCTCCACCAATGCTATTCGGGACTGCAGGTGCTCTGCCACAGTGAGATGGGGGGAGTGGGGTGTGGGTGGGAGGGAGGAGCAAGATTCTGCTCCTCATTTTTTGGAATAAAAGTGGTTTTTCTATTTTTAGAGTTTCTCAAAGCTTTATTTCAGGGCTAAGATTTGTCCAGACTATAATAGAAGGCATATACATTGAAATGAATATAGAATTTAAAAGAGCACGAGCTTATCTGCATCTAGAAAAAAGGGGGTAAATGGAGAATGAATGGAGAAGTATAGGGTAAGAGCTGGAATTCTGGCTTCAGGACATGTCCAGGGAGAACTGCCTGACTCCTTAGTGCCTTCCACTGTGAGGGAGCATAGTATTTGGAAAGAATGTTGACTCAGGAGTCTGTCCAAAGAAATCTCAGAAACAGAAGAAGATAGAGGAAAGGACTTTGGGAAATGTCCCGTAGGCATAAGAAGCTTCCAGAGCCTAGAGGTGAGCTGTTTGTTTTTCCTGCCCTGGTTAGGACGGAGATCATCCCAGCTCTGAGCCCGGTAAAGGAGTGAGAGCGAGGGATCTCCGTCCCACTCTTACAACAAGATGTAGGAGTTGAAGAATAAAAAATTATCAATGTAATTCCAAGATTTTGGGGCTGGGGAGTGGATGCTGGGCAGCATTGGAGATGACCGACCAGAAAGGCTGGGTAAATATCTCATGATACCAAGTCACCATATAAAACAACCCTGAAAGCTGTTGAGCTCAGTCACAAATCGAAAGGGCACAGGTTACACAAGCTGTCCTGCAAGGGCTGAGGAGGCCTCTGGGATAGTGAAGTCCTGACACAAAGTTTGGTCAAGCCATCCATGGTGGAAGGGAAACTGGATGGTATTTTTAGTTAGAGAGTTTAATTTTTTGTTGTCGTTGACAGTTCCTCTCAGCACGGAGCCCTCTTATAATCCTTTTTTTCTTGTAACCCTCCCACAGGATATTTGGTGTTGACATTCAGGGTAGAGACTGTGGAGATGAAGTAGCTCAGTGGATCAGCAGCTTCTTAAAAACGGAAACAGTTCGACTGGTTCAGTTTGAGACCCACATGGCGGGAAGAAAGTCAAAAGAAATTTTTCATCCCTCTGTTCAAAATTACCAGGTGAGATGAGAACATATTTTTCCCTGTCCCCATCTTTTCTAACAGCTTTTTTGAGGGGAGATGGCAGAGAAAAGGGTTAACTTTTCTTTTCTCCTTTGTCCATTACTTGACTTAATTAGGTCTATGAACAGTGATGACTGGATCCAGGCAAAGTAGAGCTTGAGGGCTTCAGACACAAAATTATTTAGTGATAAAGGGGCTGATACTTGTTTCTATTGTACATTTCATTTTCTTGATCATTTTTTCTCATGCTTTCCCACCCTCTTCTATGCCCTGTTGCTTCTGCCCTGTAACCCAGACAGAACTCCAAGACACCATTTCCTCTAACATTTGAAGTCTGAGCAGAAGAGACAGTCATGACCGATAAATACATGACTGTGTTATCCGAGCAAGAAACTGTAGAGATAGGGTGTATAGAAGTAGTTTGGTATCAGGATTAAAAAAGTCTTTCAGCAAAGTTATTCTGACAGAACAGTGAGCCATTTTCTTTCTTGATCACTCATCTCTCAGCAGTGAATTGTTTCTGCTTCTCAATGTGTTTTCCTTGCCCAATAAGCCCCTAGAACAGGGGTGGGAAACCTGCAGTCTTGAGGCCACATGTGGCCCTCTAGGTTACCGGTTCTCCATCCTTGTCCTAGAAATTTCTCTCAGAGTGACCCACTCAAGCTTTGTGTGTAAAAGTAAAGGAAAGGACAACCTTAGGACTCCCCTTGATGGTCATTGTGATATATATTTTTATGGCAGGTGGCTTATCCTGACTGCTCTCCCATCATGATGCTCTCAGAAGCTTCCTTGACGGATCTTAATACCAGACTTGAGAAGAAACTAAAAATGGAACAGTTTAGGCCAAATATCGTGGTGACTGGTTGCAGTGCTTTTGAGGAGGTAAGCCGTGAGCTTCATTTGGAACATCTCTCCGGGGGCTGTCTCGAAGTAGACTGTTTTGGAAAGTTAAATATTAAACTAAACTGGTAAAACTAGTAAGTGCCGTGCTTTGTGTTAAGCAGTATAAAGAACTATAAAAGAAAGACTCGCTTAGTTGAGTTAATGATCTTGATTTAGGTGTACCTGAACAGAGATATTTTTAACATCCTTATACACATACCATTCCCCGCCCCCCGCTCTTACCACCCCGCACCATACACATACACACACAAGAAGACACACATATTTTTTTTTTTGCTGGAGCAAAATGCTTCCTCATATGTTTTGTAGATGTTGTCCTTATGAAGTAGCCTTTTCAAAGAGCTATTGGATGTATTATACTGGATAATGTAATGTGTTGGATAATGCATTGGAAAATGTAATGTATTGTATTGGATAATATAATGTATTGCATAATGAGTGCAGAAATAGCACTTTCCAGTGTCTTACAATGTCTCCTGCTGTTGCTCATACTTACACTTAAGTAGCTTTGTAATTTGCTTTTTAGTTGTCTAGTGCTCAGGGTCCCTTTCATATGCAGACCCTCCCCCTCCTCTCCAGCTTGGTTCCTCATAATTCACTCGGAATCAAAGCCCACAAACTCCCACTGATGCGTTGTTGTTTTTACTAGAACAGACAGAATTAAAAGCAAATTAAACAATCTAGCAAAATAAATAACAAGAAAGATTTTATATCCTCCCCTAACCACATAGAGGTGTACTCTCTCGCAGGTTACTACACCACCAATAGGAGAGGGGGCACATTCAGGGAACATGTATAGAGAGTCATATATGTAAAGAATTCATGTGACCAGGAAGGTGCACGTTTCATGGCAATGCTTACCCTGGCCCTACAGGACTACCTAGAGGCCCTCTAGTGATGTCATCACCCTACTCCCTCCTGGGTATCTCCACTAAGTTGCTCTGCTGACTGGATGTCTCTGATGAACTCCCTCCTGCCATTCGCTAGGCTTCCATTTGACTCCTTGGCTGAGCTGCTATGACAGATGCTAGGATCCTAGCTCCCAAGAGCTCATATTCCAGCCAGCTATAAAAAGACCATAGGAATTTAACTCTGTTCATTTGAATTGACTTCTCTGCTGCCTTTAGTTCAAACTCTCAGTGTATTCTTTTCTGAGTTAAAGTCAGAAAATACCATCTCCTACGCCTAGTAAATCATTCCTAGCTGTGCTGGAAAGAGAAAAAAGGTTGGTGAACCTTGTCAGTTCCCTTCCTTTCATCCTCCTAGGAACAAAATCACTGCTCTACAGTTGTTTCATGAACATTTATTTTGTTTCCCTAGGTGGAATCTGAGTGACTATATGGCATAGTAGATAGAGAGCTGACTTTGAAGTCAGGAAGGCTTCAGTTCAAGTCTTTCTTCTGACACATTCTAGCTGTGGTGACCCTGGGCAAGTCATTTAACTTTAAACTTTTGGCAACTCTCTAAGCCTACAAGTTACAGAGAAGGCACTCTGTTGCATTGGTGGAGGGAGTTTTCACACCTGGGGAGTTCCCTGTATCAGTAGGCACTGATCTGGGCCCGATTTCTAACCAAACTCCTATACAGTAGGGGCTATGTTTTCTTTTTTCTTTTATGTTTTCCCATCTTACACAGTTGAAAAACACTCAGTAATGTTGGTTGAACATTAAATGAAATAAATGCTCAGTGTGCATTAATCCACTCAGCTGTCATTAATCTCTGGATTAGGCACAGTCCCTGACTTCACATAACTTTCCATTTGATGGAGGACTAAGCTTCAAACATGGGTAACTACAATATATGGTACTTTTATTCCCATTTTTGTGCTTCAATGCAGGCTGCCTTCCATGCCTGGAATGCACTCCCTCCTTACCTCTGCCTCATAGACTCCTTCAGCACTGACCTCAAGTGCCACCTACTCCTAAAAGCTTTTTCTATGACAAATTGATGTTGCTTTCTCCCTTCTCAAATGGCTAGGAACTTATTTGCTCTGTTTACTTACTAGATGTGAGCTCCTGGAGTGCTAGGACTATTTTCATTTTAGTTTTGGTTTCTTCAGTGCATAACCCAGTGCCTTATAAATTTGTTGTTGCTCAGTTGTTTTATTTCATGTCCTATCCTTCCTGACCCCACTGGGGGTTTTCTTGGCAAAGATACTGGAATGATTTGCCATTTCCTTCTCCAGATCATTTTACAGATGAGGAATCTGAGGCAAGCAGGATGAAGTGATTTGTCCAAGGTCACATAGTCTGAGGTCATATTTGAATTCAGGAAGAGTTAAGCCCAGCTGTCTGTCTACTTTGTGACCTAGCTCATCAGTCTTACACTTAGTAGGTCCTTAAATCAATTCTTTGAATTGAATTGCTTGAGAGAGTTTATAGACCTGAGATCTAGTCCAGATTTTTGTCACTAAATCATTTATATGACCTTGGGTTAGTCATTTGTTGTTCAGATCCCAGTTTTCTCAGGAAAATGAGGAGGTTGTGATCTCTAAGCTTCCTCCCAGTTCCATTTCTGTTGGGGTGACTAAAGACCACTTCCTATAGGAACCCCTTACTTATCAGCTCCTTGTGTTCTGAAAAGCTCTTTTTGGGAATGAAATGTTCCTGGGTTCATCTCAGCAAAAAAAGCAAACTGTTGTGACATTCCTTTTAGGTTAAAAGTCTTACTTAAATGCACATTCAGGGGAAGTGATTCTGAGCAGCCTTCCTTTGGTACTCTGGTGAAACCTATGGACCTCTTCTCAGAATAATATTTTTTAAATGCATAAAAAAAAATACATAGGATAAAAAGGTGATTTCTTTTCTAAAAGATGCTAAAGATGAGGGTGATAAAACTTTCTTTAGAAGTGCCTAGTCCAGAGTTCTCAGAGGCACCAGTGAAGATTGTATACCTGTACTGTACAATGAATTGAAGACAGTAGTCTAAATATATCCTAACTCCAAATGGGATCATGAAGAGTTGAACATGATTGAATCAACTCAACAACAAATTTATTTTAAAAAATCATGTCTCTTACTTGTATTTAAGTACTATAGATAACTATTTTACCCAGCTAAATATTTGATAGTTATGATCTGTGTTGGGTGTTCTGATATAAAACAATACACACACAAAATACTATTAAAAAAAAGAACTCATGGCTTAGGAACCTGGATCATTTTTGTATTTCTGGCTAGCAGTCGGTGCATATTCTAGTGACTTGACAAACAAGGGAAAAAGCTATGGACTCAATCCAAACTTAAACACCACTTCTTAGGTATTTTAGATGGATGATAGTTTGTTTTTTAATTACAGGTGACTTTTAACTTCTATAAATGTTTCAATTGTAATTTTAATTATACTTCTTTTCATATATGGTAAGTTTAAAGAAAACATTGGTGTCTTTTAAATTATAAAACATTTTGTCCTTTTTTATATACTGACTTTTATTTTCATATAGAAATATGTGACCATTTGAAATGTAAAAAAAAAAATCCTATCCTCATGAGTTAGGAGGCACAGTAGTAAAGGCTCTAAGGGTAGTATTAACTTGGCTACATGGCATCATTGCTCAGCTATAACACTTCCCTTTCCTGGTGATCTTGTTAAATATTAATGGGAAAATGCTAATGCTTATCAATATTTAAGAGGCCAACTAAATAAAAATGGCAGAGTTCTGTGATTTAGGTGAATTAGCATAGGAATGACAGTGTAGCCTTATGGTTTTCCGTGTGTGATGCTCGCTTTCAATTCTTCCTAGATTGCTGTGTTCAATGGTTCACAGCATATTAGGATAGTTAGGGAGAAAAAAAGAAATTCAAACAAATGAAAAAAGATAAATTGATTTGGTAAGTGTAAAGGGGAAAGACTATTCACATGACAAAAGGATTCCTGTTATAAAAAGCTAGCTTTAAATAAGTAGGTACCCCAGGGTTTATTAAAGCTTACTGTGGTGGGTTTGGCTGGAGACAGGGAAAGAAAGAGAGGCAAGGAACTTTGCAAATGCTGGGTGAGAATCCACTTCCTATTTCTGAAGCTGCTTGGTGGCACTTTAGGTAGAATGCTGGACCTAGAGTCAAAAAGGCTTCAGTTTAAATCCTACCTCAGACCCCTTCCTACCTGTGTGACCCGGAGCAAGTCATCGAATTTCTCCTAACCTCAGTTTCCTCATTCACAAAATGGAGATATTAGTAATGTCTCCCATGGTTCTTGTGAGAGGAAAGAATGAGATGACATCTGTACACATTTTAAAAAACACACACACACACACTCTCTCTCTTCTATAAGACACTATATAAATGTATATAAATATAAAATATATATATATATAAACAGTAGAGAAATTATTTACCTACTATTATCATTGATAAATATAGATAAAATATTCCTGGGAAAAACAGGTTTCAAACGAAGTATAATTTTGTCCATGAATGCATGTGTCCTCTCTACAAAACTGGGGTTTATTGGTATAAGCCGATTCCTGAGATGACAGAGCTGAGGTAGTCTGATGCAATAGAAAGAATGCTGGATTGGACTTGGCTTCAGGTTACTTTTCTGAATTAAATTCATTATTCTTCAAGATGAAATCAGCTCTGAAACTCTCACTTCTTCATTCTGCCTGCCCCTGGGGACCTCACTCCCTTCCTCCCTCTCATTGGAGAGCATGGACGGTGGACATTGGAGAGCTCCCTCCTGATTCTTCACCATTTAAAGAGGGCACCTAGGGAATTCACCTCATTCTTTCCCACCTGGCTACTTTCTTGGACTTAAACATCTCCAGAAATTCATTATTTTTCCAGATGAAACCAGCTGTGAAACTCTCACCTGATCAGATTATGTCCTACCTGGACTGTAGGAATCCATCAGGTCCCGGATTACTTTCCTCTGCCTCTCCCTCCTCCCCCAGCTTTTTTTTTTCCTCTTCTTTTTCTATTTGTTTTCCCCCATTAGATGGTGATCTCCTTGAGAGCTGAGACTGTCTCTAATTTTTATTTTATATACTCAGTAGAGCCCAGCACAGTGCTTGGAACATTGTAAATGCTTAATGAATGTTCTTTCATTCACTCATCCTCCTCCTTCCCCTTTTCCTTCTCTTCTTTTTTCTTCCCATGCAACTGCCCCCATTTTGTTTGTTCTTAAGGAATGTTTCATTCTTCCTGATAAACTGGTGAGTGGAGGGGTATTCCTCCATCTTCTTGACTTCCCCTTCGAGAAGAGATACCAACTTGCATTTTGTGTAGAGATGACTAGTCAAAGGTATTGGACCTGTGCCTTTATAGATATTAGGAATTCCTGAGTGAGGAAATTTCTACCACCAATGCAGGTTGAAGGTAGGAAAATCCATTGCAGCCACATAGAGTGACAGAATAGCATGGCAAACATAGCGAGTGGATGAGGCTTAAAGTAAGAAAAACTTGAATTTGAATCTCTTGTCAAACACTCTGACTGTATAACCTCTGGGAAAACCACTTAAATTCTCTCAGCCTCAGTTTCCTCAACTGTAAAATGGGGATGATAATGTCATTTACCTCACAGGGTTATTATAAGGCTCAGGTGAGATACTATATTTAAAATGCCCTACAAACCTTACATCAGAGGTTCCCAGACTTATGTGGCCTACTTCCCCCTTACTCAGTGGCCCCCTGGAAATCTGCTTTCTTTAACCATGATTACTTTGAAATCATCTATCCTTTAAAGAAATAATTTAAAAAAGTCACATCTTAAATTTAATAATTTATTGTAAATTTCTGGACTTTTTCCCGCATTGAAATTTTAGTGATGCAATATTGAGTCATGTAACCATATAGTATCTTATTGTAAATAAGTCATTGTACACACATATTCCTCCTGATGTATGCTGGATTTCCCAAAAAATGCATGACACATTCCCTTGACAATACTTGTTTGTTAAGACCTGTCAGTGGACTTGACCACTGATGTGTTATAATTGTATTTTCTGTTTATTTGGAAAAATTGTAACCACTATGATTTAAACTCTATTACACTACAGATGAAACATGTATGAATGGCTTTTTAAAATTTCTTGTCTTCTTTCCTTAAGCTTCCACCATCCCCTTATTTTTATTCAATGACCCCCAGTTGCACCCTGGAGGCTACTATGCCCCGCCCTGTATCTTTTCAGAGTTCCCCAGGGAGTGGTAGCACCCACTTTGTGAATCTCTGCCTTATGTAAATGTTAAGCATTATTTTAAAAAAGCTGTAAAGGGTATTTTCCCCCTTTATCTTTCACCTAGAAAAACCTGGAGCCAGTTCACCCTTCCCTAAATATACACTCTTATTTCAGTGAATTTATTTACAAATGTTAAATAATGCTTCTATTTAGGAGGAAACTACAAAGCTGGCATCTGAAGCTACAAAGCAGGCTATTTTGAGATTCAGACAGTTTGTTAGCCTGTCATGTGTTGCAAGGGCTGAACAGCATGTTCAGAAAAGATTACTTATCACTGAATCATGGCTGTGAGAAAATTCATTGAAATTGTAGACTCAGTGGCTTTGAATTCACCATTAGAGTCTTCACTTAACATAGATGTATGCCTTCAGATTGTTGAGTTCTTCATTACTTGTCAAAAAGACATTGAATTGAGTGTGACTCAAGTGTTCCAACGTTCAGAAAGAGAGCCATAAGGTGTATTTGTAAGTGACTGCATTGCCCTCCTGTGGTGAAGTGTATACCGCCTGTTTCAGAAAATTGTTTGAGCTATCCTAGCATGTGGCCTATATCCATTATATCGTAAGGAGGCAAATGCTATTACATCTGCTCCTGGGTGTTTGCCCATGTCGTCTTGTTATCATATTTCATGGTATTGAAATAAGTGGGACATCAGAAAATGATTGGAAATATTTGT
Source organism: Potorous gilbertii (assembly GCA_028658325.1). Taxonomy (NCBI): domain Eukaryota; kingdom Metazoa; phylum Chordata; class Mammalia; order Diprotodontia; family Potoroidae; genus Potorous; species Potorous gilbertii. The sequence continues at coordinate 583,813,999 of CM053770.1, read as the reverse complement.
TTTTCATCCCATCCCCAACTTCAAAGTGGATTTTGGTTGCAAAACTTTATCAGTCAATTTCTTTCCCACAAAGTGAATTTCCCTCTGTGATGGCTAAGTTTCCAGACCTAATTACAGAAGCCTATTTGATTCAAAATGTTCCTACAATTGTAGAGATACAGATTTATATTTGACGTAAGGAACAATCACATGATAATTGGAGGTAGGTTTCCCTTCACTGGGAGTCTTCAGGAATGTCTTATGAGGGATTCCTGTTTAGGTAATGATTGGATTGGATGACCTTATAGGGTCTATGGTTCTGTAACTGTAACCCTGAGACTTGGGTGCCCTTAAAGCTTCCTTTTAAAAATATGCGTCTCAGAACCCTGAACCTTATACCAGGCCTTGAAATTCTAATCTCTGGAGAGGGGAGGAGATAGAATGCAGTGGAAAGGGTCAGGCAGAAGTTTCAGTGACTGGTCTATTCCTTGGGCACAGTTAGTAAAAGGCTACAGTAGCCTTGGGCAACCAGGTGGCACAGTAGGTTGAGTGCCTAGGTCTGGAGTCAGGAAGACTCAGGTTCGCATCTGGCTTCAGATACTGACTGACTGACTGACTAAGAGTCACTTAATCCTGTTTTGCCTCAATTACTTCATCTGTAAAATGAGCTGGAGAAGGAAATGGCAAACCACTCCAATGTCTTTGCCAAGAAAGTCCCCCAAAGGATCATGAAGTGTTAGCCACGACTGAAACAAATGAACAAAAATAAAAGCTCTGTTAGACTATACTGCCTCCAAAAACTTCTCTGGAATATAGTCTCTATGTATGGCTTTTTTTTTTTAAAGGGAGGAGGGGAATTATTCTCTATATTCAGGTGTAGTTGCTGCCAAGAACTGGTTGCAAAGCCTAAGGATACCTTTATTCAAAAGAAAACTTATTTCTCCTAGGATACCTGGGATGAAATCCTAATTGGGAGCGTGGAAATGAACAAGGTTTTGGCTTGCCCCAGGTAAAAGTTCTAACCAAATTCACTACTTAAAGTTTTGCTTGATGGGCTGTCATGCACATTTGCTTAACTCTCTCTTGGCTGTATTGCAGATGCATCTTAACAACAGTGGACCCAGACACTGGGATCATTACCAGGAAAGAGCCCCTGGAAACACTGAAGAGGTAGATCATATGGTGGGGCAGTGGTGGTGGGGAGGGAAAGATCCAACATTTTTTGATATTGTCATGTATTATCATCAATGTTATCATACTGTCATTGTATTATATTGGTAGAACTAGGGGTAGGTTTAAATATGTGGGCAGTTAGGGACTGAACTGTGTGGGTCTAGAACCCTTCAAATCTTAGATTTTTTTAGATGCAATGAAGTTAATTTCTCCACCTTGAAGGCCCAGATTTAAGCTTGGTTTCAAATCATACCTAAAGTTCTCGTTAATACTATTTCTTGTTTTTATGTTTGACTACTCTGCTCTAAGATCCCAGTGATTGATTTATTGTTAAGCTTATGAATTTGTCAGAATTCTCAGGTAACTGGGGCAGCAGGTAGTGCAGTAGATAGAGCCAGAGTCAGGAAGATCTGAGTTCAAATCCAGTCTTAGACACTAGCTGTGTGATTCTGAGCAAGTCTTTAACTCTGTTTGCCTGAGTTACTCATCTATAAAATGAACTGGAGAAGGAAATGGCAAACTATTCCATTATCTTTTCCAAAAAAATCCCAAATGGGGTCACAAAGAGTTATATATGATTGAAACAACTGAACAACTAAGGGAATCTAGAGTAATTCCTCTTTTCAATTCTTTTCCATTTAAAGCATTATGAAAGTGATTTATGTAGACAGACTACACATTTGAACAAGAAAATTAAAAACCTTTCTAATGCCTCCAGTGAGGCCTCTCAACATAGATGCAAATGCATTGCTGTTAAGTCCATTTATGATAATAGGATACTTTTAGAAGTGTCAGAAATAAGTCTTTCCTGCATTTTCACTCCTATTAACTTTCCAAGAAAGGTTTTAGAAGTTGTTTGCACAACTCCCTGAGCTAGCATATTAGTTTTATGTTATGTTTTTCTCCATGTGCCTGATGATGTTTCTTTGTTCCCTTCAGCTATCGCCTCTGTGATCCAGCAGAGAAGCATATATACAAGTCATCCCCACTCTTTGGGATGTATTTTTCAGTGGAAAAAATTGGAAGCCTAAAAGTTGGTGACCCTGTGTATCTGATGACTCAGTAACAGAAAGTGTCACATAGTTGAAATGGTAAATGCAAAGCTTCCCTCCCACACAAAATTATGATGAAATAGCAATCAAATTGGCTTAGGATGGAAGAATTTCCATTTTCCTTTCCTTAGACCTCTGGAGAGTGTACTATCCTTGATGTGATATTGGAACTTGCAGAAATTTCTTTCTCCCCTTCATTCTGACAACTGTAATCTCTATTTTAGTCTCAGCTTTTCCCATCTCAACTCTCCATTAGATTATAAAAAGTTTATATTGGGTTCCCCAGTGAAATGATGTTCATTGGTTAACATTTCTACTTCATTTCAGATGACCTTCATAATGCAGGTCATTTCTTCTCAAGAGCTATCTATTTATATTCTCTATATCTGATAGAAAAGTCAAGGAAAGGGACTAAAGAATTCAAAAGAAACTGCGTAAAATTGTTAAACCAAATTTAAATTTCATTAAAATTAAAAATGCAATTTAAAGTTTGACCCTTTTCTCTCAAGGGCAGAGAACTATGCCTTTGAGTGATAGTGTAGTGCAAAGAGCCCTGGACTGGAAGTTAGAGGTCTTCTGTTTAAATTCTGATTTGACTGATTCAGTCAAAGGTCCACACTTGAGGATCCAGAGGGCCACATGTGGCCTTAGGGCCGAAGATTCCCCCTGCTCCTGACCTTGGCTATTATGGCATTGTATGTTGCATAAGGGATCTGTCTGAACACTCTTAACTGAGACATTGCCTCTCCTCTCAGTTCCTTAACCTTACCCTCAAGGTTAAACAGGTACTCTCTGGGTCCTTAAACAACACTTCCTTTTGGATAGGCTTCATTAAAATCATTCTAGGAACGGGACTGCCTCTTCATTTCATCAAATTCATCAGGGGAGATGTTCCTCAACTACTTCCCTTAGTATTTTGAACAATAACTTACATTTCTTGCCAGTGTGGTATTTTATTGCTACTTCAACCATGCTCTCATTGTTATTTGAGCTAATGTAGCACTATCTGAGACATCCATCTCTTAATTTATGAACCTTGTATGAAGAATACCTGATATGCTAGATACAAAACGTCCCACATCCAGGTGACTAAAACAGCTGACACAGGACAGCTTGTGATGAATGGGTAATTCCTGCATGTCAGGTTCCAAGATGACTTGATTGTCATACCTTGTTTTTCTTTCTATCACTTTGTCTAGGTCTGTATATCCTTTGCCCTTTTAAAAATTAGTTGATTTATTATTCACCAAATAATTGTATGAGAGAATAGTGTTTGCAAGACACCATCATAAGGTATATAAGAGAAAAAACAATGAAACTTATTTTTGTCCCCAAGGGGCTTACAATTTAGAAAAGAAGATAATGTATAAAATTACCACAATATAACACATAAATGGAATAGGAAGGATGTTGAAGTGTTAATAGCATTTGCTGTATCTTGAAGGACGGATAGAATTTCTGTAAAGAAAGATTAGGAAGCAGGGTATGTGTCTTATAGAATGAGAAGCTGGCATGAACAGAGGTGTAGAAGCTAGAAATGATAGGGAGTGTTTCGGGAATGAGTGTCCAGAACATAGAGTTCCTGTAGGGAACTAGTGAGAAACTGGCAGAAAAGGGCAGATTGGGCCAGATTATAGAGATCTTTGACTCTCTGACTAAGGAACATGGAGTTTATTCAATACACATCAAAGAGCCATTTGTTTTTGAGAGAGTGCCTTGATTGAAGAAATGATTTTAGGAAAATCAGGCTTGCAGTGATCTGCAGGTTAAGTTAGACAGGTAAGAGTTTGGAGGCACTATTTACTAATTCAGTCTTGAGGGATGAGGGTTGGGTGGTGGCAAAAAGAACAGAAAATAGGGAAGAGATCCAAGAGTGGTTGTGAAGGATGAATCAGCAGGACTTGGCAGTTGATTAAATGTGGGTGGCAAAGACGAATGAGATTGAAGATAAGCCTAAGATTTCAAGCCTGAGTTACTAGTGAAATGGTAGTAAGGAAGTAAGAAAATCATGAGAAGAAAGTGGTTTTGAAGGAAAACCTGGATTGATTTTAGACATGTTTAGTTTGATATGCTAGTGGCATTTCTACATGGAAATGTAGAAATATGTAGTGGATAGTTGGAAATATGGTACTGGTGCTCAAAAGAGTGCTAGAAGTCTATATTTAATAATCAGTGATGCTAGGTGTATGATGGAGCCAGCTTCTACTGACTGAGAACTGATTGTTAAATTTTCATTATAGGCATTCCACACGTTGGAAATTGCCAAATGTTACAAATCAGGGCTTACTTTATTGCTTTGTTGGTTGTCCAGACTTAAAATGATGAAGAAAATGTTAACAATACAGATTAAACTTAAAAGTGTGCTTGCATACTGTTGTTTTTTTCCCCCTTTAGCATCTATTATTAAATATTTGCCAGTTATCTTTAGGAGTCATCTGCATAAAGATGGCATTTGAAGTCTGGCAAGATCTCTAAGGGCAAAGATATAGAGAAAGAAGAGGACTGAGAGCAGAGGTTGGGAACTGCCTACATTTAGAAGTGGTCAGAGAGAAGTGGGATGAAGGGAACTGGGATGAAGGGAAAGGGGTAATAAATTTTTATGAAAGTCAATCAACTAATGAATAAGCATTTACCAAACTACTCTGTGCCAGGAATTCTACTAGTTGCTGGGGACCAAGAAATAGATGGTCATTGACCTCGAGGAACTTACCTGGAGGTTTTTATATGGGACCAAGAGACAGCATGTAGGAAAATAAGTATATAAAAAATAAATGCAAGGTAATTTGGCGGGGGTTGGGGGGTGGGGGGGGGAAGGGGGAGGGAGAGAGGTACTAATAGTTGGTGGAATGAACAAAAGCCTCACATAGAAAAGGTGGTATTTGAGTTGAATTTTGAAAGAAATTAGAAATTTTAAAAGGTGGAAGTATGGAGGAAATGTATCCCAGGCATCAGGAACTGAAAGCTTGTGCAAAAGCAGACACAAGAAGCTGAATGTGTCTGAGCACAACGAGAAGGCAAATTTAGCTGTTTAGAAAGGGAAAGGGAAAGTGAAGGGAAATAATGTGTAATAAGACTGGAAAAGTAAGTTGGAGTCAGGGCCTCAGATACCAAAAGGACAAGTTTCTACATGATCCTAGAGGTAAATAGGGAACCACTGCAGTTAAGTGAGCAGGAGAATGACATGGCCATTCCTATGTCTTAGGAATATCATTTTTGCAGCCATGGGGTTAATATACTGGAGAGGAGATGAGGCAAGAAGACCAATTGAGAGGCTATTGCAATAGTCCAATCAGTCAACAAATATTTATTTAGTTCCTTCCATGTGCCAGGCACTGTGCTAAGCATTGAAAATGTAAAGAAAGTCAAAAGGCAGCATCTATTTCAAGGAGTTCAAAGTTTAATGGTTGAGACACATTGCAAGCAACTATATACAAACAAGTTATAAGCAGGATCCATCGGAGATTATTGGTAGAGGGAAGGCACTAGTTTTAAGGGAAATTGGGAAAGACTTCCTATAGAACAGAGGTATCAGACAAGAAACTCACAACATTTCTAGGTCCAGCCTGAATCAGATTAAAATGTAGTGGGCACCGTACACAAGAATAAAGTCTAGATGGGTACATGATTTAGGTATAAAGATTGATACCATGAATAAACTGGAGAAGCAAGGAATAGTGTATTTATCAGATTTATGGAGAGGAGAAGAATTTTTTTCTAAAGAAACGATAGAA
>CM053770.1:583778801-583807564 GCA_028658325.1 Potorous gilbertii | reverse complement strand
CAGAATTGTATGCTGTCATGGGGAGGGAGGGGGGTAGAGGGGGAAGGTGTGGGGGTATAAAATCTTAATTTTAAGGAAGTGATTGTAGAACATTTATAAATAAATAAAATAAAATTTAAAAAATAAAATAAAATGTAGTGGGAAATATTTCACATAATAAATTTAAAAATGCAATAGAGCATAGATAACATTACATTTTAAAATTGACTTTATGCAGCTTGCAGGGAGTCTTATCTATGGTTTTGTGGTCCTATTTCTTTTTGAGTTTGGCACAACTGCGGTAGTAGGTAGGATTTGGAGGGAGTCACGAGGTGGAGATGAGGAGGGAGAGTCTTTCGGGCGCATAAGGGACAGCCAGTGAGAAGAAATAATCTTTTGTTGTGTATGAGGAAAAGCAAGAAGGAAGCTGTGTTACTAGATCATAAAGCATGTGGGAGGGAGTGAAGTATAATAAAAAGACTGGAAAGATAGGAGAAGAACCAGGTTGTGAAGAGCTTTAGATGCCCAACAGATTTTTCCATTTGATTCTGGAAGTGATACGGAGCTATAGGAGTTTACTGAGCTGGGGGAAGGTGTTGGTGTAATATGGTCTGACCACTTGAGTGGAAGAAGGACTGGAGGAGGGAAAGAGGTGGAATTTGTAGGAGAAATTGAAAGTAGAGTTCAGGTAGTGATTGTGGTGTTGAGGGAAGCAGAATCTCAGAATTGGAAGAGACTTTAGAGATTATCTAGTCTGATCTAAGGGTGGCTAGGTGGTACAGTGGATAGAGTGCTGGGCCTGAAGTTAGGAAGACTCATCTTCCTAAGTTCAAATCTGGTCAGAGACTTCCTAGCTGGGTGACCCTGGGCAAGTAAGTCACTTAACCCTTTTTGCCTCAGTTTATTCATCTGTAAGATGAGTTGGAAAAGGAAATGGCAAGCCACTCTAGTATCTTTGTCAAGAAAATCTCGAACGGGGTCACAAAGACATGACTGAACAACAGTCTGATCATAATTGATTCCAAGCAAATTAAAGTTTGAGAATTTTTCCTTGGGCAGAAAATTGTGCCTTTGAATGGCCGTGAGATGGATTTGGAGTTAGAGGTTAGGTCCCTTGAGGAGGGCAAAGGAGATTTAGATATGGCATTCCAGAGTCGTAAGTATGAGAACAAACCTGAAAATGTAATATAGTATTAGTATGTTGTTTTTTACTTTGAGAGATATTATGGTATATATAATGGAAAGAATGCTGGACTCAAGTCGGGACAGATTTGGCTTTGAGTCCCAATTCCAGCACTTAACTAAGTGACTATGTGACATTTAGTTTTCTTAGCTGTAAAAATTCATATAGTATAAAATTAAGCATTTCCCTTACTCTCAAGTTTGTTGGGAAGATCAAATGAGGCAATATATGTAAAGAACTTTATAAACTTTACAGACCCTGTTTTCTATTCATTCTAGGTTTGCAGAGTTGGGGAACCTGTGGCCTTGAGGCCACATGTGGCCTTCTAGTTCCTTGGGTGCAGCCTTTTGACTGAGTCTAAGTTTTACAGAACAAACATTTTTATTAAGGGGATTTGTTGTATGAAATTTGGATTTAGTCAAAGGGCCACACTAGAGGACCTAGAGGGCCACGTGTGGCCTTGAGGCTGCAGGTTCCGCACCCTTGTTCTAACAGCCTCTCAAATTGTCCTTCATAATCTTGGTTGATTATTGTCACGTCTATACTAAATTAATGTAAAGATATATGGGTATAGGATTATTAATACAGGATGATTATTGTCTTACTGAAATTAGATAGTATGAATTTATTATGCACTCCTTTAGATAGAGGTACATAATAAATAGTTGTTAAAAAAGTTGAATTAGGTCAGAAAAACATAGTTGCTATTCTGTTTAGTTATTTGATCACAAGAAGGAAGAAAAAGACAAATTGTAGTTGCCTAGAGTTAGAAAATGTGCCCCAACTCTTACAGATTGTTAATGGAAGAGAAATACCTTGGCTCTCCTTTGCTGCTCAATTATTTTTTTTAATTTAATTTAATTTAATTTTTTTAATGTTCTGCAATCACTACCATAAAACTTAGATTTTTAACCCCCCCACACCTACCCCCTTCTTCCCCCATCCCTCCCCAAGATGGCATACAATTCTATATAGGATCTACATATACTTTTCTATTGAATATGTTTTCACTATAGTCATACTATATAGACGAACTAAAATAAATGGAAGAAATCATATAACAAATCAAAATATAATACACAAACACACACACACACACACACACACAAACATGATCGGCTCCATTCTGCGAATGAATTTCATAGTTCTTTCTCTGAGTGTGGAAGGCATTTTGCTTTATAAAACCATTGGGAATTTTTTTTTTAAGTTTTTGCGTTATTATGAAGTTCCAAGTCTACCAGAAAAAACTTACACACTGTGGTTGTTGCTGTGCACAGAGTTCTCCTGGTTCTGCTCCTTTTACTCAGCATCAGATCATATAAGTCCTTCCAGGCCTCCCTGAAGTCTTCTTGTGCATCATTTCTTATGGTGCAATAGTACTCCATTATATTCATATACCATAATTTATTCAGCTATTCCCCAATTGATGGGCATCTCCTTGACTTCCAGTTTTTGGTAACTACAAAGACTGCTGCTATAAATGTTTTTGTACATGTGGGACCCTTTCCCATTTTTATGATCTCTTGGGGATACAGTCCTAGTAGCAATATTGCTGGGTCAAAGGGTATGCACATTTTTGTAGCCCTTTAGGCATAGTTCCAAACCACTCTCCAGAATGGTTGGATGAGCGCACAGTTCCACCAACAATGAATTAGTGTTCCAACTCTCCCATATCTCTCTTGTTCTGTCATGTTTGCCAGTTTGCTGCTCAATTATTGAGAAATATTGTTGACCAAATGCCGGCTCTCTGTTGGATGCTTTGGGGAACATGGAGAAAGATACTTGGCCAGCAAGGAAATCTCAGTGGAACTTAGTTTAAAGTGAAAAAAATATTATTCCTAAGAAGAATCTTACCTTATGTTTGTTTTGTAATATTCCCATCATACTTAGCAAAGGGATTGACACACAGCAGACACCCAGTAAATGATTTCTTGCTTTTTGTGCTAATATGGACAAAATCTAGAATTCAGAGTTGTTTGTATTCCTTTCTGTTTGAACCCATGCAATTTATTTTCAGCTCCTCACTCTTACCCCACAATACAATCCTTGAAAAATCTTAGTGTTTCTCTAAGTCATCTCCAAATCCTCTTTTCTCTTTTCATGTAGATATCACCCTACTTCAGGCCAACATCATCTCTTTACTGGGCAATTGCAATAACTGCCTCTTCATTGGTCTTCCTGCCTTAAGTCTCTCCTTGGTCCAGCCCATCCTTCACAAGGCATCAAAGTGATTTTCCTAAACCACAAGCCTGACCATGTCACTCCCATACTTAATAAAGTCTAGTGGCTTCTCATTACCTCTACTAACAGATATAAACTCCTCTGTTTGGCATTTAAAGGTCTTTACAACTTGGCCTCATCTTACTTTTCCAGTTTTATTATACATTAATCCCTTTCCCAGACTTCAAGGTACAGCCAAACTGGTCTTGCTGGCAATCTATATACCACTTTTATGCCTTTACTTTATGTCTTTACATGTTTCCCAGGTTTGGAATGCCCATCTTCCTCACTTACAATTACTGCAATACCTTTGTGACCGTGGGCTAATCACCACTCTCTGGGCCTTGGTTTTCTCCTCTGTAAAATGATAGGATTAGATGAAGTGTTCTCTGAAATGCTTTTCAGTTTTAAACCTATGATCCCACGAAATGGCTCAGGAGAAGAAAGTTAGGTTGGTGATTTTGCACAGCCCTCCTTCACTCAAATCAAAATCAGCTGCAAGTCATGTCATCATCTTGATGTCACGGTCCTCTTTGAGAACAAAGAACAAACATACACACACACACACACGTATGATATCACAGGTAGGAAACTGCCTTACCCTTGCCCCCAAATAAAAAAAAAATATCATCTATTGAAATGACATGAGATGGAGATGGGGGTTGTGACCCTGGTATATTATATTTGAGCAACTTTGGAAGTAAAATAACCAGAATCTTTTTGTAATTCTTTCAGGTTACAGTACTGGAAAGGGATTGACCAGGATCTCACAGTGACCTCTCTGCAGACCCCATAACATAAAACCTTTTAGTAGATTTGTCATGGAAAAAAATACTTCTGACTCACTATTGATACTTATATTCTGTAATATGACAAAAGGGAACAATCTAGGGGAGAGGATTGGGGAGGGGGTAGGAGAAGAAGGGGTAATAATTATGAGCTAAACTTTCTGTGGTAGCAAAGAATTGGAAATAAAATAGATGCCCATTTATTGGGGAATAGCTAAACAAATTTTGGTATGTGAATGCAATGTAATATTAATATGCCGTAAGAAATTATAAATATGATGGAGACAACACCCACAATGACTGCCATGATGCAAATACAGTTAAACAGAATTAATATCACCAAATTAAACAAAGAATAACCATAAAATAATCAAAAGTTAAAGTTGAAAATTTACAAAGAACAAGCATAGCCTGAAGGACAGAAGTGCAGAGGTAGGATGTCCACAGGTGTGGTATGTTGCATATATTTTCAGACTTTTTTGATGTATTGATAAGTTTTGCTAATTTTTTTTTCTTCTTTTTCTTTTTTTTTCCTTAAAAATGTTATTTGTAATATGGGATGACTCTCTTGGTTGAGAGAAGAGGAGGAATACTGTAAGAAATTCTGGTGATATAGAAAAGTAAAAGACATCAATAAAATTCATTTTAAAAAAATAAGACTAATTAAAAATGGCATCTATTTAATCCCTAACTGTGGTAGCATTGAGGAAAAGTAACAGGAAGAACTGAGGAAAGATCAGCAAGCCTTTTAAAATGTAATGTTTCTGACATTCCCTATTGAGAACTGTGACACTTGCATCTTTCACATCTCCTTACTGTCTTTATGCCACTAGTAGACTATTTCACAAATCACTTTTTACCTTTATTTCCCTGCCATTAGGAAATAGGATTGTACTTTATATGTGAGTTCTAAATATGGAGAGACATTATTTTGAAACTTTTCTGGGACAGGAATATTTCTAACAAGCATGGAGTGCAGGAGAATGGAATTTCGAATGGAATGGAATGTTAAGGCAGGGTCTAAGGGGAGTATGAATGTTTCTAGAGATATTGAAAATTAGCTTAAACTAATGGAAATTTCCTCTTTTAGCAACATGATTATGAAACCATTCTCCCTGAATCAGTCTGCCAATGAAATAATCTACTTCTGCTTTTATGGTATTTTGATTGTAGTAAATATAAATTCAAATTAAACATTCTGAAATTTTGAAGCTTATGGGTTTTTTTTACTAGCTGTGTTAGAATTTTCACCATTTATTTTTCTCCAGTCTTTATGGTTTAATAACACAGTAACTTTCATAGAGATGGATGCCTCACTTTATTATTTTTACTTTGTTTTCATATTACATAGCTGAATTAAGGAGTTGGGGTGGTAAGAGGGTGTTATTGGTTTTTTCACCATATAAAAACAAATGTTTTTAAATTGGTGATTTTGTGGTAAATCAGAAAAATGAAAAACAATCCATGTGCCAAACTTACTTATATGAAACTAAATTACTGGAAGGATATTTGGGGATATGAGGTCTCTAGGCAAACATAACACTTCCAATGGGAACTATGTTCCACTAGGTCTTGGGATGGGTGAGCAACATCTCTAGCATTTGGGTTGCAGTTGATCCTTCCAGTAGAGGTTCAGAAAGCTGGATGAAGGTCTGTGAAGAAAGCAGTAAGGGTGGAGACTTCCAGCATTAACTTATAATCAGGAGAAACATCTCCCCATTTGGCTCTCATGGCTCATATCAGTTTTAATGTTCAGAAATTATAACTCAAGGGTCATGAGACAGTGACTGGACAGAAACAGAAAAATACTGGCTTCTCATCTTCCTCATTTTAGAGTATTATCTGTGGGATCCCTTTTAGTTGCATATTCCTGGAGCTAAAGGACCCTCTGCACAAAGTTTTGTATAGTCTCCTATTGTTCCTTGGAATTTTGGACGAAGGCCTTAATTCTCAAATATGCCAGAAGATGGCAAAAGAGGCCTGGGGCAATCCATGCCTGGAAATTGGAATTGCAAGGACTGGACAGAATTCAGACATGACTTCAGCTGCATATGTTCATCCCAAATTGGTGAATCAGCAGCCACATCTAAAAGATATCCCCATAGGTGGAACGTGCACATAGCTCTGTATCAAGTGCGGTGTCTGAGGCCCTGGTTGTGCCTTTTTGGCAGTAGATGTCATTTATTGACTCTGACTTCTCATGACTTCCTGCCTCTCCCCTTCGCCCCCCCCCCGCCCGCCCCCCATACTCTAATGCCTAAGGTTTAGAGAGTGAACACATAACAACAAAACATTACCTCCACTCTCATGTACTGAGTAAGTTGGGGACACCAACCAACTGGTAATTCCCCAGTCCTATGGCTATCAAATCTGTCTCTGTCCCCGGTGATTTAGAATTCCCATTTCCTGAGATGAATCCTGCCTCCCTCCCCAGTACCTCTCTAATCCTTTAGACTTAACTCTACCCTTTCCCCATCCTTTTCCTTTTTCCTTTCTATCCATTTCCCCTCCATGGAATTTCTAACATTGACAAGCTTCCTTTCATCCTAGATTTTCTTTTACATTCCATGTTTTTGTGTTTACAAAAACTTAGTTCCTTGCAGAAGATACCACATTCTTAGCTTCCAAAATACATTCCAAAATGCATGCTGAAATATACTCGACCAGAAGGAGGCAGCATACTCCTTATTCTCTACTGTCATTTCCAGAATTTCTCATACCACAATCATAAAACCTCCCCCTTTTCTTTTTGAGAGTAGCTCTGTTGGTCTCTTTCATTGAGTTTAGATTCTTATTTCAATGATCTACAGGTCCCCAGGTTACTTACTCTCCATTTTCAAGGAGGCTAGTATTGGTAAATATCTTCCTCTCAGCCTCAACCCTTGCCCTGATAATTTAAAGTATATTATTCATATGCCCTTGAGCATTTTAACCTTCCAGTTCATCAACCTTTTCAGCTTCCGTGACCTACATCTTTACCTCAGCCACATACAGGGATGGTGACCTCTTAGGTCTCTCCGTCACCTGTAACTGTGCCATCTTCACTGGCTTGAACTGTGAAATTCCCTTTTCTTATCATAATCTTTTATCCTTCCCTAAACCTCTAGATTGTCCTCTCTAGGATCTCCACCCTTCTTCCATCACTCTCCATTTTTCACCACTGCTCTGACCTCACTTCTCTCTCTTCAATCTTAACCCTACAATAAACCAGTTCTTCTACACAGTGTTCTCCAACCTTGACCCTCTTATCCCTTCTCTTCCCACTGTTCATACCTTGACAATCTTCAAATGTGGATCACCTTCACCATTTCCTTTCTCCTGTGATGTAGAATGCCTTTAGAGGAATTCAGACCATCATACCAACTGTGTCACTACAAATGAAAGCTTTTTTTTTTCTCAACTAGGTCCTCATTACTATATGACAAAATTTTAATTCTTCCTTAATTGACTGTAGATTTTTTGCAAACCTTTTCTTTCCTTAATCTCCTAATGCCACACCAAACCCTTTTCTCATCAAATATGTCCAACTTAACTTACTGACAAAATTGAGGACATCTGTCTTAAGGTCCCTCACAATGCTGTGCTTCAAACTTCACCATCTTCTACACCTTCACCCAACCTGTACTGCTTTACTCCAGTCAATGAGGAAGGATTGATTTTTCTTCTTGTCAAAGCCTCCACTGGGAAGTTCCTCTATCAACATTCCTTCTCTATCTTGTTCAATTTCATCCTTTGTCTTGGAGCCTTACCCACTGCCTATAAACACATTCAGATATCTCTCATGTTTTAAAAAATCCTCACTTGATCCTTCTGTCCTCTCAATCATCCTATCCTCTGCTATCATCCTGTATCTCTTCTCCCTTTTACTACCATACTCCAAGAAAAAGAAATCTAAATTAATTTTCTTTATTTCCTCACCATTCATTCTCAAATCTCACAATCTGGCTTCTGACTCCACCACTTGACTGAAACTGTTCTCCTTCAGGTTACCAAAGATCTTTTAGGTAATAAAACAGCCTCTCAATCTTCATTCTTTGTACTCTCTAGCTTTTGACACTTAGTTACTTGGTTCTTCCTGGATGCCTTCTCCTTCCTTGACCTCTCTGCTGTTCCCCTCTTCTAATTCGCCTGCCCCATGTCTGACTATACTTTTTCAGTTCCCCTTGTTGGTTCATCAGTCATCTCCTTTCTCTTACTATGGCTGTCCTCTAGAGCTCTGCCTTTAATTTTCCTATATTTTCTTTCTACATTTCCTCCTTCTATGATCTCGCTTTCTCCAAGTTGTTTGTTTCAATTATATTCAACCCTTTGTAACCCGACTTGAGGTTTACTTGGCAAAGGTATTGAAATGATTTCTCATTTTATTCTTGCCCATTTTACAGATGAAGAAACTGAGGCAAATAGGGTTAAATGACTTGCCCAGGGTCACATGGCTAGTAAGTTTTTGAAGTCGGATTTGAATTCAGGTCTTCCTGATGCCAAGCCTGGTACTCTATTCATCTAGTTTCCCCCCTTATTCTAAGTATCATCTCACAAATCTAAATATCAGACAACTAGGTGGCAAGGTTGGTGAAATGCTTGATTTGGAGTCAGGAAGACCTGAATTTGAATCCTGGCTCAGATACTTCTTAGTTGTGTGACCCTGGGCAAAATTTAAATACTTTCATCTTTAGTTTCTTTATCTGTAGATTGGGAAACCTTAAAGTAGAATTGAAATTTCTCCCCACCCTCCCCAATGTCTTTCCTTCCTTCAAATTTCTTGATTTCTGAGGATACCACCACTATCTTTCTCACTTAGATTTATAACCTTAGAATCTTCCTTGGCTCAACTCTTCCCTCACTACCTTTCTTTTTTCCTCAATATCCAAGCCTTATTAATTCCATATCAACATCATCTCTTGAATCTATTGACAAATTGTTATGTTCAATCATGTCTGATTCTTTGTGAGAAGGAGATCTTTACCATGTTGGGTTTTCTTGGCAAAGATACTAGAAGGGTAGGCATTTTCCTTCTCCAGTGGACTACGGTAAACAAGTTAAGTGACTTGCACCAGGTCACATAGCTAGTAAGTGTTCAAGGCCAGCTCTTCCTGACTTCAGGTCCAGCACTCTCACTACTGAGCCGTGTAGCTGCCCTGCCCTATTTTATTTCCTTATCACATCTCTCTTAGTCTCCCATAGAGCCCTCCCACGTTTCCCCCTACTGCATCCAGTTTCTCCCCAACCTCCACTTAATTTGTGAGATCAACTTATGAGACGATGTCACTCCCAACTGAACTCAGAAACCTTCAGTGGAATGATTTGGGTAAACATCCATTGCCTCAAGGATCTAATACAAATTCCACAGCCTCACATTTCAGACCTTCTATAGCATAACTTTTACCTACTTCATAGCTTTATTTCATATTACTCTATGAATTCCACTTTCTATAAAACGTGGATTATCAGATACTTCTCAAACTTGTATTCTATATTTCATCCCCATGTATTTGCACAAGTTGACCCTATCTCTGAAATGTACTCCTCTCTTCATTAGAGGTTCAGCTTAAATACCATCTCCTCCATGAAATCTCCCTGATTGAGCTCATGTTCTGTCCTTCCTAGGTACACTTATTTTCAATAAATGTATTTTTTCCCTACCCTCTGACAAAGCCAAATTTATGGGATGACATGGCCAAGAATCAAACAGAATAGTTGCTATAGATCAGTTTTGATCTGCATGACTACGGGGAACATTCACATTCATGAGATTATAAATACTTTTGAATATTCTCCTTCCAGCATCTAACATGGTACCTTTCAAAAAGTAGGCAGTTAATATGAAATGTTTTGTGAATTTGCCCAAGGTCAATATGAAGAGAATTTCATTTTCTAGTCTTTTCTGTTTTTACCTTTGACACTTTACTTGACCTCTACCGCTTTACTCCAGTCAAGGAGGAAGGATTGGTCTTTCTCCTTGTTAAAGTCTCCTTGGGGAAGTTGCTTTGTCAGTGGACCTTCATGGTATAGTGCAAAGTTTGGAGTCAGGGGACCTATGGTTCAATCACAGTCCTGTCATTTGCTATTTATGTGATCTTGGGTAAGCCACTTAATCGCTTTAGGCTTCATTTTCTTAATTCACAAAATGAAGGGGTTGAGCTAGATGACCTGAAGTTCTTCCAACTCTAAATCTATGATCAAATGAAATTCTGGGTCTTGAGTTTTCCTCAAATTTCAGTGTCTTGTGGGGCAGGATCATCTATGTTCTGAGCAACCTTTAGAAGTGGTTAAATCTGAAAACCAGATTTTCAGTATTCTATGTGAAATTGAAGGATTTGGGTTAGAACAAAACAGATAATGACATTTGAATTTTCAAATTAAAAAGTTGAGGTGGGAGAAGGAGGAGGGGTAGGAACATAGCAATTAGTGATGTGTAGGTATATGTGTGTAAAGAAACTTTTAAATTTGGAATAATGTACACTACTGTGCCAAAACATGAGACATCATGATGTAACAGAAACACAACTGGATTAGGAGTCAAAGGACTTGGGCTCAGTCTTAGTTCTGCTACTTCCTACCTGTGTGGCCATTAGCAAGACACAATTCCTCCTCATTTTCTTCATCTGGATTAGACTAGATAACCACAGAAATTCTTTTCCAGTTCTAAATTTATGATCCCATTTCCAGACTTGGACCTATAACTGTTAATCAATGTTTCTTCCACTAGGCCTAGCCTTGTCCCAGTTTACTTTTCCCTCTTATTTGCTAGTGGAAAATATTACATCATTGATGTAATGTAATATAATTTTCCTCTCATCTTTCCTGTTCTCCCCTCTTTGAATACATCTATATATTTTTCTTAGCGGGTAAAGGAGAAGGTGGTGTGAAGTGGACAGAGAGGGTGGAGAGAGTAGAATTGGGAGACAAAAGAGGTGGTAATTTTAACCCTAAATGTTCTTGGATGAGAATGGAGCATGAGGGAAGTTATAGGAATGTTTCAGTTATGATTCACTAAATATTAAGATGCTCCACCAGTATCCTTTCTCTAGGTGCTGGTAAGTCAGAATGAACACTAAAGTGTGGAGTCTATGAGAAACAGCTAAATATTTCTCTTGTTTCAGACAAATCTTGCATTTGTACATTCTAGTAAGCAGCAGATTCTTTCTTGATCTTAATCAAATGTAGACATTACAACCAGCCTAATCAGTGCTGGGCTGGGCACCAAATAATATGGTTAAAAAATAACTAGCCCTCACATTCTTGCCATTCTAGTCAAAATATGAAACATGGCATTGCCTAAATTCTGCATTTCATCCCTTAACTTCATGATCTTGAATAGGCTGCCTCCTGTAGAAGGCATACCTTCCTCTCCTCCCTTCTTAGAAACCCTATCTTCCTCAAAGACTCAGCTGATGTGCCACTTTCCAATGGAAACCATTCTTAAATATCCCAGGTGTTGGTATTCTCTCTCATCTCAAATGATCATGTACATACTTATCTATTTACATCTTGGGCAGAGGAGTGTCCAGAAAAGACTAGAACTTCTGATGTGAGGACTGTGAAGCCCTCTTCAGGGCCCCTTTCTACCTTTATGGAATCAGGTGTCCACCTGATGGCTCTAAGAAGCCATAATATGTGCAATCAGGGCTGAGCTGGGTTTAGAATGACTGTGGGGATCTTAAACTTGTTGGTGAGTTACAGTGGTGTCTACCTCAAGCATGTGAGAACTTCCTCTGAGAGAATGGGCAGATGAGAACCATTTATTACAATGGTCTTGAAGGAGGCTGAAGCAGGTGCTGTGGAGCCCTTTCAGGTTGGTTGTACATCAAAGACACTGGGGGTCATCCATTGTGTCCTGAGCCATCAGCAGTTTTGTCTTGCCACTGGACTGTGATGATTCTGGAAGAGAGAGTGAGGCAGAAGACTTTGTGCAACTCTGCTTCACTTATATCCAATTTATGCACAAGTCAAAAGACATCACCTGTTCTATTTTACACCAACATAATGATGCTATTTTGGTCCTCTTCAAGAACAAAGGATAACCAACCAACCAATCAACCAATATGTTATATCCCTCTAATAACATATATGTTCTATAAGGAGTTGTTTTTACCATTTTAAATTTTGTCTTTGTGTTCTCAGTTTTGCGAAGAGTACCTTGAACTTAGTAAAAATTGTACAAATGCTTGTTGGAATGGTTTGGATGAGAAACATTTGGGAGCATAGTGTAAGGGGTGAAATAAGGAGAAGAAATAAAATTCTCATGCGAAGGAGGCTGGAGAGTCTTTCTAGAAAGGCATGATAATGTGCAATAGATGTTCTTTGCTCCCTGTGTTGGGAGACACATTTTGTAATTGACATTCTGTAACTGGTTACAGTGTGCTAACCATAAGATGAAGAAATTGACTGTGGATTAGTTGTGCAACTGGAACTGGAGTGCACTAGTTAACCAGAGCCCATTCTCTTGCCTCTTGATCTTTACAGACTGGCTATCACAAGTGTCTGGTACATAGAAGGAGCTTAATAAATGTTTATTGATGATTAGAGAAGGAGGATGAGATACTGAGGATATAGGGGTCAGGAGAGGCCTCTGTCTTACCCAGAGCTGGCATAAAGCCTGGTGGAGTCTGCTGCGAATGCCATTTGATGGAGAGATCTCTGATAGCTCTGCTGATCTTTCAAAGTTCACATGGTCATCACCTAGTGAATTCCAAATCCAGATACTCATTCATCTAAGATCAGAAAACAGTAAACCCAGAAGAAATAGTGGTATTATAACTCAAGGAATCTTGCAGGGGTGGGCACTTGAGCTAATGGAACTTAGTGGTTATCTACAGGGGCTAAGTGATAGAATTCTCTCATCTGCACCTATCTAATACTGATCCTAAGTCTCACCTGCTCCATGATAGCTTACCTGACCATGCCAGTCTACATTGATCCCTTTTCTTCTTGAACTTCAGACTGTGAGCTCCTTGAGGGCAGGGACTGTTTTTACCTTTTTTTTTTTTTTTTGTATCCCAGGTACTAAATAAATGCTACTTAACTTGACTGGATGCTTTATGTACTCTGAACTATTTACTGAATAATTAATAAGCCCTCAACTCTGTAAGGTCCAGGGAAAGCACTGCCACAGAGTTTGGGTTCTAGAAGTTGGAGTAGAAATGGAAGGCGGTGAGGAGGAAAAAGGACAAGAGCAGGTTAATAACAATACAAAAGAGGAGGAGTAGCCAGGATTGTGGAGTGATGAGGAGCAGTGCAGGGAGGAACTTTACCCCAAAACTCCTCTAAACAGATTGAGAAGAAGCACCAGACTGAATCCTGTAGGGAAATTCAAGAAAAGGTCACAGTGAGTATTTTTACAGGCAGGGTTGACATAAAGAGATAAAGAAGTCTATGGACACTGGGAACTAGGCTTAGTGTGGAGTACCTGGAGCAGAGCACACCAGAGCTCAGGGAGAGGTTATAAACTGAGGAAAGAAGTGGCTCCAGACCCATACAGAGGCATACCCAGTCCCATTCCTGGACAGAGACAGATGTGAACGGGCACCTTTGGTGCTTACTACCTACCAGGGTGGACTGATGGGGATGGGGGTGGAAATGGACCTCTGCCTCCTCCAACTTCCCCAAAGGTTTCAAGCCCTAGGAAGTATGCTTAGAGAAGAGCAAACTGAGGAGATACCAGCTGAAATCTGGCTCAGATATCAGAAGCAGTGTTGTATCTGTGCCAGCCTCCAGCCCTATCTGACCACTCCAGAGGAATAACCAGGACAGGAATGCCAAACCAAAGGGGAGCCTGCAATTCTGTAACTCGGAACTAGTGGAGATTCCCAGCTGAATGACAGTAGCATCTGGCAGCAGTCTACTGTTCCTTAGGTTCAGACTCAGGTTAGGAACTTGTAGAACTTAGACCAGGAAGCTAGTTGCCAGATTTGGCCCTGGATCAGATCTCTTTGGGAGTACTGAAAAGCGTGCAATTTCAGGGCCTGAGCTGGCCCTCAGATAGTTGAACAACACAACTCTCCAGGATCAGATCTCTTTGGGAGTGCTGAAAAGCATGCAATTTCAGGGCCTGAGCTGACCCTCAGATAGTTGAACAACACAACCCTCAATGTACCAAGGAAGTAGTAACAGGATCTTCCTTGCTGAACTACAAGGCCTTGACCTCTCTCCAGTCATCCTTGTTTGCAGGATATCTGTTTGTATATCCCGATTATTTGAGATAATTTCTCAGTAGGGTCTAACGTGAAACTGATGAAGATGCTGCAGAGTTCACAATCTGCAAAGCCACCCAGAGCTGAGTACATTTCTCACTGGAGGTGCCCGATGCCTGGTTTTAAAATTCCAATTCTTGCTGATCCCTCTCTAAACTCTCAAATTTTCAAGCAATAAAAAAATTCTTCAAGAATTTGCCAGTAAACCAGCTCCAAAATGAAAAGATCCATCATTGACTTCATGACACAGAATATGAACTGGCCTCTTGACAGAGTAGTATATAGATCAAGGTGTGGAAAGAGATATGCCTTCAGAAACAGCCAATGTGGGAATTTGTTTGGGAAATGTATACTTGTTGCAGAGTTTTGCTTTTATTTTTATTTTCCAGTGGAGACGGGTGGGAGGGCAAGAGGGATTAGGGACTTAATAGCAAAAAGAAAAAGGAAAGAAGTGATGGTCCTATTCAAGGAAAAGGAACACAAGGAAGGCCAGATAGGTAGAACATCTTTGAAAGCTTCAGGCTGTCCTTATATGCTTAAGCAGACAAGCTAACTATACTACATACACAAGGATTTTACAAAGAACTGCTGGTCTCTAAGGTATGATACACGTCAGAAGTGTCAAACAGCTGGCAACTCTTCTGAACACTTCCCCAAAGGGATTACAGTGTAATTGGGAAAAACTTAACAAAATAAAAAATGTATAATAAACATGGATAACACGATGTTTTTTTAAAAACTAAGTCAACATGTAGCCTGCAGAGATCCTTGTGTACAGGCCCCGGTTCTATTTGAACTTGATACCAAGATAATTTTATATACCTTTCCTCCTCCAGGTATATACAAATGCCCGCTCTCTTGGGTGTTCAGAATAGAATAAAATTTAATTTTTATAAAGAATTTTAACGTCAAGATGAGACAGGGATCATTTATTGGGGACAGGTGAGGAAGAGGAGGCACGAGATGGGGACCTTCACACCAAACCCTCCTCCTCCCTGGAGAATGCCAGATATTTCTGTCCCGGGGGCAGAACTCTGGCTGCTCCAGGAGGGAGCGCAAAGGGTGCAGGGCTCTCCCCTCCCACTCGGGGCCTCGGGCCAGGACCCACGCCTCCCACCCAAGACTCCCGTAGGTGCGGGGCCCCACGAGCTGTCCGCGCTCTCCTCTGCCCCGCGGCCGTTCACTAGCTCGCAGTTTTGGCCTTTTCTTCGCAGTCATGGGCGCCGCAGGCTCGTCCACCCTCCCCGCACCCAGGCTCCCCGAGCTCCACCTTCGCCTTGCGCTCCCAGCCTGGGCGCAGTCTAGGGCCGCCTGGGTCGTGGCGGCCGCGCTGGGACTGGCCGCAGCCGCGATGCTGGGGGCCACCGCCAGGAGCACCGAGGGCCGGCTGAGGAGGCGGCGGCGGCGGGGGCAGCGGCGGCTGCGGCAGGTGGGCACTGTGGCACAGCTATGGATCTACCCCATCAAGTCCTGCAAAGGGGTGCCTGTGAACGAGGCTGAATGCACCGAGATGGGGCTGCGCAGCGGCCACCTGCGGGACAGGTACGGTCCGGGCGCCGGCACGGCCCCAGTCCCTGGGATCGGGAGTGGGCGGGGGTGGGGGGGGGTGCTTATGCAAAATTACATTTTGACCTAGCTGTATTCACAGTCTCCCAATATAACTGCTGAGGAATTGTGGCTCACAGTTACTCCAAGTCTCCGCAGCACCTCGTGTGTCCGAATGATAGAAAATTCAATTTTGTGATATGTTTATTGAGCAGTTGGAAACTCAAAAATCATCTCAGCCCTCAGAGCACCCCATAGGCACTGTGGCACACTGGTTGAAGGACCAGTCAGCCTGGGAGTCCAGAAGACCTGGGTTCAAAATACGTCTTTCACCCTCAATAGGGAGCGGGTTGACGGTCGGCGAGTTACTTAATTTGCCTTCATTGCCCTAAGCAATTCCCAAAAGGATTTCCTTTCAGTTGCGCTGGGAGTCTTGTTCAATAATATCATATATGAGGGTAGCCCTCATATAGGGAGTTCCATGCAATGATGAATAATAATGCCAGACCCAGGCAAAAGTAAACACTTAGAAGACTTTGTGAAAGCAGGTCACTCTCCCTACCCCCCACACCCCAAGCCCTCCCAGCTCAGTGAAACCAATCAATCAATCTGTTGTTCAGTTGTCTCTGAATCTGTGATTCCATTTGGAATTTTCTGGGCAAACTGACATGATTTGCCATTTCCTTCTTCAGTTCATTTTGCAGGTGAGGAACTGAGGCAAACAGAGCTAAGGGTTATACACTTGGTGTCTGAGTTCAGATTTGAATGCAGGTCCTCCAGACTCCAGAGTCACTGCTTTATCCATTGCATCACCTAGCTGCCCTAATCAATCAGTCAAAAAAAAAAATTTATTTAGTGTCGTAGTAGATAGACTTAAAAGTTAGGAAATGAAAATATTATCTCAGATATTTATTGACTGTATAACCTTTACCAAGTCATTAACATTTTGGCTCTTCATTTTCTTCATCTATAAAATAAAGAGGCTGGATTTGGCTCCCAAAAGGCCCTTCCATCTGTTGTAGACGCCAGGGATGAAAAGTAATAGCAATTTTAAAAAAAGCAATTCTTTCCCTTAAGGAGCTTATGAATGTATTGGGGAAAGACAATATTGATGCCACCTTCCAAGAGTCCTGTGCTGGACACCACTGCATTTTAAAATTCATTTACCCTTGAATGGAGATTTTATGGTTGAGGACTGGAAAAAGCCCATTCTGGTTAGTTGTCCGTAATTAACTTCAGGACTCCTGCATTTCATGAAACTTGGGGTAATGACAAATTCACAGTTCCAGCTTCTCTTAACCATTATTTTCAATCTCTCACACTTTTGGAAGAAATGGGAAAATGGAGAGATTGAGTTCTACTCCTTTCCTCTTCTACCCTTCTCATTCCTTTGACCAACGGAGGAATGAGAGACATGAAAGGTGAGCAGCAAGGGAAAGAAGAAAACGTAATCTGCTCTGTAAAATAAGATTGCAGATCTTGAATAACGATTGATTCCAGGAGGTTGACGTGATGCAGTGGAAGCAGTGTCTTGGATTTCAAGTCAGGGAACTTGGTTTCCAATCCTGACACTGTAATTCTACTGCTTGTATGATTTGGGGCAATTTGGTTCACTCCTCTGGGTTTCAGTTTCCTCATCTGTAAAAATAGGGGACTGGACCATTGTCAGCTGGCTAGTAAGCCTTGGAGAATGGATCTGAACTAGATTCTTCTACACTCCAGGTTCAACACATTATCTGCTATTTCACACTGTGGATAATAAAGGAAAATGAATATGACTTCATTACAGGAAGTGCCCACCAAAGTTTTCTGTGAAATAAAAATGTCATTTCCTTGGGTTATGTTTGAAAATGATTAGGTTTTTGTTGTTTTCCTTAATAACAATTATTACTACTCCTATCACCTGAGAACTGATCTCCCCTCCCAGTGATGTAATGGGAAGGACCTGAGATGACACTTAGCCCATCTTCTCCTTGAAATGTCTACCAATGGGGATTGTTCTACTTTGTCGGGTGAGCTGAAACACATGTCATTTGTGGTTAAGGAGAGGTCTGAACAAATGAAATGTCAAGCTGATGTCAGAGGGTCTTTACTTTCTGGCCAATTATAACACTTATGTTGCTCCTTTTTGTTCTGTCATTGTTAATCACTATAAAAGAAACCACCCTCCTTCACTGGATGTCTGGTTTTTGAGAGACCACAGATCCAGTTCATTGGTTATTGCTAACCAAGCTAGTGCAAGTGGCCTGGTGGATAGAGTGTTGGACATGGAGTCTGGAAGACTTGAGTACATTTACTAGCTGTGTGACTCTGGACAAGTCATTTAACCTCTGTTTACCTTAATCCATCGAAGAAGGAAATGGCAAATCTCTCCAATATTTTTGCCAAGAAAACCCTGTGGGGTGTATTGGTGTGCTATGGTCCATGGGGTCAGGAAGAGTTAGCTATGACTGAACAACAACAGTGGCCTAATTAATAAATTGATCCATGCTTGAAACTTTGTCACACCATTTTCTATCACACCATTGTTTGGTGGGTCTGAGATCCAGAGCCAGTCCCATTACTAGAGGGAACATATAGTGAGAAACCTCCCTCCACCAATACAGATAATGCTGTTGTTCAGTCATTTCACTTGTGTCCAACTCTTTGTGACCTCCATGTAATGTTTCCTTGGCAAAGACACTGGAGTGGTTTGCTCTTTCCATCTCTAGCTCATTTTACAGATGAGGAACTGAGGCAAACAGGGTTAAGTGATTTGCCCAGTCACACAGCTAGTAAGTATCTGAGGTCAGATTTGAACTTAGAAGACTTCAGGAAAGTCACACACAGATCACTTTACCTGTAACTTATTGTTTTAGAGTTCACTCTGGGGAACTGAGGACTTAAGTCCTTTTCCCATGGTTGTACATCTAGTTTATATCAAAAACAGGACATGAACACAGGTCTTTCTAATTCCCAAGAGTGGCTCTCTCCCTAAGTTATATACTATCACTCGATACTTACTGCTTTTAAATTTCCATAACCTCAAGCAGCTCAAAGTACTTTATAGCTATGTAACCATTTATTGGATAATCGTTGGACCTTGAAATTTGAGATATATTCAGCACTGCTGCATGGTACCATACTTTTTCCCCCTTTCCTTCTCCCTCTCCCTCTCTTTCTCTATGAACTATAGCTTCAGGGTACTGTACTCTTGTGCTTATCACACTGTTCCTCCTGGTACTGTGCTCTGATAATGGCAGGTTTTGGCTCATCATCAATGAAAAAGGGAACATGGTCACCGCTCGACAGGAGCCCCGCCTGGTGCTAATTTCCCTAACCTGTGAAAATGACTCCCTGACCCTCAGTGCAGCCTACACCCAAGACTTGAATCTGCCCGTCGAAACACCTCCCACAAATGTGGTACGGAAATGCAGGTGAGGTGGGAGATAATTTTAATATTCTTTCTTTGGAGAATTTATTTTGTATGCATTTAATAAATTAGAAACTTTAGGAAAAAGAGCTCACTGAAGAATTTTTGGAACACCTATAGTATGTAGGAGAAGAAATACAAAATAATTGCCATATAGGTAAAAGATACAAAAATAACATACCACCAAACAATTTCTCTAGATTTTAAAGATTTGGAAAGATGAGGTTATTAGTGTGTTGAAGCAGTATTACTCAATATTACTTCCCTGCCCTACCACCCAACCCCCCCAAAAAAAATCTTAGTTCACTCACAGAAATGTCTTTGGAGCTGTTTTAATGAAATTTGACCTTCAGTAATCTCTTTGTGCAAGAAACTTTCTTGCTTCTACATGGTCTCATGTAAACATTTTGGCCTGAAAGGTTAAACATTTATAAACAGCCAAATGTTAAGACTAAGGATCTCTGTCAGCACACAACTGTTTTGGACAAAGGTTGAGTTTACTCTCAATGGGGAAACCATCCTCCTATAAAAGATTTGTAACTAGAGCCCACACATAATTATCTACAAATTTCTAGTTAATTTATAGAGCTTCTGGGTATTCTTCATGAAGTTAGGGTCACTTCTGGCTTTGCTCCACTACTCTTTGGGTCCTTATTTGGGAATTGCAAAGGAAATATTGCTTTCTAGCTATTTTTGCCCCACAATTGTACCTTTGCTACCAAAAAGAAGTGGGAGCCTAAGTTCCAAACTGATTTTTTAGGTCAAATCATTTTGTTTCCTTTAGTGGTGTTGGTAGTAGGGACAGTATGTTGGGTTTTAGGATCTTGGGTAAAATTGGAAGCAGGAAAACCCAGTTTCCCATCTTCCTTCGGATAAATATTAATATTGTGATCCTAGGCAACTCATTTAATCTTTTTCAGCCTCAGTTTTCTCCTTTGTAAAATAATATCTACCTGAGGTTATTGTGAAAATCATAACATCATTGAATTTGAATGTAGGAAGGGACTTCAGGGGTTATCTGGTCTAACTGTATCCACAAAGGAATCCTATAATATGTCTGACAAATGGTCAACAAACCTCTGTTTAAAGATCTCCAGTGGAGGGGAGTTCACCACCTCTGAATGCCACTCGTTCTGTTATGTTGTTGTTGTTTAGTTATTTCAGTTGTATCTAATTCTTTGGGGTCTCCATTTAGGGGTTTTGTTGGCAAAGATACTGGAGCAGTCTGCCATTTCCTTCTTCCATTATGGGCCAACTCTAATTGATTTAGCAGTTTCCTTTTGGCAACTCATACCCATGGTTCCTGGTTTTGCTTTCCAGTACCAAACAAAACTAATCCCTCTTCCACCTGACAGCCTTCTACACATTTGAACACAAGAATTGTGTTCTCCTGTGTATTTTCTTCTCCATGCTACACGTACCTAGTTCCTTCAGCTCATGATCCTCAGAAGGCATGAATTCAGACTTTGCCATCCTGGTTTGCTCTCCTTTGGACATTCTCCAGCTCATCAATGGGCTTCTTAAACTGTGACACCAGAAAGTGAACATAATACTCCAAATGTGGTCTAACTACGGCTTAGGTACAGAGCCACCTTATTCTTGAAGCTATGCCTTTCTTAACACAGCCCAAGATTGCATTAGCCTTTTTGGGGAACTGCCACATAACATTGCTGACTCATATTGAGTTTGCAGTGCACTAAACCTTTCACATCCTTTTTTTAAAAACAAAACTGCATCTATGCCTTCCCTGAATCAGATGATCAAATGGGAAAAGGTGTGTGAAGTGTATGGCAAATTTTAGCACACTATATAAAAGTTAGCTGCTGTGATGATGATGGTTATCACCCTGTGTATATTGTATATTACATATATTATATCCTTGATCATCATTTTTATTTGTCACTGGAGTGTAGATCTCCAA
This sequence comes from Potorous gilbertii, assembly GCA_028658325.1. Taxonomy (NCBI): domain Eukaryota; kingdom Metazoa; phylum Chordata; class Mammalia; order Diprotodontia; family Potoroidae; genus Potorous; species Potorous gilbertii. The sequence continues at coordinate 583,786,326 of CM053770.1, read as the reverse complement.
CAACATAGCCAGGCTAAGGCAGAAGACAATAGAGATGGGGGTTGTAATTGAGCTGATTGAGTCTCTGTCCATTTTCCTTATTCCCGTTGGCCCAGGCCCAGGTGTTTTTTATATTCTTAGCTTTATTTGCAGACTTAGTGTGGTCTGTTTTTTCAGTTTGGGGATGTTCCATTTGTTTAAAAACTTCCTAATGATCAGAGTTGTCCAGTTGTGGCCTGGAGGTAGTGATTTCCCCCAAATGAGGGATATTTAAGAAGAAATTGAATGACCCTTCAGGGATGTTGTAGTCCTGTTCTGGAAGGGGATGCACTAGGTGGCCTCTAGAGTTTCCCCCTTTGACTCTGAGATTCTGTAATTCCACAACTGAACCTTCATCTGATTGATTCTACACTTGGAGTGGGGTGAGAAGAGCCATTTCTGTTCATAATTTAGTTTAGTATGTATGTATAAAAATAAGTGCTTATAGAATAGTTACTATGGAAACTATTGGTAAGTGGAGGGAGTAGAAATTCTTATGTCTCTTCCCCTTCCTCTGGTTGACTTAAATGTAAATTCTTCTAAGGCAGTTATGAGCTGTCTTCTCTACATGGCATTATTGCTCCTCTTCGTAAACTCCTCTGACTCCCTCCCCATTCTACCAAATCCTCTTTTTTCCCATTAATGTTCATTAATAGGTTGACATTTTATTGCCCAAGACAGTGATAATTGGATAGTTGGCTTCTAAATACTGCCATGGTAGAGTCCAGGGGAGAGGAATGAGGGCAACTGTAGAAGGTATGATTATAAGATAATTTGATATTAGATTGAATACACTGGATCTTGGACCATCAAATGAGTGTCTTTTAGATTAGTTCTCTTAGAAGGCTACGAAATGATTTCATTAGTGTTGTGATTATCACAAATATTTTGGGAACTCTTCCTTTGGAATGGCTTATAGTTCATTCTTTGGAATGTTTGCAGTACTGGTGATTCTTTATTCTTTGGTGATGTTGTTGAGACATTGTTTAGGTGTACTTGATTTTTGTGATCCCATTTGGGGTTTTCTTGGCAAAGATACTGGAGTAGTTTGCCATTTTCTTCTTCCCAGTTCGTTTTACAGATAAGGAAATTGAGGCAAATGGGCTTAAGTGACTTGCCCAGGGTCACACAGATAATAAGTGTCTGAGACCGGATTTACACTCATATAGATGAGTCTTCCTGACTGTAGGTCCATCATTCTAATCCCACTGTGCCACCTAGTAATCCTAGTTCTTTGGTGGGAAGTTTTATTTTTTGATATAGAGAAAAGTTATTCTGGTGAATAAAGTGTGTGTGTGTGTGTGTGTGTGTGTGTGTGTGTGTGTGTGTGTGTGTAGTGGTGGATTGGGGCAGAGGGGGAGGGAGAGAGCGCCTTTGATTATGCAAGCTCTTTGAGGTCAAGGATTGTTTCATTTTTTTTGTATCCCAAGAACCCAAGCAAAGTGCCAGGGACTTGAAGGTGCTTAACAAATGCTTGTTAATTGACCCATTCAGGGTTTGGCACATACAAACAAGGTGGGTGTTGTGAGAAATTGGTTGTGTGGTACAGAGAAAAGTGTGCTGCTGTCTCCAGTCAGAGGAAAGGGGTTCAGATCTTGCTTCTCGTTGCTTAGGCAAATGGCTTAGCTTGTCTTGGCCTCAGTTTCCTTGATCGTATAATAAGGAAGTTGAACTGGATGACTTGAAATCTCTTTCTTTTCACTTATGATCTTAGGATCTAGTCTAACTCTGAAGGCAGTTTTGAAAGTAGAGTTCTGAAAGGGTTTGAAGGCTTTAGGTTTCCTTCTGTTCATAAAGTCTTCTCGGAATCCTTCAAGAACAAAATGTTCGCTCTTGGTATATGATGTGAAGATGGGTATAATGCAAGACAGGGTGTGATGGGAAAAGAGGAAAGATCTAGACAAAGAAGCTTGGGGAAAACTGAGTGGGGAGAGGACACTTAAAAGGGTGGATTAGGGAAGGTTATGAGGCAGCTAGGTTTCATAGTAGATAGAGTGCCAGGCATGGAGTCAGGAAGGCTCATCTTCCTAAGTTCAAATCTGGCCTCAGATACTTCCCAGCTATATGATCTTGGGCAAGTCACTTTACTCTGCTTGCCTTGATTTCCTCATCTGTAGTATGGGCTGGAGAAGAAAATGGCAAATCACTCCAGTATATTTTGCCAATAAAACTCCAAATGAGGTCGTGAAGAGTTAGACATGACTAAAAATGGCTGAACACCAACAGTCAGAGAAGGTTGTTCACTAGGGGCGTGAGCCCTGGAAGAAGAGGGTAATAAAATACTGTGTCTATACATTTCACATCTCTCGCTCTCTGTTTATAGTGGGTAGGCTCCTGGAGGGTATATATTATTTGATTTTTTTTCTAACTTTTGTATTTTAAGTGCCTTGAGTGACATTTTAGTTTTGGTCTAGGTTTGTAATTTTGTCCACCAGTGGTGTCAAATTCAAATAGAAAGATGGGGTGCAGACAATAGAGCATATGTAAAAAACCCTTTGGGCTGCATATTCATTTAGAGAACCACACATTAATATTATTTATGTTTTATTGTCTTTCATTTATTTTGTTAAATTTTTCCCAGTTATTTTCTAATCTGCTTCAGGCTGCCTGAGCACACAGCTGCCTCAGGTCTACATGTTTGACACCTTTGGTAGACAATTCCCACTAGGGAATCTCCCTACCCCTATTTATTCAATCTCTACCTTGTACCAGGCGCAACTTATTAGACACCGAGGATACAAACAAATTGAAAGTCTTTGTTCTCAAGGAACTTATGTTCTTCTGTAGGGAGGTATAGATGGAAGCAAATAAAACAGACACCAGGTTGATACAAAGCATTTCCTGGAGAGCAGCCTTAGCAATTGGCTGGGGTATGGTTTGTTATGGGTTGATCTGGTAGAAGGCAGCACTGGAGCTAAGCACTGAAGGAATTCTGAGATTCTGAGAGCCTCAGAGAAAGAGGAGGTGCATGTTAGATATGGGGGAAGCTGTTCTAAGGAATGGAGAGAGGAGATGGAATGGTAAATTTGAACAGCAACAAGAAGTCTTGTTTAGATGGAATGTAAAGTGCATGAGGGAGAGTAGTATGTAGTAAGTCTGGGAAATTAGGTCAGATCTGGATTGGGAAAGGGCTTTAAATACTAAGCATAGAATTTTTATTTTTTTCCAATAGGCACTGGAATTTTCTGAGGCAGGGAATGACATGATCAACCCTGTGCTTTAAGAATAATACTTTGGTAGGTATGTGGATGATGGATTAGAGAGAGAAGTGATGGGAGGCTATTATAATAGATAAGGCTAGAGTGATGACCATGTGAATGGGGAGAAGAGGATGGACGCAAGAGATGTTGTGGAGGTAGAAACAAGAATGCCCAGTTCTGGCACATAGTAGGTGCTTAACAGATATTTGTTGGTTATCAACCAGTACTTCATACTCTCATTTTATATGTTAGGAAAATGAAACACAAAACGTACCTGTGTAGTGTGACTTGTCAAAGGCAGGATTAAAATTCAGGTCTTCTGAACCCCTACTTGATCTGTCTTTGGAGTCCAAAGTTACTATTTTGAGGGCAAAGGAAGTAACAAATAATAATAATGAAGAATGTATCAATTCTTATTCAATATGTCATGTCCAGATTTTAAAAAGTATGTGTTCTGAGTTCCAAATTCTAACTGTTCCCTTTTGTTGCCTCCTGTAGAGTTCAGGGCTCTGAGATTGAGGGAAGAGATTGTGGTGATGAGGCAGCCCAATGGATTACTAGTTTTCTGAAGACTCAACCCTATCGGCTGGTGCATTTTGAGTCTTCCATGCGGCCAAGAAATTCCAAAGAAATATTGGATTATTTCCGGGCAACAGATAAGGTTAGATGACAATGATTTTCCTTTGGTATGTCAATTTGTAAATTATTTTCTTCTAGGTTCCTGAGATGAATGGTGTATAATTTCCATTGGCCATTAAATCACTTTTATGTCCATGATGGATGTTTGCCAGAGTAGCCACATTATCTCTAGTAGCACAGGAAAATGAGTTAAAAATACCATTTTTGTCTTATTAGCACTGATAGCTGTTTTGTATTTTGAACACCTGAAATTTTATCTTCCTTAAGTTTCTGTCTTCTTATTCCTGTTAGAGCTGTGGTAGTGATGTAGTTTGAAGACAAAGAAACTGGTAGTATTGGATCTGTGAATATTTTTGTTCTTTAGGTATTAGATGTATTCCATCCATGATGGAAGGTTAGAGGAAAAGGACAAGAGGAAAGGAACAGTCATATAGAACCTATTTTGTACCAAATACTGCACTAAGAGCTTTCCAAATGTATTATTTGCTCTTCAGTTGTCTTCCTTTCACCCCAAGGTGGAATATCACTTTGATTACAAAATTCTAATGCTGTCATTGCAGTTGTGTTGAATTATAATGCGCTTTATACAGTTATTGACTCAAAAGCTGAAAAAAAATCAGACTGATCCTCAAAGAAATAAGGCTGAAGGTCTGTGTTTGTCCTTCATTGCCAAAGAAGACCATACCATCAGAGAAATGATGACATGACTTGCACTTGACTTTGTTTTGAGTGAGGGAGGGCTGTACAGGTCACCAGCCTCACTTCTCCTCCAGAGCCATTTGAATCCAGTGAGCAGATATTCATTAGGATGACTGGAGATTACCCAGGATGAGGCAATTGGAGGTTAAGTGACTTGCCCAAGGTCACACAACTAGTGAATGTCAAGTGTCTGAGGTGAGATTTGAACTCAGGTCCTCCTGCACTGGTGCTCTATCCACTGCACCACCTAGCTCCCATAAGGCTGAAAACAAATAAGAATTGCAATAAGTATAATTGAATTGGGGAACTATCACGTACCTATTAATGACAAATCCATCAATGTAATGTTTTGACTGGTGGAAAGGATGTTGGGCAATTTGCAAGCTGTTAATTATGTTTTAGGCTCTTTAAAATACTGGAGCTGGAGGTGACCTTAAAAGATTGCTTAGTCCAGAGAATTTGGTGTCCCTGGAGAGATTTCAGAAAACCTATGACCTTGGGTGGGAAAATAATTCCATCATTATTTGCACTAACCTCTAACTGAAAGAGAGCATTTCCTTCAATTATTAAAAAAAATTATTCTGATCAATCTGTAGGATCCATCAGACCACCATAGAGGTCCATGAAACAAAAATATGTTAAGAATTCCCAATGTGATTTAGTTCAAAGATGAGGAAATGGGAGCTCAGAGAGGTTAGCTAACTTGCCCATAGTCACGTAGCTTGTTAGTGACAGATTGGCCTCTGGATGACTATTCTCATTCTCTTACAGGAGTTGCAAAAATAAAGAAATAAATATACAACGAGCATGTACTTTTTTATAGCTTATTTTATAATTTTTCTTTATGAATACATATACAACACACATACATGCATACATACAGATGAACACTTTGAGAAATTGAATCTAAAGCCATTTTTGCAGATAGATATGTCAGTTCCAGTTACTGAGTTTTAACTTACTCTTGAGAAAAGAGTAAGTTATACAATGCACATTTACATGCACACATAGGTGCTTCTGTACTAATTGTAATCAAATTTGGGGCATGTTTATGTACTTCAGAATAATGCTTTCATCCCCCTTCTTCACTGTGCAGATCCCTTACTCTGATGCCAGCCCTTTCTTGATTCTCTCTGAGGCTTCACTGGCAGACCTCAATTCCAGGCTTGAGAAGAAGGTTAAAGCTAGCAACTTCCGACCCAATATAGTGCTGTCAGGATGCGGGGTTTATGAGGAGGTAAAGAATAATATACATATTACTTTTTTAAAAAATTTATTTATTTAACTTTTAACATTCATTTTCACAAAATTTTGGGTTCCAAATTTTCTCCCCATTTCTCTCCTCCCCCCACCCCAAGACGCCGAGCATTCTAATTGCCCCTATCACCAATCTGCCTTCTCTTCTAACATCCCTCCCTTCCTTTGTCCCCATCTTCTCTTTGGTCCTGTAGGGCCAGATAACCTTTTATACCCCTATACCTGTATTTCTTATTTCCTAGTAATAAGAACAATACTCGACAGTTGTTCCTAAAACTTTGACTTCGAACTTCTCTTCATCCCTCCCTCCCCACCCATTCCCTTTGGGAAGGCAGGCAATTCAATACAGGCCATATCTGTGTAGCTTTGCAAATGACTTCCATAATAGTCGTGTTGTGTGAGACTAACTATATTTCCCTCCATCCTATCCTGACCCCCATCGCTTCTGTTCTTTCTTTGGATCCTGTCCCTCCCCAAGAATGTTGATTTCAAATTGCTCCCTCCTCCCACTGCCTTCTCTTCTATCATTTACCCCACCCTGCTTATCCCCTTCTCCCCCACTTTCCTGTATGGTAAGATAGGTTTTCATACCAAAATGAGTGTGCATTTTATTCCTTCCTTTAGTTGAATGTGATGAGAGTAAGCTTCATGTTTTTCTCTTACCTCCCCTCTTTTTCCTTCCACTGAAAAGTCTTTTGCTTGCCTCTTTTATGAGAGATAATTTGCCCCATTCCATTTCTCCCTTTCTCCTCCCGATATATTTCTCTCTCACTGCTTAATTTCATTTTTTTAAGATATGATCCCACCCTAGTCAATTCAGTTTGTGCTCTCTGTGTGTGTGTGTGTGTGTGTGTGTGTGTGTGTGTGTGTAATCCCACCAACTCCCCAGATACTGAAAAGTTTCAAGAGTTTACAAATATTGTCTTTCCATGTAGGAATGTAAACAGTTCAACTTTAGTAAGTCCCTTATGACTTCTCATTGCTATTTACCTTTTCATGCTTCTCTTTACTCTTGTGTTTGAAGGTCAAATTTTCTTTTCAGCTCTGGTCTTTTCATCAAGAATGCTTAAAAGTCCTCTATTTCATTGAAAGATCATTTTTTCCCCTGAAGTATTATACTCAGTTTTGCTGGGTAGGTGATTTTTGGTTTTAGTCCTAGTTCCTTTGACTTCTGGAATATCCTATTCCATGCCCTTCGATCCCTTAATGTAGAAGCTGCTAGATCTTGTGTTATCCTGATTGTATTTCCACAATACTGGAATTATTTCTTTCTAGATGCTCGCAATATTTTCTTCTTGACCAGGGAACTCTGGAATTTGGCCACAATGTTCCTAGGAGTTTCTCTTTTTGGATGTCTTTCCAGTGGTGATCGGTGGATTCTTTCAATATTTACTTTGCTCTCCCAGAATATCAAGGCAGCTTTCCTTGATAATTTCATGCAAGATGATGTCTAGGCTCTTTTTTTGATCATGGCTTTCAGGTAGTCCCATAATTTTTAACTTGTCTCTTCTGGATCTATTTTCCAGGTCAGTTGTTTTTCCAATGAGATATTTCATATTATCTTCCATTTTTTCATTTTTTTGGTTTTGTTTTGTGATTTCTTGGTTTCTCATAAAGTCATTGGCCTCCATCTGTTCCATTTTAATTTTTAAAGAACTAGTTTCTTCAGTGAGCTTTTGGACCTCCTTTTCCATGTGGCTAATTCTGCTTTT
>CM053770.1:583729969-583778301 GCA_028658325.1 Potorous gilbertii | reverse complement strand
ATGCTTTTCTTGCATCTCTCTCTCATTTCTCTTCCCAGTTTTTCCTCCACCTCTCTAACTTGATTTTCAAAATCCTTTTTGAGCTCTTCCATGTCCTAAGCCCATTGAATATTTATTTTGGATGTTTGGAATACAGAAGCCTTGATTTCTATGTCTTTCCCTGATGGTAAGCATTGTTCTTCCTCATCTGAAAGGATGGGAGGAGATATCTGGTCACCAAGAAAGTAACCTTCTATGGTCTTATTTTTTTTCCCTTTTTTGTGCATTTTCCCAACTAGTTACTTGACTTTTGGGTCCTTTGTCAAGAGTAGGGTATACGCAGGGAATCTATGAGATCTCAGTTCCTCCAAGGTAGCACAATCAAGCGTGTACTGGTCTGGATGCAGAGAGGGATTTTTGTGCCCAGAATCTTAGCCAATACCTCTCCACAGCCACTTGGCCTCCAGTTCTGTCAAGCTAGCACTGGGGGCTGATTTTCAGATAAGCTGGATTGGCAGGGCCACATTCAGTTGGAGACAAAGACCAGCTCAGCCAGGGCCTCCACCCAGGGCTGAGGTAAGACTCAGCTCTTCAATGTCCCTAGAGGTTTTCACACTCCAACAATGAAGCTTCTGTAAGGGCTGCTGTGCTGGCTGGGTGTGTGGCTGTTGCCAGCTGCCAGAGCTATGGGAAGGCCCTTCTCCCTTCCTGACCTGCTGATAAAACCCTGTCACTGACCTTTGGTGCCTGTGGGCCGAGGGATCCGAGGACCAGCTGCTGCGACTGGAGATTCTGACCCAGAGGTGCCCTCCTCCCAGAGTGTTGTCACACTGCACCACCAAGGCTGGGTTGGGCTCCAGGCTTGCCTCCCGTGTCTGGCGCAACTGATGTTTCCATGGGCCTTTCAGATCACCATGGCCTGGAAATCTCTTCCACTCTGTTGTTCACCACTTCTGCTGCTCCAAAATTTATTGAGAGTCCCTCTCTACAGGTATTTTATGGGCTGTGGGAAGAGACCTTGTTGTTCTTTGACTTGTGTCTTCTGTTTTTTTGTTACAGACCTTCCACTCTCAAGTGTTTGATTATTTCATTATGAAGGATATAACTTAGAGAGTAGATTTTTTTTCCTTTTGGTATATTTATACAATTTAAGTGTACAACAACCTGGTGAAGTAGGTAAGGCACAACAAGCCTCTTCTCTGTGGCAGTCACTGTGCTAAGTACTTTTAAAAATAATATCTCATATGATCCTCACAAAACTACTGGGAGGTAAGTGCTATTATTCTTATCTTTTACAGTTGAAGAAACCAAGACAGACAGAGGTTAAGTGACTTGCTCAGGGCAATACAGCTAATAAGTGTCTGTGCTCAAATCTGAATTCAGGTCTTCCTGACTCCAGGCCCAGGGCTCTATTCATTGCGATACCTACCTAATAATAGTATAGGTGTTATCATCTTCATTTTATGGATGAAGAAAAAAAGATGGTGGTTACATGACTTTCTGTTGATCTCCCAAACAGTAAATCTCAGAGGCAGCATTTAAATCTAGATTTTTTAGATTCCACGTCCAACACTCTTTTCACATCTAGCTGTGTCACATATGGCTCTACACTATGAGTCTGAACCTTTAGCATCAGTAGCAGAATTAGTAGTTCAAAAAACAGTGTAGGTGGATGAAGCAGGAGAAAATTCATGTTCACCTCCCCTGAATCTAGTCTCTAGGGAAGCCTGGGGGACATAGGTAGAATCTTGATGGAAAGATGCTTTCTGCCATGCTGTCTTCCTTCCCTTGTCTATCTCATGAGATCCAACATTGTAGGATCATAGATTAAGTTATGGAAGAGACCCCAGAAGTGCCTAATTCAACTTCTTATTTTTACAGAAAGTCAGTGTAGCACAGAAAAAACATAGATTGTAGTGAGGGTGCCTGGATTTAAGAATTGGCTTTTCCACTTAGTATCTATGTGGCCATGGGTAAGTTAAGAGTTGTTTTAGCATAGTGGATAGCAAGTTTTCTAAAGTCAGGAAGACTTGGGTTCTAATCCTGCCTCTGACCCTTACTAGCTGATTGACCATTCCCAAGCCACTTGATTTTATTTTTTTGAGCCTTAGTTTCCTCATTTGTGAAATGAGGAGGTTGAAACAGCTTAAGGTACCTTTAAGCTCTATTAGGTCACAAAACCTCTCTGAATCCAGATTTCCTCTTCTCTAAAATGAGGGTATATAAAATTGCACTACATTTGTGGAAGAGTTTGTTGTAAGATCTTTGTGTACTCTATACATCAGTATGTATAGCTGTATTTAGGAGATTATATCTATATCTATATATAATACACAAATACACCCCCTCACACACACACAGCTATGTCAATGTGAGTTTTTGTTGCAGGAGCTCTTACTCTGAGCCAGCTGCCAAAGAAAGCAGTGTCTTCAAGCAAAGGTAACTTCATAGCTTAATGTGTAGTAGGGCAAGTACGAATATTGCAGTTTTTTTTCCAACTAAGATAAACTCTTTTCTGCATTACACCATAAATACCCTGAATTGGGATGACTCAGGATTTTTCATCCCAGTGATGGGGTAGCTTCACCTTTGGTTGAAACCATGGTGATGATTCTCCCTTGGCATGCCACACTATAAGGTATCCCTAAGATATGTGGGTGAAAGAGAAGGGCATTTGATGATTCTGTCAGATACCTCCTGGAAGTTCAATCACTGCCACCTCCACTGCACATTATTTTTCATTCTGTTTAGCTTCAGGGTTAGTGTGGATTTTTTAAGGCTGGAGGAGTCTTGGACATGTTTGTAGGCATGAAGGTAGAAACCAGCAGATAGGGAGACTAACCATTAGAAAAGGGAGGATACAGAGTTTGCAAGACTCTAAAGAGATAATGGATGTAAAATACTTTGCACACCTTAAAGCACTATATAAGTGCGAATTATTTTTGTTGTTGCTGTCCTCCAGTCACTAGATCTGCGTTCCGGAGATGACTTCCTCCCCTGAGCCTTCATTGCCCTTCTGCTGAGCTCAAGGAAGTTTTATAGAGCAATTGAAGGATGTTCTAAGAAATGTTTAGTGGGGAAAACATTTAATCTGCATTATTAATACTTTCTCAAGTCTAGACAGTTGACAAAATAACAAATCAAGGCTTACAAACAATTTGCAATAATTGCCCAGTTTCTGGGCAGGTATTGTCTACAAGTTTAACACTGCTCCAGCACACCTCTGGGGGAATGATGATGAATCATTTTGCAGGGCAAGATGAGAAGAGATGGAATTAAGGGTACATGCAGAGTATGTTGTTGGCTGTAGGAAGAAGAAGGTTCATTTTTTTTTTTGAAACAGAGCTTGGAATAAAGGAAGAGAATAGGGGATAATTTCAAGGTGGTTTTTTTAAATGTAGATGGTGCTCACAGCTGTGTTTTCTTGCTAAAGTATGACGTGAGGTTCTCTTGAGAAATGCGGGGCAGGGAGTGGTATGGGAAGCTGGAGGAGAGAGAGGAATGCTTGGCTCTGCCTATGAGGAGTGGTATTCAGAATCACCTGGATGGGAGTACAAGACTGCTTTGCTGCCATGAGGTCCAAGTTGAGATTGAATAATATAAATGTGTAGTGGACCCAGTTAGCTCAGTGGCATAATTTCTTCTATTTCCACTTGAGTACATATGTAAGAGCAGAACCTAATGGTTGGAATAATACAAGATTGGGGATTGGTCATGCAGGAACATAATAACACAAGGGAGGCCAGAGATCCAAGAATAGATAAGGTCAGGTTAAAGTGGTTTACCATGAAGGTGAAAGTGAGAAGGGAGGAAAGTGAAGTGGAGCAGAAATGATGAACTGCAAGGTGGAGGAGTTAGAGGTCCCAGCGAAGAAAACTTTCAAGAGCATAAATAGAGAAGGAATGATAAAGGAATCTTGAGTATTTGAACATGGAATGGAACAATTCTGGGCAATGTCATGATCAAGGGCATAACCATCCCTCTGTATCAGTGATGTGAAGAAGGGCAGTTGGTCATGGGCAGTGAGGAGGCTGAGAAATTGGGAGCTCTTCGTGTTCAGTTGTTGTCCATAATACTTGAAGAAGACCAAAATGATATCACCATGTTGGGGTCAACGTACCATGTGCCTTCACACCAGAATACCCCTCAAAATACATGCCTTCTTGTAGGAATTTGGATGGGAAGGAAATCTACAAACTGGGTATTGAAGTCCTTGAGAAAGGAGAGAGAATGACTTAGTGGCCAGTAGATAAGTGACACTGGATTGGGTGATAAATTAGAAAGACCTTAATGGTCATCTAGTCTGTCTTCCTGATTTTACTGGTGAGGAAACTGGAGGCAACAGAGACTAAGTGACTTAGGACCTCAGGGACCTATATCAAGAACAGGAGGTCATGCAGTGTAAGCCCTCATTTTACAAGTGAGAAAGGGGCACAAGGATGTTAAATGAGCTCTTATGGGTACTGAGTAGCAGAGCCAGAATTCAAACCCAGTTCTATTTCAAAATCCATTAAACTACCATTTCTTCCTTGTACTGCTCCAATGTGGGCATTGCCCTTCCCTTCTCTTTCTGTACTACTGTTCCCATGAACTTCAATTCAGATAACTCCAAAATCTTTACTTCCAGATTGCTGCTAGTCTAACCACCTCACCTGATGTTCTACCAGCATTTCAAATACAACCTGGTTAAAAAGAACTCCTTGATTTTCATGACAAGTTTGCTCCCATGTGGTAGTTGATACAACAGATCCTTACTTACATGCGTGTTTATTGCTTGGGTAAGAATGCACTTAAGAGAACCATTTTGATGCATTTTTTCCCCAACGTATGACTTATGGTTAACTCACATACCATTACTTAGAGTAGCTTTCTCTGCTTATTTTTGTATTTCTCTTAATGATATATACCATCATTCTCCTAGTTATCCAGGTTTGACAGCTTGCAGGTCATCTCAGGTTCTCCTTCATATCTCGCTTTTATTTTTCTTTCCGATTACTACTGCCCAGCCACCCTTCCCCCTCCATCTATTCAATATGCAATTGCTTAATCTCTGGCTCATATTCTCACCTATTTATACCATGAACTCCTCCTATCCCTTCCTCCTTCAACCTTTGGCTTCCCTTTTGTTGCTTGGTTTACACATCTTCACTCAGATCATGTTTTAAAATAATACACTTAAATAGATTAGTGAATGAATAGTAAAAACAGAGGCATCTATTGTATACAACAAGGAATGCAACCATCAGTCCTAGGTCCTATACACATATACACCTTGCTAGGAAAAAAAGAATTTGATTTAATGCCTGTTTCCCCTAGTGCTGGTGACAGCTAAGTGGCTCATTGGATTGAGTGATGACCTGGATTCATAATGTCTTGAGTTCAAATTTAGCTTTAGACTTTTTTATGTGTGTAACCCTGGGCAAGTTATTTAGCCTCTGACTCAATTTTCTCAATTGTACAATGTATAGAATAATAACACCTGTCTCCCAGAGTTTTTGTGATGATTAAATGATATAATATATGTAAAACTTTTAGCACACTGTCTGGCACATAATAGTGGCTTATAGAAATTCTTATTTCCTACTATCTTTCCCCTCCCAATCATAGATTTCCTAGTCAAAGTCTGGGTCATGGGGGCTAAAGCAATCAGTATTTGATGATAAACATTTTACCTCTGCTTGAAACTAGGGAGACCCATTCTAAACTCAGAATAGGTATGGTGATCTGAAATTTGGAAGGTCTCTTGCTTTCTCCTGCTGGATATCTTGAAGTCTCTTTTCCATATCACCGTGGCCTGCTTAATCTGCTAGCCTCCACACTTGAATATTTGTCTGTCCTTGAAGCCTGGATGCCATTGAGGCTTAGATGTGTCTATCTAAGGCTATTGTGAGAAGCAATATGCTGCAGTGGAAAGAATAGTGAATTGAGAGTCAGAGGAGCTGGGTTCAAATCCTGCCTTTGATACTTATATCCTGTGTGATCTTAGATAAGTCACTTAACTTCTTTGGGGGTGTTGGACTATGTAACCTCAGAGTTCTCTTCTAGTTCCCAACCTATGTTTCTGTGTCACTGGATTGGTCGTCTTCTGTGTAATTTTTTTTTTGAGAACCATTATAGGATCATAGAACTGGAAGGAGCCATAGAAGTCATCTAGTCCAACTCCTTCATTTTACTGATGAGGAACCTGAGGTTCAGAAAAGTTCAGCGATTTTCCTGACCTCCCACAGGTAGTAAGTGTAGAGCTTGTTGGCTTGAGATGGGATTAAAACTCAGGACCCATGACTTCAATGGGGACTTATTGTACCTTATGTGGGTTCTCTATTATCTTCAAGATAAAATCCAGAATCTTTAGCCCAAGTTACCTGTCTTCCTACCAGCCCTTCCAACTCAGCTTGTCTAAAATTGTCCCCATGTGGTTAAATCTGTGTAGGAGGGCATTGCTGAAATGCTTATTTGTTGCTTCCCAAAGAATGCAGTTAATACAAGCTCTTGTCTTTTTTTTCAAGTCTTTCTACAGTACAGCCCTCAGGTCTCAGTCTTATCTTTATGTCTCATCTCCCTCACTGTCTTTCTACATAAGCTATACTCTGTTGCAAAACTGGATTTATTTTATTTTTTATGTTTTTGTATTGCTACTTTTACACGTCACCTATATCAACACTTAGCCGTTGAAATTCTTCTAGGCTTAGTTTTCATTGGCTTTCTCTCATGAGGGAGCTGATGACCCAAGCAGAAGTGAAAGTGATTACTCTGTGCTGAGCACCAAAACTGTTTTGTTTATACCTTTTTTATAGCTCATAATCTAGCTTGTATTCTAATTATTTTTGTATTTAGAAACTAGGTTTTATAAGTGATAACTACTTAATACATATTTATTGAATTGTGCTTATATAGTAAGTAGCAATAATAAATAAAAAATTATATGTGTGTTCGTCCTTCATTGCTGAAGAAGACCATGCCGTCAGAGAAATGATGACATGACTTGCACTTGACTTTGTTTTGAGTGAAGGATTGCTGTGCAGGTCACCAGCCTTCTCCTCCAGAGACATCTGAATCCAGTGACCAGATATTCCTCAGGATGATTGGAGATGACCCACAATGAGGCAATTGGGTTAAGTGACTTGTCACACAGCTAGTGAGTGTCAAGTGTCTGAGGTGACATTTGAACTCAGGTCCTCCTGACTCCTGCATTGGTGCTCTATCTACTGCACCACCCAGACAAAAATTTATATAGTAAATAGCTGAACTCCCCTGCTTGAGTGTAAAAAGTTCTCTGGACAACAGAACGTTGCAAGAAGCTGCCTCCATCAGGGTGTAAGGAGCTGATGGTCAAGGTGGTGATCATGTTGTTGGACCACAGGGACGAAGGATACATAGGATAGGGATTTATAAATAGAGATCTGAAATGGTTAGTTCTACTTCCCCAAGCAAGACTAGCTTTTCTGCCTTTGTGGAAAAGTAGGCAGATGGCTATAACTAGGAGATCATTCCTTTGCTTTGCTGTCTTTGAGAGGAATATTAGACTAGAATTACATCAATGAGACATCAGATATTTCTAATTTAGTAATATGATGCTTTGGGTTTTATCTGGTTGCTCTGGATGGGAATTAGTCCTACACCAGATTGGGACGATACCAGTTAGCTAGATTTCAGCCATATTAACTCTCCTCCCATTAAATGATTGTTATAGAAAAGATAATCACAGATAACAGAAAAACATTTATCATAGCGAGCAATAAAACAAATTAAAGAAAGTAATGCAGATTTGGTGATAGACTTTTGTGGTTCAGTTGTGTCAGTCATGTCTGACTCCTTGTGACTCCATTTGGGATTTTCTTGATAAGGATACTGCAGTATTTTGCTATTTCCTTTCCAGCTCATTTGACAGATGAGGAAACTGAGGCAGAAAGGGTTAAGTGACTCGACCAAGGTTACACAGCTAGTAAGTGTCTGAGGCCAAATTTGAACTTAGATCTTGACTTCAGTCCCAGTGCTCTATCTACTGTGTCACCTCACTGCCGTAGGTACTCTAGGTGATAGACTGCTCAAGATTAAAGGGGTTCTTTGATTCAGGAGCAATTTTTATATTAGCAGTTTCTGGGATTCAGGTGCTGGGAATCAAGGGACATGTAGGGGTTTTGGCTTTTACCACTGGCCTGCCTATAACTCTGAGTAGGTCTCCTATCTGCTGTTCAGAGTCCAGGTCTTCCTTCTCCCTCATCTTTTCTCTTTTTTCTTCTTTGAATCTTCCTTAACCAGAAGTCTCTCTATGAATCAGAAATCAGGTTTCCTTCTGAGTATGCAACGGCGCATGGCATTACAGGGCTGTCCTTCTGAGAACCACCCAAGCTTACCTGGGCAGAGGGCTTCATGAGTAAAGTAATCTTGAGGGCAGGGACTATCTTTTACCAAGAAAATCGTATTCATAGTAAATTATGAATAACTATTTATTGAAGAAAGAGGTATATATGAATGATGAATGAAGAGCATTGGCCTTGGAATCAAAGGACCTTGGACAAGTCACTTAACTTTTTTTGGTCTCAGTTTCCTCATCCATAAAATAAAGGGGAATTCCCTTTCCAGGTCTCAATTTATGATCCAGTAATTTTATTGGAGAAATTGAAAGCTGGCCTTGGAGCCAAGAAGACCCAGTTCAAGTCCCATCTGTGATATAGACTGACTGTGCCCCCAGACAAGTCTATTGAATGCTTTTTAGACAACCCTCTAATACTGTAAATTGCAAAGAAA
Organism: Potorous gilbertii; assembly: GCA_028658325.1. NCBI lineage: Eukaryota > Metazoa > Chordata > Mammalia > Diprotodontia > Potoroidae > Potorous > Potorous gilbertii. Next base: position 583,769,574 of record CM053770.1, on the reverse strand, counting down.
GTGTTTACTTGAATTGATAGAATTTCCTTCACCAGGTGTTCTCTACATGAATAAAAATACAGACCCAGTCTCTATCTATCCCTATGACATTATTAATTTCTTGCAGCTTTCAAGTTGTTTTTTTTTTGTGACCACATTGCCCCCATGTGGTAAAATCCTAGATAGAACAGATCTTTGCTAAAGAGTTGCTCATTGATTCTGGTATAAGAAGTCAGTGAAAGGAACATTTTTCCTGTTTTTTTTTCCCCCTCAATACAGCAATATACACATCATATACAGTGCACATTCGCTCAATTAAAGCCATGTTTTGTGAAAGTATTCTGTCCCATGGTAGGTAAGTTATGGCGTCAGACTGATAAAGGATATATCTATAGGGAGCCAAATACCCAGGTGAACATTTAAATCACTTGTAGAATATGACCTTTACCCCATCATTGATGTTCTCTTGTTTTATTTGTGACTGACCCTTTGTGACTCCATTTGGGTTTTTCTTAGCAAAGATACTGGAGTGGTTTGCCATTTCCTTCTCCAAATCATTTTATAAATGAGGAAACTGAAGCAAACAGGGTTAAATGACTTCCTTAGGGTTACACAGGTAGGAAGTATGAGGTCACATTTGAACTCAAGACAATGAATCTCTTTGACCTCAGGTCCTGGCGCTCTATGCACTATGGCACCACCTAGTTGCTCTCCCTGTCACACTGTAAGCATACAACACCCATTGCTAATGGGCTCTGCAGAGTGTAGTTGTCCTTTGTCTCCCATTATATTTCTGATTTCTGTTAACATATTTAGCATATCTCTAGTAGGATGTCCTCTATCTTTCTTTCAAGGTGTTCACATCATACCTAGCTTTGTACTTTATTTTAATTTTTTATTGAAGCCTTTCATTGGAACATAATTATAATAACAGCTAGCATTTATAACTTTAAGGTTTACAAAACATGTTACATATATTATCTCATTTCTGAAATATACCTTTCGCTCCATTCTTTCCCCTTTCCTGGTAGGCCTTCCCTTGTAATAAAAATTTTTAAAAAGACAGAAAAAAGCAGCTCAGCAAAACTATCAGACACATGGACTACATCTGACATTGTATGTAAGATTCCACACTCATAGCATCTCATTATAGAATTTTATCATTGTAATTGCATAGCTTTCAATTTCATCTCTTTCCACTTCCATCAATGTAGTCATTATATATATTGTTTTTCTCCCTCTTCATTCTGCATCAGTTCATATGTCTTCCTTTCTTTGAAGTCTTCATTATGTCATTGCTAAAGAAATTTCTTTTAATTTCCCTTAAATTTTAAGGGAAAATTTAATATTCTTTAAATTTCTGAGACCCGATTTGTTCAACAATTTCTCAATTGATAGGCACCTAATCTTTCCCAGTTCTTTACTACCACAAAAATATTACAATTAATATTTTAGTATGTATAGAAACTTTCTATCTTTGACCCTCTTGGGGTGTTTGCCTAGTAGTGGGAACTCAGAGTCCAAGTCTACCAGTCTTTTAGGATCTTCTCTAAACTTCCGTGGCAGTTGGTATCCTCCTACTTCATCTGACAAATAATCTGAGATCTTGAACTATTTGTCTTTCTTAACTCTTTATGAACTTCATGATCTCACATAGATTGTAAACTCTTTGAAGGAGGGAACAGTGGCTTATACTTCTTTATCTCCCTCTTGGTTCCTAGGACAGTGCTTTCTGAATAGTAAATGCCCAAGAAATACTTGCTGGTTTAAAGTGTTTTGAAATATTGTTGATTGTGTTCATCCTTTGTTTTTTGATGAAGTCATCAGAGAAATGACTTGACTTGAACTTGACTTTGTTTTGAGTGATGGAGGGCTGTGCAGGTCACCAGCCTCACTTTGTCCTCCTGAGCCATCTGGGTCTAATGACCAGATATTCATCAGGATGACTGGAGATAGCCCAGAATGTAATGGGAGACTGTTTTGAAATGTAGGCCTTCCTTGAAAAAGTATAAACAAGGCGTGTTTCCTATAAGTGCATAAAAAGAAACATTTGAAAACTTTAAGGAAGATGACTACATAAGGAGGTGGGCTGGTCATATCATAAGAATAGTGACAGGAGATGGACAGCCTTGTCCAACTGAAAGAACAACAGTTTTATTAGGAGAGCTCTCTATGGAGAATTTGTGGAAAAAAGGGCCCAGAGGCACACAGAATAAAATGGTAGCAGCATAATTAGTATTGGTTGGTGTAATGCCCTCCTCAATAAAATACTCATCATTTCACAGATTGGAGCTGGAAGGGATGAGATCCTTTAGTCCAAGATAAGGATGTTGACCCTCAGAGAAAGTAAATGCATTGCCAAAAATCACATAGGGAACAAGCATTTGTTAAACACCTATTAAGGGACAGGTACTATGATGAGCACTTAACAAATATCTCATTCAATCATAGCCAGTTTGAAGGAGCTGAGTTTTGAGCCAGGTTTTGGACACATAGGGGGTGAATTAAAAGGAGGAAGAGAGAGCATTTTTGTTAGGTTAGGGAAGAGTGGCACGTAACAAAGGCAGGGCAAGGAAAAGAAGACTATCCATGTGTTCCAGTCTCCCAGAAATACTTGGTTAATACTTGAAAGAATTTTTAATTAAGAATCAGAAACCCTGAATCTAAGTCCTGAATTCTTTGCTTACTGTCTCTGTGACCATGAACAAATCTCTTACCCTCTTTGGGCTTCAATATTCTCATCTGTGAAAATAATATTTGCAGTTGTTTTAAGGGTCAGATGAAGGCATTGTATATGAAATTGCTTTTTAACGATAAGAGGTAAGTTGTGGTTGGTGTTAGCATCATATCCTTTGTGCTAAAGGATTTAGAAGCAATTTTACACTGACTGTTCAAGACAAGAGCTTTAGGAATGATGACATAAATATGAATTTTGCCTATTTCCTAGGATTCTTGGAATGAAATCTTCATCGGTGATGTGGAAATGAAAAGGATAACGGCTTGTGGCAGGTAAGTGTTCTACACTATTAGAAGAAGCAGGCATTGCCATTCATTTCCAACTATAATCTAATGTTGGTATATTTTATTTAGGTGCATTTTAACAACTGTAGATCCAGACACTGGCATTATGAACAGGAAGGAACCCCTGGAAACACTAAGGAGGTATGGCAAAACAGAAAGCCACCTTACACTTAGATTTGTGTATCCAGGACAGATACCACCCAATACCTAGCATTACAGGTTTTTGGATTTTGAATGAATCCTAGAGACTAACTAGGGTAACCCTTTAATTTTTTAGATGAGAAAACTTAGACCCAAAGAGGTAAATAATAACAATAACAGCTGACTTTTATATATCACAGTATGGTTTCCAGAAAGCTTTAGATACATTATTTCACATGAAGTGAATTGGCCAGGGTTATGTACATAGTAGCAGAGCTAGGATATAAGCCCAGGACTCTAGACCTCAAATCAAGTGTTCATAGGATTGCAGATTTAGTGATGGAAGATCATCTAGGCCAGATATCTTCATTTTAAAAATCTCTCCTTTCCTCCCGTCCCCTCCTCTCCTCTCTCCTCCACCCTCCCTTCTCTCCCTTCTCCTCCCCTCCTCTCCTCTCTGATGGCCTCTTGTTCCCAAGGGGCTGACTGTATTGGTGCTGGATTGATTGTGGACAGCCAGTCACCATTTGCCCTACCATAGCTCAGAACTCAAGTGATCCTCCAGCCTCAACTTCCCCCCTACTAGTAGTGATTACAGGCAAGTACTACCATATTCTCCTTACTATATTTAAATGGAAGTAGAAAGAAATTCTGTGCACAGTCTTTTGCCTAAGGGGGTTACTTTGAAGTGTGTATTTTGAGAGGAATTCTCCCCACTTGAACACTTTTGTGCTGATCATGACAGCAAACTTCAGTAATCCAAGCATTATTTTCTGATCATTCAAACTTCATAGGCTGAGAAGGGTTGGGAGTTGGGAACATGTACCAGCATAGTGCAGGTGTTAAATGAGGATAAGGGTTGTGACCCTCCTGGTCTTCCATATACCAAGAAGAGTCATATAACAGGCATTTTGGCATAGTATAAAGAAGTCCTGGATTTGGAATTAGGGAATCCAGTTTGAATCTCAGTTCTGCAACTCAGGAGCTGTGTCCTTGGGCAAATCATTTAACCTCCTTGAAGTTTATTTTCTCATTTGCAAAATGTGGGATAAAGTAGATTAGATACTGTCTAAGGTACCTTCTAGTTCTAAATTCAATGCACCTATAATTTAGAAGAAGTTAGGTGGGGCAATGGATAGAGTGCAAGGCCTAGAGTTAGGAAGTTTCCTGAGTTCAAATCTGGCTTCAGACACTTACTAGTTGTGTGACCTTGGGCAAGTCTCTTCATCCTGTTTGCCTCAGTTTCCTCACCTATAAAACTGGATAATAAGAACATCTTCCTTTCCAGGTTGTCTCTGGACTCTACTACTGCTGATATTATTTGTTATTCTGTCATGTCTGACTCTTCATGACCCCTTTTTGGGGTTTTCTTGGGAGAGACTAGAGTGGTTTTGCCATTTCCTCCTCCAGATCATTTTACAGATGAAGAAACTGAGGCAAACAGGGTTAAGTGATTTGCCCCTGGGTCATGTCCCTAGTAAGTGTCTGAGGCCAGATTTGAACCCAGGAAGATGAGTTAGATCCAGCACTCTATCCACTGTGCCACCCAGTGTCCAAGGTCACCCTCCTCCTCCCTGGCTATCACCAGTTTTTTTGTCTTATTACTGGACTTGGATGACTCTGGAAGAGATGGTGAGGCTGACAGCTTTGTAAAACTCTGCCTCATTTAAATCCTTACCTTGTGATGTTACTGGTCCTTTTCAAAAATGAAAGACAAATTCCTTTTTCTTTTCCTTCTCCTCCTCCTCCTGTTATACTATTAGTCAACATTTATATTATATTTACTATGTACCGGGCCCTGTACTGAGCACTTTACAATTAGCATGTCATTTGATCCTTGCAACAATCCTGGAAGGTAGGCTCTGTTATTGTCCCCATTTTATACATGAGGAAACTGAGGCAAACAGAGGTTAAATGACTTTCCCAGGGTCACTCAGCTAGCAAGTGTCTGGGGCTGAATTTAAAGTCATTCCTTCCTGCCTTCAAGCCTGTCACTCTATCCATTGTACCACCTAGCTGCCTGTGTTATGTGACTCTCCTAGGGGGTCTCAGCAGCCAGGCTCCTTTTAACATAAAAGTTAAAACTGGCTCCTTCACATTTTCCTTCTTCTGGGATGCATAAATCATCTAAGTCACTTTGGGAAGTGGCTGCTGTTCCATTAAAACGTTGCTTCCTCTCCCCCTCTCAGATACTGTAGGGGCTTGGACTTTAAAACAGTCACCTTTGCCCACTGGAGCAAGAAAGTTCACTATGATGCTTGTACCTCTGTGGCTCCCAGAGTCCTCCATGTAATACCTCTGTATTTTCTGCTACTCCTCCATTTCTGAGTGTGTGTTTGTTGGATGGAGATAATTGACTCCAGGCACAAAGGTAAACACAATAAGAATGTGCAACTGGAAACTGATGCCCTTGTGCTGATCTATTACAAGTGTTCGTCTATCCCAACAATCTGGGCCTAATTGCCTCTAATGCTCTGTGAGACAGCGCAGCCAACCTAGGTGTCTCTCTCTTATCTCTTACTGAGATTTAAATTGTCATAAGTGTAATTTATATACTCCCCCAAGACAGGTGGTCATAAATTGGGAGGGAAAAGGGCCCTGTAGGCTCACATAAATTATGGAGAAGCTAAGTCAACATTAGAGTCAGAAAATAGCCCCTCTGTTTTTGTAGCAGGGAGCCAGGCGCTTCAGTCCTTTATGTCTGAATTATTTAGGAAATGATACTTTCAGAATCTCCTCTCTGAGCTGTCTAGCCTCTCTGCTTGACAGCAAGAATCAAGTTTTGCTTGCAAGTGATATCTTATGGGGCAAAGCACTAAGAATGCAAGAAACTGCAATGGCTAACTGAGTTTTATAGAGAGATTTTAGGTTTTCAATGGGCTTTACAGACACTATCGCACTTGGTTGTCATAGGTACCTTGTGTCATAGGTACATGCAGATAGTATCATTCCCATTTTATGGATGGGGAAACAGGCTGAGAGAGGTTTAATCACCTGACGTGTAAACATCAAAGGAGAGAATGGAACACAAGCATTACTTGATTCTAAGATGAGTGAATTTCCTGACCACACTGTCTCTGACGTTGGGGGAAGTGCCTAACAGCCTGTAACATGCTGGATGGGAAGGCATGTGGGAATTCTTCTCAAGTTGTACGGCACAACAACAGTGGGTGGTGTTGGATTGATGAACTAGCAGGGATGAAAGGGCAGATAGAGCACAGATTACAGTGTAATGCATACAGTAAGCCCTTAATAAATGCTTATTACAAGAATGAATGATTTGGTAATAAGTCAGCCTTGGAAATATTTTCCCACATGCCCAGGGATCTAGAGCAAATAAGACTGTGGTGGTTTGTGAGACAGCAGGACCTAGCGGAAAGAATACTGCGTCAGGAGTTAGAGGACCTAGCTAGGTTCCCGCTTGCGAGCAGATGTGTGACCTTGGGCAATGAAAATCTCCCTGAGGTTTCATTTACTCGTCTGTGTAAGGGAGATAATAGTTACTTGCTCTATCTACTGCACAGCTGGGCTGTGAAGATCATGCAAGAATGTAGGTGAAAACAATATGAACTCTAGAATGATGAAATAAAATCCTATATCCTAAAAACATTATTGCTCTCCAGTTTTCTTTCATTTGCATCAGACTTTTTATGACCCCATTTGGGCTTTTCATAGCAAAGAGACTGAAGGGGTTTGCCATTTCCGTCTCCAGTTCATTTTACAGATGAGCCAACTGAGGCAAACAGGGTTTAATGACTTGTCCAGAGTCACATAGCTAGTAAGTGCCTAAGACCAGATTTGAACTCAGAGAGATGGGTCTTCCTGACTCCGGGCCTGGCACTCTTATCCACTTTGTCCCCCTGTTACCCCTAAAAATCATCAGTGATACTAAAACTAGATTAGCAGAACTGAGAGACTGTGGGTAGGATAGCAGCAGAACCACTGACAATGCTGGGGGGACCCGGAGACAGCAAATACTAACACATGATGGGTTGACTTTCAGTGAAGCTGATCCCCAAGGCCTCAGGATCACAGACTTAGAGTTGGAAGGAACCTTAGAGGCCATCTAGCCTAAGCTCCTCATTTTTAAATGCGAGAAAACAGATCTAGAAAGGATACATGACTTGCCCAAGGTCATACAGGTAGGAACAGAATCAAGTTTTGAACTGAGATACTTTTACTCCAAATCCAGCCCTCTTGCCCCACTAAACTGGTTCTGTAGGAGCTGTGGGAGAGGATACAGTCTTCAGCTGCCCTGACGGGTCAGCCAGGTAGAGCTTCCCCACCACTACACCTCAGTTTTTCTTACCATGTGTTTGTACAAACTAGACTTCCTTCCAGGCACTAGGCATGGGAATAGCTGAGAACACTAACTAGCATTTAACCAGGCTTCTTGGGCATCTGTTGGAGAAATTGTCATTAGTATTACACAATTATACAACTTTCTGTGACTCTTAAGTTACAGAATGTTTGCTGATTTGCATTGGAAGAGGAGCTTCCCAACTATATTCCTATACTAAAGAAATTATAGAGCCAGTCCAAAAAAAAAATAAAGTTAGAGAATAGGAGTGTTATGTGTTGGTGTGAGACGGAAGTGGAGCTGGTGTATACAGATTGACATTGGACAGTGAGAAGGGAGAGGTGAAAATTCTAAGAAACTAAATTTTTTTTTTTTCATGAATGACCGACTTCATTAAAAATCCAAGCTATTTCCTACCCAGTGATCTCCCCTGAGGCCTGAGAAAGGGCTGAGTAAATGGTGAAGACGTGGAGAGAAGTTGCTGGTTTGTTCATTTGTAACCCGTCCCAGTGAGGACAAGACCAGAGGGAGTGTCTAAGACAAGAGTGGGGAACTTATGGCCTCAAGGTCACATGTGGCCTTCTAGGTCCTCGGGTGTGGCCTTTTGACTGAGTCCAAACTTTATAGAACAAATCCTTTTTATTAAGGGGATTTGTTCTGTGAAATTTGGATTCAGTCAAAGGGCCATGCTTGAGGACCTAGAGGGTCACATGTGATCTTGAGACGGTAGGTTCTCTCCCCGCTCTGCCCCTGTGAAGATTTAGGGCTCGGACCATTTATCAGCAATACCACTCATCCTGGAAATAGCCAGGAAGGATGCTCTCCTCCTTACACAGATGTAGAAACCACAAGAAGAGTGAACATTTATATAGTGTTTTCAGATTTATAAAGTACTTTTACAAATTATCTCATTTGATCCCCATAACAACCCTGGGAAGTAGGTGCTATTATTCTTAGTTTTATAGATGAAGAATCTGAGGGAAACAGAGGTGATGTGATTTACCCAGAATCATACAGTTAGGAAGTATCTGCGGCTGGACTTGAATTCAAGCATTCCTGTCTCCAGGTCTAGCATTCTGCCAGCTAGTTAGTGGAGTGATTTTTCTGGTTACTCACATAGTAAGTAGAAATGTCAGGATTAGAACTCAGGTCTCCTAACTGCTAGTCTTCTGCTCTTTTTTTTTAATATCTTCAGTAAGGAGAACCAGTGATCCCAAAGCCTGCAGGATTTGGCTGTCATGATAATCCTAAAACAGGAACTTTAAAAGGAGAGAGGCTCTGCCTCTGGGTCTGGGCCTCAAAGTGACAGATGCCTAGAATATCCTTGCTTAGTCATCCTACTGACAGGTGAGGCTCACCCAGAGCCTCCCAGGTCCCATAGACTGCTCAGGATCATAACAGAAATATATTGTTGGACTGTGATGTTATCATGAAACAGACTAGGTAGGCTGAGTTAATTGCACATGGCATATGGGATTTATTCACATCAGGTAGCTCTGGGGTGTATTTAGTCAGTCTTCTCATTAAAATTGTTAGAATTGAAGACAGAAATTAGGAACAAGTTGCTGCAGCCATGCTCCCTCCCTTTGTTTCCCCTCCCTGCCCTATCTTAAAGGATCCAGTCACAGGGTTAGAATGTTTGGTTTATTGACCCAGCCTCTATGGTGAGTTAGAGTTATTGCTATGTATAAATATTTCCTTTAAGAAAGTGAATTTGGGTTTGAGTAGAAGTGAAAACTGAAGGAATTTCACTCTTTCTGTTTCTCACCTTCCCCCTGCCACTGTTTCTTCTTTTTTCCTCTCCTCTCCTTTCCTCCTTCCTCTCTCCCCCTCTGTCTCTCTTTATATCTGTCTCTCTCTCCATCTTTATCTGCCTGTCTCTGTCTCTTTTCCTGTTTCTTTCCCTTTATCTTGCTATATCACTTCTATTATAGCCCTTTCATTCTCCCTCTCTCTGTAATCCAAACCACACAGAACAAATTAGAGATAATGAGTCTTCACCTGAACCCTAGGGTATTGTTAGATGATACTACTGCACCAATTCTTACATATTTCTTCCTAGTATTGGTTAATTTCCTTAATATTTTTTCTTCCTGGGTTCCAAGAAAAAACAGGAGGTGCTTGTGTTTTCTTTCCTTTCCTTTGAGTTAATGGAAATGCAAAATCCTCTCTTTAATGAATTCTCTCTGACTATTCACCTCAATTTATAGATACTTTTTTCTCGATTTCCCTCTCCTCTTGCTCTCATACACTTAACATTGTTGCTGCTTGTATAATTTATTATAATAGTAAATAACAATACAAAGACACAAGTATTTATAATATATATTCAAGGTGTAAAGTTTATATGCCCTTAAAAATCAGAGGAAAGAGAGATGAAATGGAATATTCTCACCAATGATGTCAAATGAACTCCTCTTCAACCCTGAAAACTGTGCTCTAAGGATACTTATTCAGGTCTAAGGAATTCTCCATAACATTTCACTTCGTAAAATAAGATTTCAATTCTCCTAGTCACAGTCTCTTTTCGGATCAGCAGGGCGGGCCCACATCAGAGAAGGTGCTGTGCTTTATGAGCAAAGCAGAATTGAAACAGGTCAAAGGAAATGCAGGATGCACAAATTTAGAGAATCCACCCCAAATGTTCACTATTTGTGCTCAAACTGTGGTAGAGCATTCTATGCCTACATTGGTCTGATCAGTCACAGTCGGATACACTGAAACTTGACTCTAGCATAGTGATGTCATTTTGGTCCTCTTTGAGAATGAAGGACAACAACCAACCAAATGACTGTCTATGCTTGTTAACCCCCTTCAGAACCAATCTCTCACATAGACAGTTAAACCTCCTTAGTTTCAGTCTCTCACAAGAAGACAGCTAACTCTTAGTCCTCCCATAGACATTCACAGATGACAATCAACTCTGTCTGGGGAAATGGCAGTTTAATCTTATTTTTCTCACAATACAAACTCCTTCCACCATTGCATTTAACTGTGAATTCCCTCATATTCTCTTGCCTTTTAAATAGTATTTTTTACATGTAAAGACAATTTTTAAAATATTCTTTTTTATATAAAATTTTGAGTTCCAAATTTTCTCCCTTTCTCCCTTCCCCCACTCCCCAAGAGACTAAACAATGTTATATAGGTTATATATGTGCAATTGTGTAAAATACATTTCCATAATAGTCATGTTGTGAAAGAAGGAACTGAACAAAAGAAAAAAAGCACATAAAAAAAGAAAGTGAAAATAGTATGTTTCAATCTGTATTCAGACTCCATCAGTTCTTTCTCTGGGATGTGGGTAGCATTTTTCATCATGAGTCTTTTGGATTTGTCTTGGATCACTATATTGTTGAGAAGAGCTAAGTCAATCATGGTTGATCATCTCATAAGGTTGCTGTTCTTTCTCCTAGTTCTGCTCATTTCACTTTGTATCAGTGCATGTGAGTTTTTCCAGGTTTTTCTGAAGTTCACCTGCTTGTCATTTCTTATAGCACAATAGTATTCCATTACCTTCATATACCACCACTTGTGTAGCTATTCCCCAAATGAGGGGCCCTCCCTCAATTTCCAGTTCTTTGCCACCACAAAAAGAATTACTATAATATTTTTATACATGTGGGTCTTTTCACCTCTTTAATGATCTCTTTGGGAAACAGATCTAGTGGTGGTATTGCTGGATCAAAGGTATGCACAATTTGATTACTCTTTGAGTATAGTTCCAAATTATTCTCCACAAAATGGCTGAATCACAACTCAACCAACAGTACATTTGTAACCCAGTTTTCTCACATCTTCTCCAATATTCATTATTTTTCTTTTTCTGTCATTAGACAGTCTGATAGGTGTGAGTTGTTTTAATTTTCTCTAACCAAGGGTGATTTAGAGTATTTCTTCATATGTCTATAGATGTCTTTGATTTCTTCATCTGAAAACTGCCTGTTCATATTTTTGACCATTTGTCAATTGTGGAATAATTTGTATTCTTAAAACTTTGACTCAATTCTATATATATTTGAGAAATGAGGCCTTTATCAGACACTTTTTATAAAAATTGTTTCCCAGCTTTCTGCTTTCTAATCTTGGTTGCATTGGTTTTGTTTGTGCAAAATTTAAAAAATTTAATATAATCAAAATTATCCATTTTATATTTCATTCTCTGTCTCTTGTTTGGTAATAAATCCTTCCCTTCTCTACAGATCAGGTAAACTGCTCCTTACTCTCCTAATTTGCTTATGGTATCACCCTTTGTGTCTAAATCATGTGTCCCTTACCTTTTAAAGACACGGCAAGAGTTGTTGAGGGCAGTGTAAATTTCTACCTATAGTCAATGTTTAAATCTCTGCAACAAGACATCCTGCAAACATCAAATTCACATTAATAGTAAATGTAACACAATGAGGAATATCGTTTGATAAACTATTTCCTTGACTGTCAAAAATATATACAAAACACAATACATTTAGATGTTGTAACAGTATATGTATAATAGGGTTGAAGATAACAATGTTCATGTAGACTGTGTGGGGTGGGGTGAATTATTCTAGTTAACAACCAAACCAACCACCACTCTCTCTCATTGGCTCATTTCCTTATTATTTCTCTACACAGGTTGTAAGGCAGTCAAGGGATTTATTCCCAATTTTCCCCATAAATTAAATAGAGATAAATAATTTCTCTTATTAGTCAATCAATTACTTACCCAATTTATAAACAAATCAAAGAAATCCATAAGTTTTCATTCATCTCAATATAAAACTCTATTCTCATAGGCTTAGATAAATATTGATGTTACTAGCTAAGCAATTAATAACAATATAACAAACCATCAAAAGACATAATTTAAATATTTCAGCAATGTACCAGTTGAGAAAAATCATAGCCAGAGTTGTCTCCAGCAATAAATTGCAATTTCTACCTTCTCAATGGATACCAGAACTATAGTTTTCTCATTCAGTTCTCCAGATTTCTCTTCAGAATGTCTTCTCCATAGAATATCTTCATCACAGGATAAGAGTTAAACTCATTTCTTTCAAAACATTTCTTTAATTTTTCTCAAAGATGACAGCTCAATCAGTTTCTCAGTAAAGAAATTTTCTTAGTCCTTTCTTTCTTAGTCATAACAGTTAAATTTCTCCAAATTAAAATGTTTCTCCATAATACTCTATTTCCTTTCTCTATAGATATGTATCTATATAATATATATGATAATATAATTTAATAAAGGAGGAAAAAGCTGATGTAACACTAGTGTTAGTAATAATAAAAATTATACACATATATATATATATATATATATATATATATAATGTATGTATTTCATAATAATATACAGTAGTCTAAATCATACATAACTTTTTGGATATTTCCCAACTAATATTTTATAAAATTTATATTATATAAAAACTGCACTTAGCCACAAAGAAAAGGCATTCCGAAATGTCAGGAGGGTCCATGGTACATATGTAATTGTACTATTTCAGGAGCGTCCTTTGTCATAGAGGATTCAAATGGTGCCAATTCCTATATCAGGGAAGGGAAAGGAGTAAGCATTTATATAATACCTACTTTGCGCTATGTTATACACTTTTACAGTTATGTCATTTGATCCTTAACAACCCTCCGAGATAGGTGCTGTTACTATTCCCATTTTATAGCTGAGGAAACTAAGGCAGACAGAAGTTAACTTGCCAGAATTACACAGCTTATAAATGTCTGAGGCTAGATTTGAACTCAGATCCTTTTGATTCCAAGATATCAGATGGAAGGTAAGAGTTTTGTATCAAATGGGAGAATTGGTATAGTCCCCCATAGGGTGTTTCCCAATAGTTTCAACCAGGTATGCCCAGGAGCCTGGCATTTCCTCTCTATTCCTATGACCTCTGTGGTTAGCATAGCGAGGCTACTTAGGCTTACTCATTTATTTCCTCCTGCATTTCAGCCCATACATACAGCCCATATATAACCCATGCATAAATTTATTCCTCCCTTTGACTTCATGGTGTAATGGAAATCAACAAGGCCAAGAGGATGTATGACATTTAAGGATATGAATTCAATCTTTTATGTACCTTGCACATAAGATATGTTTAAAAAATTATGGTCAAGTTGAATGGAGCGATGACTTGACTGGAGCATTGTGCTAGGAAAATGAATCTAGTATGCAGGATGAATGCTTTTGGAAGATTAATCTAGCGTGCAGAATGGATTGGAGCAGGGAGGGAATGATGCTGTGGATGAGGCTCATGAGTTCATGGGTACAGTTAAAAAACTGTTGCAATGGTCCAGGTACAAGATAATAAGAGTCTGAACTGGAATGGTGGCAGCAGAACTGAAAGGAAAGGATGGATCTGAGAGACATTTTAAAGGAGAAATCAGAAAGACTTGGGGACTGAAAATGGAGGGTGACAAAAAAGAGAAGACAAAAATATTTCCAAGGTTTGATAACTTGGTGAATGATAGCACCATTCACAGAAACAGGGAAATCAGCAGAAAGAAATAGGAAATTTTGAGGAGGGGATGGGTCAAGACATGGTAACATGTTGGGTCTTTAATTTAGAAGTGTCCAAAGAAGGGAAAGACAGTAGAAAAGATGGTGCCTGAGAGAGAACTCACCGTTCCATTGTAGTTTATTAATGTAAAGTAGGAAGAAAATATCTGCTGTTTTGGAACCTGCCTCTTCACCCCATGATTCACATTAATCTTTTTCTCTTTCTAGTTATCGGCAGTGTGATCCCTGTGACCGAAAGGTGTATGGCAAAGCACCTCTCTTTGGACAGTATTATGGTCTGGAAGATCCAGGAACAATCAAAGTGGGAGATCCAGTGTACGTCTTGGATCAGTGACAGTGGCACCATCTCCTGTGGCAGATCTCTTTTGTATATTTGCTGGGAAATAACCTCTTTAAGAACAGTTTTTGTCATTGAACATTCTTACAACCTCTTTTGATTTAAATATCTCAACCTTTTCATCTCTTAGGCCTCCTTGTGACATCTGAAGTCCCAGAGCACCAAGAGAAGAAATGAGTCCTTTTTAATGCTTCTAGAACTTTTGAGAATCACTCAAATGATAAGACAGACTTTTGATAATTCATTTTTAAAGTGGGAATATTAGAGTAGGTATCTGAGGGTAGGTAATGGACAAGGAAAAGCCCTCTCTTAGGGCTTTGTGTTGAACAGAGGAGAATGAGATGTAGTAATCTCTTCTTCCTTACTCTATCCTTACCTCATCACTACCCATCAGGAGAGAGAAAAAGGAAAAGAAAAGGAAAAGGTACTAGGGTGAAAAGGAGGATAGAAAATATTTTGAAGCATATGTTTTGTTGTTATTCAATCACGTCCAACTTTTCATGATTTCGTTTGGGGTTTTCTTGGCAAAGATACTGGATTGCCATTTTCTTCTCTAACTCATTTTACAAATGAGGAAACTGAGGTAAACAGGGTTAAGTGACTTGTCCAGGGTCACATGGCTAGTAAGCATCTGAAGTCAGATTGGAACTCAGAAAGATGAGTCTTCCTGACTCCAGGCCTAGCCCTCTATCTACTCTGACATTTAGTTTAAATCCCTATATAACAATTAAGTCACCCCCAAAGAGACACCAGAATGCTTCCTCCTCTCCTTTAAAGAGCCAGTGTGACATAATAGAGTAGTGCACTTGTACTCAGAAAAACCTGAGTTCATATCCTGCCTCCGACACTGACACTTACCTGGCTGTGTGACGGTGAGTAAGTCAGTGAACCTTTCTGAGTCTAAAATGGAGATAACAATGTTTAGAGTACCTATCTCATAAGGCTGCTGTGAGGTTCAAGTGGAATTATATGTAAAGCACTCTGGAGGCCTTTAGCTGTTGTGTCATTACTATCTCATTCCATGTCTGCAGCTTTTCAAAAGGCACAAAGGCACAATCAGCTTCTTAGATACAGTTGGTTAGGCTTGAGATGATACATCCTTGCCCTGGATTCTGCCATCTGTGGACTGGATGACAACGGTATGACAGTCAGATAACAGTTACCTGCTATGAAATTCAGCAAACTATCCAGTGTGTGTAGATGTAGAATTCTAAAGCTTTAACTGCTTTTAAGTTGTATCACTTGCTTGGTCAGTGCTCAGAGAAATTGATAAATGGTGAAACTTTTGGGAATGGCAGCTGAGCTCGGGATGTCTAAGGGACAAAAGACCATTCGTGGGTGATTTTGGTCATTCTGTCCTTGGAGTATTGAAAAAAGAGAGGATCTTATTTTGGAATGCTACCTGCTGTGGGCAGATTGAATTTCTATCTAATCTGCTAAAACTGATCGAAACTGATGTCATAAATGCATAGATGTTCTGTAACCAAATTCCACAGTCTCTTTTCTTAAACCCACCAGTTGTGTAGCTGTGGGAGGTCTTGTTACCATATCTGCAGTATTATAAATTTAATATTGAAAGTCTCTGGAGTCTGTGGGATAGAAATAGAAATGTGGTAATGTAATTTTAAAGTAAACAACTACTGAAGAAACTTTTAAACGGAGCAAGAAGAGACCTTTGTTATTTTGTTTATAAATAGAGAAATGTCTAATTTTTCTACTGATTGAAATACAATTTTTAAATATGATGAAGCAGGAGAATTCCATTTGAATTTTCTCCCCTATATATCTTGTTTTATCTCTTTGTAGCAGGAAACCGATTAAATTTTTAAAATGTTTTAAAACCATAAATAAATGGAAATGACTTTCATTACTAAAACTTCCACTTTTTTCTCCCCTCCTTCCTCCAGTTTCCTGGCAAGGAGACTCACCTTATGGATGATTTAAATAACAATTTAATCCAAATCATCAATTATTTATTAAATGATTGCTATGTGCTGCACACTATTACATTCTAGGCTCAAATGAGATCATACAAGTAAAGCACTTTGTTAACCTTACAGTGTTATTACAGAAAAGAAAATATCATCATCACTATTAGACTTTGTCATATAATTAAATCTACTATCTCATAGAAAGTGGGCAAAAAAAGTTTTATTTTTTTTTAAAGTAAGCAGGTGCCACATATATAGAGCACTAACTGTAGTCATTTCCCTATGACGACAATAAAAAAATAAAGTCATCAATAAGAAATGGACTTTTCAACTCTGACGTGGAGCTTCAGGAGAATGGGAGAAGTACAAAGGTCCCCTCTGCTCTTTGTGTTGCTCTTGGATTTCTATACATTGGTAGAGAAGTGGAAAATTAATTGTTCCAGACTTTTATTTTGCCTGAAATGTCTAAATAATTAAAACAAATGTTTTATTTATCTGAAGAATTGTCTCCATTCCCAGTTGGATTTAGAGGCATAGACAATAATAGGGTCAGTATCTTTCTCCTCGTTATAACCATGGTAATATGAATGATCATAGCTGGTATTCACATATAGCTCTTTGTATATGTTAAAACTCTTTATATATGTTAATTCATGATCCCCATGTATATCACAAAACTAATTTTACCAAGCATATTTCTAAAAGATTCTTCTAGAACCTAGGATTTTTCAAAAGCAGTTTTCATGACTTTTTCCTGTATGTAAAAGTAATTTACATCAATATCCAAGGCTAAGCAACTGGCTATGGGGTTTGCACTCATTCTATCCATCTATCCAACTTCCAACAATCTATTGGAAGGCATCCCTTTTCTAGGATAAAGCAGATGAATGCTTCTTTTAATCTCCCCATGATGATGTAGATTAAAAGCTGTTATTTCTGGATCTTTTAGTACAGATGCCCATAGGTGTCCCTTTATTTCAGTTAGGCTCTTCCAGGGCATGGCAGTGTTATGTTAAGGCTAATGGCCTTTCCGTCTAGTACCATTTGAGATTCAGACTTGTTTGCCCTGATCTGTTGCTGTTTCCTTGCTATGCTGTTTCAAAGGCTGAGGCCATGGTGGTATGTATCCTAACTATGCCTTTGCCCCAACTTGCCCCATTATTTTTCTCTCTAGTAACCTGTCCTAAGGACACAGATTACTAGACACAGGGCCAGTGCTTATAGTGAGACCATGCTGAGATTGCCTTTGTGCCAATTTACCTGAATGCAACGCTGATTTGTCTCAAGGCAGCTAGCTGGTATAGTGGATAGCTTGAGAGACTTGGAGTCAAAAAGAGTTGAATGTAGATCCATTTCAGACACTTGCTGACTGAGTGACTCTGGGCCAGTCACTTAACCTCTTTCAGTCTCAGTTTCCTCATCTGTAACATGGAGATATTAACAGCATCTTTTTCACAAGGTTGTTGTAAGGTTCAAGGGAGATAATATAGTTAAAGCTCTTTGCATACCAGAATGCATTGTATCAATGCTAACTGTGATTATTATTTTCTATGTTCTATGTTCTAAAGACTGTGTGTATAGGTATGTCTGGATATGTTCCTGGTATCTACATAGATATGCTGTTGACTGAAAAACTGAAAAATACGATGAGGTGTTTGGGGGTGGAGGGCTAGGGCCTGGGAGAACTTTTAAAAACTGTTCTACCTGGAGATATTTGTAAATCTTTTTAGGAGACCTGGGAAATGGTTCTATTTCCCAGTGGAAGAAGGAGCACCAGTGACTAGAAGTATTAGTGGTAGAAGAAGCAGCCCTTAAACAAGAGCAGGAGAAACAAAGTCCTGAGCATCAGAAAAAAAAAGAGGAAGGGGTGGGGGAAGTGACTGTAGGAAGCCAAATGTTTCCCTTATTCAAGAAAAGAAAACTTTTTAATGAGTAATTGTTGTATATATTTATGAGATAAAATATTAGGCCTATTGAAAATATGGGTTTTATAAGCACTATTATATAATTCCCTAAGCATTTCTAGTTTTTCATCTTAATTAATTTTTTCCCTAATTTTAGTCTTATATGTATGTGATGTTCTAATTTAAATGAAGCTATCCTCAAAAGTATTTATATTATGGAGGAATTATCTCCTTCCCTCAAAAACCCCCAAACTATTCTATACATTTAGTGAATTTATTGAAGAAAACTAAGCCTTAGATTCCCCTTTACCTGACCATAATGCTCCCCTAGATCAATCAAAGTTAGCCTATGACATTGATGTCAATGCCAATCTTGACTTCACAAGAAGAGTTATGGGAACCCAGTCCCATATGGTATACAAACAGTGTGTGTATGTGTGTATGTGTATGTGTGTGTGTGTGTATGTGTGTGTGTATATACATATACATGTATTCAGGGATGGAAAGCATACAAACCTCTTCTTCATCCAGGCAAATTGAGAAGGGAGAATTTATTTCAAGCAGGTTCATGAAGGCTACTTCATATCTGTTCCCAAGAATCTCATCAGGACTGTATATATGCCTTTAGCTCTAGTGCCCCTACTGGTCTGGAGCCAGATATCATTTATATTCCTCTCTATCACTTCACAGGACCTTTGAAGTCAAAGTTAATATTTTCTACCCCTTCTACCAGGCCTTGTCGTAAAGATCCTTCCGTTAGAGTGGGTATAGCTACTGAACTGCAGAAGGCGGGGAAGTAGTAATCACACTGTGCCAATCAACCAACATCAAAGTGACAGATTGCAACTGGTCTTTGTGATTCTGGATCCTTGCCATGAGAGTGGAATGACAGAGTCACAGCTAAGAATTTTGTGCCTGGAGCCAGTGGTATGAAAGCTGTCTTCAGTTGGAAGAAGGAGCAATTATCACCCAGTGTAGGAATGGAGACCTCAAGATGCCAAATGGCCATCCTAGGGGAGAAAGGACAGTATCTGAGAGAATCTCATTTTAACTAATTATTCTTGATAACTAGGTGCTCAGGTCAAGGTTTTTTCCCACAAGTGACATCCAAGAAATCTGATTATGGAGGAATAGGGGTGGAGTAGTAACCCCTACTTGCATGGACGCTTCTGAGGAGGGGGCTAAAAGAAGATTTGAAATCAAATTTCTCTTCCTCAAAATATCATGACAACATTAGACCTATAATCATTTTTAACTAAAAATTAAATAATAATTGCATTATTTAGTCCAACTCCCTAAAACATGGGACCATAGATTTAGAAATCGAAGGGCTGTCAGAGGCCATCTATTTCAACCTCTTTGTTTTATAGATGAGGAAATTGAGACTGAAAGAGGTTAAATCACTCCCCAGATGATATAGTTGGTAAGTGAGAGAGGGGGATAAAATACAGCTTTTCCTTACTCCAAGTCCAGTATTCTATTTATTACACCACACAACTTACCCTTGGTTTTACAGAGAAGGAAACTGAGCTTCTGCATAGAAGTGATTTCCCCAAGGTCGCAGAGCATGGCTTGCTCAATTCTTACTAAAAATGAGACTGAGTCAAATGGAACCCAAATCTCAAAGCCTGTTAGAATTGGATCAAGTCTGAGAGACAACTTTGTCCAACTCCTTCATTTTCATAGAAAATGAAACTGATACCCATGTTTAATGTTAGAACAGAGACTAGAATCTAGGTTTCCTAAGTCTACCAGGTTGTTGAAATTTGACCAAGACTCACTTAGGGGTTCTGGAACTCCCCAAGCACCAGTATTAGTCTCATGACTTGGGAAAAACAGCTGATTTAGGAAACTTCCCCGTCAGTGTTTCTGTGATACATACTAGCCTCCAAGGCCATCTACTCCAATCCATCAGCCTCACTCAGGGGGAATAAGGGTTTGAACCTGCCCCTAGCCTTATGTGTAAGGGGAAAATGGTTAGGGGAGGAGATGAAATAGCTGACAGATGATCTGCATATCCATGATCCCTGCCTCCTTTCCCTCATCCCAACATTGTCCTTCATGAAGGGGTGGGTTGTCATGGGCAGGGGCTACAATGAGCCTCTCTCTCTCTCTCTCTCTCTCTCTCTCTCTCTCTCTCTCTCTCCCTCTCTCATGTGCCTCCCCATTCCCAAATCTGGCTAGAGCTTGGTTCTTCCAATGAGGGCCTCCAAATTCTTTTCCCCCACCATGAAAATGAACCAGAGGATCAGTGAGCCACTCTTCTGGTTCCTAGTGGGAGTCTGCTTCCAAAAAGCCCTGAGGATACTGTAGCATCTCCCTACTATACCCTCCTGCCGTAAGGTTCACCTGTCCTTTCTCCCTTATGGGAATATAAGCATTCCCAGCACCCTCTAAATTTTCACCTAGGGGTAAAGTTCTTCTAGTCCTACTATAATACCACTCTCCCTTGGCAATCCCTGTGCTGGAAGGAACTTTGGAAATCATCATGCCCTACATCATTATTTATCATCCTCATCCCTTGGCTCTGCAAACTTGGGGACCCTAGTTCTCTACAACAATAAGCCTTCTATAAGCCTCCTTTCCTTGCCACTCATGTTTAGACTCTATGTGAAGAATGATTCTCCAGTCACCCCTAGAATCTAGGAATTCCTGCCAATAATTTTTTTTTTTAGCCCGTGACTGTTTAAAACTCATAACAGTTGTTTCTTTTTCATGTTTAATGAATTGCTTAATGCCAGAGGCAGTGTTGATGTGCCATTTGTTCCAGGTACTAAGCATCTAAGCCTTTCCTCTTCCCTCCTCCCATTCTACTTGAAATATGGCACAAGGGATTGTACCAAAGAGATTCCTCAGATATCCTTACTGCAGGGAATAGATTAACACAACAAACCAAAATGAATCATCCACCTTCTCCTTGGAGTTCCTTTCCTGTAGTCTACAGATCTATAATTGAGATTTTGGAAAAGAGGAATCTGAGTTAATATTACCCTAGAGTCCTTCTTTTATGACTGGAAATGATGAAACCTGCTGAAATCATTGTTTTTGATCCATTGACTAAAGAGGGAGCAGAACTTAAAGAGATATTCTTACCATTCCCTTGCTCTTGAGGAGAAGTCTCACAGGTTGAAATATGAATAGAGGTGGGTAAGATTTTAGGTGTATAAGTTTTGATAAAGATGTTAGAGGTACTGAGGCAAGTGGGACAGGTGAAAATCCACCAGAGTTCAGTCTCTGCCAGGCACTGTTTCCACCTACCTACCCACTCACCCACCACAGCCCAAGAGAGGTGTGTGTCTAGTGGTGAAGGAGGGTATAATCTGACCCAATTTAACACAATAGGCCCAGACTTTGATCAAAGATGTAAACTAAATGCAAACAAGTCCTTAATCAATTTGGGAGGAGTGGAGAGATCTGATCATTGGATGAAAGCCCATGACATCACACAGGAAATATTTTATGATTGATTGGAAAGAATCAGTCACACCCCATGGGATATTGTTTACTCTTCCTTTACAAAGAGGACCATTGACATCAAGGTGTAATGTCTTGACTTGCCAGTGAATTGGATTAAGGTGAGACAGAGTTGCACGAAGCTGTCAGCCTTACTCTCTCTTCTTGAGTAGTTGATGTCCAGTGGCAAGACAAATGTCAAGATGCCTGTTGATCACCCTGGATGCAGTGGATGACCTTGGTGTATTCAATGCCTGGCCAAACTCTAAGCACTCTTCAGCACCTACTTCAGCTGCCCTCATTGGTGTTGGAACAAATTGTTCTCAGGCACCCACAGTCAACAGTTAGAAACTGGGAAACCTAGCAGTGATGCCACTAAACTTCTGGAGTACCTTGAGAAGGCATACCCTTCTGGAGGACAAGAATGGGTAGGGATGGGGGATAATTGATGACAAAAAGTGAGGGAAAAGGGAGGACAGGAAGGGGAAGAAATGAGGACTAAGAGATAGGAGAAGAAGGGGAAAGTGAAGAGAGGAAGGAGGGAGTTAGTCCACAGGGAATGTTATACTCTTTCTCAACACTATTGGCTATGAACCAGAGAGACTAGACCAGTAAGAGAACCTATCTACATGTAGGAGCAGAAAGAGAGAGAGATGCATTATCAAAGACAAACATAATCAAAGAACTTTGAGAAGAGGGGGTGGTTGGGGCAAGAGTAGCATTGGTGACAAACTCATAAAAATCATGAGGAGTCGAATGACACATGAACATCCCAAGTGATAGGTGTGAAGTTTCTTTTTAATATTTATTTTACTGACATCTTTTGTAAAGCAAAAAGGTAAAACCAAGGTAGAGCATCTTAGTGCAGTGGAAGGAGGGCTGGATTTGGGGGCAGGGAACAGGGGTTCACACCCTGATTCTGCCACTTTTACCTCTGTGATAATCTCCCTGACTCTCGGTTACTTCATCTATCAAATGAGGGAGTTGGCCTACATGACCTCTGTCACTTCCTACTCTAATTCAATGGTCATTTTGCCTATATTTCAACTATCTCCTTCCTCTCTTCCCTAGCCAGAGAGCCAATAACAAATAACATAAAATAAAAAGAAGGGGGGAAAACAGTTCTGCAAAACTAACCAATACTTTAACCCAGCCTGACAGTGTAGTCAGGGTGATGGGTGTGGGGTCCCAAAAGTTTGTTCCAATGGAGCATTTTGCTTAAAAATGGCAAATGAAGCAGCCAATGTTGTGGGTGCTAAATCTGGTATAGAACACACTATTTTAATGAATAATGACATTGATGGAAGGGTCAATGTCTCACCGGCAAATGAAAGAGAAGAATTTGCACTGAATATTTTGACAAATGGGGAAGAAATGTAACATTATTTAATGAAGTCCTTAAGTCTACATTCAATGAAAATACCAGTGTAAATGGGACATGTATGTAGCACTTTTAGGTTTGCCACACATTTTCGCAACTATTAAACAATTTCTTCCCTCATAACAACCCTGGGAGGTAGATCTTATTGTTGTCTCCATTTTGTAGAAGAGGAAACTGAAGCAGATAGAAGTTAAGTGACTTGCCTAGGGTCACACAGTTAATAAGTATCCGAGTCCACATTTGAATTCAGAACTTCCTCACTACAACGTCAGTGCTCTATCCGCTGCATTGCCTAGCTGCCTCTCATCATTTATATAATGATGGGGCAACCAAATTAAATAATAGACTTATTGATTGCTACGTTGGGAAGTAGATGTTGTAAATTTAGATTTTAGAGATGGTAGAGTTTCTGTAGTAGGAAGAATTATTTTTTTGCTGAAATTACAGTTTATTTACAATGACAAATATTAAAACAGACATAATTATTTATGTCATTTTACCTGTAAGAAAGGTCACAACCAGAGTTATCGTCAATACTCATTGTAACTACATGTAACTTTTCTTCACTTCTGAGAACACAGTCCCAAATGACTTAGTTCATTCAGGATGCCAAATAAGTCTCTTCACAAGAATCCTCTTCATCTTCTTCACAAGATAAAGTCTATAATAGTTTCACCAGGGGAAGAAAAAGATCCCTACAGCTTTCTGTCTTCAAAAGGATTTTTAGAAGAATAAAAGCCCCTTTGGAAGAATTTTTTTTTAATTTAGGGAGGGAGAATTGCGAGAGATAGGAGAACCAAAAGTGAAAAAATGTTTAAAAACTTGCGAAAGGAAAAAAGCATCAGTTAAAATTAATTTAAAATAAAAATTAGTGTTTTTCTTTTTTACTTTTAAATTTAATGTAAATTTTAAAATTAATTATTAGTAATTATTAAAATTTTAAAAAATATTATTTTTTAAAATGCACGATAAAGAACAAAAAAAAATTCAGAGGGAGATACAGAGAACCAGGACAGCTTTGGAACTAATATATTGAATTTATTGTATACTTTAAAACATCAAATTGCATACAGACTGTAATAGAGACTCACTGTTTCATATAAATCTGTGTTTGTGTTTGTCAAGTTCAGAGTAACAATATATACATTTATACAAATATATACATGTATTATATATATATTTACAAGACCTCTTTGAACAGCAGATGAAAGAGTAACTGGAATACAGCACACATGAAGGATGACCAGTAAGTTGTAGAAAGGGAAAAATCTATGCCCAGAAGCAAGTCTGCAAAACATGAAGAATGTTAGAGAAATAGCAAATGATACATTCAGAGCGAGAGTTAAAAAAAAAGAAAAGCTAACAAAGTAAACCTAGTCTCAACTTTCCCCTCTTTTTACTCTCTGATTTTAGGCCTTTTGAGGAGTTTTGTTCTGCAAATACTTATTAAAGCATTAGGGAATCATGAGAAAAAAAGAACTAGATCATGGGCCAGAAGTCTGGGACCTTGTCTCATTAGGTCATTGAAAGTTTCCAGATCTTCCTCATGATTTTTCTCCAACAGAGCTGATCTAATAATAATAGGGCAGAAACACATTTAGAGATATTATAGATAATCACAAAGTTAAACCATAAATGGGCCTGGGAGTGAGGTAGAATGATATTCCTGTTCTTTTGTTTATTTCACAAATATTTGAGCACCTACTATGTGCAAGGCACCACCTAGATTCTCCCACTTTCTATTTTGGTCTACTTTCTTTTCTGAACCTTTTCTCTCTCTCTCTCTCTCTCTCTCTCTCTCTCTCTCTCTCTCTCTCTCTCTCTCTCTCTCATTCATAGGGTCCATTTTCCCTCAGCCCCTTCTTTTTCCTTTCCTCTCCTACTTTGCTTATCTATCTGTTCTTCTTTCTCCTTTTTTTCAGGGATAAGGAATGGTGGTTGTTTGGTAACAATGAGTGGGATTTTTAGATTTAGAGCTATGAGGATACTTGGAGGTTATAGAAAAAGAAATTGAGTCCCAAAGAGATTAAAAAACTTACCTAGGCAATAGGTAGCAGAGCAAAGATTTCAACAAGGTCCTCTTACTCACACTAGTGATAGATGAAGGTCATTATTCCATGTCTTTTCCTTTCCCATCCTAGCTAAAACTTTGCCTAGAAATAATACATGAAATGTATGTAAATAAATACATACATAAATGTATGTAAATAATACATGAAACTGTAAAAAATACATTTGGCACATGTTTTAGGAAATACTTAATTTAGATTAACATTGGATAGCCATTCAGATTGGGTGATTTGATATTAAATGACCAAGATTCTATCAATATCTAAACCACTGATCATGGACATATGCTCACTTTTTCAGGCCTCTAGGTTTATGCAGTTTATGAAATTCTCTTTCAAACTTGTCCTTTCCATAAAACTGTTCTTGATTAAGCAGAGTTAATCAATCAATAAACATTTATTAAGTGCCTACCATGGACCATGAATTGTGCTAAGTTCTGGGGATACAAAAAGGGGCAAGAGACAGTCCCTGCCTTGAAGGAGCTTACAGTGCAATGGGGGAGATGTCAACACAAATGATGCAGAAATAACCCTGGATTCAGAATCAGTAGAGACACGGGTTTGAATTCCACCTCTTATAAGGACACTTACAAGTTGTGAGACAAGTCACTTAATATGTACAGCTAGCATTTACATATTGCTTTAAGGAATGCTTTTACATGAATTATCTCATTTAATCCTCACAATAACCCTGTAAGACATCCCCATTTTACATATGGGAAAGCTGAAGCTGAGGGAGATTTAAGTAGTCTATACCACCTAGCTATCTCATCTCTCTAAGACTCAGTCTTCCCAGCTGTAAAATTGATACTATATATGAGTTATCTCACAGGGTATTTCCCAAGGATCAAATTAGATACAGCATATACTTCCTTTGAATACTTTAAAGTTCTATATAAAAGTTATCTTCCCCTTCTACTATGATTTTGTAAACATAGAGGTCTTTTCATTGTAAACTCAGAGTACTGAAAACAGTACCTTAGATATGCACCTCATGATGTGATGCTGAAGCTTTTCCCAAGTAATGACCTAAATGAGATGAGACACCTTTCAAGGTACCTAGGGTAGAATGAAGGTAGAAATCTGGCCCAGCAACATAGGTTCCTTTAAGTATAGTGTGATAAAAGATGTACATTTTTCAGGGTAGCTAGGCGGCAAAGTGAATAGAGTGCTGGGTCTGGAGTCAGGAAGACTCATCTCTCTGAGTTCAAATCTGACTTCAGACATTTACTAGCTATGTGACCCTGGGCAAATCACTTAACCTTGTTTGCCTCTGTTTCCTCATCTGTAAAACGAGCAAGAAGGTAAAATGGTAAACCACTCCAGTATCTTTGTCAAGAAAAGGGGTCATGAAGAGTCAGACATAATTGGAAAAAATGACCTAACAGCAACAATACATCTTTTTGGATTATAGGATTTTATTTCATCATTCTAGATGGTGAACCTGTGAGTGGACTAAGCGGTTAGAGCTGCAGACACTGGAATGCCAAGAATTTTGGATGTTCTGCCAAACTCAGCCACTGGTTTGTTCCATTGAAACCAAGGTTGGGGACCTGCCTTTGGGACAGCTTCTTTTGGAAAGTTCACTGGTCTATCTCAAGGAGGGGTGAGTTTCTCAATAAATAGATAGGTCCTCAACTTCTTTTGCCTTCACTCTTTTGAAGGGTGAGATATTTTTACCCAATATCCCACATTTTTATGAGTGTGAAGTATTCCTATCTTTTGTCTTCCATAGCCAATATTTATTTGTCTTCACAACATCTCTGGACCTGTCATTCATTTCTTTATCTCAAATGAAAATCAAACAGTTCTTAGTCTTTCCCCTTCATTCCTCCCTAACTTCTTCCATCCCAGTTTTTGCATTGGCATGAATAATTTCAGGTTTTGACAAGCTTCCAAGTCAATTTTCCCAATTCCCACCTCCTCCTTTCCTCTAAGAATTGTTGTTTTAAGTGAAAGACCAAAAGCCAGTGCCAAAGAATCATTGTCAATGTCATTTCTGATGAATATTTTTACACCTGATAAAGCTTGAGATAGAGTAAGTCTAATTGGATGGGGGTGGGGGCGTTCCAGATTACTGACCTAGCAATTAAATAAGCTTGTTAGTCTGTGAGCCTGGGACATCTGGAGTGCTCTTCTTTTCTAGCAGCTCTGGTTAACATCAGCCGGGAAAGCTCTCAGTAAACAATCCGATGGTTGATCGTCCAGCCTTCCCATTGCTACTGCGCTCCTGAGTCCATATGACTCATTTGCAAGCCATGCCTGTCGTCTGGATGCCATAACATGGGAGAAATGATGACCGCTTCTTGGAGGTTCTTCTTGGTCAGAGTTGCCAAGACCAAAGCTGTAATGGTTTGTTATGATGACCTTTGTTATTCCATTAGGCTCAATTGCTTTAAAAAATGATGTGTGCATACTTTAGGAAAGTTTTTACCCTTTACATTGACCTGACATCATGGTTTATATTACAAAATGTATTAATGACAAAGCAGTGTTTTCTTGTCCTGAGGACAAACTTTAACAACTATAATCTGCCCTGAGTCATAATAAATATAAATGTATTGGTAAAACAGATCTCATTAATGTGGCCAAGACAAATGCAAGATGATATTTTAAATCAGTTGACATCCTGGGTAATATGCTCAGAGCTTTTTGTAGAACTGAGAAATGTTGTGTGCTTTTTATTGAAAGGCTGAGAAAAATGACTCTGCTGTCTTTTTGGTTTTGAGTCAAATAGTTAGGAATGTCTCAGGGAAAATTGTTGTTTAAGACTTTTTGAACATTTGTACATTTTTTGGAGGCGGGGATGAATGATGCACCTTTCTGTTCTGAAATTATCTTGTGTTTACTAATCTGTTTAAATGTTATTACCCCTCCTCCCAGTAGAGTATAAATTCCTCTAGGATAGTAACTTCTTGGACTTTGGCTTTGTATCCCCAGTATCCAGAGCAGTGTTTGGTACCTTGTAGGTACTTAACAAATGTTGAGTTGAATGTAATTGTATCCTAATTTATGATGGCGTATTTTTCTTTATGCACTATTGTTTACAGAGATTCTGGCAAAATGATAAACTTAAGCAACATTTATTTAAGTTATATAAAACTTAAAAAATGCCATATTAATATGAAGAATACAGAGAAGTATGCGAAGACTTACATGAACTGGTACAAAATAAAGTAAACAGAGTCAGGAAAACAATATACATAATGGATACCACAATATAAATGGGAAGAGAGGAAAAAAAAGGAAAAATACTGACTTATGTAATTTTAATGACCATACATGGCCCTTAAAAAAATATATTTTTCTTCTTCGCAGTGGTGAGGGACTGTGACTGTAGAAAAATGCATACATTGCCAGGTTCAGTTAATGTGTTGAGTGGTTTTTTTCTGGACTGCCTTTTTCTTTTTTATCTGTTTCTTACAAGGCATGGTTCTCTAGAAAAGGGAGGGAAAAGAGATTATTTCTAAATGAAAGTGATAAAACCAAAATTTATCAATAAAATTTTATTTAAAAGAAAATCAATGAAACTTTAGCACATATAATAAACTGTGGGCTGACTCTCCCAAACTCTGCCATCATTAATCAATTGGTCCAAGAAAGAGGTTAATCCACTTTCCCTCTATATAGTTGTGGAGTTTTCTCCAATGTGATTTTTCATGAGCCCCAACTGGCATGTTCCCACTAATATCAAACTAATATCATTTAGTTTATCAATATCATCTAACCAGTGATTAGATCCCAATATAATTTTAGGCAGTTGATATCTCCTCAATATCGTTAGTGATCAATTAGCTTTTATAAAGGAGTGTTTACTGAGAAAATATAGCAATGACAGAAGTAAAAACAAATCTCAAACTGAGGCAAGTTGATAGGTTCTTTTGTTAAGCATTATCACGTATTTCCAGAAATGGTCCCACCAACCATCATGTGGATATACATTAGACAGAGTATATTCTGCACACTCCTAAGGACTGTGTCCTCACTGGCCAGTCCCCTCAATGTCCCCTCTGCCATTTCTAAAACAAAAGTGATCATTGGAAAAGAAAGATAAACAAGAAAGGAAGGATGAAGGAAAGAGTTGTTGTTACCTTTGGGGGATGGTGTTGGGGTTGAAGTTATAGATTCCCATCTTTTTGAGGGACAAGAAAGATCTAATTTTCCTGTCCTGGGAATTCTGGCACTTTTGTTGAAGCAGGGGAATCCTTGTGGCTCAGCGTTATGACTTAGATGACCTTGTCATAAGTGGGATTAGCATTAGAGATGTTAGTCCTCATGGCCTCCTTGATTCTAAGCTTCATGAGAAGCAGCAGTGGCATAAACAGTGAAAACTACAAACTTTGGGAAACAAATGCACTGGGCAAAGAATCAGTGGATGGAAGAAACTTCATTTAGGGTCTGATTCCACTCTCTAACTTCCTTTCTGAAAAACTTGGCTCTGTCCCTTGAGAAGAGTCTTATGGAGATTTGTATTGATTCTTCTTTGGTTGAAGATGTTCCACATTCGTTTTTAATGCTTTCTTTAGTGTATGAAGAAAAGATTGAAAAAGGAAATAGTAGCCTGCATATGGGAAGATGGTCCTAATTATTCCCCATCCTGAGGGCACATGGTTCTCAGTGCTAATGGGTTTGCATTCATAATAACAATTCATATCAAATTTATTTTATTTTCATAGAGACATGCAATTAATTTAATTGGTCTGTGTGGAGAGCTTCCACTGTGGTACTTCCCTCTGCTTCAGACTGGCAACTCAACTAGAATTTAGTACTGGAAAGTTACCTGGGGTAGTGAGAGGTTGACTGAGTTGGTCCCATGGTCACAAAGTGAGTACGTGTCCCAAGAAGGACTTGAACCCAGGTCTTCCTGATTCCAAACCTAGCCTTCTTTGCTATGATGCCTCCTATTTATGTGATACTTGTTTACAAACTACTCCCCTGATAATGACCCAGTGTGGTAGATATTTTACAGATGAGGAAGCTGAGGCTTAATAAATAAGTCAGCAGATTGACAGCATTTTATGGTAAAAGGAGTGCTAGATTTGGAGCCAGAGGACATGGATTCTCATCTCAGAGCTGCCACTTTTTACTTCATGACCTTGGGGAAATCATTTAACTTCTATGTGCCTCAGTTTGATGCTCTGTAAAATGCAGTTGTAGGAGCTGAATTCCTCTAAGGTCCCTTCTAACTTCTCTGATCTTAAGCATTTGCTATATGTCTTTTATGTGCCAGGCACTATACTGGCTGACCCACACTAACTAAATGACTTGCTAGTCACTTGCACACACTCTAAATGCAAGAGGCAGAATACAAACCTAGGTATCTTGATTTCCCATTTAGCCTGCTTTTTGATATTCCCCTGTGTGACTACTGATCTACCCGTGTTTTCACACAAAGACCCTCATGTCACCAAGTTAATCATTGTCAACTAGGGTTGGCACACAGTATTATTGTTGGCAAACTTGAATCTCTTTCTATAAGCACCTCAGATAATACTGGGTTAGAAAGGGAGGAAAGAGTGTGGAAGACAGTTTAATGCAGTTAAAACTATATTGGATTGGAAGTCAAAAGACACATTCTAAACAAATCCTAGTTCTGCCTCTTAGGAGCTATATGTGATGCATCATAAGTCATTTGACCTCTATGGGTGTCAGATTCCTCATTTGTAAACTGATAGTATTGGGTAAGATCACTAATGGCCCTTTCAAATCTATAAGATGTAAACTTATATTTGGAACCCAACAAGGGAAAACTTTGACTTTTGGAGAGTTTACTGACCATTGTGCATAGTAAGTGCAAAATGGTGGCTCAGCCAAGTCAAATGTCGTACTTTTATTTTGATGAACATTCCCTTTAGAGGAGGGACAAAGAACATAGTTCACGAATTAAATTAAAGCTTTAAATTTACAAATTAAATTACAAAGCTCTGTGTAATAGTAGGCTGGATTTCTAGAGTAAAGCCATATTCCCACTTCAGGGCATTTGGGTTACTTCAGAGTGTTTATAGGATTCTTGGCTAACACGATTGGCTTAAGACTCCATTCCAAAGTGTTCTCCCCAATGTCAATTGCCAGTTATAATTAGTATTTCCTGTATGTTATTGATTTTCCCAGTTACTAACCCTTTATGTGTAATTTAACCAATGAATATCAATTACCTTTTACAAAGGAATGTATTATGAACAGAAGTTACAAATATACCACCTTCTCAGAAACAGGGACATACTCTCCTTATATTGTTTAGAGGAGAGTGGGCTCGTGCTGAAAGCAGTTGCTACAAGGCATTCACTCCACCAAGTTGTAAATAGAGTGGCATAGCCAAGGTAAGAGTTATTTCCTCTTGTAGGACCTGACATCTTGCTTGTGGGATTGATCTATTGCTCACTTGTGGGTCACTTCTGGTCTGACTTGGCCTAATCTGTGGCATGGACTACTATCACTAGACCTTTGCTCCTCTCACCTTTCAAAGCCTGCAAGTTTGTGGCCATCTCTACTAGTCCTTTTAAAAAACAAGAAAGCACAAATTCAAAGAGCAAGGTGTGTGTGTGTGTGTGTGTGTGTGTGTGTGTGTGTGTGTGTGTGTGTGTGTACACATGAGCACTGAGGTAAGGAAGGGAAGTGAGGTGGGGAACCCAAGGTCGTCCCACTCCCTAAAGGCTTATAGAACATTTGGAAAGCAATCTGGAGAAACTCAAGTTGTCCCTCTCCCACAAGATGTTCATTTGCATGCTTAGTTTTGATGCAGAGGACTTCTCTTCACCACATAGAAGCAAGCTTACATCACCTCTAGCTGGGTATACAACACTATATGTCATTAAAGGATGAGACTCCCATTGACCTATTGTCTACCCCCTCCTCCCCACCTCCATTCTCTTGTTAGGAAATACATGATTATAGGCAAAGAAAATCACTAGTTTTTCATGAAGTATTGAGTACAGATGTCATCTCTACCAGATAGCAAGCTCTATAAGGCCAAGGGAACATGTTTTATTTATATTTATATTCCTCATAGTGCCCAACATTGCACTTTCAGCAGAGTAGCCACTTTACAAATGTTTGTTGGATGAATGAATACATATCATAAATTTTTTTTGTTTAGGACAAATCAGAACTTGGGAATGCTGGCCACCAGATTTGTATCTATATCAACTTTCCCATCCTATGTTTCTGAGGGAAAGCACTTTATGTGAACTGGAAAAAAGGCATTTCAAGGCTCGTTGAGAGGTTTAAAACTTTAAATCCTCTTTGAAAATAACCTGCCTCTCAGGAATCTTAGGTCCTGAAGAATTATAAGGTTTCTTCCTTGGGCTGTGGAATGGTTGTATTATTAACTATGATTACTTAAGTCCGTGAATGGAAGGATGTCATAAATCTTTAAGTATTTGCTCTGGTTTGTGACTAAGGGAAACTGTATAATATTAAATCAGATGTTGGGATAAACATTTGAAATGGTACATTTTTTCCCTCAACTTGGGGCATCGTGGCATGAAATTTCTGGGAATTTTTTACATTTTTTGCAGCCTGCTTTGTACTGAATTTGCTTTTCTCCAAACATAAAGAGAAAATAAGTGTTTTGTACTTTTCAAATGATTTACCATCATGGAATTAAGGTGTTCCTTATACAGTCTTTGGCAGTGCCATTGTACAGGAGTGGAAAAGTACTGACAGTAGGAAGTTGGAGAGGGTCATAATACCTCACAAGGACTGCTGTTAATGAAGTTAATGAGTTAAATGAAGGCTTAGCAAGTGTGGCACAATGGAAAAGATGTTGGATCTGGAATCAGAGGCCCTAGGATTAAGAAGCAGCACTGACACTCTCTGGCTGACATAGGGGAAATTGATTGACCTCTCTATACCTCAGTTTCCTCACTTGTACATTAAGCATCAGATTCAGTGACCTCTAAGGTACCTTCCAATTTTCAGTCTATGATCCTGTGCCTAATTCCTTAAGCTTGTAGAGTCACTTGAGGATTGAGATTTGAAGGGAAGAAAGTCATAAATAGACCCAGAGACTTCAAGAGAATTTAAAGTCAATGAATTCATTCCTTTGCCTTCAGCCTATCCCTTACTCAAACCATTCCAAACGAGGGAGCTCCTGTCTTTTTAAAGACTTCCCAAGAATGAGATTTCATGACCTCCCTTGATAATCTCTGTCAGTGTTTGACAACCTTGTTCAGAAATTATTCCTTATGGTTGTGTTTATGTCTCTACTTAGGCAGCCTTTGAGTAAGGAAGCTACTGACCCCCATTGCCAAGTCAGTAGCAATTTATGGGCATGTAGAGAAGGGGGCCCTGAACAGAGAAGACTTGAATGTATATGCTCTTCTGCTTTCCATCCTACCTAACCTCCAATTCCCACTGACCTTGTAATAGGGTCAGACAATTTCCACAGAATAGAGTGAGAATATTTCTAGCAGGCCATATTTCTAGAGTTTCAGGTCACTGCTGCTTCATTCCTCAGTTAAAAGGTACCAGTTAGATACCTGTCTGTTATCCTCTGGAGTCATCCTGTAATGTTCTTGTAGACTGAGAGAAGATCAGGTAAGCATTTTGTAGAAGCTACATTTGCTTGGCCACAGTGAGTCTCAGTTTTTCTATTCTAAAGTGAGTTCTTTATTATGCATTTGATGAAGAGAGAAGAGATTTTAAAAGGTCTTCAGGATTTGCAGTATCCTATAGGTTATTGAAAGTAAATAGCACAATTTTGATCAAAATGTTCCCTCAGCCTGGGGAGGAAGTGAGAAGAATTGAAATGGGTAGAAGACTTCCCAGAAAAGCTTTGGGATCCCCACCCCCCATTTCTTTTATAAAAAAGAAAAATATTGCCAAGAAATTTTTTTTCCTGAGGCCTTAGCAGCCTGTACCTAGGGCCTTGCCTCTTTTAGCTCCTTTCTCCCCACAATGACTACATCTTGTTTATCTCATTTCACTTTTCCTCTGAACTTGGCATTCTTCCAAAGATGATGTTCCTCAGTGAGATAACACTTCCCCCAGAATCAGTCATGGTTTATGTGGCTTTTAGGAGTTAGATCCTGACAGTTTTGCAGAAAAAATAGACCTCCAGATCATGGTGAAGGAGGCCTCTCAAGGGCTTGGTTTTTTTTTTTTATGGAAAAAAATTTAAGATATTACCATGAAATTCTGGTTTCTAGTTTCTTAGGAACATACCATTAAATTGTGAGTGCTTATGAAATTGAGGAGCCAGTAGTTCAGACATGAGGCAGGGGTACTGTGGACAAGGGCTGTTACTGAATGGAAATGAATTACCGAGGGAGGTTTTGCAGGTTTTTTCGAAGGTAGTCTTGCTAGGAGGCAGGAGGATCAACTTCATGGTCTCTGGTGGTCCTTTTCCACACTGCTTACCAGGTAGTTGTGAATTTCTTCCCCCAACTCTGCAAATTTACCCCAAATGTGGGCTGTTTTTGTCCTCTGGCATATTGGTTCCTTGTCTCTTCCTTCTGGCATTTACTCATAGCCAGAGCTCCAAGACATCACTTTCTCCCAAACTTAAAGTTGTAAATAGCACCAGCCTTTTGGGAGAGAGATGGATGGGTGTAGAGTAAATCACTCAATTTATCCATGTAAGTGAAGACTTCTGCGATAAATTTCACTCTGAAATGGTTTGAGTGGGAGAGGGGACAAGGGGAAGGAAAAGGGGAAGAGGTTGGAAATCTTTCTTCTGTACAAGCTGACTCCAAGCAGGGCCTAGGGGAGAGAGGCCCCTGCCAAGTCACTAAGACTTCTTGTAGTTATCATTTGCGGAAATCCTGTTTGGTGGTAAATAGAGTACCACTGCAAAGGAGAGAGACAAGATGGCTGGAGGAAGGAGTTGATGAGGGGTGTGGGGGGAGAGAGGGGAGGAGCTGTAGCGACTGGTGAGAGAATGCTGATGTGGGAGGTTATTAATGAGATAGCAGCTGGGAAACCAGAGATAGAGGGGGATACCAGTTGTTGGAGGACCAAGAGAGGAAATGGGTGAGAAAAAAACTAATGATAAACAAAACTTGGATTTGCTTCCTCTCTTACTGCCTTTTTGTTTTGTGTGATAGATAGGGGTTACTTCTGGAAACC
This sequence comes from Potorous gilbertii, assembly GCA_028658325.1. Lineage (NCBI taxonomy): Eukaryota > Metazoa > Chordata > Mammalia > Diprotodontia > Potoroidae > Potorous > Potorous gilbertii. The sequence continues at coordinate 583,734,476 of CM053770.1, read as the reverse complement.
TTCTTCTGTTTCCAACTACCTGAAGTCTTGTTCTGAAGCTATGAATGTTTTGTCCCCTCCCAATCCCCAAGTTCCTGCTCTGGATCCAGATGACTTCCCCATGGCAGCCCAGGCAGTTTTTAAGACCTCAAATCCTTGTTGCACCCAGGTTTCAAAACCCCCAAAGTGCAGAAAATCAGATGGACCACCAGTCAATAATTTCTCTGTGTGTTTAACTTTTATTTTATTTTACTTTTTAAAAAAATTAACAAGTATCTATATTTTCTCTGTGTCTCTCTGTCTCTCTCTTTCATACACACACACACACACACACACTCACACACACACACAGTCATACGCACACACACTCACACACATACACCCACACACACCTATACACCCTCCTGCCCCTCTCTACCAATTGGAGAAAAAAAAAAGGAAACCCTTTATATCAAATATGGATACTCAAGGAAAACAAATTCTCACTTTGTCCCTGCCCCAAAAATATATATATTATCATTCCACATCTTGAGTCTACCAGACAATAATTTCTCTAGCATATGGAGTTTCGGAGATCTCCTGGCTCCTAACTGTCGCTTTCAGGTTAAGTTTCAAATTGAAATTCTGACATACAGTTTGGTTTGCTCTAGAGCATCTTGGACTCTGGCAAGGACATGAGAAACTACAGTTTTATGTTTTAGTGGACTCTTCTTAGCAACTTTTGGGATCCTAGAGAACAGAAATAAAGGATTTGGAAAGAAGAAGGAAGCATGGAGGGAACAGAGGGAAAGGTAATGTTCAGATTATAAACATAAGACTAACGAGGTATGACTTCACTCCAGGAACCTCTCTCCAGGATTACTCTTTTCTCCTTTCTTGTCCATTCTCCACTCCTGCTCACTCCTTGACACTTGTATATGCTAGAATTATTTTCACTTAAAATCCATGGCGGCTCCAGTTGGGTCTTACTTAAGGCAAGCCAGAGTTTAGTAGTTAGGGTTACTTCCAGACGGATAGGCTAAGCTGTGCCTTGATGTTTCTGAACCTCAGTTCCTAAGTTTTCTGACAGCATTTCCCCCTCTATTTCTAGTATTTAGGCTGCCTGTCTCGGAATATATTACATTGGTTAAAATGTGCCAACCTTTCCTCTATTCCAACCAGCCAATAAGCATTTATTAAGTGTTTACTATGTGCCAGGCTCTGTGCTAAGTGCTGAAGGTACAAAAAGACAATCACTGTTCCTTGTGATTTGGGGCCCTTCCTCAAAATAAAGATTGTTTCCAGCAGACCAAGGCATCCCCACGAACAGAGGAACGTTTCAGGGTGAAAAGGTCATAGGAACTGAAGGAAGTTCCAGGGTGAGAATGCCATCCCTTCATCCACAAACCTGATGTATAAAATCTGCGTATGGCCTCTATTTAATATTATGGATTGTATATATCAGAGGTATCCAACATCCCAATTAATGTAATTAATAAGATGATGTTTACCCTCTCTTTTTCCCTCTTTTTTCCTCTCTCCATCTCTTTCTCCATCCTTCCATCCCTCCCTTTCTCCCTTCCTTCCTCCTTCCTTCCTTCCTTCCTTCCTTCCTTCCTTCCTTCCTTCCTTCCTTCCTTTCTTTCTTTCTTTCTTTCTTTTTTTCCTTCTTTCTTTATCTCTCTTTCTTTCTCCCTTTCTCCCTTCCTCCCTTTCTCCCTTCCTACCTTCCTCCCTTCCTTTCTCTCTCTTTCTTTGTCTCTTTCTTTCTCATTCTGTCTTCCTCCCTCCCTTCTTCCCTCCCTCTCCTTTCTCTTTCTTCCTTCCATTCATCTACATATCTACTTCTATATCTAGTTGTTTATTGATCACTATCAGTTTCCTCATCTTTGAAATGAGGCAGTTCAACTTAATGATGTATATGTGGGGTTTTTTAAGACCTTAATTTAGGGTATAACCTATATTCACACTGTAACAAAATTATATATTTATATTCTACCAGGGATCACAGCTATGCAGCTAAGTTTTACCATGGTTCAATATTAGGAAAACTATCAGCAAAATGGAAAGCACAGAAATAAATGGAGCTTTACTTAAAATGATAAACAGTATCTATCTAAAACCACCTAGATGCAGATAAGCTTTCCCATTAAGATCAGGGTAAAGCAAGATGCCATTATAATTCAATACATATTAAATATATTCAAAATATATTAAAATATATTCAATAGAAATGCTAGCTATAGTAATAAAAGAAGAAAAAGAAATTAAGGGAATTAGAATACACAACGAGGAAATAAAAACTAATGGAATCTGAATGCATATATCAAACTATACTTTTAAAAAGTTTATTTTTCTTCTTTTTTGTCTGTAATTTTGATAAAGTTATTAATCATTTCAACTACTTTTTAAATTGATTCTCTAGGATTCTCTAAATATACCATCATATCATCTGCAAAAAGGGATAACTTTTGTTTTCTCATTGCCTATCTAGTGTTGTCTTTTTTTTTTTGATGGGACAGTCTTTGGCAAAAAATTTTCTGTATCTCTTGAGATAATCATATGACTTCTGTTGTTTTTGTTATCAATGTGGTCAATTATGTTAATAGTTTTCCTAATATTGAACTAACTTTGAATTCCTGATATAAATCCCACCTGGTCATAGTGTATGATCTTTGTGATATATTATTCTAATCTCCTGGTTAGTTATTTTATTTAAAATTTTTACATATTCATTAGGGAAATTGGCTTATAGTTTTCTTACTCTATTTTTACTCTTCCTGGCTTAGGTATCAGCACTATATTTATGTTACAAAAGGAATTCAGTAGGACTCCTTCTTTGCCTATTTTTCCAACCATTTATATAAAATTAGAATTACTTGTTCTTTAAATGTTTAGTAGAATTCACTTGTGAATCCAACTGTCCTGGTGATTTTTTTCTCAGGGACCTCAGTTATGGCTTGTTCAATTTCTTTTTCTAACTAAGGGTTATTTAAATATTATATTTCCTCTTCTGTTAATCTGGACAATTTATATTTTTGTAAATATTCATCCATCTAACTTAGACTGTTAGATTTGTTGGCATATAATTGGGCAAGATAGTTCCTAATAATTGCTTTAATTTCATATTCATTGGTGGTGAGTTCACCCCTTTCATTTCCTTTTAAAAATCAAATTAACTAGTGGTTGATCTATTTATTGTTTTTATTTTCAAAAAACCAGTTCCTAGTTTTACTTATTAGTTCAATGGTTTTCTTACTTTCAATTTTAGTAATATCTCCTCTGATTTCCAGGATTTCCAATTCAGTGTTTAATTGGAGATTTAAAATTTTTTCCTAGTTTTTTTAGGTTACATGTCCAATTTGTTGATCTGTTCTTTCTCTATTTCATGATGTAAGCATTTAGAGATAAACTTTTCCTCCAAGTATTGCTTTATCCCACAAGTTTTGATATTTCTCACTGTTGTCATTGTCTTTAAGGAAACTACTGATTGTTTCCATTCTTTGACCCACTCATTTTTTAGAGCTAGATTATTTATTTTCCAATTAATTTTTAATCTATCTTTCCATGGCCCTTTATTGAAAGTAATTTTTATTACTTTATGACCTGAAAAGAATGCATTTAACATTTCTGCTTTTCTATATTTGGTTGTGAGGTTTTAAACCCTAATACATGGTCAATTTTTGTGTAGGCATCATGTACCACTAAGAAAAAAGTATATTCTTTTCTATTCCCACTCATTTTTTTCCCCAGAAGTCTATTATGGCTAACTTTTCTAAAATTCTATTAATTTCCTTAACTTTTTTCTTGCTCATTTTTTGCTTAAGTTTATCTAGTTCTGAGAGAGGAAGTTGAGGTCCCCCACTAGTATAGTTATGCTATTTATTCCTTCTTATAACTCACTTAACTTTTTCTTTAAGAATTTGGATGCTGTGCCATTTGGTGCATGTATGGGTAGTATTAATAACACTTCATTTTCTAGGGTACTTTTTTTTTTTTAGCTAAATGTAGCCTCCCTGCTTATCTCTTTTAAATGAATCTATTTTTGTTTGTGATTTGTCTGAGATCATGATTACTACCTCTGCTTTTTTTTTTAAACTTTGGCTAAAGCATAAAAATTTCCTCCTATGTGTGTCTCTCTACTTCAAGTGGGTTTCTTATGAACAACATATCGTCTGATTTTGGTCTTTAAATCCACCGTACTATCTAATTCCATACTATAGGTGAGTACATCTCATTAACAATTATGATTACTAGTGGCATATTTTCTTCTATTCTACTCAAGGACAGTTCTCTGTGGTACTTTCTTTAAAGATGATGTCTAAGTTCTTTTTTTGATTATGCCTTTCAGGTGGTCCCAACATTCTTTATTTTTTTAAATTTTTTTAAATTTAATTTTGTTTTATTTTATTTTTATTATTTATTTTTTTAATATAAATTTATTTATTTAACTTTTTACATTCATTTTCACAAAATTTTCTCCCCATTTGGGGGGGGGGGGGGGGGGGGGGGGGGGGGGGGGGGGGGGGGGGGGGGGGGGGGGGGGGGG
>CM053770.1:583706756-583729469 GCA_028658325.1 Potorous gilbertii | reverse complement strand
TTTGGTTTTGTTTTGTGATTTCTTGGTTTCTCATAAAGTCATTGGCCTCCATCTGTTCCATTTTAATTTTTAAAGAACTAGTTTCTTCAGTGAGCTTTTGAATCTCTTTTTCCGCTTGACTAATTCTGCTTTTGAAAGCATTCTTCTTTCTCCTCATTGGCTTTTTGAACCTCCTTTGCCATTTGAGTTAGCCTATTTTTCAAGGTGCTATTTTCTTCAGCATTTTTTTGGGTCTCCTTTATCAAGGTATTGACCCATTTTTCATGCTTTTCTTGCATCTCTCTCATTTCTCTTCCCAGTTTTTCCTCCACCTGTGTAACTTGATTTTCAAAATCCTTTTTGAGCTCTTCCACGGCCTGAGCCCATTGGATATCTATTTCAGATGTTTGGGATACAGAGGCCTTGACTCTTATGTCTTTATGTGATGGTAAGCAGTTTTCTTCCTTGTCAGAGAGGCAGTTTGGAATCATCTATTCCCCAAGAAAATAACCTTCTATGGTCTTATTCTTTTTCCCTTTTCTAGGCATTTTCCCAGCCAATTACTTGACTTCTGAGAGTCCTCTCCACCCCTGCCTAGGTCTGCCCAGCTAGTGCTTGGGGTCTGAGATTCAAATGCTGCTCCCAGCCTCAGGGCTTTCAGCAGCAGGCCTGCCTGCTATCCAGGGTAAGATTAAATCAGGTTCTCAGGTGGGGGCAGGGGAGGCTTTATGCAGAGACCTTCTGTAAAGGAGCTGCTGCCGAGCTCCTGCCTACTCTGGGAGCCTCTGGCCACCCACTGCCTCTGCTGCTGCCTCCCGAGGGGGCCCGAGTCATGGAGACACCCCGCTCCCCAATCAGCCCATCCAGACATCTCTCTCACTGACCTGTGCATCTGTGGGTGGAGGGACCTTTGCGGCCACCAGAGATTCCATCCCTGAAACCTGCTCGGATCTGCTCACTCCTCTCTGTGCCACGCAGTCACGGCAGGGCTGGGCTCCGCTCCCGTAGGGTGCGCAACGGACCTTTGGGATCGGTTTTTCAGGGCTCTCCGGAACAGAAATCTCCTTCATTGTGTTGCTGTGCAGCTTCCACTTTTCCAGAATTTGTTGGGAGTTCTTTTTATAGATAATCATGGGCTGTGGGTTCAGAGGTAGCATATATGAGTCTTCCTACTCTGCCATCTTAACTCCACCCCCCAACATTCTTAAATTATTTCTTATCTATTTTACAGGTCAGCTGTTTTTCTAGTGAGATAGTTCATATTTTCTTCTATATTTTTATTCTTTTGATTTTTGTGTCATTGTTTCTTGATGTCTCATTGGAGTCACTATTTTCCACTTGTCCAATTCTAATTTTTAAAGATTTATTTTTTTCAGTGAACTTTTGTACCTGTTTTGTCCAATTGGCCAATCCTACTTTTTAATCCTTTTCAGTGAATTTTTGTGCCTCTCTTATCAAGCAGTTGATTCTCTTTCTGTAACTTTCTTGCATCACTCGTTTCTTTTCGAAATTTTCCCTCTACCTTGCTTATTTTATTTTTGCATGTTTTGGGGGGGGAAGGGGAGGAAACTCTTCCAGGAATTCTTTTTGAGTCTGTGACCAATTCACATTTTTCTTTAAGGCTTTCTTTGCATGTAGCTGCTTTTGATTTTATTGTCTTCTGGGTTTGTGTTTTGATATTCCTGGTCACCATAGTAATTTTCTATGATCTGGTTCACTTTTTATTGTTGTTTGCTCATTTCCCCAGCTTATTTCTTGACTTTTAACTTTATGTTAAACTTGGGCTCTACTCCTGGGGTTGTGGGAACCCTTTCCCAAGTTTTTGTTTTTTTAGGCTGTTTTCAGAGCTAGTTGTGGGGGCTTGTAAGTTTATAGTTCTTCTGATGTGGTATTATCTAAGGAGTGGTGTGGTCATTGCTCTCCTGGTCTGTGCTCTGATCTGTAAATGACCACAAGTTCTATCCTAGAACTGTGACCAAGTTCCCTGCTTCCCTAGGGTTGCTTCCTCTTTGCCCTGGGACTGTGACTCTAAACCCTGTGTGGGCAATACAGCAGAGTCCTGCACCCAGTGCCAGTAAAGAGATCCCTATAATCTCCTTCTGATCTGTAAGTCTGACTCTTACTGCCTGTGGACTGAGAGCTCTGGAAGTCACTGAAGATGCAAACCTCCCTCCCCCAAGGCCTGCTGTTGACTTTCTTGGATGCTACCTGGGCTACACTGTGCTTCACTCTCACCTCAGTGAGAAATGTTTTTCTTGCTGACCTTCTAAGTTGTCTAGGGCTAGAAAATTGTTTCATCCCAACCTTCTGTTGGTTCTGTCATTCCAGAATTCATTTTGAGATGCTATTTTGAAGTTGTTTGGAGGGGAATTTGAGAGAGCTCAAGTGAGTCCCTGCCTTTACCCCATCATTTTGGCTCCACTCTTTATTTTATATTTCTTACCCTATTTAGCTCAATCTCAAGAAACAACTGAACTTTATTTTAAAAAAAGAAACTTCTATGTTCAGAATATGCCTATGTAAGGTGGCTATGTTGATGTATCTTAGAAGGAAGGAAGAATACATGCCTTTAGCATCTCTTCCCTCCCTCCTAAATATACTCTTCTTCATTTCTTCCAGGAGGGAAAGTAGGAAGTTAGTCCAAGGCTGACCGTTCTACTATCCTCAAAGAGAGGGGATCCTGGGCTAGAATTTTATTTATCTACTCTCTTATATGTTGTTAATCTAGGGGATGTGATTTTCCTGTTCAAGCTAAATTCCTGATTGCTATTTCTTAATGAGCAAAGAGAGTACCCAAGTTTTATAACCAATACGTGGCTCCATAATACAAGTTCCATAATGAACACATACATAGCAAATAGCAAAGAAATCTATTTATCTAAGTTTATAACAAAACTGAAAATAGAGAAAGTATACATATGAGAATATATACCAGACAATACAGAGTAAATGAGTTCTTCCTCTTGAGAACAAGATAATCCAGCTCAACTGAGAGTCCCAGATTTCATCCAAGGGGGAAATTCTCTAAAGCTTCTAGTCTAGCAAGTTGTGATAGAGACTGCCAGCTCCTCTCATGTTACCTTCTTCCTGATTCTTTCTCCCTGCAGGAGGGTTGAAGAGAGCCTTACATGGTGCATCTTCTCTCCAGAAACTGGAAGCCAGAAGAACCTGAAAAAACTGAAGAAACTAAAAAAATCATAAAAAAACTGAAGAAATTGAACCTCCCTTCTCTCCTATTCTCTCCATCTCTGTCCCACTCCTTTCACAGGATTGGATCACTGATTTACACCAATGAAGAGAGAGTTCCATACCAATGGTCTTTGGGGATTGGGTTACACCCATATTTCCTTTCCCCCTCCTCTATCAGTCTCATCAGTATAGGAGAAGTCATAGTTTTGCAGCCATTTAATTGACCTTCAATTAGGTATCATTTATTTCTTTTCCTGAAACTATACAAAAGAGCACAGTGTTGCATATGGATTTCAAGTCTGCTTGTTGATCCTGTGAGGACCAATTGTATTATGTTACGACCATATTACTGAGACTTAGTGAAAAATAACAGATTCAGGAAGGGGGCAGGCAGGCTTTTCAATGGGCTCTCAGAGCTATTTTGATTGGATAAATCTGAATTAGCTTAAGCTCTGGGATTAATGAGTTGGGCATAACCACTGTAGGGAGAGAGAGAGAGAGAGCTATGAGGTAGAAGGTTGTCCACTCTGACAACCATAAAGAGCTTGACATTTCTCCTGCACTCTTTCTAGAACAAAGTGACAATTTGACAATTGTTCTGCCTTGTCTTTTTTGGTGAATTGGATCAGTTGATGGCTAGGAAATCTACTGAGTTTTTAAAGATCAGTATGATACTTAATTCCCAACCCTCTCTCATCTTTTCACACTCCCTATTCTCCTGACAAAAAGAAGGGCAATTAGTCTGGTAAAACATAAGCCTTGAGGGCAGGGACTAGAATCAGAGGTGGGGAACCTGTGGCCTTGAGGCCACATGTGGCCCTTTGACTGAATCCAAATTTCACAGGCTACATGTAGCCCACTAGGTCCTCATGTGCTGTCCTTTGTCTGAATCCAAACTTCATAGAATGTGAAGTTTGAATTCAGTTAAAGGGCAGTAATTGAGGAGCAAAAGGGTCACATTTGGCCTTGAGGTCACAGGTTCTCCACTTCTGGAGCCACTAGGCTGTTTTTTTTTTCTTAAAACCTTAGAACCTTGCACTTCAAGGGAGCCTAATTCTGAATTTTTGGATCAAATTAGATTGTTCTGGTCCCATGACTCTGCAGTGGGTATGATCTTGGATGTGGCTATGGTTTAAAAGCAAAGATAGATACTAACCTTGAAGTTAAAGGAAAGGTTTACAATCTGATTTGTGAGAGATTATTATTAGACTTTCCAACTACAATATTTTTAACATCTCTCTTCCAAATGGAACTGCTCTTCTTGCAATGGATTTTAAGTTGTTAAATATAAGTAGCTTATTGATTAAGGGCTCCTTATTTATCATATTTGTACCTACAGTTGGTGCAACGTCAACTTAAGTTGACTTTAAGCTGGTCCAAGATCCATGGGAAGTCCTTCAATCTAACCATCATGACAATGCAATATGGTTTTCCTGTTACAGTTATGAGATGGGTCAGAGCTGGAAGGGATGATCAAGATTATTTAATCCAACCCCTTCATTTCAAAAATGAGGAAACTGAGGTTCAAAGAACTTAACTGACTTCCTCATAGTCACACAACTAGTTAGTGGCAGATCCAGCACTAGAAGCCAAGTAGTCTGGTTCCAATTCTCTTTTCATTGCACCGGAGAGATAGAAGAGAAAGGAGGAAATGGATTTATCAAACCTGTGCTCTACAGTTTTAGGCTTCAACACTTTCAAATCAGAGCTTTTCTAAAAGGCAAACTTCCTTTGAATAGTTCTTTTCTTTAATAACTAGGGAGGGTGCCATAGGAAAGAAGAGACTCAGGCAAATATTTATGAGGTTCTTACTATGTGAGGGTGCTGTGTTGAGTGGGGGGAATAAAAAAACGTTAAAGAATTCCCCCCTCCCAAGGAGCTCACATTCAAATGAGGGAGACAGAGACAGAGACAGAGAGACACTGACAAAGGGGCAGAGAGATGGGGGAGAGAGAGAGACAAGTCTCCCATTTTGCAGGGATGAGTTTACACACATGAGTTAACGTTTCCCTGTTTTGTTTTTTTTTTTGCTAGTTGTCTTAGTCTCGATTAAATGTTTTACTTTTAAAATGCATGTTCCTTATCTAGTCTACTAGTAAAGAGCAAACACATTCAGTTGGTTTCAGATGTTCTTAACTTATCTGCGAAGGGGGATCAAACCAATTGAGGTTTGCTATTTGCAAAACGACAGTCATTGAACCCAGTAGTATGTGCAAGTCAAAAGTGGAATGCAGACTACATAGATAAACCATACTGTTATTTATATCTATTTTTGTCAACTTACGACCCATGAGAATGGGAGCTTCAGTAGTCCAAGACCAATAAACACGAACTATACTTAGGAACTAACATCTCTTTACCCAATAGATACTTAATAGATGATGAATATTGCCTCTAAACATAAGCATAAATATTAATTTTTCAGTATTTCCAGATTAATCTATAAAAAGGGGTGAGTGAACCTCTCCCTTGGGGTTTTCTTTATTTTCACAAAGTAAAAAGGAGTTCTTTTCAGATATTTAGTTTTGGTGTCTTCTCTCTCCTTCCCTCCATTCCAGAATAGCTAACAGCTGCTTGAATTACTTTAGGAATAATTACATCCTTCAAAATGGGGAAGCATCAATAATGGGAAATTCTATTCTGGCTGGGATTCCTGCTAACAGGAAAGAACTAGTTGCTAGAGTAGATGGTAAGAATCTTGGGAAAAGTTACCAGTCCAACCTAGAGTTTATAATAGAAGAGAGAAAAAGTGGGCATACTTGGACATGCCCGCCTGGGTTTTGGGAAAGCAAATCTCAACCGAGAGGAATGAGAGGTAGAATCTCATGGATCAAGTGTCTCTGGAGGAAGTCAACCTAGGAGGAATGGGAGACAATTAAAATGATATTTTGACTGCACAAAGAGAAAAAATTTCCAATGATGAGAGAATTTTTTTCTGAAAAGAAATATGAGAATGTACAGAAAACTCATCAATAAATTTAGATTAAACAAACAAAAAAATTCAGTCCTCTCTCCATTCAGCCAGGATTGCTAGGGTATAGGTGGCTGAGTGAAAGGTAGAAAGGACCCTGGTGGGCTGGTAGGAAAGTCCATGCCTTTGCAGGCAGGTAGATAGACTGGCTTTTCCTCATATAGTTGCAGCTCCCTAGGGGTCTAGATGAGATGATGGGAATAAAGGCGCTCAGCAATAAGATAAGGAATCTGCAGTGCTAATAGGTTAAGAGCCTGGGTTCACGCAGAATGATTGCCCAATCCTTCTTGCCTCCGAGTCCAAAACTTCATCCACTCTGCCATGGGAAGAAGGAAGATAGATCAAGATAGTCATGACCAGTTAGGCCTTCATGTTGGCCTGGAAGGCCTGGCAGGTGTGACTAGTGCCTTCTAGATCTGTGCTTTCATTGCCCAATGGCTGATGGACCTCAAGATAGTAAATGCCATATTATAGACACTATAGTTGGATCCTAACTGAATGTGATATCATAGTGTTTCAGGAGGCGTTAGATGACTCAGACTATGCTGTCTCCTTGCTACTCAGGGGCCTCAACAGGTTTGATGACTCTGGTCTCCTTAGCTCCCTGAGTAGTCCCTACTAGGATGTAGCACCTACATGGATAAATATGTTCATGACCACATATGATCCCTGCTCACACCTGACTTAAGTCTTAGATACCTATGTATAACACAATAAATGTAATGTTTGCCCAAGAGCCATATGTTGGTTAATTCACCCTGACCAGTAAGGTGGTTCCCAGGGCTGGCCCTGGTTGCACTTCACAAAATCCTCAAAGACATGGTGACTGAGTAAGAGGTGTCCTGTATTACATCTTCCTCAATATCAACCCCTAATTCATTTGACAGTATCAGGGTCAGAAAAAGTTAGCTTTTTGCCTTATAGTAATTTTTAAAAAATGCTTGTTTCTTCTAATACCAACAAACATTGAGAAGAACAGAGCAGGGGATCCCCCCATCAGATAATTAGCAAATATTTTTAGAATTTAAGTAGTTTTTCTTTCCTTCTCTGTTTTCTTTAGACTTGAGTATGCCATCAGTATTAATCCAGGGTGTTCAGGTAAATACCTGGAAAAAAATGTTTCTTATTTTTCTGTATGAGAGGATGATCCCCAATTGGAGGTATTGAAGTGATTTATGTTTCAGACAGGGTTGAACAAGCTGACTTCTGGGGTCCCTTCCAAATATATGATTCTAGGATGCTTTTTTTAAAAGAACTAAATAGTGTATGTTAACTTCACATAAGTGTTGAAAAATTGTTACATCATTTTAGGAATGTAATGTAACTGTAGTGGATATATTCTCACAGTCCTTTAAAATTTTGATATTCTTTCCAGATAATTCTATCTTCTACCAATATCAAAGTTTATATTTGAAGTCATGATTATTTTTCCATGGAATTTTGCAGTCACAAAGTAACGACTTTGGGCTTTTAGGAATTTATATTAGAACTTGGAGTAGAATTTAAGGTCCACATGTCTGCTCTCCAAAGAGTCAAAGGTCTGAGCAAAAGTTGCTAATTTGCTGGCTTTGATCTGCAGGAGACTAGGCTGCCCCACTGAGAGGAGCTGCTTTGTCTGATTTGGTTCTTTCCTACAACATTTAAATATAAGTAAAACATAGCAAAAGAGGACTCTGTCTTTCATTCATTTCAGGGATCCTGAATACCAGTGGGTGTTTGGGTCTTCACTTTGGGTTCTTTTGTTCCCTCCAATTAAAATAATTTATTTAAGCTCAGTTCCAGATCAGATTAATTATGCTTAGATCCACAGGTAATCTTTCATTTAAGGAAATTAAAGTTGAAACAAAAGCCAGTCTGTCAGAGGGGAAAAGTATTACCAGTCACAGAGAACAATGAATTGCACATCCCCAGTGTTTTAGAATTACAAAGAATTTTACACACACGATCTCATTTGAACCACTCATCCATCCTGGTAAGGAGATAACGTCAGGATTTATTCCAGTTTTGCAGATGAGAAATCTGAGCCTCAGTGAATGAATGACCCAAGGTCACACAACTCATAAGTTGTAAAGCCAGGACCAGAACTCAGCCTCATTGGGCATTACATTCTACAATCCCACCAAACTGACTTCACTGTTCTTTATGTGTAGCACTCTGTCTCTCACTTCTGGGAATTTCTGTTGTCTACTCCAAGCCTGAAATATGCTCTCTCCTGATCTCAACCTCATAGAATACTTGTCCTCCTTCAAGATGAAGTTCATGCATCCCCATGGAGTCTTTCCAGATAGTGCCCGTCTCCCTATGTTGTTGCTGTCCAGTTGTGCTGACTCTCCATGACCCCATTTGGAATTTCTCTGACAAAGATACTGGAGTGGTTTGCCATTTCCATGAGGAAACTGAGGCAAATAGAATTAAGTCACTTGCTCAGAGTCACACAGCTAGGCCAGAAGAACTCAGACAGATGACTCTTTTTAACTCCAAGCCTGGCACTCTACCCATTGTGTCACCTAGCAATCCACCCTCCTCCCTAACTACCTTGTATTTAACTGCTTTACATTTATTCTTTATATTTCTTCTGCATTTAGTTCTATATGTATTTGTCTCCCTCTTAGAAGGAATGCTTGTGAGACTAAGGATCGTTTCACTCTTTGATTTATAACTTCAATGTCTAACACAGTGCCTGGCATACAGTACTTGCTTAGTAAATGTGTATTGGTTGGTTAAAAGGCCAGCACTATAACATATAGAAGCTATAATAAATGAGGAAGCTGAGAGGCAGATCAAAAGTTGGGTAAGAGCATCAAGACTAGAGCTCCAAACTATGAACGAACTGTTCTGGGACTATACTGCCTCGCCTGAATTACAGCTGAGAAATGCAAACCCTTCCATGAGCAAACACTGGCAGACTGACGTCTAAAATGATGGCCACAGCTCCGTTTGCTCTCTATCCCCTACATTGCTATGAAAAAAATCATTTTCTTTTCCTTCCTTAGATTCATGGGACTGGCCCAAAGCAACAAACTTGAGCCAGCTCTCTGCCCCCAGTAGAATCGGAGCCTGAAGTTTTAAAGTTCCAGCACTTAGTGTCACATCTGGAGCATCTCTCTGGATTTTGGTTACTTAGGCTAAGGCAGTATGCCATCTTCCTCATCACACTTCTCTAATTGGACCTTAAGTATGGAAATAGATAGGAAAGGCCATGAGGTAAAAGGTTAGAAAATACTCCCTGGGAACAGAAGAAAAACTGGAACCTTTCCTGTGTTCCTTGCTTATAAAGTTCTTTTCTTCTCATGAGCACAAAGCATATTCACATATATATGTCATCATATCATGTTTAGTTATTGAAAGAATAATTACTGCATAATTTGTCTCTTCCCCCACCCCTAAATTAGGAAACTTGTTATGTTGTTAATATACTCAGTTCCCTCCATTTACACTCATTTCTAAAAAAAAAAAAACTTGGTAAAAAGATTTGGTGAACATTTCCTGAAAATGAATCTGATGCCCATAAAAGGTACAAATGAGGACTTAGAATCTTCTTGAGCAGTAATAGAGATCCCTTAGAGGAATTTTAAAATCAAGGGATCCCTGCAGCTGTCCCACAGTGAGGGAACTCTCGTAGTTGAAAATAAATAATCAATATCTTCAGAGATGCCTTATGGGCTCATGCCCAAACTGACCCTGACAAGGGAATCACAATTAATTGCCTTTTCCTTATATAGGCTCTTATGTTTGCTTGAGATGAAGAGTATCCAACAGGCAACATATCTTAGGACTTCCTACATATTTTATTGTTCTACTGTTTGTCTAGTCAGGTGAGTGAATAGACAGCCAGTATTGTGGTGAGGAAGATTTGGGCTCAGGGTCTTCTTTTGCTACATCTTGGTTGTATGACCTTGGGTAAATCACTTAATCTCTCACTGCCCCAGGTCACTTTCTAAGACCATAGTCTTGGTTGTAGATAAATTGTAAGCCTTCCGTAATGGACAAAGTTCCCTCACTGGAGGGAGTTTGCTCACACAAATTTCTCTATACTTGTCCTAAAATACATAAATAAGGATAGACAAGCACTATTCTCATTTCTTTATTAATTTTCTTCCACCAATGTTTTCCTGTCATTTGAAATACATTTTTCTTTTTGGATATCTATCTGTCTGTCTATCTATCTATCTATCTATCTATCCTCTCCATGTATGCTCCTCCCACATTAGATATAAACTTCTTGAAGGCAGGAACTGTTCACTCTTTGCATCTCAGTTCTTAGCTAATCACTTAATTGCCACATGTAAAGAGTTTAATAAACTCTTATTGATGTGTTGAGTGGGTGTGAAGGACTATGTCTTGCCAAATAATGTTGACCTGCATTGGTCAACTGATCAAACTGGGCTTTAGGCTTGCTGAGTTGTAATTTGCTAATGATCAGTTATACCGAAGTGGATTAGGCTGCCCGACATAACATGAATATGAGTTTTTAAGTGGTAAACGTTTTATGGGATGTTTGGAGGGACTTCCTTGAAAACTCCTTGGGCTAAGGAGGGCAGAAGGAATACAGAAAAAGTTCATCCAGAATGGAGAGACTTGGGTGAACAGCCAGTTAGGAAATCCCCCTGAGCAAAGATAAGGGCCACAAGATGGAACTCAGCATGTGCCTGAAGAAATGGAGAGAGCTCAGAAAAAACATGAATCACCTATTATGTACCAGATGCCATGCTAAGCACTAGGGTTACAAAGAAAGGCAAAAGACTCTCAAGGAATTCAAAATCTATGGGGTAGGGATGGGAGACAACATGCAAATAGCTATGTATAAACTGGATATATACTGGATATATACAAGGTAAATTGGAGGTAATCTCAGAGGGAAAACACAAAGATTAAAGAAGACAGGGAAAATCTTCCTATAGAAGGTGGCACTTCAGCTGAGATTTGAAGGAAGTCAGGGAAGCTAGCAGGCAGAGATGAGGAGGCAGAATTTCAGGCATGGGGGATAGGGCGTGAAAATGTTCAGTCTTGGGAAATGGAGTGTTGTTTTCAAGAAACAGGAGGGAGTCTGTTGTTTCTGGATCAGAGTATGTATAGGGGTATAAGGTATAAGAAAACTGGAAAAGTAAAAAGGGGCAAGGTTATGGAGAATTTAAAAAGCCAAACAGAGGATTTTATATTTGACCCAGTGGAGATGGGAAGCCACTGG
This sequence comes from Potorous gilbertii, assembly GCA_028658325.1. Classification (NCBI taxonomy): domain Eukaryota; kingdom Metazoa; phylum Chordata; class Mammalia; order Diprotodontia; family Potoroidae; genus Potorous; species Potorous gilbertii. The sequence goes on along the minus strand of CM053770.1, from coordinate 583,718,142 downwards.
AGTTGAATGGGGACAGGGAAGGGGTGGAGCCATGACAATTTATGAAAATCATCTATCTAGGCGTTAAGAGGGAGCACCCACACAGATTACTTACTGTCTATGTAGGATAGATACATCCACCATGGTTGTCTAAATGCTTAGATATGACTCATGGATAGATGTAGTCTAAGGCTTGTTCTACTTCAGGGGAGAAGAGACAACCCAAGGGTCATTCCTGCACCCTATCTGGACATAGAGAGGGGGCAATTAGGCCCTAGGAGCACCCAGAAACTGGGCACACTTTTCTTCGTTCACTGAGAGGAATACTGGAGTAGAATTATACCTATTTACTCCTTTCATATGTCTTTTATTTAAGAGTACAACATTTAGGAGTTCAGAAGGAAAGGTACTTCACTGGTCACTTTTAAGCGGGGAGGAAGAGTAGTCAGTTTAGGTCCTTCCCACTAAACTCTGGTTGCACAAAAGCCCATTACAAATAGTGAATACCAAGTAAACCCATTTATCCAGGAAAAACAGCAAACAGAAATTGGAGATTAAAGTATCACGCTTCACCCTTCCCTAAATATAAAAGAGAGAAAGAGTTTTTACTTGCAGGTGAAATATCTCAGTTTAAGCCAAGAAAGAGACTAATCTCACCCAAGGAAGTCCATTCTAGCTATCTCTACAAAGGTAGCACGGAAATCAGGGATATTTTGAGGAGTCAGCTCCTCCTACATTTCTGTAGCTTCTTTCTCCATGTGTGTTTCTCCTGAAGAGTCCATCCTCAGGAATTCTTGATTTATCTTAGCACAAGTACCAGTGTTGTGTCCGGCTTAGAATTCTCTAATGAGAAGCATTAGAGTCTGGAAGTATGCAGCACAGGACTGCCCCTCCGCCACCTAGTTTAGTTGCAAACTAGCATGAACTAGCAAGTTTTCCGTGTGAGAATTTTCACTTCCCCAATCAGCAAATATTCCTAACTGGGGCTTGATTTATCGTTTAGTTGGTTGTCTAGACTTAATAAAGTGATGGAAAAATGTTAGTAATACAAAATAAACTTAAAAGCATGCTGTGTGTGCATTTTTCCCCCTAGACAGTTGGTTGTTAAATATTAACCAGCATACCCCTGAAGCTAGGTTACATCTGAAGTCAAAATTCGTTTTTATCCAAGAACTTTAATAGTCTGTTTGTATAAAATGGTAGTGGGAATGGTTTAAAAAGACTAAATATCACAGGCTAGGAGCCCTGGGCAAGATCACAAGAGAAGAAATGATTTGATATTTAAACCATTTAGTAGCAGCCCAAATGTAGGGTGATGAGGAACTCACCAGAAGGTTCTACTGTTTGTTAGCTACTCATGAAGGAAACTCTGTTTGGTCCTATGCCCTGTATATCAAAACGGGTAAAACTTGCCCTATAGAACCTATAATTTTATCAACAAGATAAAAGAAAACTATATGGGAGGGAAGATGCTTTGTATAATTTAAAGTGCTACATCTTTCATTTATGAAAAATTCTTTTGACATTTCAGGCCCTCCACAAGTTGGTCTATACCCACCTCTCCAGTTTAATTTCATCCTATTCCCCTTCATACAGCTTCTGCTCCAATAAGGCTAGTCAACATGCTGTTTCCTGTACCTGGTATCCCATCTTCACTATCTATGCATTTGTGTTGGTCTTCCCTCATGTTTAAAAAGTACTCCTAATCTCACTTCTGCCTCTTGGAATCTCTAGCTTCATTCAAAGTTTAGCTCCATGGCTTTTTACAGTTGCCTCAGTTGTTCTCACCTCCTTCCTCTTCAAATTTTTTTGTGTCATTTTGGACACATGTGATATTTGTTTAGCTGTTTTACGGCAAGGTAGGTGATGTAGTGCATAGAGTGTCAGGCCTGAAATCTGAGTTCAAATCCAGACTCAGACACTTACTAGCTATATGATCCTAGGCAGGTCACTTAACCCTATTTGCCTCAGATGTCATATGAGCTGAAGAAGGAAATGGCAAACCACTCTAGTATCTTTGTCAAGAAAATCCCAAATGGGGTCATGAAGAATTGCATACAACTGAACAACAACATATGTGTTGTATCTTCTCCATAGAATATAAGTCCCTTGAGAACAGGAACTGTTTCATTTTTGTCTTTATATGCCCAGCACTTGGTCCCACACCTTACACATAGCAAGTTATGAATGTTTGTTGAATTATTGGATTGCTTCCCATGGTTTCCTCCTACAAATCCTTTCACCCACCAATCTGAGCTTTTCCAGCTTAGAATTTTTCCTTGGGATATCCCATCTGCTTGGAATGTACTCCCCTTCCCTTTCTGCTAGTCAAAATCCCACTTGTCCTTTAATCCTAATGCAAGTGGTACCCTCTCTGAGCACCCCAGCAGGGATAATTTACAGCCTTTAAAAATGGACAAAGTGTTTTCCTTACAAACTCTACTTAGTAATGAGAGCATGTATTGTCATCCCCATCGAAAGTAGTAGAGTAAAGCCATTCATTATTAGAAATCAGGTCCCTGGGACTTCAAGTGTAACCCTTTTTATACTAACTACTTCAGGTGAATGAATTAATGAACAAATGATTAAGTGGGTAAATGAGTATATAAGTATAACTACTGAATCCCTCCATGTACCTTACTTTATTTGAGCCCCACAACCGTTGTGTAAGATAGGTACTATTTTCATAATCCATTTACAGGTGGGGAAACTGCAGTTCATAGAGTTTAAGGGACATCTCCAGGGGCACCTATTTAGTCAGTATCTGAAATAGAGTTTAAACTTGGGTCATTCTGACTCCAAATTCAACCTTCTATTCACTATATAGACGCTTTCTATCAAAGCATATAATGAAATGAAGTTACCCACAATGCTTCTGTTGTATGATATACAGCAACAAAATACCAATAATAAAAATTAAAACTAAAAATGATTTCCTTGCAGCATTTCTCAGCAGGATTTCTCATTCCATTGTCACTGTAATGAGAATGAGAAATTAATTTTTCCGCAGACATTCTCTGAGGCAAAACACATTGTTGGTGCTTATAAATAAGAAAAAGAAATAATACAAATAAGAGATTGTGAGAGCTTTGAAGTACTGAGGGACAATGGCTAGTTCCTTTCTGGAGCTGGGATTTTCCGAATGGTAGATTCTTATCACACATCTCTGAGCCCAAGACAATGAAAACAATCCAGCAGGAATAAAAGGACAGATGCGAAATGTGCTCATAAAGGCTGAAAACAACCCAGAAGTGCCTGGGCCCTCCTGATGAATAAATAGATATTGGTAGGAGATAGGCACATATTATCTTGAGATTTCTTTTTATAGATCAGCTCCACCATTGTTTTTCCTTGGAAAGGAATGCAGGGGCCAGAGCAGGCTACTGGCTATTGTTTTCCAGAATTGTCATCACACTTTACAGTCATTTGAATGAGTTATTTCTCATGGCCAAACCGTAGAGTTAGGGAGACATAATTATCCCTAGGCTATAGCTGGTGTAAATCAGGTGAAGACTAAAGAATGACTCAGGAATGGTCTTTGAACATGGAAAAGGTTAGACTGCAGAGGGAGGAGAGCAGCTGTCCTCCATCCTCTGAGGTCAGAGCCAAAGGAAATGAACTGAATCTACAAAGTGAAGGATATCGGTTATATTAGAGTGTGCAGAGAATAAGGAATTCACAATTTGAAGTCTGAGGAACTGAGTTTGAATCCCTTCTCAGCTGCTTATTTCCTCTGTGACAAGAGCAAGTCACTTAATTTTTCTGGGTCTCAATTTCAATCTGGATGAGAATGGTGATGTTTTACCTCTCAGCTTGTGAAGTAGATAGATACTGGGAGTCAAAATGACTTGTTCCTATTATTATATGCAAATATCTTGAACAGACAATGCAGATAGAAAATAAGTTGATTCTGGAAGTAAGGAGGAGGATGGTATTGGGCTAGTTTACATTTATGAAGTCTTCACTTTCTAAGAGTCTAGGCTGCTCTGACTTTGATGCCTTTAACACCAATATTTGTCAGTTACTATAGGACTGTGAATCATGAACCACCACAATCTCAGGAAAGAGACATGTTGGGTGTAAGCAGGTTGTAGCATATTAGCAACAGTGAGTTATGAGAATGATGTAGAGTAAAAACTGTCAGGGGCAAGAATGGACAGAAAAAAAAAGGTTGGACTAGTCCCATAGCAAGAATGAGGGAGCAGATGGACAGTCAGAGGTTACCAATGGTTCCCTCAAGCTATTAATAAAATGAAATTGTGGCTGCCAGCATGCTGGGTTGATCCTTCATGGAGGACTTATGGAATGACAGAAAAATATCTTTTAAGGTATTCATATCAAACTTTTTGTAGTAGCAGAGAATTTAAAACAGAGCAGCTATTCATTGATTGGAGAAAATCTAAATGAACCATGGTATATGGATATAATGGAATATTATGTAAGCAGAAGTAAAATGGGCAAAATACAAGTAATTCAGGAAACATGAGAAGATTTATTTATATGATTAAAAAAAGTCCCAACCCTAGAACCAGAAAAAAGTAAACATATACATACATACACACATATATATTTCTCTAATATTATAGCTATTGTATAGCTACATATATATACATCCATCTGTATAAATATATTTATAAATAAGCATACTTATATATAATACAAAATATGTAATACAATAATATAAATGAAAATTCACTAAAAGGAAGCCAGACTCTGAGTCACTGAAAACCAATACAAATCATATATCACAAATAATGAAATGTCTCCCCTCTCTCTGCAGAGATTTGAGAGACTCTGATGATAGAATGCATTAGACCTTGTCAGATGTTCTCATTCTATTTTTTTTTGGCTTAATTGTTTTTTCTGTTACAAGAGAATATTCAGGGCTTTTTTGGGGTGGGTGGGTAGGGAATTATATCTAGAAGAGACAGTGATGTAAAAACAAAGGCATCAATAAAATGCAAAAGTTTGAAATCAAAAAGAAAAAAACATGAATGAAAATTCCATCATATGAAAAATCATAGACAGGAATCTGAACTAAGTTTTGGAAGTTCCTACACATATAAGCTCATATATCCAATTCAGGATCAAAGTCCTCCTCACCAATAAGGAAATGGGAGCAGAAAGGATTTGCCAATACTGTAGTACAATGAAAAGAGTGAGGGACATACAATCAACAGACCTAGGTTCCAGGTAAGGTTATGCCAAAAATGATGTGGTCTTGGACACAGCACTTCCACTCTTTGACATACAGATGCTACATTCGTTAACTGAAGGGTTTGGGCTAGATAACTTACAATGTTTTAAAAATTCTTAAAACCTGTGATTCTCTAAAGATTTGGAGATAATTTGGAGATAAACTAGAGGCATAGTTTGGGGAGTGGTTGAACAAAATGAGGGTAAATATATGATGGCATATTGTTGTGCTGTCAGAAATGACACATCTAAGGATGAAAAGTAAAATAACACAAACTAGGAGAACAATATGCACAAGTATGACAACAATGGAAATTTAAAGATTACCAAAAGGAAGTCAAGCTCTGAGTAATTGAAAAACCACTGAAGGTCCTGGAGGATAGATAATGAAATGTATTTCCCACTCATGGCAAAGAGGCAGAGAATGGCAAGGACAGGCTATTGTATAGATTGTCAGATTACATCACTATACTGGATATTTTAGTTTTTCTTTCTCGTAAGGGAGGGGTCAATCTGGGGAGGAGGTGTTGAATTGACTTATCTGAAGACCAAAGGCACCAAAAAATGTGTTTTTAAAAAATTAGCTAAAGGTAATTAGGGGGGCTGTCAGAAGCCTTGTTCCAGGATGTTTCTGGCCCTAAGAAGTCACCATAGTTCTAGATGAGTATACCATCAGAAGGCCTGCAGTGGTTTTATGTTAGAGACAAAGATGATATCCAAAGTTAATCAAACTGCCTCTCTAGCATTCTTCATAGCTAATGGTATCATTTTGACTTCATTTGATTTCTCCTGGAAGGTAAACACACAGAAGGAGCTGCTGACCAGGGCATTTCTCTTGACCATGGATTTTCATTAAGAATTGGCTGCCATATTTAAGAATTGGCTGCCATGTATCCTTTGGATTCTTTCATGTGAAAAATGAGATCTATTATTTAGTCAAGGGCAAAGGAAATTGTCAGCCCCACCAGCTATAATCCAGGTTTCTTTTTTCCTCTGGTTACCTGACCCCCATTGTCATTGGCAATAAAGAGTTAGTTTTATGAACTAGAATTCTTTATTTCTCCATGAACATGGTCTGGTGTAGACCTAAGCAAATCTCTAGAGGAAAGATAATTTAAGTTCCAATCTCAATGAAAATAGAGAGGCACTTCAGTACACACAGACAATTGTCATGTCCTTAGTACCAAGATGGTAAGATGGTATTAAAAGAATAACGTAGCAATTTTTCAAAAGCAAAAATCCATCTTTAGAAAACTTTTGAGGATGAAAAGCTTAGTCTAACAGCAATTACTGGTCTTGTTGTTAGCCCAGGCTAGGACCTGAGTGATGTGCTGAGTGACTCACACCCACTCACCTCCTCTCCTCCTGGGACCAACCAACCAATGGACAAGAGTGATGATTGTGAACATGGCTTTTTCTGGGCTTGACATCCAGGACATGAGCTATGACTGACTTGAATCTGAAATTTTCTTTCTGATTACTCTCTTTCCCTGATGCCTACCCACTTCCCAAAGTCTCAGCTAGCTGTTGGAGGCCCCACATGCTTTGAGTATCTGCCTGGGAGGGTAATGAAGATACTTATAAATATTACTTGAGATTTATCACTTCAGCGTGAAATTCCCTGATACCGGCAGGGAGTTTTAAATACTACAGAAACAAGAAGCGTATGTTCAGAGATTTGAGTTACTGGTTTTTTCATTATTGTCTGCCAAGGACAATATATTTTTCCCCCCTCTTCAAAATAAACATCATGCTGGAATGTGCCGCAGCAAATGGCTGGGGCTCTATTATATTTCATGCAGCTTTCTAAACAATTTTCAACCCCAGCCTGGCCCTGTGTCAAACAGAAGGCAACCGACAATAGCAAAATCCCATTAAAGCCGAGAAGGTTCCTTCCTGAGGTGAGTGTGGCCAGAAATAGTCATCTTGGCTCACTTTCCAATTTGGCACCAGGGACTAATAATGCGTGGTCTCCTAATGGAAATTATCTAATTTCATCCAAAAGCAGCTCCAGAGAGAGCCGGGCTGACGCACTAGCAGTCAATATAACAACATTCTTCTTGAAAAGTTGAACAATGGGGCTTTGGAGGAGCCGTGATAAACCACGTCAGACTCTGGGACAAACACAAGTGTAAAAATAGGCATCAGGAGCACCAACAAAGCCCGCTAATTCCTCATGTGGGAGGCCAAGGAGGAGGGTTTACTTAGTTCTGGGGGGTGGTGGTGGCATTTCATCAGATGTGGTGGTAGAAGAATGGTAGAGACAAAAACAAAAGGAGAAAAGGAGGAGGTAGGATGGAGAAGGAGGTGAAGGAAGGAAGAAAGAAAAGCAAAGATATAAAAATAAAGAGAAAAACTAAAAACATGAAAAAAAAAGAAAAGGAAAAATGAAGTGACATAAACAAAGAAAAAAATAAAGGAATGAAGAGATAGAGAAGAGAAAGAAGAAAATAAAAAACAAAGAAAATAAAAAATCAAAGGAAGGAAGAAAGGAGAGAATTTCTTTATGTAGTGTGTCCTTTAACTACACTGACCCTATTAATATAAATCTTGCTCCTAGTGGGCTTCCATTAGCATTAGGGAGCTGTTTTTCAAAAGCTTTGCACTGTTTCTCTTACAGGAAGTAATGCCCCATTTAAAGATATTAGGGAAGATGAAATTTATAACAAAAAGCTGGAGTTCTGGGAATATCCATGCACCATACAGGGTATATTTTTCTGGCACTGAATCCAATAGCACTTAGAGTTTATGGCAGTGTAACCTGTTTCCCAGGGCCCCTGAAGACTCTGAACTCATACAGACTGGGTTCAATCCTTGGGGTGACCTCCCAGTAAGTAATTTTCTCTGTTTGACTTATCGCCCCTTTCTAAAATACTTCAAGAAAATCTCCAAATATGTTCATTTTAGAGATCATATCTAGTTTTCACTAAATTTTGATAACTGCATTCCCCAACTTCCACAAAGACACTCAATGTGCTACAATTTGAGTAACAGGGAAAAGATAGCCTTTATTTTTCCCTCCCCAAAAATGTCTAACATGCAAAAGACTTGCAGATCTCAAACACAAAACATTTAACCTCTTAGACTTCCCTTAGGAGATAAATAAATGTTGTGACTATTGAACAATACACTATCTGCAACTCACATCAATAGAACAGCAAGGTCCCCATCTCCTGCCTCTCTACCTCCAAGCTACTCATGCCATTGCACAGTTTTAGTCCTTTAGTAGCAGGTTGATTCTCTATAAACAATCCTCCTCCTTCTCCTAGAATTGTACTGTTGAAGAGCATGCCACTGAGAATTTTCTCTTCTAAAAGGTCAATTTTTGAATATTTAAATTTAATATTACCCATGACATAACCCTCAGATCTGAGACAGTTTACACTCATTATCTTTCCTTTCAGCTGCATGCAAAGTACATGCTGATCTCTTCCCTGTGATTTAAAGGAATTCATCAATAACCTCAAATACTTAGGCAAGGAAAAGTCCATCCTTAGTGACTCTAGACTGTGATCTATACTCAGAACAGGAAACATAAAGGCAAGAGGGTTCTAGAAACATGTAGTCTAGGAACCTCAGTTCATCTGGGCAAGAATCATACAGTGAATTCATTACAAGCTTCTGCAAGTCAGCATTCATTGCTTTTGAGGTGGGCGGAGAGGGAGAGAAGAAGAAAAATCTCTTATTTTCTGACAAAACAGTGATCCTTTCCTTTATTTTATATTTTGGAAGTAAAAATAAAAAAAGAGTAGAAAAAATATAGATAGTTTGTTTTTAGAGCTTATAGGGAAGGAACTGATCTTTTGACAAGAAACTAGTTGCCCTCATTCTCACTGGATCATCATCTTAGAGAAAGATTCAGTTATTAGGAATCAAATGGAGGAATTTCCTGTGATCTAGCAAAGGGTATATATCTTTGCAATGTATACATAAAAAACAAATATACATATATGTCTCTATGATAGGTGCTCTTTATATCATACCAGAAAAAGGTCCACACTCTCCAGCCTCATCAAATTGATGAAGAGTGCTCTGAGCAACCCCCCATACAATATGTATTCAATAAACATTTGCTGTCCTAAAACATCTAACTGCGGTGCTTTGGGATATACCAGTTGGTGTGGTACTAACTCAAACCAGCTGTCAAGGAACCATTGATAAAATGTTAAGGTGAACATTTACACCTGGAAAATCAGCAAATGTCATAAACCAGGGCTTAATTTATTGTTTTGTTGATTGCATAGACTTAAGAAAGGGAGAAAATATTAATAATGCAGCTTAAACTTAAAAATGTGTCATGTGTACATCTAATTTTTTGAGAACCAGTTGTTAAACACTTACCAACTCACTCATATCTGTAACTCTAATTATGGCTGCTTCTCTGGGGGCCTAGAGTGATTTGAATACTCTCCTCTTAATTTCCTTCACCATTACTTTGCATAAAGAAGTTCAACAAAACCCATGTTCTGAAAGGTTGTACTGGCTGCAAAACCGAGCTTGAATTCTGACTCCCAGATTCCTGTGGCTTGTTCTCCTTACCAAAGTCAGAGACTCCACTTCACCTCCCCACTCCCAATTCCCAGAATGGAAAAGAGTAAATGAAAAGGCAGAGATTGAGATTTCCTCAGGGCCATAAGGTCCCAGAGTGGGGACAAGCCCTAAGGCCTTTCTTTAATATCATAGTTATGATTAGCCCTTAGACCTACCTAGATGCTTAGGCCTAAAATAATCTCCAAATCTGAGACTTTTTTTTGATGGTGGAGGCATCTCATAGCTGGTGGGCCTAGATAGTACATATATTTAATGGGGGCCTAGTACATCATCTTGGTTGCTGCAACTTCTCCACTCAGAAGATGCAACAGAGCTTTTGTCCAAGACAATTGTGACAAAGAATCAATCAAGGGAAGTGACTTGAGAGACTGTGGCATGGACATTCTGTAATTGGTTCTGATTGGCCAACTATATAACTGGAAAGAGCCTTTTATGATTGACTGTAAAGCTAGAACTATCAACATCTTTGAAAAGATCTGAATTATCTTCAGTTATTGCTTTCCAATTCAGAAGTGACTCTTTAGCTCACTGTGTCTAATGAGAGCCTATGCTGTAAGGGTAAGGCCTTAGGGCCTTCTCTCATTCCAAGGCCATATGGATCTGGAGAAATGGGCTTGAGTCCTCTGTTTTTTCCTTTGTTCTTTTTCTGTTCTAGGTGGAGGGAGACCTCAGTCAGGAGAACAAACTGCAATAATTGGAGGGTTAGAATCTAGGCTATGTTTTGTAATCAATTCAGCATCAGTGCCATGAGGAACAAGAAATAACCTTTGGGGGTGACTTTTGGGCCTCCAGCCAACATAAAAGCTCACCCAATAGTCATGCTATATCTAGACATGGACTTGGTGGGACCAATGCTAGATAGTAAGAGAATTAAGTTTTGAGACTACTTTCCCAGAGACTAAGGTTGTGTAAGGAAGGGTACTCCCTGGAAGCATTGTGGGAATTTGTTTCATTTGTTCTTGTTAAATATTTGAAGTAAACATTCTTTAGTAAAAGCTATCTGATTGTACATGTATAGCCTATATCAGATTACATGTTGTCTTAGGGAGGGGAGAGGAAAAAATTTGGAGCTCAAAATTTTATAAATGTTGAAAACTATCTTTATATGTAATTGGAAAAAAGAGCTATTTTAAAAAAGTTATCTGATGTTAAATGCTTAAATGGAACTGGAATGCTAGGAACAGGACCCTAACAATGGAGGGAACATGGCCCGTGGGGGCTCAAGACAATGGCAGTGGAACAGAGAGAACTCACAAACCCCTCCAAGCACCTTTATACTCTAAGGGGGAGATATAACAGTCTGGCTCTGTGAAAGAATACCAGAAAATGAACATTACATAGAATTAATTATACAAGTTTAATTAGCAAACAATGCTTTATAAAGTTCCCACAGATTGCTGCCTATCTAGTGTATGTCCCAATCTAAAACAATTAGGAAAGAAAACATAATTAAAACAAAACAAACAACTAAGAATAGTGAAAATAGAAAAGAAGAGAAATTTTCCCTTCTCATTAGGTGTTGGGGGAGGGAGGCGGGAGGGTTAGGTGAGTGGGAATTGAGCTTAGCATGAATGCCTTTCCTTATTGGGCAATGGAGATAGAATGGGAGTATGATTGGCTGGTGGTTTTCAGGAGGTGCTTGGAGCTATATATATGTTGG
>CM053770.1:583619202-583706256 GCA_028658325.1 Potorous gilbertii | reverse complement strand
AGCCCAACATATATATAGCTCCAAGCACCTCCTGAAAACCACCAGCCAATCATACTCCCATTCTATCTCCATTGCCCAATAAGGAAAGGCATTCATGCTAAGCTCAATTCCCACTCACCTAACCCTCCTGCCTCCCTCCCCCAACAATTAGGGAAGTCTAATCCCTATACAGTTCACAAGGCATTTAGAACTTCCTCAATGGGAATCTGGGATTTGGGTTTGATAGTTTACTCCTCAGGTTTGGATGAGAAACCAAATTAGCCTTAATAAAGATGTCATCAATAGATCCATGTGGTATAAAGCCTAATCCAAAATGAAGTTCTCGGACAAAGTTGTTCAAAAGATTCTTGAATGGTCCCTTGTATTCTCAATGGATACCTAAAAGTAATTGAAATGAAACTATGGAAGAATTGTTCTAACTCATCATGCTAGCAAATAGGTTAGCTAAAAAAAATCAAACTTAGACAAGCCCCAGAGGTGTATGGCGCTCCCAAAAAAGGATTAGTCACTTGCGATTTATTGGAAATCAATCATTTACATCTTAGATGATCCCCGAATTTAACTACCAGGTAGTGTTAACCAAAGCCCCAAAGAGTTCTAGTATTTAATAAATGCCCCACTGGAGCAGAAGAACTGTGGTTATCAGAAAGTCTGAGGTCTGTTCATTAGAATGTGCACTTGTGGGAAGTATTCCTAGTTCTGTGTCTCTATATAGCAAAAAGGAGATAGGGAAGAACATTGAGTATATTTTTGCCTTAGCAGAGTGCCTGGCACAAAAGTGCTTAATAAATGTTAATTGACTGTTGACTGACTGATTATCCCTCAGCTCTCTGTCACTATAAGGTAGTGCCATTTACTGTTCAAGAGGACGTGGATTTGTGGTCCTCTCCAATACAAACTTGTTCCCCCACGACTTACTAAAAATCTCCTTTTCAATCTTCTGTGTTTTAAGGACCCCTAGATGAACAGCATATAAAAGGCATTGCTCCCTTCTTGAAACAGACAAACATACATATGAAAATATTAATAATATTAGTCATTGTTATTAGTAATAGTGTTCTTAAAGCTGCTATCATTACTAAGATAGTCTGAAAGAAAAGTTGGGGCTGAGTTGCGTATGACGAGATGATTCTAAAAAACAAAATTGGATAGGAAAAGGTAAAAAGGAGAAATTTCATAAAAATGGGGTATTAAAGGAAGAACAAATGCAAGAGGAAGCTGGTGGGGGTGGAGGGCTGGTAATATTGTAATCTTACTTTCATCTGGGTTGAAAGGAAATCAACATTTATGTCTGAAGAAGTATAGAGAGGTATTGTTTGTCTTTGTTTTTGAAGAGGACTATGATATCCAGAAGATGATGCCATGACTTGCAAGTGAATTGGATTTAAGTGAGGGAGGACTGTGCACTATACTTTCTCCTCAGAGTCATTTGAGTCCAGTGGCAAGATATCAGGATGACTGAGATGGACCCCTCTAAAGAGGTGAGAAAACTGGGGGATAGGGTAGGGGAAGGACTTTTAGAGAGGACTTATCGATTAAGATAAGAAGGGTGAGGTAAATAGATAAGGGTGTAGAGGAGAGGGTAAAATAAGAATAAGAGGGTAAGGGAAAAAGATAAGGTAAAAGGGATAGGGTGAAAAGAGAGATTGAGAAGAGAAATAGTGAGTAAAAGTAAGATGGAGGGAAATACACAAATAGCAATTATAACTTTGAATATGAATGGGATGAACTCACCCATAAAATGGAAATAGGTAGTAGAATGGATTAAAAATCAGAATCCAACAACATGTTGCTTACAAGAAACAAATTAAAAAATGAGAGATATACACAGAGTTAAAATGGAGGGTTGAGGTAGAGTTTATTACGCTTCAGCTGATGCAAAAAAGGAGTAGCAATAGTGATCTCAGACAAAATTACGACTAAAATAGATATAATTAAAGGGAACTTTAATAAATCTACTTGGTCTATTTCCAAAGATGACAAGGGAAAAAGAAAAAGAATCTATATGTTATAGAATATTTATAGCAACTCTCTTTGGGGTGTCAAAGAACTGGAAATTGCAGAGATGCCCATCAGCTGGAGCATGGCTGAACAAGTTGTATATATGATTATGATGGAGTATTACCATGCTATAAGAAATGATGAGCTCAATGAATTTAGAGAAAACATGGAAAGACTTTCACAAAATAATGAAGAGTGAAATGAGCCAAACTAAGAGAACATTGTATGCAGTAATGGCAATGTTGTTTTAAGAACAACTTTGAGCAAATAAGTTATTTTGTCTATTATAAATACCCAAATTAACTATGAGACCTATGAATAAAGACGCTTTTTGCCTGAGAAAAATGATAAATAGAAGTATATATAGAATAATTTTACATATATGTATGTATGTAAGCATGTTGCATGTATGCATTTGTGTCTAATGGTGCCATCTTTGGGAGGAAGGAAGAAAAAAACAGAATAAAAGAAATTTACCTGATAATTTTGTTGTATATTTGAAACGAAGAGCAAGTTGTGCATAGCTCTGCAGTTTCATGTGCAATCAACTTTTTAATTGTATTATGCTATGGAAATGCTTGTTTTATTTCATAAATTAAAATTTTAAAAAATGAGAGTGGTAATAATGCAGACTGAATTTAATGTGTGTCATGCATACTGTTTTTTTGAAACCTGGTTGCTAAACATTTACTGGATCATTCTTAACCGTGTCAATCACAGAGCCATAATATCCAGAGACAGAGTCTAGAATCACTTATAGCACAGGGACTAGAATGCAGGATCTGATTTGAACTGGAACTCAAGATCATTGGTGCATCCCTATATCAACTCTTTTGTCTTTGGAAGGAATCTCTGACCTCCTCTGGTCACAGTTAAACTATCAGGGAATAGAATTAGCAGCATCCAGTTCCAGCAATGTGCCAAGTTACCACCACATGCCATTTACCCTCTTTCATTCTGACCTCCACTATCACTCTCAGTTGCCGTATCCAGTCATTCCTTCTCTTGGTCCTGGAGGCCCAAGCTCCTAAAAGTAGAGGCAAAGGGTCACTGTGGAGCAAGAGACCTTAGTGCATACAATTTAGCACTTAGTTATGTACAGCTTGTGTTATTTACTAATTATTTCATGTATCATATCTCTCCAACTTGATTATAAGATCCTTGAGGGTGAGGATCATCCCTATTTTTCCCTCCTATCCCTGTTAGAGACTTAAGAGCTTCCTTTGATGGGGAAAAAAAAAACCTTTTGCCCCTTAGATTATAAGCTCCTTGAGGGCAAGCTTTGAGGGCTGCTTTGTGTGTCCCCATTGCTCAGTGCTTGGCACATAGTAGGTTCTTAATAAATGCTTATTGATTGATTGCTCACTGCTGGGAGGAGTCATAGTTCATACTCTACATGTAATTCCCATGAATTTTTGGAACCAGAACTGAGATTTTATTGGTATAAAAGTTACTGCTGGGACACTCCCTTTAACAGAGCAGTTATCTGCTCTGCAATTTATGGTCTTAGAGAGTTATCCTCAGATACACAGTGATCAAATGATTTATCCAGGCACCATAAGGTACATATGATATATACTTGTTATCAATAATGGAAAAAATGGATGGAGACAATTGCAGGCTTGAGGAAAGGCTTGACTTTTTCACTGGACCCAGCTCATATGTTATGTTCAGTTCATTTTAATCTAATAAACACATACTACCACCTGCTATATGGAGGGCAAAGCCAAGAAACAAACCAGTCTGGTCTTCTTGCTAATGTGAAGGAGTGATATTAACTGATAACAAGATAAGAAGCAGATTGGCATAGTGGATAGAGTCAAGAAGGCCTGAGTTTATGCTCAGCTTCTGATTCATGCCAACTGGATGACCATGAGCAAGACATAGGAGCATGGGCAACTCTCCAAGACTAGCAATGATTTATAAGTATAGGCCAAGCCTAGATGCTAGGTAGGTGGGAATGGGGCTAGTTAGTCCAAGTCTAACAATAAATGGCTAGATTAGGGAATTTAAAATTTTAGATTCCCAAGCTATGCTACTAAACAATACTCTACTAAGTGTTTTATTTATTTATTGAATCATTTCAGATGTATACTCATTGTTGTTCAGTCATGTTTTTTTGTGACCCCATTTGGAGTTTTCTTGGCAAAGATCCTGGAGTGGTTTGCATTTCCTTCTCCAGCTCCTTTTACAGAAAGGAAACTGAGGCAAGTAGGGTTAAGTGACTTGTCTAGTGTCACACAGCTAATAAGTGTCTAAGGTCAGATTTTAACTCGTGAAGTCTTCCAGATTCCAAACCCAGTTCTCTTTCTACTGTACCACCTAGCTGTTCACTCTACTAAATAAATTTGTCTTAATTTGTCTTCTTTACCTTGGTTGCTTGTAAAGTCCCTTGGGGGGAAAACAGCTTTTGTCTTGTTTTCCCCAACAGGAATAAAAGAGATCTTACTGAAGCCTGGTAAATTGGAAGGTAGAATGCGAAGGTGGCAAATTTAGAATTCCCATAACCCAGGTATGGACAGGTGATAGCAGTTGAGGGACAGGAGGTGCTATAACACCAATAAATCTGGGGCTGTGTGGCACAAGTTAAAAGTACAAATAAAGGAACGTTCCAAATCTGACTGAGGCTGGGGTATGGCTGTGACTGATGCCCCCTTCTTTTGGCTCATATGTTATGTTCAGTTCATTTTAATCCAATAAACACATATTAAGCACCTGCTAGGTGGAAGGCAAAGCTAAGAAACAACTCAGCCTGTGCCCTTAATGAGCCTACATCTGAGGGTGGTAATGTAACTGATGCAAAAATAATTATACAAGTCAGTGTGTGATAGGGGCAGAGGAAATCCAGGCAGAGTACTCTGAGGATATGAGGTGGAAGATCCTAGTTTCAACTAGGGGAGAGAGGGGTTGCTTCTAAACATGGAAATACACACACTTGAGACTATAAAAGATTAAAAAGTCACCAAATGTCTTCCCCGGGGTTCAAATTAGGATGAGAGATATCACAAATTGGATCAGATCATCTGTCCCAGGGCTTGAGGAGGAATGCATATATATGCTAAAACCCCTGGGGTCCCACCTACTTGGTGAAGATTGTTACATTCTGATAGGAGATCAAGTGAATTTCCAGCTATCTGTTGTGCTTTGACTTTAAAGGATGAGACTAGAATCCTATGTGCTTCACTGATGTAGGGTAAGTTAGCAGAGATGCTGGCAATGCCATCAATGTCTTTCCTTAGCTCTTTTCTGTTATATAGTGACATAGAACTAGAATTTGCTCTGTTTCTTTTTGCTCTGGGCTCATATTTATAAGACCAAGTCACAGGCAGATGGTATTCTTCTACTTTGATAATGCCACATGGTTTATGAAATGCTTTCATGTACTGAACATTAAAGAGGTAGTATGGAAGGATGGAAGGAGTATTTATTGGCTCTGGGTTTAGAAGACCTGTGTTCAAATCCTACATCTGCCTTTTGCTATGACATTTTGAACAAGTCACTTAGACTTTCTTGTTCTGTCCTGGTCTATAAAATGAAGAATTTGGACTAGATAGTCCTCTGTATCTAGGATCTCACAAGAATTCTATGTGGTAAGTGGGGTCAGATGTTCTTTGCATGTTTCTCAGATGAGAAGATCAAGAATTAAAAGTTACATGGAAACATCAACCCTGGCAACCAAGAGATTCCAGATTCTAGTCCAAGCTCTATTGATCAATCCCCTGAACAAGTCATTTAAACCCTCTATGCCTCAGTTTCCTAATATGTAAAATGAAGGTACTGGACTAGATGATCTCTAAGGTTGTTTTCAGTTCTAACATTCTATGAGCCAATGAAACTTGCACCAGATGCCATTAAGTGGCAGAGTTAGAACTCATACCAAGATCTTTCGACTCCAAGTCTGATAGTCTATTGCCTTGCAGAAAAATTGACTTCTATAGTACAAGGTCTATATGTAGGTGTTGTCCATTGCTAAATTGTATTATTTGAGGCACAAATGTTAGGTCTGTCCCCAAACATCTATCTCCTTTATCAACTTGTTCTGTGACCAAAAATTCCTACCATTAGAAATTCATTTCTTTCACTATAGACATATTCAAAAGGAAGGTGGAAAGACACAAAAAGTATGTTTATTTCTCAATATTTCACAATTATATCTAGAATCCTCCAGCCTTTCCCCTACCTTCCTATGGAACTAAATGCAAGCAAACAAAAATACTAACATCTTAAATGAGAGGATGGGACCAGAGATTTTAATCAAAAGGTGTGATTTCCCGGAGCAATGGAGACAATGCTGCTTAACTAGCAGCTGCTCTGCTGTTATTACTGAAACCTCTATAACTGGTATGTTATGTACGAGCACACAAGATTACTAGTGGCTTGGTTTCAAGTCCAAACAGAATCTCTTCAGGTACTTATAACCCACTGACAACCACTACTAGATTTAGAGTGTTAGTCAGATGCAATTCATGAAATAAATTGAGACTTTAAAAACTCAACATACTTTTCAAAGGAATAGTGGTTCTTCCATGATTCTGAATCCAGAATGTAGATTGCTGATGCATCACAAGAAAAAATCATCCTGAGTTTAATTCCCAGTAATGGAAAGGCATGTGGAATTTCTTCAAGTAGACTATGGAGTCCTTTTTCAGAGAGAATTACTGTGAGCCTGCATCCTGCTCTTTTGTGTAAGCTATCCCTCCTCCAATGCTTACATATACAGAGGAAGGCAGCATCTCTCTTGAAAATCTAGACTAGTCCCTCTGTACTGAGAATGCAATCATAGGCTCTGAATGAAGCAAAGCTGAGAACATCTTCAGACCCAAAATGGTTTCATGTCCTCCAGCATAGTTTTCAATTCCTATTATTGAAAACTTAAGTTGTATGATAAAGTGCCAAATTGTACATTACACAACCAAACCTGGTATGGGCCACATAGGCTCTGGAAATCCTTATCCAAACTCTCACTTACACTGATAACTCAGGTCCCCAGAGCAAGGCTCCTGGCCAATTGTTCCTACCCAGTTTAAAGGATGCCCTTTGAAGATATGTAGTTTTCTCCAATGCTATCAGCTCCATTCTAATGTGTCCTTTCCAATATCAATCACTAGCTACTGTTAGATCTCTTTTATATTGTTGATTGACCCAGCGATTATTGCCCCAGGATCATTTATCCAATTAATATCAATTAGCTTTTTACGAAGGGCTATATCTTCTCTTAATGGAAAGATGTAGCAAGAACAGAAGTACAAACCATTCCCCCCTCAATGGAGGCACAATTTCCCCTCCAGCACCTCAGTCCCTGGAGACAGTGGGCTCATATTGAAAGTAACTGCTATAAGCATTCACCCTACCAAGATGTCTTCTAAATGTGGCATAGCAAATGTACAAAGCTGATCCAGAAAATGCCGTATCTAACAAGTTGCTGTATTGTTCTCGAACCTGCTTGTCCATCAATGTTGAGGGAGGTGTCACCCATTCTGCAGCTTTGGTATTACCTGCTGTCCAGCATGTAGCAGGTCAGCCTCTATCAGTTTGTTAGCACATACTAGAAACCGGGGAGGAACTGAGACATGATGACTCATCCCTTTTTTGCAGACTTGGAGGTATCCAAATTGTCTTTATCTCCTAACAAAAGTTATCAACAGGAGTTGACTCCATCTTGAATTCCTTGCTGATCTCTAGTCTATCAATGTGTTTCTTCCTTGATGCATTTAAAAAAAATAAACATTTTAATTCTCCTTTTCCTGAGTTTTGCATCATTAATCAGGGCAAAACCTGAAAAAAAGATTTTTCCTTTCAACAGCTCAGTTGAATATTATAAGTTTCTCTTTGGGTCTTCAATGGTGCTTTCACTGGATGAGACTGTTCAAATTTTATGAGATCATAACTTAGTCTATTCTGTCTTCAGTACTCTATCAGCTAAGAGCAGGAGACAATAGACAAGACAGAGTCATAAGCATCAACACGGTCATGTACTCAGGGGTTCCATGGCAGTATCTTCCATGTGGACATTATCCTCATTTTACAGTCGAGAAAACTGAGGCAGACATAGATTGAGTGACCTACCCAGGGTCACATGGCTAGTGTCAGAGGGTATATTTGAACTCAGTTCTTTCGGACTCTGGGCTCAGCACTCTGTCCAACACAACTAGCTGCCTCTATACTACCATTTTAGTTCAGGTATTTGTCTTGGCTTACCTGAAGTATTACAATAGCCTCCTAATTGTTCTTCACATCTCTGCTCTTTCTAGTTTACCTAGTTTATCTTTCACACTGCTGCCAAGGTGATTTTCCCTAAGTGCAGATCCGACCATGTCACTGCCCTGTGTGATATCTAACCTAGACTATTGCAATAGCCTCCTGTGTAGCCTCCCCACCTCCATTCTTCTCCCTCTCTAACATATCCTTCTACAGCAGCGCTTTGGTATTAGTGTCATCAGCATCAAATATAAGGTCCTTTCTTACTTTTTAAAGTCCTTCACATGACTCCAACTAGTGCTTTTCAGTCTCAGTAGATGCTGTCTCCTCCTCTGCCCTCCTGCCTCTTGCACACACACACACACAAGTCCAAACTACCTTTCTCTCTGTTCCTTGCACATATTATTCCATCTCTCATCTGCATGCTTTTATACTGACTTTTCCCCACATGTGAAATACACTCCCTCCTCGCATCAGTCTTGAAAAATTCCCATCTTCCTTCAAGATACAGCTCAAGAACCACCTGTTATCTGAAACTTTTTTCCTGATCCCCACAATTACTAGTGCCCTCTCTCCCTAACACCCTTCTCCTTTTAAAAAATGATTTTGTATTTATTTATAGTTATTCTCTTTTAATTTATTTTGTATATGTGCATCTATCTATCTATCTGTCTATAGACACATACACAACACATGTGCATGTATGTGTGTATATGTACATATACATCTATTTATCTATCTGTCTGTCTATTTATATTTTCTTTCCTCTGTTACAACATAAGCTTCTTGAAATCCGGGATTGTTCTTTGTATCCCCACTGCTAAGCTCAGTCCTTGGCACTGATTAGGCACCAAATAAATACCTGTTGATTGATTATGTAAGTGATAGAAGTGTGGTGGTTGTACCCCTTGTGTGGTCCAAAGGAAGGGAGATTAGACAACTCTAGCCTCTTCTTCACCTTCTCCCCCTTGCATTCTTCTCCAAGGGAGGTTTTCATTCTTACCAGGAGGGTTTGGAGGAAATTCTGCTTTCTTTTGAGCAAGGAGTTACCAGGTTAGATACAGGGTTGGGGACCCTGCAGCCTCAAGACCAGATGTGGCCCTGTAGGTCCTCACATGTGTCCCTTTGTCTGAATCCAAACTTCACAGAACAAATCGCCTTAAAAAAAGGATTTGTTCTGTAAAACCTGGACTCACTCAAAAGGCTGCACTTGAGGACCTAGAGGGCCACACATAGCCTTGAGACTGCGAGTTCCCCACCTCTTCCCTTAAATACTGTCCATCTAAAGAATATCATCAAATTTGAGCTAAATTTTAATCACTTTGTCATTTCTTTGAGGGAGAAGAGGAAGGCTAAGTTCCAAATTCATTGTTTGACCTTTTTTCCCCACCAAATACCTGTTCCACAATTAACACACATAGTAAATAGTGAAGACACCAATTTATCCAAATCATAGTAAAACAGAAATCAGAAAAGATATGAATAGGGGAATATATGTCAGATAATACAATATGAAGGAGCTCTCTCATTGGGAGCTAGGTTACTCAGTTCAACCAAGAAAGAGTGTTCTGGATCTCACCCAGGAGTGAGGCTCCCCAAAGTCTGTAAAGTAGGATACTGGGAATAAGGACATGAGGGAGACTGCCTGCTCCTCTCCTGTCTTCCCAGAGTCTCTTGAAGGAAGGTTAGCCTCTCCTGTCTTCTCTCTCAAATCTGGAAGCCACTTGAAGAAAACTCTTACTTGAAGAGTTCGCAAAGGAGACTCAGAAGGAAAGGACTCAAAAGGGACTCTCACTGGGTGACTCCAAAAAGGGAACTTCCTGTAAAGTGAAACTCTAGCCTTTCATGAACTCTACTCCATCCCTTGCTAAGGGCTAGGCCTTCATCTCTACCAAAAAGGAAAGAGTTGGGATGGGGTTGCAATTATACAGTAAATACATGTTTAATTCATGTATCCAATAAAAATAAAAATTTTGTTTCAAATTTACTTTTATTTTTAAAACATTATCAGGAGGAAACTCCGAGTTCTCCAAAGCTATTCCAGGGGCATACAATCTCTGGAAAGTGCTACCAACGAAAGATTCCAAGCATGAAGCCTGATAGCTAGGGTTTCTTTAGGTGGTGGCAAAGTTTCCTTTTACTCCCTACTTCCCAGCTCCATGATCCTCTGTGTCTTCAAATGCCTCTCAGTTTTAGTTGATTCCTTTGCTCTCTGTTCTTCATCCCTTCTTTCTTCTCAATTCAATAAGGTGATGATAATTGTTAAATTATCTCTCCTTAATCTCTTTTCCAACTCAACTGGTTTCCCTATTAAGTATTTTATATTTTCTCCCCTTTTCTCAGTTTTTTTACTTTGTTTTATTGTTTCTTGCTGACTCACAGAGACATTAGCTTCCCCTTGACCGATTTTAACCGAGTTAAAGAGTATTTTTTTCAGAGAAGTTTTGTATTTCTTTTACAATTTAGTCAATTCTGATTTTCCATTTTTTGTGCCTCTTTTACCATTTGGCCAATTTTAATTTTAAGGATTTTTTTCAATAGTTTTTAAAATTAATTTTATTTATTTTCAGTGTTTACAATCACTACCATGTAACTTAGATTATTATAGTCTATATGTAGTTTATATAATATTGGAATTGACTGTTCTTGAAATGTTTGATAGAATTCACTTGTAAATACATCTGGCCCTGGAGATTTTTCCTAGGGAGTTCATTGATGACTTGTTCAATTTCTTTCTCTGAGATGGGGTTGTTTAAGTATTCAACTTCCTCTTCTGTTAATCTGGGAGATTTATATTTTTTAAAATACTTGTCCATCTCATTTAGATTGTCAAGTTTATGGGCATAAAATTGAGCAAAGTAATTTCTAATTATTGTTTCAATTTCCTCCTCATTGGAGGTAAGTCCACCCCTTTTATTTTTGATATTGATAATTTGGTTTTTTCAATATTTTTGATGCCTCTTTTTATTAAGTTGTTACTTTTCTTTTCATGTTTTTTATAGCTCTCATTTCTTTCCAATTTTTTCTCTACCACTTTTTTTTAAAATCATCTTTTTGCCTTTTAAAAATGCTTTCTTTAGGTCTTTTAGAATTCTTATTGGGCTTGTGTCAAATATAATTTTCTCTGAAACTTTTCTGTTAAATATTTTTAAGTAATTGTCTTCATCTGAGTCTGTATCTTGAGCTTCCTTGTCAACAGAGTAAATTTTATTGTTAGGTTCTTCTTTTGCTTATTTGCTCACTTTTCCAGCCTAATTCTTGACTTTGGATTTTATGATAGAGTTGGGCTCTGTTCACCTCTGGGGAAAGAGGAATGACTGGCATGGGTTTCTGTCTTTATATACTTTTTCTGTTTTCACAGTTCAGTCTGGGGTCCTATAAGCTTTCATTGCTGGTGGTGGATCTGGAAAGGTGTCTGGCTACTGACCTCCTGGTCTGTACTCTATTCCTTACATAGGTAGAGTCCCTGCTCCCTCATGATCACAACCACTTTTCTATCCCCTAGAACCATGATCTGGAACATGATAATGGGCTACAGAGTTGCTAGGTGGCATGCATTTCTGCTTCCAGTGCCAGTACAGAGTCCCCTAGGATCAGGGGTTCATTCCCCTTCCCATCCTTGGGTGCTGGATTGCTCCCTGTTGCTGTTACTGCTGCAAAGCCCAGTGCCTCTTCTGCTGATGTACTGTACTCCTGGTCAGCCTCCACCTCTGCGTCTGTAGATCTCTTTCTCTCTCTTTCTAAGCTGCCCTGAGCTGAAAAAAAAAATGACTCACTGTGACTTTTCTTGGTTTTGCCACTCAGAATTCAGGTTGACACTTTTTCTAGATCATTGTGAAAGAGGTTTTTGGAGAATGAGAAAAGTTGCTATTTCTCACTCCATCATCTTGACTCTGTTCTCCCTTTCCCATATTTGTAAGCTTTGAATAGCTTACATACATATTTTGCAATCTTTGCTGACAAACAAGTTGTTATAGTATATCTAAATTGAAAGTAACAGATCCAGAACAAAAGCAAGTATGCAGAGCCAATCAGAAAATTGGAAAATGGCCTTGTCAGGAAGTAGAAGAGTTCCTCCAGTTAGTCTAATCCCTTTAGTGAGCTTTCACTACTTTGGAGCTAAAGGTCTCTGGCTCTGTTCTTTCAGATCTCACTGTTCAAGGTCAATTCAAGTATTCTGATAATTTTCTCATAGTTTATCTTTTAGTACATCAATCACTTCCCTGTTAGCCATAGAGTTCATTCTTCCTTGTGGTCCCTGCACTTTAGTCTCCTTCCCACTTGCAAGTCAAGATTGTCTCTTCCCCAAATGTCACTATGACCTGGAAAGCAGGCTAAAAAAAGTACATATTCTCTCCATCCCAACTAAAGTGTAGCAGATAATGGGTAAGGACTATAAATCTTTCCCCTTCCTGTCCTCTCTCCACATATACACATATACCTTCTTATGTACCATTGAAGTTGACATACTGGTACATTAGTGATCCAGGATTTTCCAAGGCTAGACCAGTAATGCTTAAACTCTGTCAGGTCACATCAAGTTGGAAGGATCTCAATATAGGCCTGGCACTGAACTATTTATCTGAGGACCAACCTGGCTAAACTTGGAGGAGTTCTTCAGCAGAGGTTGGCCAGGTGATGAATTTTATTGGACAGAGCAACTCATTAAACCATCCACTAATGGATAGAAGGGTTTTTTTTGTGGACCGAGATGCATACTGATGATATTACTAATATTTTAAACTATTTAAGGTTTTTTTGGAAAGGAGAAAATCAGGTGTTATGGAAAAGAAGATATCAATGAAATTTAGTTAGATGTCCTTTAGAGGAGAGACTTGGAAACACCAATATCGATATGCCAATGTTCCCTTTTTTCAAGAACAAGAAACCAGCAATACTAGTAAAAAATATAAAGGATTGATAACTGAGTGAACAATACACTGGAGAGAGTATAATAGCCTCCTCCTTTCCCTTTATTATTTTCACTGGGGAATATACCATTGTTAAACAAAATCCTGAGATTTCCTTGTGGAAACTTTAAGTGTAGTACATAGTGGTGTGAATGAGGTGGTAAATGGTTAGACTGAGATGAATCTAGTATTGACAGAAGTAGGAGAATGTCCCCATAATATACTGAGATCTATCTGATTAGGTTATTCAGTCAATCGTAGAATTCACCAAACTGGATATTAGACTAGCTTTTTTCTCTGACAATACACAGCGGATTACCAGTATAAAAATGTACAGATCTTTCAACTTCACTTTGAACATGTGGTACTGAACATAAGGAGATGATTTCACTTGCGGCAAAAACAGTTGAGACTGGAAGATGGTAGTGGTGGCAGGAAGTAATTGCGTGGAAGACAGTCCAATCATAGGTGTTTGGTATGGGGTAATGGGACTTGTCAGTATCAGCCTAGTTAATAGCTGTTCTATATAGTGGCATGAACTGATGAAGGACCATAAGAAGTTCTGAGACTGACGATCAGAGGGAGGAGGCAGGCCCCCTTGGATATTGGCTTTCTGGGACAAAGCTCCTTTTATCCTGTGCTATTCACAGAATTACTTCTGTTTCACTAGATAAAACAGTTTGCCAGAATTACTATATTGTACCATAGGATTATAAGCTCCTAGAGAGTGTTCTATCTATTTAAAAAAATGTTCAGTGCCCAGAACAGTGCCTTGCACTTAGCCCACTGTTAATACATGTCTTTTGGATTGAATATGAACTCTTGGATACCCTATCTGGTTTTTAAAAGTATCTAATAAAGAATGATTTTGTACTGGCAGATGAGGAAACAGCTACTTGTCACAATCAATTTTAGATTCTCCTCCTCCCCTCCCTAACCTCTTTCCCACAATTTTCACAAAAGGAAAAGTAAACTTTCCGCACCTTCTTCTAGAAAAGGGTGCTGCTGAAGGATGTTTTAGAAACATCCAGCAGATGTCGCTGGAGAATCAGGTTCCATCCTAGATATCCTCTTTCTCAGTCTTCAGCTGGATGAAGAGGGACAGATGAGATGGGCAGACCCCTGCTGTCAGTTCCAGAGAAGTGCAAACCTGACCCCATTCCCAGACTTAATGGGGCCAGGGGCCCCTTTGGGAATCTAACAAACTCCCCCTAACAAGCTTCGTTATTGCTAAGCTCTGAGCTGCGTAGGGGGTGCAGCCAGTGTGGCCAGAGGCTAAGGAAGAGAAGAGGATTAGAGGTTTTAGAAAGTATATAAAGATTTATTCTGATCTGAAGGCAATGTAACTGCCCATGCCCCAGGAAGAAGAGGCAGGAACTTAGAAAAACGCCTCTGTCACAGGTTCAGGAGTACCTGGAGATGACCTCGCTGCCTCCAGATTCTCCTGGTGTCATATCCCAATGATTCTGGTTTCTTTGCTTTCTGTTGTCTCTGGGTCTTCATTACTTTTCGCTCTCACAAGGTAGCTGCTACCCCTTTCCCTCCACATTGTTTTCTTCCATTTCAACTTTTGCCACTCTGGTTTATTCAGATCCCTGATTTTTTCCCTTTTTTGGCAAACTTTACTGATCCTCCTCAACCACCAGAATAGATTTCAGGAGTCCCCAGATCTCATTTTGGGAAACTTGTATGGAAAAAGGAATGAAGGAAGGAAGAAAAGAAGAGAGAGAGGAGGGAGGAAGGAAGAAAGGAAAGAAGAAAAGGGAGGGGGAAAGAAGGAGGGAGGAAGGAAGAAAGAAAGAAGAGAAGGAAGAGAGAGGAAGAAGGAAGGAAGGAATTTTCTTTCTCCTTATCATTGCTCCTCCTCCCTGGGAATTTTACTTCTTTCCTACTCCTCTTTCATTCTGATAGAAAAATTTTCAGCAATAATATCCTCTTCTTAACATTCAACTTGATGTTTCAACAGGTGACACTTACTAGAGGAAAAACCTCAGACTCTCAAGAAATCAAGCAACATCCAATTTAACCAGGTAAATCTTCTGGATGCTAGGGGAAAACTAGGATTAAATCATAAGAATGAGACCTCACAGGAATTCAATGAAGTTTTTATAAATGACTTAGGGGACAAAACTAATACCCGCCATGCAACCTGCATCAAAACTACCATTCCCTCTGTTTGTTTCTTTGGAGAATATGATTTGACAGACGATGTATCTAAATCTGTGAGATAAGCTTTTTGCTATAGGTTTCTATAGTAGTTTCCAACTCCTTTCTTAGACTCAGAAGGTTTAATTAGGGCAAAAAGAGTCTACTTTGCTATCACTTTTCCACACTCCTAATGGCAAGCTGATGGAGAAAGGAATGAGATCTGATGTCTTCTCACTATGATCGCAGCTTCTGCCTCTGAAGGTTGAATTCCGAGCTATTTTCCAAAGAACCAGTAAGTGGTGGAACAGGTAGAGTAGTGTCCTGTTCAGGAAGACTTGAGTTCAAATTTGACCTTAGAAACTTACCAGCTGTGTGATCTTGGGAAAGTCACTGAACCTCTCTGTATCTCAGTTTCCTTATATGTAAAATGGGGATAATAGTAGCGCTTACCTTCCAGGGTTGTTGTGAGGATAAAAGGAGATAATATTTATAAAATGATTTGTTGTTGCTGTTGTTGAATTGTGTCTGACTTTTCGTGATCCTATTTGGAGTTCTCTTGACAAAGACCCTGGAGTGATTTGCCATTTCCTTCTCCAGTTCATTTTACAGATGAGGAAAGGGAGGCAAACAGGGTTAAGTGACTTGCCTAGGGTCACTTCACAGCCTAGCTGCTCCTGTAAAATGATTAGCAAACTCTAAAGTGCTAGATAAATGCTACTTATT
The DNA here is from genome assembly GCA_028658325.1 of Potorous gilbertii. Lineage (NCBI taxonomy): Eukaryota > Metazoa > Chordata > Mammalia > Diprotodontia > Potoroidae > Potorous > Potorous gilbertii. The sequence continues at coordinate 583,690,276 of CM053770.1, read as the reverse complement.
ATTATTGTTAATTAGGCAATTTAAATATTATCCTTTATGAAATTTTTCTTAATTGCCCCTAGCCTGTGGCAATCTCCTTCCTTGGATTCCACATTGCATATTATCTTGCACCTCTCTAAATTGCTCACTAGATATTTTTGATTATTATAAAATACCAGCCTAAGTTTTATGAGGGGAGAGTTCGTGCATATCTTATCTAAACCTTGTCCTTTCCCCATAACCTAGCACAGTTCTCTGCAAGCAGTAGGTATTTTATAAATTAATTGTTGAATGGGTGAATAAATGTATAACACAAGGAATGAAAACTCTGTGTCAGAGGAAAGGGGATGAGATAAATGAAAAAAAAAAACATGACAGATCGAAATAACTATATGAAGCTCTGTAACTAGATAGTGTATGCAGAGTTTAAAAAGTGAGGACCAAGCTTAATGTATGTGAGTTTTTCTTCCCTAGCCTCAAGGTACATGCACGAGAGTCCCACTTCAAGTTTACAGCAAATGGGACATGTCAAATTAGAGTTCTATTTTCCTCTCCATACTTTGTCATTCCCCTGAACTCAAACTTCAGTTAGATTTAGGATCCCAGGGGAAAATGTAGTTGATTCGGCAATTTGCTTGTGGTTCCATTTGGTTTTAAAATTTTCCTAGACAGTGGTGGTGTAAGTGTAGTTTGGAGGACCCCAGGGCAACAAAGAAACTGCTACTTTTGTGGTATTTATCTATGCATATGTGGGAGACCCAGGCACATTTAGCAGTAAACATTCAGCAATAAAGGCATCAGGCAGGACGACGTGTAAAGTGCAAGCAGATTGCTGACATTTGACATTTCAGCCAATTAGTCAATAAGGTTTAGCGGATCCCCTCCCCCCATCTTCTTTCTTCTTCTTCTTCTTTCTTCTTCTCCTGGAAGACCTGAGTTTAAATTCTGCACCTGACACATACTAGATGACTTTGCAAATTACTTACCTTCTGAGCGCTCTAGGCAACTCTCTGAGATTGTGAGTTGCAAAGAATGGATTAATTTACCTTGGTAGATGGAATTTTTTATCTGAATGAAATTACAGGTCCACTTCCTATGCCTCTCCTTACAGACATTAAAATGATTTTATTTCATTATCTACACAACGGTGTTTTTAGATTGTTTTAATCAGTATTGTTATTTTAAAAGCACATATGAAACGTGTCCATTTTAACCCTTGCATGCTTATAAGTAATAAATACATCAGTGAGTAGAATACTCGATTCACCCTGGGGTTCTTTTGGGTCTAACATATTTTATAGCTCATTTGGTGGACTTGAAAGTCTTGAGAGCCAGAGAAATCTGGAACCACTGGCGGGGCAGGCGGGGCTGGGGGTGGGAAAATTGCAATAACCTTTCCAAATGCAGTATTGCTTTTTGCATGTTAAACCTTATGAATGTAGATCTCTTATCCCGATCTGTTCCATTCCTGGATACTCTTTTGTTGAGTCTTACAGGCAACTGATGTGGAAGAAATATATACAATTCATTAGAATAGTACGTCTCTCCCCAATGTATGTATTTTTTTGTAGTGTATGTGGAATGGGGTAGGGAGGGTGTTACTCGTATTATCCAAACTATTGTCACTCCTCTCATTTTCAATGACCTGTGTAGCCAGGCTCCCAAGAAATTGGATTCTGAGACTATACTCTTTCTATAATAGCCCCCACTCTCTTTGCTTCCGTAATATGGAGCAATTCTGTTTCCCAAGTCTAGAGTCCGCGCCGTCTAGACTGGTCGGGGGTGATTCCGTTAGGTAAGGTTCCCTAGCTCTGAGCTGGCTTCCCAGCACTTGTTGTCTTGGCCTGCACTGGCTCTCTTCCCCCTCCCCCGACGCCCTGGGGGTCTCCTAGCCCGTCTAAATAGCTCCCCGCCAGTTCATTTCTCCGCGGCTTGGAGCCGCTCGGAAAGCAAAGATTAAAGGGGAAAGTCGCGGCTGTATATTTATGCTTTCATTACTAGAAGGGAATTGATTTCCGTGCATTTATTTTGGTAGTTGTAATACACAAGAGCGGATTTGCGTCACCCGAGCAACTTGTCGGTAGAGATAAAGTTGCACAAATATTGAAAGGGGAAGTGCTAGGAGTCATTATAAAGTTTTTCTCCGGAAGAAATAAGGATTTCTGCTGTATCCTAAAATACTAAAGCCGCTTCTATTTTGGGGACCAATCTCGCAGGCACATCCGCTCATTTAGTCCGAGTTTGAGGCCATCAAAAAAACAGGAGATGACCTGAACTTCGGCGAGCTCGAAATTTCCTGCAGCATTCTTGCACCTAAATAAAGGGAAGGGGTGAGGGGGGTGGTAGAGAAGGCAGGGAGTGACTGAGAATGGTGAGGGGAAGGGGAGTAAGACTTTTTTCTCTCCACTGTATCCTGGAGTTAAGGCTAGGGGCCAGGAGGGTGGCCTGGGACACGGGGATCCCTGACACCACTGAAAAAAAAAGGGAAGAGGGAAGAGGTGCATGCAGGCCACACTCAGCCCCACTGGGACAGGGGAAGCCAATCTGGCTTTCATCTCTGGGTGAGGGGCGCACTGGGCCCTCAGCTAAGCTTGGGGAAGTTGGTTGGCTTGAATCTAGGAAACAGCGTACAAGAGGAGGGAGCCTGGGGTATATGGGGTGGCGAGCTAGAGCTCGGCAAAGTTAGTATTCTTTCCTCACAGTCTTCTCCTGAAATTTGAAATCGAGGTACGGGGAAACTGAGTTGATTGGGTGAGGACTGGATATGGAAATCTCGTAGCAGTCCCTGCATGGGCTGCTTGCCTGGTGCTGGGCAGGGAAGTCCTGCTTTGGAATCCTTCTCTCTCTCTTTGGCCCGCTCAGTTCACAGAGTCCGTCGGACCTCCTTCCTCACCCACGTGCTGACTTGTGAACTCCCTTCCTCAGAGAAAACCCTGACCCTAGAAGTCTGGGAGGTCATCCAGCACCGAAGCAGCATAGGGACTGGGCTGGGGTGGTGGGGCTGTGGGGGCCTCATACACTGGGTTGCCCTGCACCATCTTATAAGTCTGTTCCTACTCCCAAGTCCCCAGAAAGTATAGAATAAAAAGAAGAAAAGTGTTGTTTGTTTTTTTTTAACGGAGGGCTAATTTTTGTCTTCCTTTCTTCCGGTGTTGGCCCAGGCTATCCAGTTAGTGCGTTGTGGCCTGGGAATATTTCTTCTGTTTAGGATTGGGAGGTCGCCTTTGGAACAGTTTCCAGTCTCGAAGGCAAAGAGGGGTAGGCGACTTAGGCCTGGAAGAAACCTGGCCTTAGGCTAACTGGTTATAGGTAGTCAGATGGAGCTTGCTGACAGGAGACAAATTAGTAAGGGAATGCAAAATGACTGTTTCCAGTCAGAGGGGAAAAAGAGTGCGCTTTCCCCTCAACACTCGACGGCCACACCTCTGTGCCGGCTGCAGGCAAATTCACATTTTCTGGGGAACAAGTGCAAAGGTTCTATTGTTATCTGAGTGGAGCGACCCTAGTGCCTTCCGTGCTAATCGTGAATTTGATTTGCCTGTAAAGACTTGTTGGACCACAGTTCTCCAGTCTGTCAGCTGCTGCTTTCTGTTAGACGTCCAGGTGAAGGAAGCAGCCTAATTGACTCACGGAGCGAATAAGTCCCGTGTAGCTTTTGGGCTTCTCTCGAATTGGTTTGTTTCCCAACCTGGTGCTTTTTGCTCTGGCTCCGCATTTAACAATTCACCAGGCAGCCCAATAGAGAACAAAGTCGCCCTCTTCATCCGACCTCACTTGCTGTCTATTGTTTCATCATTCCCGTGTGTGGAAACAAAGTCTGGGTCCCTGGATGGAAGAAGAAAGTAAGAAACTCAGTTAAAAAATGCAAAGAAATAATTTTGAGGTCTAAGGGAGGAGGTAATAAATAACGGCTGCACTGGCAGATCATCCTGTCAGAAAATAAAACATAGGTTTACTGCATAGGAGGGATTAGTATGACCTGAAATTAATGCACAAAACCCAAAGCCTGATCTTCGAGGGATGCATCAAGTTTAACTGATCTCTTTGTATTCTTTTTTTTTTTTTTTTAAGTCTTTTCTGTCTTTGTGGGGAAAAAATCGTCAAAAAATTCCTGCCGGAAGATGCTGGAAAGTCAATTAGTAGTAACTTAAAAAACCAGGTATGTCCTAGGTTTTTTTTTTTTTAAACTATTTTTATATTTATTACTGAAAAAAGTCTGTAATAGATACTTTTGAGTGGCCTGCGGTTCATTTGAGGGGCGAGGAATTTTCTCATAATTCAACTTCGGAATGATTTCACAAAACAAATTTGTAGAGAATCCCGGGAAAGACCCCTCTATCCTACCCTATACTCTAAAAACATAGATCGATTATGGGAGACATAAACCGTAACTAGATCTTTGCGGCTGATTTCCTCAGGTAAGGTAGACATGTATACTATTTCTTTTGGGAAGTTGTTCGTGAAGTGCGACTCAAGTATTAATCAATTCAAAGTATATCTGCTTCGGGGATTATGTGCTGGTGAGAGGCCGCCGATCCTTAAATCTACAGCAGAAGAGAGGAATAAGGGTATCTCGTTTGGGCAAATTTGAGTTTTCAGAGCACAGTTTTTGGTAGTTAGGGTGAAGGATTTAGCTTCATCTCAGGGAGATATTTGTAGACATCCATCTTACTTTGTTTGAAACCTCACTAGTTCGAGTTGTCACTGAGTGAATAGAATCCAATTCACAGCCTCCCCGCCTCCTTGCTCTGGGGATATCACTGAAAGCATAGAGGAGCGGATAGGTTTAAACTAACTGTCTTGTAGCATCCTAGGAAACAGCTCGGTCAATGGGGAAAAGAGGAGAGCTTCCTGGGGGAAAGGCTAGCTATTTATAAGGCATTAGTCCCTGTTTCTTGGGAGAAATTCGGCTGAGGGAAAGGAGAATGGATGAGGGAGGGAAAGAAGACAGGTTAGCGCGCCTAGTGGGAAATTATGCACTCCAGTGAGAAGTTAGGGGCTGTATGTGACACTCCGAAATAGATCGAGATTCCCTAAGGATAGCTAGAAGAGGGACCTAGGGGGCAGAATTTGGCCCTATTACCAAACCTTTTCTTCCTTCGGCTGTGGATGAGGGCATGGGGTGCTTCTGGGTGGAGGAGGCCAGTGTTCACTTTTTAGAAAAAAAAAAAAAAGGATACGAACAGCAACAGGAGCAGACTCCAGAGGCTGCAGCCACTACTTTGGCGTGGTCTGGGCGTGCTCAAGTCCTTTGGTAACTCCCTTTTTTCCTAATACTCTCCTCCGGCCATTTCCCATTGGCTACGATTAACACCAATGAGCATGTAGATTGAGGTCCTACCCCAAGGCTGACTCAGGAGCTGCTGCCAAAACTTTGCTAGTTTTTAGAGGTTTTTTTTAAATTATAATTGTTACTGTTGTTTTATATTTAGCTGTTAGGATTTAATTGTTTGGGTTTTTCGTTTTCTACATCCTTCTACTCCTTTTCTCTATATTCTTCCCGAGAGCTGTGTGTGTGTTGGAGGTGTGTGTGGGGGGGACAATCCCCCTGCCACCGCCCCCGCCGACCCGCACCTCCCCACCTCCCAGCGGTCCCTCACTCGCCTTCGGCCAGCTAGGAGCGCGGCAGCGCAGAGCTGTCCTTAAAGTGGCGGAGGAGCAGTTGGGGGTAAGGAAAGTGACTAACACTGGAGTCTGGCCCTAGCCTCCGGATTGTGAAGTTTCCGCGTCTTCCAGTCTTCACTCTGGGCTCGGAGGAGAAGCGAAAGCGATTCGTTTTTTGTCCTTCTTCTCTGGCCTCCCGAGGACAGCGCCACCACTGCACCCCACCCCTCCACACCCCACTCAATCCCCGGCTGCCGGCGCTGTAGCGGAGGCGGCAGCCAGCAAGCGAGGATGTTCGCGGCGGGGCTGGCTCCCTTCTACGCCTCCAACTTCAGCCTCTGGTCTGCAGCTTACTGTTCCCCGGCTGGAGCAGCGGGCTGCTCCTTCCCCCTGGATCCAGTCACCGTCAAGAAACCCTCCTTTTGCATCGCAGACATCCTGCATGCGGGTGTGGGAGAACCGGGGGCAGCGGCCGAGAATCTCTCCGGGGGCTCCTCCTCAGCCCTCACGGCTCACTTGGGCTCAGTTCATCCCCACGCTCCATTTCAAGCCTCCTCTGGATCCCCCTTGCGACCCACTCCAGTGGTGGCGCCCCCCGAAGTCCCAGCCGCCTTTCCTCAGAGACTGTCTCCTCTCTCGGCAGCCTATCACCACCACCATCATCACCAGCAGCCACAGCAACAACAGCAGCAGCCACAGCCGCAGCAGCAACAGCAGCAGCAGCAGCAGCAGGCGCCGGCGCCGCCGCCACCATCACATCGGCCTGGGGCCATCCAGCCCCAAGCCCCCGGCGCGAGGATGCTTGCGAACCCTCACCCCCATAGCGGCTCAACTCCAGCCCCCTCCAGCAAAGACCTGAAGTTTGGGATTGACCGAATATTGTCGGCAGAGTTCGATCCCAAAGTGAAGGAAGGCAACACGTTGAGAGGTAAGTCCCTGATCCAGAAACCACTGTCAGGCTTCTCTTTGACCCGAGATCTTTCTCACTCCCCTCCCACCCCCATCTGATTGCAGGTCTCCTTGTTTGTTTGTGTTTTAAAAGGAAAACTTTGGGGAAAGAAAGGATAGGGAAGGAAACCGACCAACTTTGCCATGGCATAGTTAAAATTTAGGCTTAAACTTTGCCTTCCGTAAAAAAAAGTATTCTCCCATAAACATTTTAAAAAACAATCTCAGTACGATTGTGTTTTCTATAATATGTTCCGGATAAACTCATTCTATGTTCTCTGTTTACTCACCCAACAATCTCTAGCTAGAATTGCCCATCTTTGAAAGATTTTCTGTTCCCTTTTCTGTGTTCTCGAGTAAAATTCCCCTAGGGAGTATGTAAAAATATGAAAGGAGCAGGCAAAAATTCTTAAAACTTGAGAGCCTCTAGTTTAGGGTACAGAACGAAGAACTCACCCTGTATGTATAGACAGACATTTGACAGGTGACTTCATTATGTAGCTTAAACTAAAATGCTTTATAGATACTTGTGTATTGCGTAGGCTTGTACACAGCATGGGTTGTTTTTTTTGTTTGTAGATTTTCCTTAAGGAAGGCGGGAAGGGGAGGGATATAAAGGAGTGCCACGATTCCTGGATTCCCAAATATACCTCTCGTCGTGCTAATAATCTCTTAGAAAAGTAGGAGAAAAGGGAGGATGGGGGTAGAACATAAAGGATCATGTCGATTCGAGAGTGTGAATTTGTTAAAGGTGTAATGGGCTCTCCTTGTTCCTTTGCACACAGATCTTACCTCCTTACTAACCACCGGCCGGCAAACTGGGATTCACCTCCCGGCTTTGCAGCCTTCTGCGGGTCACTTCTTCGCGTCTCTAGATCCTATTAACGAGGCCTCTGGTATCCTGAGTCCCTTAAACTCAAATCCGAGAAGTTCAGTTCAGCACCAGTTTCAAGACACTTTTCCAGGTACAGAAGCCCTGCTTATGGGAACCCTATTCCACGCTAAGAATCCAGGTCTTGTAGTCCCCTGGGGATGAGGTGACAGTTACAAAACCCAATTAATCCAAAGTCTCAAATATGAGGCTCTCCCTCCACTGGACGCGCCCCCCTCAACACACACAGGCCATTGAATCCAGGGAGCCCCAGCAATGTTTTTTTTTTTTTTAAATTCTTTACATTGGTGGGTAGATAACGGATTTAAATGATCTAAAGTGAAAGATTTCCCGTTGAGTGATTGAAGAGCACTGTCACATTTCAAATGTTCTCTTTGGGAGATGAGGTTGGGGGAGGGTATGCTGCATGTGGGGCCAGGAAATGAGGGAATTATTCCCACCCTTGGTATATGAGTGGATCAGGTGGAAGGAAAATATTTTAACCCAACTATGTAAAGTTATGAAAGAATCTTGTAGTAGAAGATCTAAAAAGGGGGGTCTTTTTGAGAGAGAGAGAGAGAGAGAGAGAGAGAGAGAGAGAGAGAGAGAGAGAGAGAGAGAGATTGAGGCAATTATCTGTATCACTGAGAGCAAAACACATTTTTGCCCATACCATCCAGTGAAGAGGTAAATGTATTTGCTTTGCTTTTTTTCTTTGAGTTTTCCAGATAACTGTCTCATTTCTCCTTTCCGTTTAACTCACTTTTGTTGAGAGATTTGTAGTATTCAGTGTTTCAGATATACAAGTGGAAACAGAACAGAGAATCTCTGGGTAGAATTTTCTGTGAAGCCCTACAATCTGTTAGAATAAATATTTTCAAATACATTGAACCTTCTTTGTCTATGCACAAAAACCCTTTCACTACCTGATGCAATAACCTGTCTTCTTTTTTCTTTTCCCTTTCTCCTTTCTTGCTCACTTTCTCCCCATTCCCTTGTCTTCCTCCCAAATCCACAGGTCCCTATGCGGTTCTAACGAAGGACACCATGCCGCAAACATACAAGAGGAAGCGTTCTTGGTCTCGTGCGGTTTTTTCCAACCTGCAGAGGAAAGGTTTGGAGAAAAGGTTTGAGATTCAGAAGTATGTCACGAAGCCGGATAGGAAGCAGCTAGCTGCGATGCTGGGCCTGACAGATGCACAAGTAAGTTTCCTAAGCTGCTGTTATCTAACTTAGACTGTAGGTCCGAAGCAGGCAGACCCTCTCCGGAGGGTTGTGCGAACTTAGATTCTAGTTCTTTCTAGCCCCTGCCTCCCTGGCCTCTTGCCTTTAGAGTCTAGGGAGTCCTTCTTTCCTTTAAGTTTTCGCTATTTCAGGGTAGTGTTGTTCTGAAAGGTGTAAACGCATTTTAAACGTACTCCCAACTCCCTTTACTGGTGAAAAATAAAATATTGAATTTCATGAGGCTTTATTTAAACTCATATCTTATTGCAAAAGAGCAGAGAGTGGATGAGTGGGGGTGGGGAAGAGAGAGAGGCAGGAGAAGGAAAAGGCCTTAGCCCAGCCCTAAAGATTTATGTCAATATATCCTGCCTGTTTATTTTGGCCAATAGAGGAAAGTACAACCGAGAAAGCCAATAGGCCGCGGGAGATAGTAATTATGTACTCGGCTGAAGTGCAGTTCTCTGTAGGAGGCAGATTATTTCAAAGGAAATAAAAATTCATAAATCGAGAGATTTTTTCCCTCTTCCTCCTTCCTCGGCCGCTGTTGCTGTCGGATTGTGAAATCCCTAGTTGTGAGGAAGTGAAAACCTCTTTTCAAACGGAATTATTTACTCCCTCCCCTTCTCCCCCTCTCCCCCCTCCCCCCCTCTTTACTTCCCCACCCCGCAATTGGGCGAGGAGGACTGGCTGTGGACACGCCGAAACCAGTCGAATTTTCTAACTCTGCGGTCTCTGAAGAAAGATTTGGTTTCCTGAACAGAGAGAAAACTGTTTCTTTCTTTTCGTAAAACACGCAAGGGCTTTTCAGCAGGTTTCATGCGTTTTTTTCAACCTCCAACACAAAAGGAAATCTATGAATACACTAGTTAGATTAAAACAGGGTGAGGAACCACGAATTCAGGGGCCTTGAGACTTTAAAGGGGACTATAAAAAGTCACCATAGTTCCCTCTCTTCTTAGATGGGCAAGAGAAGGCGGGAGAGGAAGGAGGAAGAAGATTTTCTCTCTCCTTATCCTTCCTTCTTCCCATCCCAGCTCAGACAAGAGGAATAAACCCAGTCACCTCCTGCTCTTTCCCTGGTTCTTTCTTTTATTCTGTCTATAATTCTGTCTCTCCTCCCCCCACCCCCCATACACCCCACTGGCCTGCCTTAGTCGTTTTCCACCAGCTGCGGATGTTATTTTTAAAAGTGAAGCTGGAACTTGTGTGAACGCTGTGTGTCCCCCAGGGGATCATATATATTTATATGGTTTCTCCTCTACCCCCACTCTCTTCTTATTTTTTCACGTTTTTTAATTCTAGAATTTTCTGAGCCCCAAGAAAATTGGTTTATCTGAAGAGTACAAGGTGTGTGTTGGGGGTGAGACGGGCAAGTGTTCTTACCAACCACTTAGCACAAACAGGCCTAGGAACTGCACTAATTCTCAGTGTTTACTCACCTACTGGTACTTCGAGTCTCTCTTTCCCCCTATCCTACTCTCACCCCCCCCCCCCCAACTTGGTCTTTCCTTGGTCTAACTCTTCTCTCTTCTGTCGTCTTCTCTCTGCCCCAAACTTCTTACTAGATTGGTACGTGCTGAGTATATTTAAGTCTGTCTGTTAAAATAGGATATAACCTGAGGTGGGGAGAGGTGAAGGGAGAGATCTTAAAGTAGCCCAACAGTCTGGACCTGTGGGGATGTCTTCCCCTCCATAATGGACTGAAAAACTCAGGGGTTCCTGCTACAGCAGAATCCAAGTACCCGCGATCGAGGGCTTAAATGGGGGAAGGGACTAGAAAGAAAACTGCTAGGTAGAATAAGGACCAACTTCCCTTACAGGGACCAAGTAGCTAGCTGCACAGACAGCCTGTCTCATCCCTTGTTTTCCCTCAGGTCAAGGTGTGGTTCCAGAACAGAAGGATGAAATGGCGTCACTCCAAGGAAGCACAGGCCCAGAAGGACAAAGAGAAGGACCCAACTGAGAAGCAAACGAGCGTTGCTCCGAACGTCGATGGTGAAAGAGAGGACAGGAGCCCCAGCCGGTCGGAAGGGGAGAGCGAGAGCAGCGATTCTGAGTCCCTGGACATGGCCCCCAGCGATACGGAAAGGACTGATGGCACTGAGCAGCTCTTACACCAGACCAGCGTCATTAAGTCCTCGTCTTCTTCGTCTTCCACTTCCTCCTCCACCAGCCCCAACACCACGACCATCACGACCACCACCACTAGCCCCAGCTGCAACAGCAGCAGCAATAACAGCATGAACAGCAGCTGCAGCCCAGAGCTTCAGACATCGCTGCCTCTGCACTGCACAGCTAACGAAAACTTGGAGTCCGCGCCCCTTGGAGGCCTGTAGGCTGGCCTGTCAGCCAGTCGGCTGGCGGAAGGGAGACGTGCATGTCTGTGGAGGGTAGAGGGATCCTTTTTGTGAACTCTCTGGCGTGTGGGCCTTTTTTGATAATTTATATCATGAACCAGGTATTACCAAAAGAACCGCAGTGGCCCAGGTGATGGCAGAGTCCCCGTCTGTACATATACTCTGCCTCCTTTGTGTGACTCTCACTGTCCCAGGGTTTCTACGTATACTAAGAGGGACTCTCAGATATTGATTGATACCCCTCCGTCCAACAGGATCCAACTCGACACAAACTTTAAAAATTTTTTTTGGGAGGGCGGAGGGCGGAGGAGGGAGGCGGGAAGAAACAGTGTGAAGTGTTTGACATAACTGTCTCTCTTCCCCTCCCCCCTAGTGGTCTCGTTGCTTTCTGTATTCTGGCCCAGGACTTGCTGCACTGGGAACAACTCAGTCCTGTAAATAAAAATGTTTATTACGGTTTGTAAAGCCAGCCTGGCTTAATGGGGAGCGGCGACTCCCGGAGTCTAGATGGGCTGCAGCTTGTAATCTCGGCCTTCCTTCATAGCCTATCAGAGAGAGGAGTTGAGTTAGGAGTAATAGCCCAAAGATTCTGAAACTTCTGTGTTTTGCGAAAGATCGAGTACCGGATAAACTTTTTAAAAAGGGGTAATGTAGTCAATAACAACCACAGAATAACCATCTCACTTTCTTGTTCGAGGGATTTGGATCATTGGAGTGATGATTCTCAGTGACATTGGTCACATTTAACCTGTCTGGGCACAGTTCCTTGCAGGCGGGTCAGTCCTCTGAGAACCTGGGCAGAGTCGTGTAGGGAGAGAAAATGGGAACGAGGCATCCCCTAATGAGTTTTCAGTTGAGAATCAGATCTACTTTCACTAAGAACTCCTACGAGTTTGTACTATTCCCCCTCCGAAAATTCTTTTGCCTGGAGTGTCCGGGGGTGCTTTTAGGGCACTGTTAGCACAGCTGTTCGAGTGGAGTATAGTGCTAAGGCCTGGAGGATTCCAGGCACCAGACAGGAGAGTTTATACCTTTGTGGGTGTTTCAACCCAGGGCACCTTTAGTTCTGGAGAACGATAGGCGGTTAGTGACCTTTACTAAGAACAACACTCAGATAAAAAGAACGGTAGAACTAGATGGGGATATCAGGGAGCTCTATTACAGGAGTTTCCTGAGTGAAAGATCCATCAACGCCCGAAGGGGTAAATAAATTTAGGACTCCCTGAACTGGGATAGGAAAAATTACATCTTTATTGTCATTAACCACTAACTGAAATTCAGCTTTTCCTTCAATTATTTTTAAATATTATCCTGAAAAGTGGTCCATAAGTTTTACCAAACTATCAAAGGAGTCCATGACATAAAAAGATTAAGAATCCCTCCTTGCTCTAGTCGAATGTGTTCACTTTACAGATGGGGAAACTGAGACCTAAGAGGTGAAGCGAATTCCAAAAGGTCACACAGCTCCATAGTGTCAAAGTCTGAACTTAGAACCTATGCACCCTGACTTCCAATATTGTACTCTTTCCACAACTCCATGAGCGTCTGAGGGTGGTAACACATCCCACCTCTACCCGGAATAAGAAAACTTGACTTTAGTTTCTTTAATTAGAGGGGCCTCTGACTGATAATACATGCAAGATTTTCTTGTAAGACGAAAAATACCAAGCCATTCTTAGGAGTTATAATAGTCTCCCTCAAGTGGTTCCCTTCTCATTTTCTAGGGTGTAGGCCATCGACTGAAAGCTTAATCAGACCTAATAGAGAAAATTAATGAAGAAACTGTCAGAAAGAACTAAGGGACAGGCGAGTATGTCTTTGTCTGTCTTGCTGTAGTTCTGTCTCTCACTCTCCTAGGTTAAAAAAGAAAAACACCCAAGTGCCCTCAATGCTCTAACTTACAGAGCCAATTTTTATGAAGGTAGGGAAAGGGAGAGCACGGGTGCCAGTAATCGAGAAACTGAGGCAGTCACCTCAATGCCTCGACCCCACCCACTGTGTTCTGGACTTAGGACTTACTTCTCCAGGTTCTGTGGCTACAGAGCCCTGAGGAAGAGAAGACAAAACACTGGGACTTCTTTTTTGCTTCAAGTAGTTCCGGTTCTTTCGTTTGAAGAAGTCAAGATCTGTTGTAGCACTGCTCAAACCTTCAGTTTTCTGTCTGTTACGTTTTTTCCCCCCACGCTTGATAAATTTGCTAAAGTTTAGCAACCCGGATCAATATTGGGTTGGCAACTGTCTCACTCACTCTTTCGAGACTAATTCTTTCAAATCACAGATTTTTACGTGGGGATCCTCTGAGGAAGAGCTGAGAAAAGGAGACAGAGACCATCGTGGCAGGTTGGGGGATAGGTAAAAATAAAATGCCCCCAGAGTGCCTTATAGATTAGATAGAAATAAACGTCATTTTAAAATCACCCTCAAGGGTTATAAAGTGCTATTGATCGGGAATACACGATGTAATGATTCCGATGCAAATAAAATTCATTGCCCTTCGAGTAAAGGCCTCCTACTTATCGGAATACTGGATGCAAGCCTGGGGTAATCTGAGTATGGTAATAATTATAGTGATAACCACTGCTATTTTATCCCTCCGAACTGCTTGCTATTAATATCTGAAAATGAACAACAATAGCAGTCCTTTGCACGACGGCACTTTGCAGTTTTGTAAAGCACGTCTACTATCCTCCGCTTATGAAAGTCGTCTGTAGAGTCCTAAAAATTTCTCCAAGGTAAAAAAGAGTTTGTGCTTTGTGAAGAAGTTGAGCCAAGCTTGGACCAGACTTCTCCAAACGAAATCTGTGCTCGGGGCAGAGCTGGCACCCCAGAAGATGTAAGCCCCAGCCTCAGCTTTCAGCCCTGCCCCCCTCCCTCCTTGAAGAGTGTACGGGCAGGATACCTTGACAATCAAGAGTTTCGGTCGATGTATTTTTCTTTCTGATTGAATCCTGAGGAGACGCAGCTCGGTTCTCTGGGTAGGCCCCCGAACTCCCTAGAAGTGCAAGGGTAACGTTTTCGAGAGCAGGCTGTTGGCTCCGGCTCCCGGGATCGAGGCAAGCATTCCAATAGCTTCTAGAAAACTAATCTGCCAGGAGATTTACCACCAGGGGCTTAGCCGTCCTTCATGCCCTTTTTTTTCCCCATTGGAAACAGGAATAGATTTTTAGGTTTGGGGGGTGCGGAGGGGAGAAGGGAAGGCTGAAAAAGACTCGTCTGAGTCTTTAAAATTTATATATTTAAATTTAGTAACAAAATAAAAAGTCCAGGGTAGTGTAGTGGAAAAGTCTCTTGGGTGGGAATGAGGAGACTCGGATTCTAGTTAAGATTTGTCACCAACTTGCTGTGTGACCTTGGGAAATTCACTTTTCCTTTTCTGGATTCCAGTTTTCCCATCAGCAAGATGAGGGAATTGGACTAGGTGAGAGCTAAAATCTCTTCTAACTCTAAATCCTATGATTTTTATGGCTCTAAGGTTTAATTCGAATCATGTAATTTCAAATCAATAGCCACAAGACAAAGATTACCCAAGCCAAAGATCTCAGGTCTAGGAGATGGGCTAATTGGCAGAGACTTGGGATGGAGGAGGATTAGAGGAAAACCTGCCTTTTCATACCTGGACCGGACACTAATCTTCTCCCTTGCCTGTTCACTGGGAAGGCTCAGTAGGCTAGCGTTAGTAAACACAACACAACTTTTCAGAGATATTTGTTTGATGAGTAATGCTGATTTAGTCATTAGCACTGATATTTCTAATAAAAGAAACAGAATAGAGAATGTCTGCAGTCAAAGAGACTCCTCCACCAACCAGGAGAAATGCATCCTTGTGGAATGTCTTTCCAACTTTATTCCTAAATAAAAAAAAAAATGGAGGCAAGATGTGTGCCTCTATATATGAAGCCAGTTCTGGGCTCTGGCTCCCGCAGCCTGAAGCTGCCTAGATATCTCTAGATTAGAATGCGTAAGTAAAGGACGAAGCTCAAAGAATTTCTTTTTCTTTCTTTCCCTCTCTTTCTTTCTTTCTTTCTTTCTTTCTCTTTTTCTCCTCTCTCTCCTTCCTTCTCTTCTCCCTCCCTCACTCTCGTTCTTTCTTTCTTAAAAAGCAACACAAAAAGTATACCTTTATTAGCTAAGATTTCCTCTTCCCCTGTATCTGTCTCTTCAACTGAGCGGGGAAGGGAAATAGGAGTTTTGATGTACACGAAATGCTGTGGAGAATGGACTTTTCCTTCTCTCAAAAACTTTCTTGCTTTCTTCAACTGCCTGACTATTCCAAGCTAAAATACTTTTTTTGGTCTGAGTCATTAGAAGGTTATAAAGTCTCTGTATGATGGGTCTCGACTCTGCATTTCATTGTCTACAAACACTCAACGTGAATGGAGAGTCTAGACAAAAGATCTAATCCCGTTATGGAGGAAACAAACTTTTATGATCCCACTGCTCAACTTTAAGTATTTTACTTTCTACGCTCGAATTGTTGTTTTGCCCTGACCTTCCCAGTCTCTGTGCCTTTGCCTCACGCCTAGAATGACTTCACCTTCAGCTTCTCCCTTCCATCTATGAAAATTCTTTCTCTCAAAGCCCTCTTCGTGTTCCACCTCCTCCACGAAGACTTCCTTGGTTGCCACACCCTGAGTACAGCTGATAATAGGCTTTCCCTAGCCAAAATTCTCGTTAGATTTCTGTATTTCTTTGCTCCTGTTGGGTGTTTTCTTTCTCTCCAATTAGATTGCAAGCAAGCCTTGAGAGACTCTTTGCATCCCTTCCACTTTGCAGTTAGGGAAAGTAGGCTCAAATCCTTAGGAACTGGAGGCTATAACATTTTCCAATTTCATTTTCATTGTCTATAAAATAGGGTTAACACCTGTAGTACTTGCCTCGCAGGGCTGTTGTGAGGCTCAAATAAGATAAGGTGTGAAATATAAATAACATATCGTTTATCTTATTAAGGATCGCTGACTGATTTGAATTGATCGGAGCCAAGGAAAAGCGTCAGTGTGCCTTAGCTAAGGTTTTCCTGGTTAAGGACGTTTTAGCCTCCTTTTTCTATTATTTATTTTTTTCTGTTATTGAGCTTTAGTTGCAAAAAAAAAACAACAAAAAAACAGCAGGTGACAACATACTAATTGTCATGGCAAGCGAACTTTGGGCATTGAAAAGATATGCTTTCACAAAATTTAATATTAAAAGTCCCTCCGTCCCCTCCTCCCCTTTGCTTCCCAGAGAACTGCCCCCCCAGTCCTGTTTATGGCCTTGATTCACAGGGGTCACCCAGACCTGCTACCCATCATTAGTCAGATGTTCCTCTCTTCATTTCCATTTTGTTTGCTTGCAAAGGCACATCCTTTGATGTGGCTCAGATTCTGTTGTTTTGAGCCCCAGTCCAATTTGCTGGCTCTGTCTTCATGGATCACATGTACTAGGACTACCAGGAGAGCAGGTCTCACTTGGTTCCGCGTACTTCCTGCAAAGCAAACCATACTTAACCAGTCCGAGGAAAGCAGCTGTCTGTCTAGTCTATTTATTTACAGACACCATACTCTCTCCTCCTGAGTTCTCTCCATCTCCGCCGCCTCCCCATTCTAGCCCCCCCCTCCACAGCAGCCCTGTCCGCAACTGGGAGTCCCGAGGAGGATCAGGGCTGAGAAAGGATATTTTTTTTTGATAGACGGTCTGAGTTCTCATTTGTACCTCTGTGGGACTCGATCTGGACCCAGCCTAAAAGTTCTCTCCCCCCTCTCCAGGTAAAAAAATATCTATTTAAGCAGGCCGTATCACAATCATGGGGATAAAAGAGCAGCATATTTTTCATCATTTGATAAAAGTAAAGGAAATGATCTTGGGGTCCCATATAATTTTCTCAAAGTAGCTCTTGTGGTCCCCAGGGTTTGCAAAGTTGAAACCCAATACTAGTGGAACCTCACATATTCCCGACCTTGAAAGCCTCCACCAGCTCTGGTCTTCTTCCAGACCTCTAACCACAGGCCCGGTTCTTTCATCGCCAGTTCTTTGGCAGCAAAGCTGAAGAAAGGGTTCTCAAGGCAGCGGAATGTTTGCCAGCAGATGGGGCTGGGCCTGAAGATGCTGGTCTACTGGCCAGCGAAGGAGGACCTCCGCGCAGAAGACAGCTCAAGAAATAATGATAGCATTCAAGTCACCACAAAGGACGGCCACATTCATGATTTCATCTAAGCCTCGCCACAATCCTTCGAGGTAAGTCATGCTTGGATCCTAGCTTTTAGAACAGGACCTGGCTTTAGGAATCCTCTAGTCAGACCCTTCCCACCACCTTAATTGGGATATGAGGATTAGGAGACTCTCCCATTTTACAGATGAGGCAACGGAAGCTGAGCGAGATCGAGACTGGACCAAGCTCACAGAGCAAGAAAGCCACAAAACAAGGCTTCAAACTTCATCTCTTGACGTTGTCCAGGGCGCTTTCTATTATACCGCTCATTCTCGTTGAGTAAGTTGGTGAAGAGATTAAAAAAAAGGGAGGGGAAGAGAGACAGGACAGGACTTTGCCATTAAAGAAAACAGAGAGAAGTAGGAAGGCAACTAGCTAGGAGAGACTCTCTCTCTCTCTCTCTCTCTCTCTCTCTCTCTCTCTCTCTCTCTCTCTCTCTCTCTCCCCCTCTCCCTCTCCCTCCCCCCCTAGGTCTCCCACGTTCCCCCCTCCCCACTCTGTTATGGAATTTCACTTGGACCTCTGACTTTCTAGGGGGAGGTGGAAGAAAGCTGAGTAACCCAGTAACAGTTTCACCAAGGAATCAAGATGGGCATAGATATATGGGTGCTTCGAAAGTTCATCGTCCTGAGTAGGTGGGAGTAAGGGAATGGAAGGCACATTTTCTCTTTCGGGCTCGGCTCCTCAGGCAGTACCCAGACCAGTTGCTCTTCGGAGTCGGTCCAAGTGTTGTCCCCAACTTGCCCCAAGACGAAGGAAAGGGCTTCTCTGGAAGATTTAGTGACCTACTCTTCATTGCTGTACTTTGCCTCGAAGCTTGAGGACAGCGAACTGGTTTCGAGTCATTCCTATATATAGGCTTTGATGAGTGAGGGCGATCTGGCGGATAAGAGATCAAGTGGCCGCCAACATTTTCCCAGAGAGCCTATATTCCCACTTCTCCTGGTCTCCCCCCCTCTCCCGGTCTGGAGATTTTTTTGTCTCGTATTATGTGTAGGCACCTAAATAACTACGTTTCATTCTCCTTTTAAGAAACAAATAAAAACTCTTGGATTTACCTTTGTTTGATATGAATATGTTGGTTTTACCTTAAAGCCAAGAACAAAAATAGTATACACGTTTCTTTCCCATCTTCGTGCCTTTGGGCACGCTGTATCCAGGTTCGAAATCCGTATTCTTCTCCTTCCCATTAGTCTTTTCCTGCTTAAATTTCCTCCCTTTCTTCAAAGGCTAGTTCAGGGGTCATTTCCTCCATAAAGTCTTCCTTGGTTATCCCTTAGTTACAAGTGATCTCTCCCGAATCAAGTCTCGTAGGCACTTATGTCGTAGTAAAATTTAGTTAGCTGTATCTTACGTATAGTGCCTGCTCCCACTTCCCTTAACTCCTCGAGATAGGACTTTTCATCTTTGTACCTCACCAAAGGGTAGTGTAAAGCAGGAGATTAATAAACAGTAGAATCGAATTTAAAGCAAATGTCTATACCCAAGGGAGGTGCAAACTAGAGGGTCAGAACACCGAATGTTTGTATACACATACAAACACACTCACTCACACGCTTCATGCTCACGTCCCTCCACCTTCGAGGTTACGCCCCGGGACTGGCTGGCGTCCATAAGACAAATTGCCTTCCTTTAAATGCCAGCTTTTGCCACAATCTCTCCTTACATGCATGGCTATTAAAAGAGTATTCTCCCCACCCCTGTTCATTGCCATTGCACGCTCTTCAGAAATAATGGCTGTTTACACAGAATTTACACAGAAATATTCACATTCTTAAATAAACACGCACCTATTGAAAGACCTGGGAGCCACAGCTCCGATTCCTGAACTGGCCTTTGGGACGAGAACTTGAGCCTGCCTACCTCTTCCTCTATGTGAAGGGAGCTCTGAAAATGATAAGAGCATCAGAGCTCGACGATGTCTTAGAAATTAGTTCGCTTAAAGCATTTTACACATTAGGGAATCGTAACCCAGACAGTGAAGGGACCTGCCCAAAGTCACACACTAACTAAATAGCTGGCTTGGCAGGACTCCAACTGCCTCTTCCCCTTCCAGATCTATTGCTTTTTCCTCTACACTGCTTAAAAATCGGACCATTAGCACCCTACCACCTTCTCCCTGCCTTTGCTCTTCTCAACGTACTTCGACCTGCCAGGTCCCACCCCATCAACAATTATTACTTAATATTGGGAAAAAGAAAGATGTTCAGGTTGTTGTTCAGTAACGATGGTCAGAAAGAAGTCTCCGGCAGTGTTCAAGTTCCATTTCTTCATCTCTGAGATGGCAATACTAGCAGCTAAGATACTCTACCTTTCCTTACAAGCCAAAGATTCCTTTGCCTGTTCACGTGTAGGACGCTTTTATAAATAGCAGCTATTGTCCTAAGTCTGTGAGCTAGCCTCTGGCTTTTCAGAGGCAATCTGTAAGGGAGGATACAGCACCTCTCCAGCTAGTCTTAGTATAGTGTCTTAGTTTTCCAGGAATTTTTCAGGGTCCTTTGTGGAAGGAGAGAAGGGAAAAGTAAAGGGGTTTTGGGGTGGTAAGGTGACCTGAAAGGACCACTGGATACCTTCCTCCTGGCCTAGTGGTGGTAGGAGGAAAACTGCAGTTTGAGGGGGGAGGGGGAGAAAAAAAGGAGAGATGCAGTTACCCAGTAGTCTGCTCAGACTTTCTGTACTGAATTTGTCTCATCCACTTTCATAGTATGGCTCCAGTTTACCTTACTAGGCTGACAGTTCCGACTCTCCCTCTCCCAGCCCAACTGGTGTACCTACTGTTTCCATTATCAATTGTCACATCCCACATCTGACCTCAGTGCCTTTGCACATGCTAACTGCTTTATCTCCCTCTACTAATGCTTTCCCTACTAATAGAAGATCCTAGGAGCCCTGGTATCATGGCTAGGCTCAGCTCAGTCAATTCCTTTCATGATTTCTTCAGAGTTTATTGAATCTCTGTGGAGATCACCTTGTTTAAACACATATGTGAATGTATATATACATAGATGTATTTACTATCTGTGTATGTGGTGTATAGTTCCCCCTCCCCAAAATAATAGCTACTATTTTTATAGCGTTTTAAGGTATGCAAAGTACTTTGCAAAATTATGTCATTTGCTCCTCACGACAGCTTTGGGAAGTTGGTGCTATTATTGTTCCCAGGTTAAAGATGAGGAAACAGATGAACAGAGAGGTTAAATGACTTGCTCAGGGTCACACAGCTGAGGTCAGATTTAAACTCTAATCTTATTGACTCCAGGTCTAATCCTCTAAGCAACCTGATGAAAGGGGAGGCAGGGCTGCTTCATTTTTCACTTTCTATTCCCAATGTCTAGAACAGTACCTAACACACAATAAGTGCTTAATAAATTCTTGTTAAATTGAATTGCTTTGTGACTAGTTATCCACCCACATCTTTCCTCAATCCCACCTTTCAAGATTCTGGTGAGGTTTTCCAAACATCTAAGCAGCATCTCACCTCCTATTCACGCTCAAATCTCCTTATTCCCAAGTGTTGTAGATGGCTGCTTACTGATCCAGCATATCAGTTTCAAATGGCAATAACTGTTGGTTTGGGAGCAATAAATAGGAAAAGGAATCTGCAGGATCAAAAATCAGCCTGAGGAATTTAAACTGGGACTGGACAATCTGATTCCTCCACTGGAGTCCCCTATCTTCTGGTATTTGTCTCCTTTTAGTGAGGCCATGAATGCCAGATAGTGAGGCCATATAATGCCAGACCAAAGATACTTGTTAAGTGAATCATTTGTTTAACTTAATGCACATTCAGTCAGGAATTGTCTTAAGAGCTGAGAGATACAAAAATGAGACACCGACTTCAAGAAACTGGCAACCGAACAGGAGAGGTTAGGACTTGCAAAGGAGAGAAGCTTAAAAAAGAGAGACATGTAGGAAGAGAGCTTAAAGAAAATTTGAGAAGAGACATTGGAAAACCTATGTGAGCTTGCCAAACGCTTGTAATCAATCAATCAGCAAACTTTTATTAAGCACTTATAATGTGCAATGCACGGTACCTCACTGGAGATACCAAAAAAAAAAAAAAAAGGGCAAAAAGTCCCTGCCTTCAAGGAACATATCGTCTAGTGGGTGAGACAGTATTCATGTAAATCGGGAGAAGACATATACAGAGTAGAATTAAGGTAACCTTAAACGGAAGGCACAGTGTGGTTTAACTGAAGGTTACACTGGGAGGGCTGGATATGAAAAAATCTGGGTCTCATCCTGTCCATGATATACTCTCTTTGTGATTAGGTGTAAGTCACCAAGCCTTTGTTTTATCAACTGTAGATAACATTAATGATGATGATGATGATGATGATGATGATGATGATGATGATGATGGCAACAATAATACAATAACTATTGTTACATTATATAGCACTTTAGTGCTTGAAGAGTGCTTTACCTAATGCTATTTTATTTTAACCTCACAGCTGAGCTGGAAAATAGGTGCTATTTACTCTCATTTTACAGAGGAGGAAATTGAGGCCAAGAGAAGTTAGGTGACTTGCCCACCGTCACTTAGATAAGTAACTGTCTGAAGCAACTTCCAACTCAGATCTTCCAGATTTCAAGTCTAGAATTCTATTCATTGCCCCACCTGGCTGTATAATGTATGTGTGTTTTTTGTTTTTGTTTTCCCCCTCTCACACTCCCTACATCACAGAGTCGTGAGAAAAGCGACTTGTAAAACAGTTTGTGCGCATGTATTGGGACCTGTGATTTCAATTGTATTGGGAGTTTCTTTTAATGAACTTCCACTACCAAGTCAAACCTACACGTTCTCTGCAACATAGTTTTAGAGCTATTGTCTAGGGGGAGGAAGACGTGGAGATTCTAAGTTCCTTGCTCCGGTCTCGGATCACACACTCGAGCTGTATGAGAAGGGGATATTGAACCGGTATTTTTCTGTCTCTGTGACCGGTTCTCTAAACACCACACTGTCTCTCCCGTAAATATTAGCTGTTATTGCGAACTGTTTTTTGTTTTTCCCAGGAGAGGGTCTCGGAGAAGCCTGGATTCCTTCTCTGAGAACAAGTTCCCTTAACTGATGCCCGTGTCTATCTAAGTTATCCCTGAAGTCCCTGTGTTTGCGTATCTTCATTCTGGTTTCTCTTCTCTCCCCCACCCCCACCCCCGCCTCCGGCTATTCCCCCTTCCCCCCAACCCCCAGCCCTTCATTTCCCTTGCAGGACTCAATTGTACAGACAAACCATTCTACTTCCCTTTTCCTCTACCTTGTCTCCCACCCGCAACTCATCGGTTCACCCAAAATCCGGATGTGCAGCCTTGGCTCCGGGGAGGTCCATTAAGTGGTTATTGATGTGAGAAGTTTTCTTGGGAGGACTCTTGGGTTGAAAGGGGGTGGGGAATTCCGGTTACCGAGTTTGGAGGTCTGATTTGCACCACCTGGTTGAAATCAGAGCTCTGGGCTGCTTCATTAATGGGTTTAGCCTTTGCTAATTGGTGTTTTAGGAGATGGGCCAAATTATGCTCTGGGGCTGTCAAGTTATTTAGCTTGGCTTTTCTCTTTTTCCGGTGACACTTGCCACTTGGGAATAGTCAGTGAATCCAGGGTGCAGCCTAAAAATCATATACCCAATCTCACACTTCCAACCCTCTTACCTCCCCCCCCCCCACCTCCCTTTGTATGGTTGAATTAGTATCTTAACACCTTCCACATAAATTACAAAGCTCGTTTATACTCTTTAGACTATGATCCACTGAGCCGTAGGACACTGCCACTTGTCTTCTTCTGTGTGACCAGATTTCCTTCCCTGAAGTTCCAGTCTTTAGTAATAAATTAATCTAGATTTCTAACAAGATAGTATGGAAAGAGCGTCTGATACCCTTGGATCTGAGCCCCAGCTCCTTCATTCATGGCTGTGTGAGCTGGTCAAGCCATTAAGCCTCTTTCAGCTTCTCTTTCCTCAGCAGTAAAATGGGGGTATTAAAACATGCCCTAACTCCCTAACATCTCTCTTGTGAGGACCCAATGAGAAAATCTGAATTCCAAAGCTTTGAAGAACTGTGTTGTCATTTTAATCCAATCTGATTCTTAGTCACCCCATTTGGGGTTTTCTTGGCAAAGATACTGGAGTAGTTTGCCATTTCCTTCACCAGCTCATTTTACAGATGAAGAAACTGAGGCAAACGGGGTTAAGTGATGTGCCCAAGGTCATGCAGCTAGCAAGTGTCTGAGGTCAAATTTGAACTCAAGAAGAGGAGTCTTCCTGACTTTAGGCTGGGAGCTCCATCCATTTTGCCACCTAGCTGTCCCTCTGAACAACTTTATGTTTGTTATTAATCCCTTGCCCAATATATCCATCCTCTCCATCATTTGTATTCCTCCTCTTCACCTCCAGTAGGGAGGGAGAACCTCAGTCTACTAAATTCTGGGGCACTTAATAAATACCAGTTTCCCAGTGGCCCAAGACAGGCATTCTACATAAGGCTGAGAGTGAAGGAATTGGCTAGAGTTAAACTGTTCTGTATAAAATGCAAGAGAGCCAGATGAATGGAGGGGAACCTTTCATCAGCAGCAGTTTATTGAGTGAGTTCTTTGTACTCATGTTTATACTAAGTGCTGATTAGGTTAGATGAAGAAAAGGGGTAAGAAATGGTCAGTGGTAACGTACATTACAGTTGAAATTACAGAACTCTAGAATCTTAGAGCTGAAAGGGTCTTTTATTTGGTAGTCATGTATTCCAACCTCCTATCCCATGGAGAAAGAGCCTCCTGACAGATGTTCTTCTAACCTCTGTTTGACATCTCTAGTGACCAGACTTTCACACCTAACAATTCTGGTTTTGAGTGGTGATAATTCTTAAGAAATTGTTCTTTTTTATCCATCCAGAATCTACTTTCCTGTAACTTCCTCTCCCCTTTTCATGTTTTTACATCAACTGCTCCATCTGCCTGGAATATAATTCCATCCCGCTTCTACCTCTTGGAATCCCTAGTTTCCTTCAGCACTCAGAAGAAATGCTACCTCCTATGAGTTCTCTTTCTGTTCTGGGTGACTGCTGTATCTCGTGTGCATGTATTTTTTTTACATACTTTAAATATACACACAGGTTATCCCCCATTCAAATTCCTTGAGGGAGGCTTGAACCCTTTTGCTTCTCTCTTGTACAAAACCTTGTCCAGTGCCTGGCACATAGTAGGCTCTTAATAAATGCTCCATATACTGTACAAAACAAATCCCTTCTGCATACTCAGAAGTTAGCTATCATGTCTCCCACCAATTCCTTCTCTTTTCCAGAGAAGAGAATTCTGGGTTGCTCATCTCAACCTCCTGCCATTTTCCAGACATGAGCATCCTATATGTCATTCCTCTGGTATTGTTCCAACTTGTCAATATTCGCCTTTAAAAATCATCCCCAGCAACAAACATTTATTGTGCAAGGAGATAAATTCTGTTAGTAGTCATCTTTGTCTTCTACTCTCCTCTGACACTTGGTATGTGCTGTTCTATGTTGCTATTTATATGTTTAGGAGTGTGTCTTGCCTCCCCAAGTAGAACATGAGACCTTTCAAGGAGCTTTATACTGCAGTGCCCCAGGCATAACAGGTGAATTGAAGGGACATGGTTTTGTTGGTGGTGTTAAATTTCAGTGACTGATGAGTTGAATTTCATAATTTGAAGAAGTTTAATTTGAGAGGGAAGTGTTGGACTTTGGGGATTCAAAGAAGGAGCTTTTGTATTTTTAAGGGATTGGGAAAAGGGGAGAGAAATGTGAATGAATGTCAGTGTATCACACAGACACTTAGTGCCCCATTTATGAGATGCCCTGGTCTGTGTTGGATCTAAGGGAATGTACAAGTTCAGTTGACGTGAGTCTGCTGGAACCTCTCTATACACTTGCCCTGGAGTCAAGAAGGTCCTTTGTGTACTTCAGCTACAATACTCTCCTAAAGGGGTTCTTTATAAACTTTCATTTTCATTTCAAAGCTTCAAATTTTATTCTAATATCCATTCTATGAAAAGTAGTTTTACAATGAAGGTCCAGTGAGTTGTGAATGAATTCCACTATCTATGAATTCCAACTACAGATTTACTATATTTCATGAGAACAGGAACACTGAAGAGAATCTTCAAAAATCAGTGTACCTCTTGGGGAATCAGATTATATGTAGCTGTCAGAAAGAGGATGTAGATAGGCACTATCTGTGATTTTGACAGGTAAGCTGCCCCTTACCTTGGAAAGAACAGCCTTTGAAATCAGAGGACCTTGGTTCAAATCTCACCTCTGACCCTTAATACCTATGTGACCCCAGGCAAGTTACTTTTTCTCCCTGGACCTTAGTTTCCTCAACTGAACAGTGAATTCTCTTTCAGCTCTAGATCTGTGATTTTAATTTAAAGCTTTAAAAAAAAGCACAGAACATGTATTCCTGCCCAGGGGATCATTCAAGCTTTTTCTATCTAGTTCTTCACAGAAGTAGAGAGGAGCGCAACATACCAAGGTCTTTACCTAGGGTCCAAGCCTTGGTTCCTCCATATGCTGCTCTTCAGAGCTCTATATACTCCACTAACCCTGGAGTCCAATATTATGTCCCTCATCCCAATTCTTTACTCTTAGAAAAACATGAAGAAAAAGCTTACTCTTTCAATTACCCCATGCAACCCTTATCATGGGATCTAATCAATTCCCTGGTCTGGAAAATGACTAGCAGCAAAGTAAGCTTATCATTGTGCAGCCATACTTAAATCCCCAGGTGTAAGACTAAGGAATTACAAATAATACTAGGAATAAACTTGAGATAACATTATTTCAGATCCCCAGTCATCTTTATAGTTGTTTGTCCTTCATTTCTGAAGAGGATCAATGACATCACAGAGTGTTGTCTTGGTTTGTGCCTGATCAGATTAAAGTGAAGCAGAGTTGCACAAAGTCATCAACTTCACTCTCTCTTCCAGAGTCATTGGAAGTGCAGTGGCTTAACGTCATGACTCCTGGTCATGATGACCTTGGATGTGGATGACCTTGGCATCTTTGATCTCTGACCAAACTCTAAGCACTCTACAATACCTACTTCGGTTGTCTTTGTGGCTTTTCACATTCTCATTAGTGTTGGATTCCCTTTTCCCATCCCTCCTTTTCTGGAATTTCCAGTTGGTTATAGTAAAGCATTAAGACCATATCTCCTAGTCTGGTACAGAGATGATAACTGCAGTTATCAAAGACAATCATGGGAGGCATTGGTAGCTGCCAGGGAATGGTCTGCCAGATTGGGGTGTAAAGCAGGAAGAAGAGGAATGGGAATTTCATCTCTGAGGGGAAAGAATTTGCCTCTTTGTTTAATCAATTGCACTGCATACATTAAGAGATCAAAAAGGTTATCTTTTCCACAGAAATTTCTGGATCCCATGTCTCTGTTCCTCTTAGATGGCTTGACTCTGCTAGGTGCTTAGCTGAAGATGGATCTCAGAGACGGAAGCAGAGGGATTTCTTCTGTGTTCTACTCCTCCCAACCCAAGAGGAGCAAAGGGGAGCATTTTCTTCTTCTATTCTTTTCTTTTGTATGTTTCTTCAATCCATATTGTTTTCTATTCTTAGTTCTCAAGTTTCAACCTGGGTTGGAGTATGGATTTTGCCTCTTACCTCCACCTGCGTGACAGTTTCCTCAATTCAACAAATATTTATTAAGTACCTACTATGTGCAAAACACAGTTTTAGACTCTGGGGATACCAAGGTATAAAAAGAGCGAGTAATTCCTGCTCTGCTTACCTCACAGTTTTGCTCTAATTAGTAGAATGTAAACTCCTTGAGGACAGGGACCATTTCTTTTTTGTCTGTGTATTCTGTATCCCAACCTAATTATAGGGCCTTATACTGTGTACAGTAAGCCCTTATTTAATATTTGTTTAATTGAATTGCTATGAAGAGCAGATGAGATAATACATATAAAAAAGCCTTTGTAAGTAATAAAGAATAATACAAACATTATTACCGGTACTAGGATTTCTATTATTTTACACAGGAAGTTAAGATGTTTTCTTCTGGAAATCTCTGCCACTGGCTGGGGGTAAGTGAAGAAGGTGCACATTATTTGGTACATTGAGAGATCTAGTCTCAGACAGATC
Source organism: Potorous gilbertii (assembly GCA_028658325.1). NCBI lineage: Eukaryota > Metazoa > Chordata > Mammalia > Diprotodontia > Potoroidae > Potorous > Potorous gilbertii. The sequence goes on along the minus strand of CM053770.1, from coordinate 583,662,996 downwards.
ATCTAAAAAGCAAAGTGAGAGAACTGAAGATTTAGCAGCAGCATCCAGACAACTTTTTTACTCAAGCATCACTGTCCTGGATATTTACAGAATGTTTTCTTTTTCTACAGGAATTATCCAGGTAATTGCCTCATCTGTACTTCATATTGTTAATACAGATAGTCAGAATTATGTATCAGCAGCCCCCATTGAACATATGCATTAAATAAATCCTGTCAGTTCTATCTTATAAACATCAAGTTAATTCTGTATATGGAGGGAGCAGAGAACAGCTAATTCCGCACACACACAGATGATGCCTGCTAGTAGTCTCTCTCCCTCTCCCTCCGTCTCTCTCTCTCTGTATCTCTCTCTGTCTCTTTGTCTCTTTCTGTCTCTCTGTTTCTCTTTGTCTCTTTCTGTCTCTCTCTTTTGTTTGTCTCTCTATCTCTCTGTCTCTTTCTGTCTCTCTGTTTCTCTGTCTCTGTCCCTCTGTCTGTCTGTCTCTGTCTCTGTCTCTCTCTCCGTCCTCTCTCTATCTCTTTCTCTCTGGGTCTCTGTCTCTTCCTACCCCGCCCCTTCTCTCTCCGCCTCCTCTCCTTTACCTTTCCTCTTCCCCCTCGCACATGTGGACAAGAACCATTCCATTCCCTCCCCAGGGTTCCTCCCCCTTTTCTTTCCTCGAAATGAGCAGTGATGATTTTAAAAACATGCAGGGATCTACGCTCTAATGCTAATATTATGCATCATGTGGACAGGATAACTATGCCACCTTGTCAAGCTCTGCGCCTGCTAACACAACCCATTTGCCGCCCTCCAGAGTTATAAGGGCTTTGATGAATGGCAGCGAGATATCTCCCCTTTGGCCTGACTCCCGCAACCCCGCCCCCCTTTCCCCATTCCCCCTCACCCCAGCTTCCCGACTCCGGGGGAAGAATGCATCGAAGTGGCGGAGAAGACTCCCGCTCTGAGCGTGCCGAGAGCAGGGTCCCGGGAGCACAGGGAAGGGGGAGGGTGGATTTATGGTCTGTATATACTTTCTGGCTCCAGATACCAGCATGCGAAATGGATGGGGCTATTTTCCGAATACTGGGCGGAGAGTTGAGGCCTGAGATGCTGCGGCCATGTATGGTGCACTCTTGTCTTCCTTAATCCGGCAGACAGGCAATAAACATCCCAGTTAAACACAGTGCGATAACAGGAGGTTCCCCCCACCCCAGAAAGCCCCCAGAGCTCCCTAACCACCACCCCCACTTCGAATTGTTCTGAATCTGTTATCAACAACCTCCTAGACACCCCATTCACTACAATGAGCCGAGGCTGCAATCGCTACTTTGAACCTTAATTCAAGGAATTCGAAGCTAGGGGCCAGTGGACGTGGGGAGCTCAGAGTCCCGGATTCAGGGTTAGGCTAGTGAATCTAGAGAGTGGGTTAAAGGTAGTTAGGGAAATAAATCACTAAAAACCACAAGACACTGCTTCATAGGTTTGGCCAAATCTGATCCTGATGCTTCTGGAGGAATCTTGCTTGAGCCTCCACCACCCTAGTCCCTTTTCCTGGGTGTATTTCCTGTGTCTGTTTCAACACGGGAATTTGCAGAATTCCCGATCGTCCGCGCGCCACTTTGTTTACACTTCTTCGGGCAAAGATTCAAATCCCGTTAGACATTTTGGGCCAATTCTAAAGGGCTATGACATTAAGTCGGACAGATGACCAGGGCAGGTGTCGCCCGAATTCCTTGGCTGCAGCCCAGTGGTTCTCACCAACCAGCATAATTTCAACGTTTCTCGTCAGTGCTTTTCCCTCTCCTGCATGCGGCTTCTATCCGGTGGTTCATCCGCACGTTTGATGGCTTACAGATTTGTCATTAGATGGGGCTCGGGTGACTTCTTTCCCCTGTAGTGAATCGTTGTTCATTACCTCAAGGATCCCCAATTTTCTCGTGGTGGGCGCTTTTCTCCAATGACCCAATCCCCACGCCTTAGTAAATGGCTATCTTGTGTTATGGTGATCACCCGATAGCTAACCTTTTTTGAACTTTCCTTCGCCAGATGGAATTTGAAGAAGCCCTTGCAGCCCGGTGGGACCTATCAGATTATGCCCTACTCTAGTGGCAGAGACTTCAAGAAACCAATGTCACCTTCATGCCAATATAAGACAGCTGCAAGTAGGACTTCAGGGTTCTGTGTGTTATGTTCAAGGTACCATCCTTGGTTCTGGGAATCCGTGAAGGATCTGGTATTTCTTCAGCGTGGGAGACTCAATCCCTCTGCGCCAGAGAGATGCACTTGAGGCTTACAGAAGATAATGTCCGAGGAGAGACATGAACGCAAGTTTTCCTCAGTCCTAGCCCAATACTTTAACCACTACCCCAACCCTGAGCGAGGTCTGAGCAAAGAAACAGACTTAAAAAAAGCACACAGTCTTAACTCTGGAGGAACTTCCCATCTAGTAAGGCGAGGAAGCCCCACAAATCACTGTAATACAATTAATCCCAAAGTGGCCCAATATTAGGTTCCTGAATTGTTACTGACCGCATCTGTGAACTTCAGTGACGTGCTCATATGTAATTCATAGACAGAGTAGGGGAGAAAGTCTAGCTTGGTTAACTAGCAAATAATGGAAATTAACCTTTATTTTCCAGATCATAAATTGAGTACAAAGTATATTTCGCCCTGCAACTCCCCTCCTTCCCCAATATTTATATATCGATTTAAAAACAAACAGAACACAGCCGCGCTGCCCTATAGACTCTCAGGGGAACATTAGGCAGATCCTAGAGGGGAAAGAATAATCCAAGTTTTGCAGAGGTTGGTCAATGTCAGCTAAATGGAGGAGAGGCGAGCCTTTCCAGAAGCCTCTGGCTGGGCTGAGCTGGGATGGGCCGGGTTGGGCCGGGCTGGGCCGCGTTGGGCAATTCTCGCCTCCTCCACTCAAGCCTGCATTTATTACATCCTAAATTCTGCAGCTCTCCCCGGGCTTAGTCAATTGGACAGCTCGGTGGCAACTCTAGGTTTCCCTGACTTCAGTCCTTTGTCTTTCTTTCAAGCTTCTAGTTTGGGCCAGCGCTCTGGCACTCTTGGGGAAAGGAAGGAACGGGGTAAACACGAAACAGAAAAAAGTCCCCTACGTTGGAAGTATCAGTCTGATACCTGGACTGTCGATCTTTCCTGCCTTGATCACCTTCTTGTTGCTCTTTTGTCTTTGCCGTCGTTGTCGATAAAATTACTCTGGATTGGACCTACGCGAAGGACTCGAGTCTGTGTAGAGGTGTGGGCTTCTAGGTTTGTGAGAGTATTTTTGGGAACATATTTATTTCTCTTCTAGACTCAACAAACACAGAATGTAAAAGGCATTTATATTTTGTTGAATAGAAAAAGAGGGTTGTAATGATACTATCTCCATTATGTACATCTGGCTTTTCTTTTGAAATATATAAATAAATTCAATATCAAAACTGTTCTGCTTGCCTGTGATTCTTTCTGGTCTTCTCTTCTGTGCATGTTATTTTTAAAGTTTCAATAGCCCTTTTCGACATTTTTCTTTCTTTCTTTTTTTTTAGGTCCCCATTTTTAGTCCTTTTTTTCCTACCCACTGACCAAATAAAAAAAAAAAAACCAAAAAACAAACAAGATACAAAAGAGAGCCTTTGTAACAGATATGGATAACTAAGTAAAACAAATCTCTAAATTGGCCCGTTAAAAAATATATATCTTATATAAAGACTGATCGTCAGCGACAAATAGAAGATATAAAATAAGACGCATGTTTTTAAAGGACCAATTTGGAGATTTGTTTATATATCTCGAGTCCATCCTTTCTCTGTCAGGAGGTAGGTAGTATGTTCATCACATGCTCTCTGGAATTGTGGTTTGTTTTTTAATTAGTCAGAATTCTTAAATCTTTCAAAGTTGCTTATATTTACAATGCTGTTGTTACTGAAGAAGTTGTTCTGCTTTTCTCACTTCATTCTGCATCAGTTCAAATAAATCTTCTCAGATTTCCCTAAAAGTGTGCCTTTCATTATTTTTTATGGTGCAATAATATTTCATTACATTCATATACCATAATTTGTTCAGTCATTCCCCAATTGATGGCCATCTCCTTAATTTTCAGTTCTTTTCTACATCAAAAATAGCTGCAATAAACATTTTTTTTTTACTTGTGGATCTTTTTTTGGTATTTGTGGGGACAGAAGACTTAGTAGTGTTGTTGGCAGGTCAAAAGGTATGTACACTTTAATGAACTTTGGATATATGTACAGATTGCTTTCCACAATGTCCAGACCAATTTATAGTTCCAACAATAGGCAATTAGTATAACTTTTCCTGAAGTATCTCCAACAACTGTCATTCCCCACCCCACCCCCCATTTTTCATCTCTGCAAATCTGATGGATATGAAGTAGAATTTCAGTTATTTTAATTTGCATTTTTCTAATTATTAATGAGTTGGAACATTTAAAAATATGCTTGTTGACAGCTTGGATTTTCTTCCTTTGAGAACTTATGGCTCTTGTTCTTATGCCTTTGAGTTAATCCTTACATATTTTGGGTATATGACTGTGCTGTGAGTCTTTTTGAGAGGGGCAGTAATACATTTTAGCAATTAGAAGAGGAGACAGTGGGAGAGAGAAGAAGAAAAAGGAAAAGAATTCAAGAGGAAGAGAAGAGAAAGAAAGAGGATGAGAAAGCAAGATTTAAAAGGAAGGAATGAAAAAGGTTGTAAAGAAAAAGAGAAATTAGAAATTAAGGGATATAAATATTTGGCATTTCCAACTTTTTTGGGGGGGTGCTAAACTTGGAAATAATTTTGGTACTGTCATAAATTGTGAGATGATTTATTCTTCAATGAGGAAAAAGCCATTAAGATCTTGGCTTAGTCTGTGGGAAAATAATTTCTTTGATTGAGTTTCCCCTGAAGACCCCCTGAAGTCCTCTCTCTAGAACAGCCTGCTTTTTCCTGTCTCCCGGAAGGAGAGGAGAAGCTGAGAGACCCTGGGAGAAAAGATGATTTCCATCTTTTTCCAGCTTCTTGAATTTCACTTTGCATATTTTTGCCTACTTGTTGACTTGATTCCACTTTTGGAGATGCTTTGAATGCCAGAGAAAGAAAAATCTTTGGGAGAAATATTCATAATCAAACCAGTGCTCTTATAAGCAGTCATAACCCTAGTCCAGGGTTATAACAGGGCCCATGAAATCCTCCCCTCAACCCCCACCCCTGCCCTCAAAGATCTCTTATCCTAAGAATAAGAGATAACGAAGTAGAGGGTAGAAAGAAACATGAGAAATGGAATGGGAAGAATGAATCCAACAGCAAGTCAAGTGATGATTTTTTTTCATGGTTGATGCACTTCCTCATGGTAGATTGAGTCCTTCTGTAGCCTGAGGCCTCCAGCTGTCGTCATTCTGAATAAGGCACCTCTGTCCTGGGTCTCTAAGGCTTTTTTTTTTTTTTTAAGGTTTTTCTCTCTACCAGTCTTCCTGTCTATCCATACTTCCTCAGACAGATGCTGGATGACAGACAGCTTGAGTTTCAAACTTCCAGTCAGATCCAATTTAGCTTCTGCAGTTGGAAGTAGAGCCTCAGACTTTCTGACAAGACAGAGGAAGCACCTTGGGATGGGATGGGATTTTGGGACAATAGAGCAATCCCTCATTTCTCTGGGAATATTATACTTCTACAGGGTCATTTCGATTTGAATATAGGATAACACTTCATACCCCTCTGTTTAAATACAATCAGGCACTTCCTATGATTATGAAAGCTATCTTTTGATGGGGATACTACTATTATATTATTGTAAACTGCTTTTTGTGGGTGAAGGCAGTGTTATTGGTCCATGGGTGGAAGGGGAGGTGCTTTGAGTAGTGTTTACAGCAGAAGAGATGGCTTTTGTATGCTCTCTGGTCTGATCTCTCCAGTGAGAAACTATGTACATCTGTGAGAGAGCTAAATGGGATTAGGTGTACTGTCAATGTCAAGACAAGATCAAAGCCTTATGTTAATCATAAGACATTCCTTGTCTCATTAAGTCATTTCTCTAAGCTAATGTTTCAGTGACAGTATTGGGTATAGTGTTTGGTTATTTTCTTTAATCAGCCCTGACCCTATCTCTCCAACCAAGTCTTGCTCTGTTGTTTGAAGAGAGATGCTGGCAAGTAATAATCATTAAAACTTGTGATTAATAAATCTCAACCTGGTCATCCCATTCCCATTCCAGTGAGCCTGAACCCTGACCTGTCTATATAGGAACCTCATTCTCTATTATCCACCACCTGTTCTCTTATGCCATCCCCACTAAACCCAACTATTCCACATTGTCAATTTAAAACTACTCACCCTTTCTACTGTGCTCTCTAGAATGTTCATTCTATAGATAACAAACATTCTTTCATCTTAACTCCAGATGTATCTAGTTCTGAGAAGGGAAGGTAGAGGTCCCCCACTAGCATAATTTTGCTGTCTGTTTCTTCCTATAACTCCCTTTACTTCTCTAAGAATTTGGATATTGTACCACTTGGTGCATATATGTTTAGTGATGATTTTACTTCATTGTTTATGGTACCTTTTAACAGGATGTAGTTTCCTCCCTTATCTCTTTTAATTAGATCTATTTTTGCTTTTGCTTTGTCTGAGATCAGGATTGCTATCCTTGCTTTTTTTGTTAATTCAGCTGAAGCATAATATATTCTACTGCAGCCTTTTACCCTTACTCTGTGTGTATCCCTCTGCTTCTAATGTGTTTCTTGCAATCAACTCATTGTAGGATTGTGGTTTTTAATCCATTCTGCTCTCTGCTTCCATTTTATGGGAGAGTTCATCCCATTCACATTTACAGTTATGATTACTGTGTCTTTCTCTCCATTAGGGCAGATAGGTGGTGCAGTGGATAGAATACCAGTGCAGGAGTTAGGAAGACCTGAGTTCAAATCTCACCTCAAACACTTGACATTCACTAGCTGTGTGATCTTGGACAAGTCACTTAATCTCAATTGTCTCATTCTGGGTCATCCATCACTCTGGCTCATTCTTGATGAATATCTGGTCATTGAATTCAGATGACTCTGGAGGAGAAGTGAGCCTAGTGACCTACAGAGCCCTCCCTCACTCAAAGTCACGTGCAAATTCATATCATTATTTCTCTGATGGCATGGTCTTCTTTGTCAATGAAGGACAAACACACACACTTTCTTTTGAGACTATTTTCATTTTTTGGCTATAACTGAGATCTGTCTTCCCCTCCTGATGACACAGTCTCCTTGGCCACAGTCTCTGGCACTGGTTAATTCTTTATTCATTCATCCATATTCACTGTCAAGGTGAGGGAGTTGAAATGCTCCTTGCACTCCATTACCCATTTATATTGAGGTATACTGAACTGAATTACATACAACATCTCATTTGAATCTTATGACAATCCTGTAAAACCCTCATTTAAAGATGCAGAGATACTGAGGCTTAGAAAAGTTAAACACCTCTGTACTGAGGACAATCATATTCCAAATTGTCTTAGGTAATTTTCTGGCCCAGGTTCAGTTATATCTTTGTTATTTCTAAGGATTGATTCTAAGACATGATGGAATGAAAAGAACAAGGTCAAAGAACTTGAACAGTAATAGAATGTCTGATGTTCATGAGATGATGTGCTGAAATTAATTTTTCAAACCTTGGCTATCTAACTCTCCATCAGAAAAATGGCCTCATGCAGGCATAACCCAGCCCAAGCAAACTAGGCCCCCAGAATTTTTCTTCTGGGGATACATGTTGCTCTAGTGTCTTGGAATGAAACAATGATACCTCAGATACCTCAGATTCTGTCCCTGGGCAGAAATCCAAAACTTTCCACATTGGACCTGCCATTGGCTGAGGTCTAACCTCTTTCCTGGTGAATAGAACACATTGTGATGAGCCTTTAAGACCAAAGATCCAGCCTCTTGGGCTGGTAGAACTCAGTGCACATATTACACAATTCCTCTGCCCCTTTCCCGCCTCCCAGCAGGCATCATCTCTCCCCACCCCATTCCACTCTCCTCCCAGCAGGCCCCATATTTCAGCTGTCATCATTTGTATCCCCCAAACTCTTCCCCATATTCCATTCCTTCCACCAGAGTGCAATTGACTCTAGGGATGCCATTTCTTTCAGGCATGCCCAGAGCTTTGCATTAGGCATTAGACTTTAAATTTTCTTTTTCTTTCTTTCTTTCTTTCTTTCTTTCTTTCTTTCTTTCTTTCTTTCTTTCTTTCTTTCTTTCTTCTTTCCTTCCTTCCTCCCTCCCTCCCTCCCTCCTTCCTTCCTTCCTTCCTTCCTTTCTCTCTCTCTCTCTCTCTCTCTCTCTCTCTCTCTCTCTCTCTTTCTCCCTCCCTTCCTTCCTTCTTTCCTTCCTTTTTTTGGGGGGAGAGAAGGTTTAAGGGACTATATCTATTATACATAGACACACTTAAATTTCTGCTTCTTGATGATTGCACTGATTTTATTTTTTAAATTCACATTTGAAACTGAAGACAAAACCAGCTTCTTCTCCGGGAACATAAACAAAAAAGCAAAACATAAAAACATAAAAGAATCTCCATTATAGCATGCTGTCCCCCAACAAAGTCCAAACCAATAAACCAAGATGAGTCAATAATTCAAGCTTTCAGAACCTTGTTCACTATGACTAAGGAAGGCTACACGATCACAGCTTGCAGTGCTCATTGGTGAGGAATTTGTCATTGGTGATTTTATTAGCTTTAATTTAGCCAACAAGGGTTACTGATACTTACTGGGCTCTTTTCCCTCAGGGAACTTTCCTTTCAAGAAGGCACATACTCCACAGGTTGGCATTTCACGGGTGTCACTTAGCAGGGCTTGGGAAAATGACAAAAACTTCTTAAACATACTCTAGCCAGGGAAGTAATATTAATCTTCTAGAAAAGGACAGAGTAATGAAATGTATTAACAATCATTGTTATTTCCAGAGTGAGTCCTAGCCCTAGACTTCGTGTGAGCAAGATCTGGTTTGTAATCCCACTTGAGATGCTTATAAACTGTGTGTTCTTAGGCACGTCACTTAATCTCTATGTACCTCAGTTTCCTCATCTATTACATGGGGATAATTACAGCACTTACTTTATAGGATTGTTTATAGTATCAAATGAAAAAATTATATAAAACACATGAGCACTATATAAATAGGAGTATTATTGTAGCTGCCTAATAGGGTTTCCAAAAGTCTCAAATGATGTATGTCACTTTGCAAACTTTAAACCAATATACATTTATATGCCACCAGGGCATATAAATAGGTAGCACAGTGGATAGAGTGCCAGATCTGGAGTTAGAAAGACTCATCTTTCTGAATTCAAACCTGGCCTCAGATGCTTATTAGCTATGTGACCTGGGCAAGTCACTTAACCCTATTTGCCTCTGTTTCCTCATCTGGCAAATGAACTGGAGAAGGAAGTGGCAAACCACTCCAGTATCTTTGCCAAGAAAACCCCAAATGGGGAGATGGAGAGATTCAACTGAAATGACCAAACAAAAAACATTTGTATAGTGTTTCCTCTGTGACAGGCACAGTTCTAACTACTTTTTTTTTTTTTTACAAATATTATTCCATTTGATCGTCATACCAGCCTTGAGAGATAAATCTTATTATTACTGCCATTTGGCATTCGAAACAGAGGTTAAATGACTTACCCAGGGTCACATAGCTTATAAATGTCTGAGGACCAAATTGAAGGAAAGTTTTCATTACCGCAGACCCAGCGCTTTGCTCTCTGCACCACCAGCTGCCTCTAATAATGAGTACTTACACGGATTCATCAGGAAGGAGGTGATCTTTTTTAATTTTTTAGGACTAGGGCAAAACTGTAATTATTTTAATTGTTTTTATAAAAGTTAATCTGTTTTAAGTAGTTTTCTCAATTTTTTTTAATGATTTGGCCATCCATCATTAGATGTTAAAGCACCACATAATAAGCTATAAAAGTGAGTGGTATAAAGTCAGGTGATGGGGTTAATCAGTCATTGCAAACCGAATGTCACCAGATATGAGCTCACTGTTCCTGAGGAACCCATTAAATCACGTTGGTGCAGAAGGTGGAGGGACTCAATGCACTCCTACTGTTTCAAGAAAATATGATGCACATACAGATTTAGATCCAAGTATGGAAATTAGATGGTGGGCCCCTCAGGCTTTCTGGCAGCCAGTGGGTTATTAAGGAAGGAACAACAGCTGCTCCAGCTATCACTGGAAAAGATGACAGGCAGGGATTAGGCCTTCTATTCAGTCCAGCTCCTCTTGGAGGATCGACCCAGGCCCCCGACACTGACTGTACCCCTGGACACATGGAATGTCCCAAACTGAGGCAGATGGAATTCCTGATGAATGAGTTGAAACGGTAGAGGGATAGGAGGGTGGGAGTTGAACGGATTTACTAAGGGGCTTTTCTACGGCAGGCTAATGTGAGGGCAGCCAGGCTGCCTTTAGATGTTAACCAGAGGCATTTCTATGCTCTGTCGTTCACCCTTCAAAGAAAGGTGTCAAATGTCTTGATGAAATTCCTCTCCCACTTATCCAGACACAGAATCAGTCACTCTGTTGACAAATGACAAAGGGTGAAACTGTTGAGTGGGACTCAGGATACAAGAGGTTCACAGCCACTGGAAGACAAGTTCATGTTGGCAGGAGTCATGATGTCATAATTAGGGCTGGAAAACCCAAGTATCAGACCATGGTCAAAGTTTAAAGTGAGTGTCTGGAATTGAAAGGTTGTAAAGGTAGGAGGGAGAGGGGAAATAAGGAGTGCTAAAGAGGAATGAACTCAGCCACAGCAGCTAGCTCTTGCCAAAACAATTTAATACAACAACCCAAAGAGTTACATATGGGATATCTGGAAATAAGCACCACTAGAATTACCTGATGATCTCACTGGAAAATGAGCTTCCTCCGAAGGGTAAATGATATAACAAGATAGAAGTCATAGTCATTTATTCAATAAGCAATTATTAAATGCCTACTATGTTCCAGACATTGTGCTGGGGATACAAACAATCCTTGTCTTCAAGAAAACTGCACTTTGTTGGGGAAGGGGGAGAGCAATATGTAAACAGAAAATGAAATATACTCCAATTAATCACAGAAAGTTCAAAAAGTTCACTTGAAACAACAAAATGATAAAAAAAGAAGCTAGGCAAAATATGTAAAAGGTAAAAAGAGGAAAAGCATCTTCAGGGCTTTTCAAGGCACTGATTCTCTACCTCTGGAGCCTCATTTAAGGGAAATTTCATGAGGACTCAACAAAGGTGTAAGAGGTAAGTACCCAAGGACTGTGAGTTTACCTTTTGGCCACATGTGCTCTCTAAATTTGAATCCACTCCTCCAGTGATCTCTTGTATGCAAGAGGTGAGTGTATCCGTAGTTTGTGGGAATGTTCTGTAATGACAATGATATATACACGCATTTGTGTATGTTTGTGTGCGTATATGCACACACACATATGACATTTGTGTATATATGTATATTTACTTAGTAAATGCCCTCTCTAAAAGTTAATTAACTCTGGCTGATAATCAGTGGGGAGCATACTCATGAGCAACAGTAATAGAAACATTTTTGACCCATAGAGTTACCCTTGGATCCCTGATTAGTAACATCAGGTGCTTTGGGGGGATCCAGCCTGCTAATGTGAGTGGAAGTTGGAGAGGATTAAGCTGGTGACCCATGACACACTTTAAAGCATAATCTGCTTTATTACTACTTTCTTCGTCACTTTCTCAAGAAAAATCCACAAGACCAACAATGAAATCCTTATGTGTAGCATTTTCTGATTTCTGAGGTGTAAACGCTCACACTGAAAATTTAACAATCCTTTCTTCCCATTACGAGCTGGCTCCAGCACACTCCTTGAGTCAGAGTAGTGATTCCAGAGAAGATATTCTACATACAATAAGATACAAAGTCATTTCTGATGGAAAATTGTTAGGTCAATGGTAACTGAAGAGATGTAGATAGGTTTCTTGTAGGAAGTTTCATTTGTGCTGAACTTTGATGATGTATTTTACAAGGTGGAGGGAAGGAAAGAATGCATTCTCAGAATGGGGAACATCGTAAGCAAAGACACAGAAACGTTTGTGAGGAAAAGCAAGTGAATCAGTTGGGCTGGGACATAGTGTGTTTGAAGGGGAGAGCTCTTGGAAGATGGGGTGTGGTTGGATTGTAAGGGCTTTAAAAGTCAAAGCAAAGAGTTTATATTTTATACTAAAGGAAAGAGGAAGCCATCAGAGCTGATCTCTAGTTTTTAGCTTTGCCCATGTCACTCATTTATTTTTATGCTTTTCCTGTCCATTTTGTCCATGTTTTATAAGGCAAACTATTCATCCTTGTTGAAAAATCAAGTTATCTGGAAAAAGTTTAGTATATTCCAGGCAAATCATACCATCATCACCACCTCTAATATCACCTCCCCTAGATCTTAATGGGAACAGCCCAGAACCCTGCATTAAAGAGCCTTGGGAATAGTAGTTCCATTCAACCCCTCTCCACTCCATACTCTACCACCTGCCATGTTTCTGGTCCAAGCCTTGCAGCCATCATTGAGGGGAACAATCATTGTGAAGAAGGAGCCTATTTTCCTTGCCACCACCAATGACTGATGATTTAGTATCGGATAAGTAAGCCTGGGAATGGAAGCCCTCTATACCCCTTACCTTCAACTCCAGAATGGTCCTGTTTCAGTCCAGGTTCCCCCCTCCCTCCAGTCATTATCTCAGAAAACAACTCCTGTGGAGATGAGACCTAGCAGCTGCTTCTATGGATACCATATCTCAGAAAAGAAAGTTCTTGCTAGCCAAAACCTTGGCACTGTGAAATGGTTCAACAACAAAAATTGATATGATTTTTTTAATGGGAATGACATTAAAGAAGAGGTGTTACCTTCCCTTTTTTTTTGCTGTACCCTCAGGACCATGGAACTTTTCCATATGAAACCTCACACTGAAAATTTAACAATTTACTTTCTTGAGAGTCGATTTGAGCAGACCTAAGTACATCCCTGGAAATAGAAGTTATGACCCAAACAGCATCCATAATTGGCAGAATGGAAAAACTTGAATCTATGGTGGCAACTCTCACCAAAGAAGCAGAAGAGAGTAAGTGATAGAAAATGAAAACCTCTATATACAATAATTTGTTTAGTAATTCTTCAATTGGTGGGTACCCACTTGGTTTGCAGGTTTTTTTGTCATGACAAAAAGAGCTGCTATAAAATTTTCGTACATATAAATTCTTTTCCTCTTTATTTTCTTAGGTATAGATTTAGTATTGGTATTACTAGGTCAATAATGGTAACTTTTGGAATGTGTTTCCAAATTGCTTCCCAGAATGGCTAGATGAATTCACAGATTCAATAGGCATTAGTACGCCTATTTTCCCACAGTTCCTCCATCATTAGCCATTTTCCTTTTTATCAGCTTTGCAAATCTGATGTGTGTGAAGTGGAAACACTAAAATATTAGAGAAATGAGTGTTGAACAGTTAGAAAAGGAGCGGCAATCACAAAGAGCCAGCATGATTTTTTGAAAAAATAGGCTAAACCTTATTTCCTTTTTTTTTTGACAGGGTTACTAGATTGGCAGAGAAGAGGAATCTTATATGTTTCACCTACATTTTAGCAAAGCATCTGGTAGAGTTTCTCATGAGTGTTTGCTGCCTGACAATTCCAGGAGAAATGTCAGGAACAGAACAGAGGTCTGTACACAACGTTTGTAGATCTGACCAAGGCCTTTGACACCATTAGTCATGAAGGCTTATGGAAAATTATGTCAAAATTTGGTTGCCCGGAGAAATTCATCAATACTGTATGTCAATTTCATGATGGCATATTTGCCCGGGTTCTGGATAATGGACAAAGCTCTTGTGCCTTCCCAGTCACCGATGGAGTGAAACAGGGCGGTGTGCTTGCTCTCATGCTTTTTAGAATGATGTTTTCAGTCTTGTTGATGAATGCTTTCAATGAGGGTGAACACGGCATCAAGGTCAACTACTGTCCTAATGGCAAATTCTTCAATTTGAAAAGGCTACAAGCCAAGACCAAAGTGAAGGGAGTGTTGGTGCATGATTTTCTGTTTGCAGATGATTGCGCACTCAATGCAGCCTCTGAAGCTGAGAGGCAACCAAGTATGGATCAATTCTCTGCTGCTTGTGCCAATTTTGGCATAATAATAATATTAATAACAGAGCTGTGGGGACTAGATGATAGAATAATTAGGGAGATTGAGAACTGATTGATTGGCTATACCCAAGATTAGTCATTAATGGTTCAGTATCACTTTGGAAAGAGGTATCTAGCGGAGTACTCCAAGAATCTGTTCCTGATCCTGGGACTCTTGAATGTTTTTGTCAATGACTTGAATAAAGGATCATCTTGAGTGGTAGACTCATGAAATTTGCAGATGATAACAAAGATGGGAAGGATAACTAACATACTTGATGACAGCCAGGACTCTCAAAGATCTTGACAAGGTGGAATATTGGGTTGAGCATAATAAGATGAAATTAATTAGGGATAAATGTAAAGCATTGTACTTGGGTTTAAACAATCAGTTTCACAAATTCAGATTGGAAGAGGTGTGGCTGTGTGGCCATTTGTCTGAAAAAGAATCCAGGTATTTTCATAAGCTGAAATCTCAATATTAGTCAGTAGTATGCTATGGTAGTCAAAAATAATTAATGCAGTAGAAATGCATAGATTCTAGGAGTAGGGAGATGATAGCTTCTCAGTACTTTGTGTTGGTCCACGTATGGAGCTTTGTATTCAGTTACTGGCATCGCATTTTCAAAAGGACCCTGACAAACCTTTAACTTGTCAAGAGGTGCATGACCAGGATGGTGAAGAACCAAGAGATCATGGCAGAAGAGTGTGTGTATGTTCGTTCTTCATCACTGAAGAAGACCATGCTATCAGAGAAATAATGACATGACTTGAACTTGACTTTGTTTTGAGTGAGGGAGGGCTGTGCAGCTCACCAGCCTCACTTCTCTTTCAGAGTCATCTGAATCCAGTGACCAGATATTCATCAAGATGACTGGAGATGACCCAGGATGAGGCAATTGCGATTAAGTGACTTGCCCAAGGTCACACAGCTAGTGAGTGTCAAGTGTCTGAGGTGAGATTTGAACTCAGGTCCTCCTGACTCCTGCTCTATCCACTGCACCAACTAGCTGCCCTAGCAGAAGAGTATTGGTTAAAGAAGGGAATAACGTTTAGCCCCCAGGTGAGAAGATTTAGGCCATCCTACCATAGGAAGAATCAGAGCTCTTCAACAGTATGAGCAGATGTTTGGTCTTATGATAGAAAATCTGATCAAAGAGTCTGAAGAAGTGAGAGATGGGGTAAATCAGTGTGTCAGAGCTTGAACAGAAAAAAAAGTGTAGGATTGGAGGAGACAGTCAGAGTAGGAATCAGAAAGGCAGGTCAGGGTATCAATCTAATAAGGAGAATGAGGATGGGAATTGGAGCTAAGATATCAACACTAGGGACAGTCACATATGAGACTAGAATGTACCCCTGAAATGCCTATGGTGCCATTTTCCTTCCAGTCTTTTAACATCATCTATGGGTCAGTCTCCAAATAAAGGTGAACTCTGTTGGCACCTCTAGTATCTTTCAGCTCTGCAGTTGATTAATATCAATAACTTTTCAGTGTCTTTTTCTTAGAGTTTCTGTATATGGTAGATATTTTCTGACTTTGAGCCATGATTTCTAATGATACTATCTAGCATTATATAACGCTTTAAGGTTTGCAAAATGTTTTACATATGTTATCTCATTGGGTCCTCAAAACAACCCTATGAGAAGGGTGCTAATGTTATCTCCATTTTATAGATGAGGACACTGAGTCTAAGGAAGGTTAAACTATTTACTCAGGGTCAGGTAGCTAATCCAAGGAAGGATTTGAATACAGGTCTTGCTGACGACAAATCCAGCACTCTAGTCAATGTGCTACCTAGCTGCTAAGGGCACTCTTTCCAATGATGAGGTTTGTAGTATTCTCTATGTTTCCACCTGTGTGTGTAATTGTTGTCCATGTTTGTCCAAGACTAGAACTTTGGCAACATGTTTAAAAAATAATAGAAAAGAATCAGAGAGAAGATGTTCTTCAGGCTTTTGACAAGAATTTAAGATAGAGTTGGGATTTGCCTTCCCTGACTGCCCACGTGTGAGTTATGTGACTCACATTGTGTATTGAGCATGCACCCAGATTATTTGTCTGTAGACCAGGCCAATGGGCTCAGGAGAAATTCTAGTTAATTAGGAAATATAATTGAGTGGGAAGTTTAAAACATTTGTATTCAGGAATCCAGGTTCAAAACTTGGTTTCTACCACTGTCAGGCATGTGATCCTCCTGGGCAAGTCATTCAAGTTCCATGAACCCCAGTAAAATGGGGACAGTAATAGTTGCATTACTTACTCCATAGAGCTGTTGGGAGAAAAGGCCTTTAAAACATGAGTATCATTTTTCCTCCTCCTCCTCCTCCTCCTCCTTTTCCTTCTGCTGCCGCCACTATTACTGCTATTGCTACTGTTACTACTACTACCACCATCACCACCATCACCACCACCACTACTACAATTTCTGGTTTTGGCACTTATTAATCCTCTGACCAGAGACAAGTCAGTTAATTTCTCTAGGCCTCAGTTTCCCAATTTGTAAAATGAAGGTGTTGGCCTGTGTGACCTCTTTGGCCCTTTCTAGCTCTGATCTATGATCCCAGGATGCTATGACCTCATGGTTGACCCAAGTGCACCTGTCTGAAGAGCTCAGCCTGACTCCCAAGACTGGATGAGATCCCGAGGGGTCCTTGAGCACCACTCCCTTTCCATTACCACATTCAGATCATTCCAAGAAAAGCACTGTCTCCTTATTTTTATCAAACTTAGCAGAGAAAGAGGCTTCCCAACTTTTTCCCTCAGAATCTTGAACGTGAATGAAAATAACAAATTTCTTACCAATTTAGTTGTGGGGTCATACCCTTATCTCTATTATTTTCTTGCTGATATCTGACCTAATATGTCCCCCTATTAATGTTCCAAGTCTAAGGCTGTTACTGAAATTATAAAACAAACCTTTAACATTGGTGCAAAAGCCAGAATTTCCCTAAGACTCATTGCCACATCTATCTGTGTAGTTCATGTCATTGCTCTTCTTCTATTGCCATGCTTGATAATGAATGTGTGTGTGTGTGTGTGTGTGTGTGTGTATGTATGTATGTGTATGTAGAACTTTTTCCAAGCTCAAATGTTGTATAAGGCTCTAAACTTCACTTAGGTTGACGAAGATACTTGAACATTTCACAAACAGACCTGACAGAAAGCATGTAGCTATGATGGTACTAAAAAAAGAGCATTAGGAATCTCATGAATGCCTTATACAAACAGGTAAAAACTGATAGGATGGGGTGGGGGTGGGGAGTCATCTTTTTTAGAACTCAAGAATGTAAAGAGCACTTAATTTTGAAAAAAAATTTTTTTCAATTTTTAAAACCTAAGCTTTTATATATATATGAATGCCCATACACATATTTATTTATCAAATACTCTGAACATTTCATTAGTAGTAAGTGAATGAAAAAGCATATAATATGTTCCAAGAAGACTTCTAAATTTTAGAGATGCAAATGCAAAAGCAAAATCAAAGAAAGTATTTGTTCTTAAGGAGCTTATATTCTAATAGGGGAAAATAGTATTTGGGTTTAGAAAGTTACAGGGATGATGAATAGAACCCTAGGGAAAGTGATTGGCACACCCTTTATCATTGTAATGGGAGTTTTGATTTGATTACGGTTTTAGAATTGGAAGTCAGGGGAAGGCATGGGGAAATCAACCAACTAATCAATCAAAAAATATTTATTAGGTACCTACTGAGTGACATACTGTGTGTGCTAAGTTCTGGGGATACAGAAAGAGACAAAAGATAAGTCTTGCCAACAGGGAGCTTATGATCTAATAGATGAGACAACATGCAAACAAATATGTACAAATAAGCTATATACAGGATAAATAGGAAATAATAGTTCTTGAAGAAGGCACTAAAATTAAGAGGTGCTGGGAAAAATTTTCTGTAAAAGATGGAGTTTTAGTTGGGACTTGAGGGAAGCCAGTGAAATCAATAGACAGAGGAGTGGTAGAAGAGCATTCCAGGCATTGGGGCAGTCAGAGAAAATGCCCAGACCTGGGAGATTGAATGTCTTGTTGGTATAGCCAGGAGACCAGTGTTATTACATCAAAGAGTACATATCAGGGAGTGAAGTGCAACAAACCTGGAAAGATAGGAGCAGACTAGATTATGACAAGTTCTGAATGCCAAAAAGAGGATTTTGTATTTGATACTGAGACCATAGGCAACCACTGGAATTGGGGTATGGCATGGTGGGACCTTCCATTTAGGAACTGTATTGTTGGTTGAATGAAAGATGGATTGGAATAGGAAGAGATTTGAAGCGAGCAGGCCCATCAGAAGGCTGTTGCAGTAATCAAGATCTGAGGTGATGGTGGCCTACCCTAGAGGGTTGGCAGTGCCAGAGGAGAGAAGGAGGTGATGTTTGAGAGATGTTACAAGATTGGATATGGGGGCTGAGAGATAGTATGGGGTTGAGAATGACTCTGACGTTGTGGGCTGAGGGATTGGGAGGATAATGTTGCCCTCTACAGTAATAAGGAAGGTGTGTGTGTGTGTGTGTGTGTGTGTGTGTGTGTTGTGTAAGGTTCAGGGGAAAACAGAGTATGTCTGTAGTGTCAAAGGGATGATAAATACATGACTGGGAAATAATGCCTAGTTCCATTCTAGATAGATTGGGCCATGAGAAGAATTTATCGATCTGTAGAGTAGGGCAAAAGGCCCAGAACTGAAAGGGTTAAATCCTCAAGGGCATGGCCACTTGTCAGGCATGAATGTGGCTAAAGGGTGGCACTAGAGCTCTAGGAATTTCCCAAATAGCCTGGTTTTTGCCTTCATTGAATTTACTATACATAAGTACAAATAGAGTCCTACTTCATTATGGAAAATGGCACACATCCCTACCAGCCCTCATCTTCCTCACACCAAGAAAGGAGAAGATTGAATAGTCCTTATCTATAGTCAGACTATAAAAGCCAGTCTCTTTTATAAATTGCCTAAAGACAAACTCCAGGTGGAAGAGAGTCTCCAGTTCTCATTAGGATTTCCCACTGCTCTGATTTCCTTCTTCATCCCAGGACTCTCCTGCCATGCTCTCCTAGTGTGGTTACTACTTCAGTTCCTGCACTTGTGGGTGTTGATTGAATGCCTTCTCTTCCTGAACTAACTCTTCCTCTGTTTTACTGATAAAATATTTTCTCTCCCCTACCCATCAGACTGGCCTTTGCTGTCTGCCCTGTCCCCATTTTTTGTCCTTAATTCACTTTGATATTTGTCCTGTTCTATCACCAACCTAATCCCACTTAACTTTCAGCTCCGATTGAAGCCCTGCATAAATCCATCTGCATTTCACAAGGCTTCAAGAGCATTCATTCCTTATTCCTTGCTCCAATGATATCATAGATGTAAAGTGTTTTGCAAACTTTAAGGTACTATAGCGATATTAGCCATTATTATTATTAGACATAATTTGAGCTTGGATAAAGAGAAGCTTGATATGAGAAAGTTTGGGCAAACAGGAATTTCTCAGTGCCTAACAAGCTGTGATTTTGGAGCTGTACCTAACGTGTTTCAAAGTAGGTGGAAAAATATGGCTAGTATGGAAATACGTTTTGCATGACTTCACTTGTATAATTGATATCATATTGCTTACCTTCTCAATGGGTGGGAACTCCAAATCTAAAAAAATGAATGTAATAAAATAAAAAAAATCAAAACAGAAAAATAATGGCAATCTAGCTTGATCATCCAAGAACTTGAAGAGGAGAAATAGAAGGGACCATAGGTTAAATATTATGAAGAACATCAGAGGGAAAGCTTTGATGCTTCATAAGAGAGAAATGCCTGCTGAAAACCAGCTTCCTGAAATGAATCAGAGGCTTTAAAAAAGTGGAGACTTCTGGCAGGTTGATATCACTTTCTGGATCCTGCTCATGTATTCAGATGGCATTAATGAACTGCTGTTTTAGGGCAAGTTATTAGAATCAGAATTGCTATTTCCTGTAGTAGGGATGTGTATTGTTAGGAAGTCACCCTCACTCAGTCTGTCTGCATTTAGTAGAGGGGCAGGTTGGCTCAGGACCATAGCTGAGTGTCAGCAAATGGTTTTTCTTTCTGCTCACAGAGCATAGTAGAATATTTGAAACATTTTTGCTTGCTTTGGCATCATATTCTAACTAACCAAGCCCAGATCATAGGTGTATTTTTACTTCTAAAAATATTGAAGGGGGTGCTGTCTTTAAGATTCAATTCAATTGACATTCTCAAGCATCTTCAGTGTTGACACTGCCCTAGCTAGGGCTGCTAGGTAGCAAAGTGAAAAGAATACTGGAACTGCGGTCAGGAAGACTCATTTTCCTGAATTTAAATCTGGTCTCAGAAACTTACCAATTGTGTGATCCTGGGAAAGTCACTTAACCCTGTTTGCCTCAATTTCTTCATTTGTAAAATAGCCATAGAAGGAAATGACAAATCACTCCAGTATCTATGCCAAGAAAACCCCAAATGGGGTCATGGGGAGTCAGACACAACTGAACAGTAAAACTGTCCTAGGTGCTGGGGTTATAACACAAATATTTGCTGTCTTCAAGGAACTTCCATTGTGTTTATGGGGTGGGAGTGAGAATGCAACATTTATTTGTACTGTTCTATACCCATCCACCAACTTAATACCACTTACTTCCAATTTACGAACACAAATACTTGTTATCCTTAAGGAACTTAAATTCTATTTGTAGGGTGGGAGTGGGAATACAACATTTATACAAATAGGCAAATACAAGGTAAATTGAGTTGGGAGAAATCATTAACAACTGCAGAGAGCAGAAAAGGCTTTTCCATGTGATCCTGGATCAGTTATCTCAATTGTAAGATGAGGATAATGATAGCACCTATCTTGCAAGGTTGTTATGAGGATCAAATGGGAAAATAATTGTAAAAGACTTAGCACAGTTCCTGGCACAGAGTAAGTGCTATATAAACATTAATTGCTGCTACAGCTGCTGCTGCTACTACTACTTATACTTCTACTACTACTATAACAACTATACTATAGTATATACTATGGTGTATATATATATATATATATATATATATATATATATATATATATATATATACTATAGTATATTGTATATTGTATATATTATACAACAACCATAGCAACTACTACTACTACTACTAATTCTACTATTACTACTACTACTACTACTTCATCTGGACAGTGGAAGCATGAGGGATGGCTTGTGAAAAGAGAGATAGAATGCTATTTTTGAAATAGCTATAGTTCAGCTTGGCAGGAACTAGAATGGCTGGGATATTTTGGGATAAAACTGGAAAGATGAGTTGCAGCTAGACTGTAGAGGTCCCTGAAGCCAGGTTAGGGAGTTTGCAATAGGCATTAGGGAATCAGTGAAGAATTTTTTGAGGAGGGGAACCACATGGTCTGGAAGTTGATTTTATCAGCTGTGCAGAGGTTGGATTACAGAGGAGAGAGACCGGCAAGTGGGAACCTAAATAGGATGCTATTGAAAGAGGAGAGGTAAGAGGTGTTGGGAGCCTGAATTAGGACCCTGGTCATGGGGATGGATTTAAGTAGATGGCTCAGAGAGACCTTGAGTTGGCCACTGATTGCTGGAACCCTAATCACTAATCCTTTCCCTTTTGCTGGCTTTGAATTCCTTTCTTATTCATTGGCAAATGATTTTTGCCATGGGCAAAAGGAAGCAAAAAGTAGAGGAAACATGCCAAGGGTTCTGAGGAGAGAGGCTTGCCCCACCTAAGCCTGATTGCAGGGATGGCCAAAGTGGCATAGATATTTACCAAAATGCTTCTTCCACTAACTGCACAAATGAATTCTTAGGATCTTTCTTCAATAAATCAGCCAGGCTTGAAGAAGTGTTTATTGAGCATGAAGTCATTGCACTTTCTTGCTCCCACATCAGTACTTGGTATGCGGTTGAGGGAGAAGGGCCTCCAGCAGATGGAACACCTGAGACCAATTTAACAATTCAGGCAAAGTTCCCACCTCCTGTCCAACTTAACTATTTAATGAAATCTTCTTTTTGCACAGCAATGTCCTTGACCAGTCATGGGTTCTTTACCAGGCTTGTCCAGATGTCTATAAAATAAAGAGGGGACAGATACAGTTTCTCAATTTTGCAGATAGAGAAACTGAGGCTAAGAGCTTAAGGGCCACTCAAAAATCCCACTGAGCACTAGGGGAATGGAATATAGTGCAGGGAATTCAGACTTCAGGCCAGTGTGGCTTGGTGGTAGTCTGGTTAGTATATGGCTACAAAATACATATTCTTAGAGTATACCAATGGTCATGAACTAATAGGACTGATGAAGAGGAGGAGGACGCCTCAAGCAGTGTGGCGTAATTAATAACAATAGCTGGCATTTATGTAGTACTTACTGTGTACCAGGAAACGTGCTAAGTGGTTTACAATTGTTGTCTCATTTTTGATCTTCTGAACAACACAGGGAGATAGGTCCTGTTATTAACGCCTTCTACAGATGGGGAAACTGAGGCATGCAGATGCTAAGTGATTTGACCAGGGTCATGCATTCAGTGGATGAGGCCGGATTTGAACTCAAGTCTTCCTGACTCTTGGTCTAGGTCTCTATCCACTGGACTACCTAGTTTAATACGAAGCGAGAGGTGCAATTATACCTGAACTCTAGGGTCATGTTTAGCTCTAAATCTATGCTCCTGTACTTGCAGTAGATGTGCATTTCAACATCAAATGCCCCAAAGTATAAGGTATTATTGGTAAGTGTATGTTAATAGTCACTTGTTTCAGAATAGAATTAGTACCTTAAAAACCCTATATAAGCTTACCTTTTGGTCAATTACCCTTTGTTTGATTTTTTGGGGGTAGCCAGAGCAAGGGACTGAAATAAAGATAGGGGATAAATCATGGACCATAAAGCTCTGAAGTTGGAGGACCTAACTTCAATTCCCACTTCTGATATAAATAAACCTTGTGTATGGGAGCTAGCTTTGCTGGTGGATAAAAAACTGGACCTGGAGTCAGGAAGACTCGAGTTCAAATTCAGCCTGAAATACTTGCTAGCTGGGGGCCCTGGGAAAGTCACAACTTTTGTCAACCTAAACTTTTCTCATCTGCAAATCAAGGATAATAGTGTCTCAGAGTTGAAAGAATTAAATGAAATAATTTTTGTAAAACCCCAAACTTTGAATTTCTACCTAGAAAGGGCTAAATCAACTTTAAAGTGCTATATAAAGGCTGGCTGCTGTTGCTACTACTATTATGGATGCTACTAGCACTACTGTTACCACTACCACTACTACTGCTACTACTACTGTTACTACTACTATTGCTGTTACATTATTAGTACCACTATTATTTCTGCTGCTCCTGCTACTACTGCTACTACTACTTTACTACCTTGGACAAATCATACCCTCCTTGGACTTCAGTTTCCTCATATGTAAAACTGGGGAGTTGGATTAGGTGGTCTCTGAGGTCCCTTCTTGTTTTCTAGCTATGATCTATGATTTCCAGCTATGAGAAACATTTCTTATTATACCTCTGGGCTTAAACTCTGATTGTAGGCCAGAAGAGAGGAATCCAAAGAAACTTTCTATATTTTCCTTTATATGTTCCTCTATTGGGTGGGATGCTGGTGACTGTCAGTTGCTGTTAGGGTATTTCTCTAGGAGAAATAACCCTGTGGATAGCACCTGGAGCACTCTGGTGGTGCGATGGTAGAGAACATGACTGGATTCCTAAACCCCTTACCTGTCAGGATGAGGTCCTTTAAAGAGCATACTCCTCAGGAAGCCTTTCTGGGGCGGATAATAGCAGCATGAATGAACTGAGAGACCAGGCAGGGATTCCTTCCAGGGATAGGTTAAAAAAAGGCCCATGCCTATCCAAAACAAGGTATCTTTGTTCACTTTAGGCAAGGTGTGAAAAGTGTTCCCATCAAGTTGGAATATTATTTCTCATGTGTTCCTGCTCTCTTCGAGGGCAGGTGTTCTTAACCCAATATCCCAACACTTCTCCCTACCACCATCAAGTATTTTGATAACTATATTTCAATATAGGGCAGCTGGGTGGCACAGTGGATAGAGTGCTGGGCCTGAAATCAGGAAGACCCTCTTCCTGAGTTCAAATCTGACCTCAGACACTTACCACCTGTGTGACGCTGGACAAATCACTTAACCGTGTTTGCCTCAGTTCCTCATCTGTAAAATGAGTTGAAGAAGGAAATAGTGAACTACTCTACTATATTTACCAAGAAAACCCCAAATGTTGTAATGCAGTCAGACATAACTGAAATGACCAAACAACAGTAAATTTCGATATAACTGGTTTCCTTTGCATTCTTATATTTTATTTTATGGATTTAAGAATATTATACTGAGAAGTGGTCCATAGGTTATGCTAGACTTCCAAAGAGGTTCACCAAAAAAAGTTAAGAAGTCTGATCCTAGAGGCTTTTATCTTCTATTAGAATGTGAACTCCTTGAGCCCTGGGATTGACTCACTTTTGTCTTTGTATCTACAGTGTGTAGCACTTTGAAGTCACTTAATGTTTTTAAGAATTCATTTATTTATTCACTGAACTACAGATGGCTCATTACAAATGATATACTTAAATGCCACAGAGAATTGACATTCCTGATATTAAAAACATCTGCATCTGTAAAAAAGCAATATTAAAAAGCATCCCTATTGTGCCTCTTTTCCCTGTGTTTATAACCTAGATAGCTGTTCCTTTCCTGTAAAGCTGACCAGAATAAATTCTACCTGCACAAAGAACTGTGGGTCACACCCCATTGCCCCAGTCACCTTGTCCAAAGGAAAGTTAAAATGGAGTGGGGAGTAAGAGGTGGGTGGGGCTGAAGGGTTCGGGTGATTGAGTTCTACCATTTCCGTTTTGTGGGTGCAGGGGATAGATGTTTCAGAGTTCACCCTGACCTTTTAAACTCCCACCAGCTCAGTAAGCGGGTTCTCACTTGAGTTCCTCTTCTGACCACAAAAGTCCTTTTCTTTCTCCTTGGAAGTATGGAGGTTTGCCATTAGCCACATGTGCCTGAAACTCTGCTCTGTAAACTCTCTTTGAATCTGGGTTCAGTTCAGCTAAAGCCCTTCCATGTACTGAGGTAGCTTAGCAAACAAATAACACCACCAACCGTTAATAATCCTGTCAGTTTTGCCCTGAGGTATTTTATATCCACCTCACCCATCCAGTTAAATTAAATTAAAATCAGGCTCTTCTCTGCCTGGCTGAAGATTAATGGGGCTGCATCCTTTTCCTTTGAAAACATGTAATCTTCACGTCTTAGGAAGAAATACAACAGCTTTTAAATTACATGTACTCATCAGGGGAGACGGTGACTACATCCAGAGACATCCTCTTTACACTGGGGGTTTTGGGTGGTCCAACTGCAATGCCAGAAGGTAGAAGCTCTGGGAAAATGTCAGAGTTAGGGTTAGGGAGGTATCTAAGAGGCTAGATAGAAGGGACAAATTACTCCATGGCAAGCTTGTGGTTTCCTTTGTGCCCTTTTAAAAATGTTTCATTGATACTTTTATTTTTTGGAACATTACTGTTATCACTGTAACTCTCCTTGTAACAAATGAGGACAATCAATCAAGAAAAATCAAAACACGAACTGCTCCTGAAAATGTATGGTGCATTCTCTACCTGTAGTCCACCATCTCTTTGCTGAGAGATAGAAGATGTTTTTCCATCATTCTTTTCAAATTTGTAGCTTTCTTCTATTGGAGAAATTTTGGGAGAGTAAGAAACAGACTGTGATAGTCTCAATGCTGACTGACAAGATACAGATTCTAATGAGTTGGAGAAGGAAATGGCAAACTTCTCTAATATCTATGCCAAGAAAACCCCAAATGGGGTCATGAGTCAGATGCAACTGAAATGACTGAACAATAACTTCTAAAAAGAATAATAACCAGCATTTAAATACCAATTTAAAGTTTGTAAAATTATATATATGTATATATACAGATATCGGCATATATATGCGCAATATATGTATATATATTAAAAATATACACATGTGTATATATATTAAAACTACACACACACACACACACACACACACACACACACACACACACACACACACACATATATATATATATATATATGTAGACAGTCTCATTTGATCCTCCTAAAAACCCTGGAAGGTAGGTGCTGTTATCACTCTCATTTTATATATGGGGAAACAGAGGCAGACAAAAAATTAAGTGATTTGCTTGAAGTCACAGAGCTGTCTGAGGCTGGATTTGAACTCAGGTCTTTTGGAATCCTGATCCAATGCTCTACCCATTGCTTTGGCGATTGTTGCAGCCTTCTCTATCCTGGGAAAAAAGTTAAAAGTGTGTTTGGTCCCAAGGGTCAAATACATCAATGATCTCTAGACACCCTTATTACTCTAGTCATATTTTTAGAGTGGGGGTTCTTAACCTAGGGACTGTAAACTTGTTTTTTTTTTTTTAATAGTTTGGTGACTGTATTTTAAAAGTTTTATTGATGCATTTTATTTTTACATTATGAATATTTACAGATTGCTCACACTTCATGAAAGGCCTCTTGTAACAGAAATAAAAGTTATGTAAAACTAACAGTACAGTGACCTCAATTGAAAGTTCATACAACATTCTACATACAGAAATATATATATGCATTTTCAGATATATATGTATATATATATATATAAATATCAAAATATACATATATATGTTTATATATAATTTTGTACCCTTAACTTGATCATGTCTCTGTAATAAGATTGCATGATTCGACGCTGGCCCTCGGGAATCAGACATTCAGTCAATAAGCATTTTTAAGTACCTACTATGTGCCAGGCACTTTGCTGAGCTCTAGAGATACAAAGAAAGGCAAAAGACAGTTCCTGACATCAAGGAGCTAACAATCAAGGGGGAAATGACAAAGAAACAAATACATACAAATAAGCTATATATAGCACCAACAGGAAATAATTAATAGAGGGAAGCCACTAGACTTAGGACGGTTTGGAAAAGGCTTTCTGTAGAAAGTAAGATTTTAACTGGGATTTGAAGGAAGCACAAGAAGGCAGTAGAAAGAGTTGAGGAGGGAAAACATGCCAAGCATGGGGGACAGCCAGAGAAAATGCCCAGAACTGGGTCATCTATAATAGAATCTTCTATAAGGAAGCACAAAGAGGCCAATGTCCCTGAATCAAAGTGTGTGTGTGTGTGTGTGTGTGTGTGTGTGTGTGTGTGTGTGTGTGTATCTAGGGGTGTAAGATATAAGAAGACTGGAAATAAAGGGAGGGAAAATAGATTATGAAGGGCTTTGAATACCAGAGGATTTTAGATTTGATCCTGGCAATGATAAAGTTTATTGAGTATTTGGGTGATGTGGTCAGACCTGAACTTTAAGAGAGGCTGAATTTGATGACTGAATGGAGAATGGATTGAAGTGAGGAGAGACTTGTGGCAGGCAATCACCAGCAGGCAGTCACCAGCAGGCTACTGCGGAGACAATGGGTGCTTGCACACTGACAGAGGAAAGAAGGGGGATTCTTCAAAAGATGTCACAGAGATGAAATGGACAGATGCTGGCAACAATTTGGATATGGGAGTGGGGATGCTTAGAGATATGAAGGAGTTAGGTTTGATACCTAGGTTGCAAACCTGAGTGAGAGACTGGGAGGATGATGTTGACCTTGCCAGTTATAGGCAGTTATAATTTGGGGGGTAAGGTGATTTTGAAGTTTAGTTTTGAAAATGTTGATTTTAAATTGTCTACTAACATCTAATTCCAGATGTCTGAAACATAGTTGGGGGTGTAAGATTGGAGATCAGTAGAAAGGTTAGGGTAGGATAGGTGGGTTTGTAAGTGTCAGCATAGTCATGGTAATTAAATCTATGGAGCTGATCATCAGGTGAAATAGTACTACTTTACAATTAAATTAAAGACAAAAGACCATTGGAAATTCTGGAGATAACTGTTTTGTTGAAATGACAATGTCAGAAGCTGGATTATAAGGGGTTAAGAAAAGAGTGAGAAGAAAGAAAGTAGAAGCATTTATTGTAGATAGCCTTTTCAAGGAGTTTAACCACAGAGGAGGGAAGTGCCCTGACAAAAGTCAGGATAACTTGGCAATGGTCCAGGATACAGGGAATGATCTTGGCATCTTTGGTATCTGACTAAGCTCTAAGCCCTCCCCTACAGTATCTGGTTCAGCCACCTTCATGGCCATTGTAACAAATTGTTCTCATCTGCCCATTCCACCAGGGGAAGTCCTTATATACTTGGGATAGACATTCCCCTAACTCACCAATGGGTTTGAGGCCTGTTGATTGCCTTCAACCTGATTTAACCCATCTACCAAGACAGTTATTACTGGAATTTGGCCGCTATACATGTTGCAGCTTCTTGGAGCCACAGGTGAGAGATTGAGTGCAAGGGAACACCAAAGATGAATGAGTAGCCCTGAAAAAGGCTGGTAAGCCCTCACACCAGAGGCGCTAGTATCCCTTGAACACGCCATACACTCTGGAGAGTGGGAAAGTAAGGTGATATAGGAGGTGCAGAAGGATTGTTTAGCAGCAATGAGGACCCAATTGGGGTGGAATAACATATATTTGTAGTGGACCTATTCAGAATGGTCCCATGATTTTCTCTACTTTTGTTTAGTGTATGTATAGGAATGAAGACAATGTATGGTAGGAGTGAATCCAGGCCTAAAGTTTGGCAGTGTGAAATTGGTGATACAATAAGTGGAACAGGAACTCTAGACAAGAGGACTGGGTAGAGTCCAACTGGTTCACCAGTGGGTCAAGATGGGGAAAGGAGGAGAGAGTGGTTAGTAGAGGGACAATGGTCAGGGAGAGACCTGAAGCATCTAGAAAAGGGAAGCTATGATTTGGGCTAAGAGTAGGGTTTCGTATAGGAAAGCAGAAGAAGAGGTGGAAAGTCAAAGATTAGATCAGATAAGGGAATTTCAGAGTCCTTTATTGGATGTATGACCTTGGTCAATCTTCCTGATTTCATTTCCAGCACTGCATCTGTTGTGCTACCTAGCTACCTTGTATGCTCTTAAGGGAAGTTGCATATTTATCAGATTTTCTAAAGGGTCTCAGCAACAGGCTTAGGAAAGTTGATTGTTAAATTTTCAATGATGAGCTTTTATACTTTGGAAATAAGTAAATGCTACTAATTGACTTGATGTACTGTTTTTTTTTTCAATTATCTAAATTTAAGAAAGTACTGGAGAAAATGTTAATAATGCAGATTAAACTTAAAAGGTTTTTTTTTTTGTTTCACCTATACTGCTCCCTGCTCCAAGATCTGGTTGTTGAACATTTCCCAGAATATCTCTGGTCTTAGTTCACAGTGATATCATTAAAAACTCTAGGTATTCTGGTAGCTTCTGGCAATATTTCATGTATAGGACATACCTGAGAGGTAAATGGGAGAAGTGACTTCACAATCAGTCATAGCTATCATGATGTTTTTATTTATAGGCCTACATCCTTGTCTATGACCTGTTAGGTCTTTCAGAATAGCTGTAAAATTTTCAATTTTTAAGATAATAACTTTCATTTTAAGCCACTTCCTGCTGTTAGTTTATGGGAAACATTGGAAAATAAGATGTAACAATTCATTTAATTAATTCTATTCATGATTAGTAACTTCTTTGGTGTCTCTGATTCACTTTACAATTGGGTTCACTGTTAACTTCTCTTCATTCTCTGCTTCTAGATCCTCCTAAGACTTTGCCAGAGCACTGAAATACCATTTGACTGAAATCTTTCATGTTTGGGTCAATTTTATGCAATTCTTCCTCTTCCAGTACGTAAATAACCTCAAGTTTCCTAGCCAGGATAATTAGCTGTGATGTGGGAGCCAAACATGGATTATTATTGACAGCTCCAACAGCCCCCATCTTCTCAGGCTCTGTAAAATATAAATTCTCCCAGTATCCTCCTACATCCCTCTACTTTGCACAGATGGTTCCATTCAGATCACAGATGCGTTGATGGAACCTTTGGGACAAAGCAGATTTGTTTTTCTGCCCTCGTTTTCTTGTCACGAATTAAAACACTTTGTCCAGGGTATGACAAATATTCAGCAACTAGGCAAAGTTTCCTTCCTTCATTCTATCATCTGATGGAAAACTTCTCACAATTCCAAGGTGATCTAGCAGTTAGGCTTCAGAATGCTACAGCCAAGGTTTGATTCTTGGTTAGAGAAAATGTCTTACCTATAGCAGAAAGACCAAATGACTATAGTATTTGACTTAAGATCCAATAGATATATGTTCACTTAGGTTTAATTCCTATTTCTAATTGAAAGATTTTCAGGAGGAGTCAGTGGAATTGAGTTCAAATCAGACTTCTGATGTCTAGTACCTATGTAAGCTTGGGGAATACATTTAACTCCCTTCTCATCTGCAAAAGGAGGGGATGAGACTAGATGCCCTCTGTGGTCCATTCCAGCTCAAGATCCTGTGTGAAAAGTAAAGGTCATAAAATTTGTAGAGGAAGAAATCAGGGAGATCAATGAGTTTGGAGTTTATAGCTTGATGGCATTAATTAGATGATAATATCCCCAAGAGCCAGAGCTTATAGTGAGAGGACTCTGTACTATTGGTTTGAACGTAGACTCTTCTTATTGCCTATGTGACCTTAAGATAGGCACTTAGATTCTCTGGACCTCTTTACTCATTGATTAGTTTGGATTGAATGAGGTTTCTTAGTATTCTAAATTGAGTTGGTCAGGATAGTAGAACACTATTGATTTCAGGAATGAAACTGTGGCTATTTTGGCCACTGAATTTCTAGGGGTATCAATTGGACATTTCAATCCTCAGAAGCTGTATTTGTGGCTAGTAGCGGCTGGGCTAAATTCCCTTTTGTTCGGTTCAAATATGGGCGTGTGGGGTACATGGAAGTTGAGGAAAAAGAAGACTGATGTCCCCTCTGGATTCATATAAGTTGAATATATAACCCTATTAAACTTGAAAGGGAGAATGAGACTCAGTAGTACCTTCAATGTGTACATAGTAATTATTTTGGAAAGCTTAAGCTCTGAAAGAGGCAGTGCTCTATGTCAGATCATAAATTGCTTATGGCATCTTCTGCAGAGCTTTTGACTTCCTTTATGTGTGTGTGAACAGTTTAGGGTTTTGTGAAAGTAATGATGGAGATATAGTGCTTAGTTTCACCAAGTTGGGAGAGGATGATTTGACTTCATGTTCCATGTGTGATGGGAAGAATTAAATCTGGTCCAAAATTGATAGTGGATGACAGCATTGTGGATGAGGACCAGAAGAAGATTGGGTCTTCTAGAGTAACCTTGGCCTTTCTGATGACAGCTGAAATTTAACTCTTCTGGTATAGTGGGAAAATTCTGTATTTCATGTTAAAATTCCCTGGCTCTGAATCAAAGCTCTGCCTCTGTGTCCTTGAATAAGTTAACTTACCTCTCTGAAAGAGGGGGTTGAATTAAATAATCTGAGTTCATGACTAGCTCTAAAACCCTTTAAAATTGCTGAAGATCAAGTATCCACTCGCAGATTATTGTATTATTTACCATGTCATTCCAGAAGCCCAGAAAAAATCATCAGTGGAAGTGTACCCTATGCTATTTTAAAAGGGTATGCCCTTCTGTAATGGATAGCATATTTCATAATCAGTTGGAATCATGAATGGTCAAGGTATTGATCATTGTTCTTAGAGCTTTCAAAATTGTTTTTAAGATGTTTCTGAGAACTCATTTTGTACAATTTTAGACATTCTGTTTTTAGTTTGGATATTCCTTTCTTATTAAACTGCTATGCTTTTGATCAGTATATACTAAAATCTGTAGCTCATGAGCCCCTACTGATGATTCTCTTTTATCAGACTTACTAGAAGACAGAGCCCAAAGTAAAAGGAATTTAATAAAACAACATAGCAAGATACAAGTGAAATTATATAGATCTCCTTTCACTAGTACATGGAATTTTTCCCAAATTCTCTTACCACCTGTTGGAGAACATAGGGAACATGTGTATCCAGAGCAATTCTTGTTCCTATCTGGAATCTCTCATGGTTTAATCATCCATTTGCTGCATTGATTACTTCACTGCCCATGTCCTCTGCTGGGCTATTTCTTCTACTCTGCTGCTATTGGCTGATCCTTCATGATACTGCTGTTTGCTGGTTCTCTGCCAAACTACAACTCTTACACGTTTTTATGTATGAGGAAGGGACCTCATCTTAACTTCTTAGGTTATTTCAGCTCTTTTGTGGATCATGCTTAGCCAGTCAGCAAAATCTCTAGCCTTAGATGTTCTGCCTTTGAACTTTTTTACTTCTGCCTCAACCACAACTTTCTTCATTTATTATGCTACTTAAATTGGGATAAGTGCATTTTTTTCAAACTCTGTCATGCCCATGGTTCCTACTGTAGATTCATTTGAATTACTCCAACAACAAGTTTCGATCAAAAAGACAAGAAGAGAAGAATATGAAACCTTTCTTTCTTCTTTCTGAAAGATATCAAAATCACTGTTCTTCCTGTAAAAGTAATGGTCTCATTTATGATGCCACTGTAATACTGGGAATTATTTCTGAATTATGTTGGATTCCTTTAGTTAGATAGATAATTTTTATTGATTTGCAAGACATTACTTAGAAATATGAAGAGTCAAAAGTTATATTCTTAATTATTTGGCAAAGGATCAATAATAAAAATACAAATATTTGTATAATGAATTTTTGAACTGTTCAGAATACACAGATGTGTTCATAGGAATTAATCTATTTAATTAATCTCATTATTTGCTATGCAGAGATCAGTTGGTCAATAAATATTTGTTAAGCACCTATGATGTTCTATCAGAGGTGAGGAACCTGCAGCCTCGAGGCCACATGTGGCCTTCTAGGTCCTCAAGTGCAGCCTTTTGACCAAATCCAAACGTCATAGAACAAAATCTCCTAATAAAAGAATTTGTTTTATAAAACTTGTACTCAGCCAAAAAGCTACATCCAAGGATCTAGAAGGTCACATGTGGCCTTGAGGCTGCAGGTTCCCCACCCCTGTAGCTAGACACTGTGTTGAATGCTAGGGAGACAAAAGGAGGCAAAAGATAGATCCTCATCTCAAGTATAGCACAATCTAGAGGGGGATACAACAAGCAAACAAATATGTAAAAACAAGCTGTATATAGAATAAATAGGAAATAATTAAAAGAAAGAAGGCATTAAAACTAAGAGGGGTTGGGACAACCAACCCAAGTTTCTTACGCAACTTTCTTATGGAAACTTCCAAGTTTCCTAGGAAAGATAGGATTTTTTTGGAACTAAACTAAAACCATGTTTTAAAAAATATGGAAATTTGACATGCGTGTAGCAAATAAAACATGCACTTTTCTCAACATAGAAGCTATTTCTCAAACATAGATTTAATTAGAATTCAGTGGAGAGTCCTCAACCAGATTAGAACAGGTAGAGAAGTGATAAAGGAAGCTCAGACTCAAACCTTCAGCATCTTGACAGTCTCCATTTAATGCTGAAATGAGTGCTGTTTTCAGCAAGAAGAATTATCCCAGTTTTCAAAGGTCAAATAAATCACCTTTAAACTCGTGAAAAGGTAAACAGACTGATTCCTGGCAGCTTTCTTAAGTTTATGAGATCCTCTGGCAACAGTGATACAGAGAAGCCCCATCAATCACCCTGGGACCACAAAGCATTTATTCCTGGGGAGGGGGGGAATCACTCTGCTATTCTGGGTAATTTTCCCTAAAACTATTATTAGGAAATATTAAATCAAATGAAAATGGAAACCCCCGGAGTTCAACATACTTTTACAGGAAAGTATTTCCCCTCTAGACAATTTTGAAAATGGAACTGTGATGAAAAGGAGGTGGAGAGTGTAGTGGGTTGGGGAAGTAGGATGGGAGTGGAGGCAGACTTCGAGGGAACAGTGGCTAAAGAAGAGAAAGGGGAAGCTATCTGGAGCATGCCATCTTGACATGAATTAAACAAAATCTTTGTCACAAATGAAAAATAATTCATCTCAGCACATTTTACTACCAGTCATTTTCAGCTTTGCTAGTATTATCTTTAAAAGTCTCTAAAAAGTCCATGCAATCTCCCTTTCAGCACATTCTTAAGTTATATGTGTATATATGTATATGTATATATATATAGCTATAGATATATATCCTACTGTAAATCTGTAAGTCATCCCATAAACAACTATACTGTGCAAAGAAATAAATGTCTTTTAAAGACCTTTTCAGCATGGTACTTAAATGATGTACTATTATTTCTCCATCGTGTAATGAGAGCTTGCCTGGTATAAACAGAAACCCTTAACAAGTGATCATGGAAATGCTTTGTGAGCTGCCACTTGGGTCTGTGACAGCAGACTCAATTAGTGTGGCAAAACTAAACTGAGTTTCAGGAGATCTTGAAATCTCAAGATTTAGAGGTAGATCTTTCTAGTCCTCTGGTCAACACTTCTTCATTTTACAGATGAGGAAACTGAGGTCCCAAGAAATAAGTAATCTTCCTCTCTACAGAGATAGTTAGTGGGAGAAGCATATTTTAAGCTCAGAACCTCTGAGGTAGCCCCCTTTATACTACACTGTGCAGCCTACCATTTTGGTATGCGTGTCACTTTGGACCTTTCCCTAGGGTGGAAGAATAGTTGTTTTATCTTGTGGCCAGTTATCATTTGCGAGAATGACCAAAAAAAACCCCTGGCATACAAATATGATGGAACACTCTTTCATCATAAGAAATGGTGAATATTAAGAATTCAGAGAAACTTTGGAAGGCATCAGGGATTCTTAACCATTTTTGTATTGTATCCATAGACTCCTTTGGCAGTCTGGTGAGGCTGAGTAGACCCCTTTTCAGACTAATGTTTTTAAGTGTATAAAATAATACATAGGATTATAAATCATCATCTAGTCAATAAGTTTTAAGCACTTACTTTGTGCCAGGGACTATGTTAAACTCTGGAAATACAAATATATGTGTAAAGAAAGAGTTACTGTCTTTAAGCAGTTTACATTCTAATACGGAAGACAACACATCAACAAGGAAGTTGAAACAGTAGGGAGAGAGGGATGTTGATGAGAAGTTATTTTTCATCATAGTCCTTTGCTTTGGACTAAGATGGAGGAGTCCAGAGGAATACAATCTGGTGGAAAATGAGGAGCTGAATGGCCGGGCCTCTGTCCTTAAATGGAGGTTTGGGGAGGAATCCTTCAGTCCTAGAGAGGGATGCTATAGGTAGATGGTACTTTCACAGGGTGAATTCCTGGACTGAAGAAGTTTCCTGGGTGTCCTCTTTGATGATGAAGAAGTTTCTGGGGTATGATGGTGAAGTTCAGAGAAGTGCAGTCTGGTGGGAAATATATAAATATATTTGCAAGTATACATCTATATACATTTATGTAAATTTATACATCTATGTATATATCACAAGTTTGTGAATCCCAGGTTATACAAAGTAATATAGAGTGAGATAAATAGAACTAGGAGAAAATTTACTTAATGACCATTATAATGTAAAGTAAAGACATCAGAAACCTGATATTTGATGAGTAATCTTGATTTCAAATGACTAATGTAAAAAATAACTCCTTGGCACAGAAATGGTTGACTGGTTACAGAATTCATTGTCAGATACTGACAATGTGTTTGATTTCCTTGAATGTACTTAGGATTCTACTGGGGTCAGGGTGGGGATGGATCTTTGGGAAGTAATGGTCATATAGAAAAAGGATATCCAAAACATTATGACACCCACCCTCCCCTAAAAGAAAAGGACAATTGCTTTAAACATAAGGTCAGGTCATGGCCTTATTTTAAAATAGCTAGTTAGGATGCTCCACTGATTTACTACTCTTATTGAGGGAAATTGGACTTCTGGCTCTGGAATTGCAGAGAGAAAATTTGTGGAAAGGTGATATGCTGTATAGCTTTAGAATGGTACAAATAGGTCCTCATGAATTTAGAAGGTAAAGTTATTTTTCTAGGGTGATAGAGAGGAAGGTTAGAAAAGTAAAAGGAAAGGTTTTTCTCCCCTCCACTGATCTCCTTTGCCCAGTTAGAAACAGAGTAGCAGCCTATGAAAGGAATTCTTAAATTAATTTGATTTTTAAATGTTTTTCTCCCACTTTGTTTTTGGTTCCAAGTGGACTGGACCTGGGGTTTGTTCAAATCAATCTGGAGAGACCACCAAGTGTTTTCATCAGCCAGAACCCTAATCATGGTCATTTATTATAGTCACTTATCTGATAGTAGCTTCATTATCTGTGATGGTTTTACAGGGACAAAATCCACCAGGCATCCAACCGAGTATATAAACATGTTACCTTGTGGCAGGGTGTCTGTTACTTACTGTCAACACTCGCTGGCCCCAACCACATATCTGTAGCTTATATGAAGTAACGATGAGTTTAATAAGCTTTAGTGAAAGCCCCAGAATAAACAGGGCATCACGAGTGTTTGCCTTGTCTGGCCTCTTAAACAAATAAAGGCGAAGGAGAAGTACAAACAGCACTTCATTGGGACCTCTGGGGAGGGGGTGGTGGTGGTGGTGGTGGCCATGGGCCAGTAGAGGTAAATTCCACAATTTACTACACTCTGGGCGGGATTATTATTTTAGATAAAGCACTTGGGTTTACAAAGTGTGAGAAGAGGGACCAGCCGGATCTTTCTTTTGTTACACTCCACCCAAAAGCTTGCTTTTCATTCACTGACTGATCTAATTTTTCATTTGTGGGCAACACAAGGAAAGATAGTATTTTTTAATTATCACTCATCATGCAACATTACGTAGTCAACATTTTAGAAGCAATTTTTAAGTATCTACTGTCTAATGTGCAACACTATACTAGGAAACTTTTAGGCTCCTCAAGTTCCCTTCAAAATTCCACTCAGGTACCTCCTTTTCTGTTAAAACTTCCTTGAATCCATCCAGTTGTCAATGCCCTCTTTCTCAAATTAGTTTTTATTTGTTATTTGTGTACTGTGTTGTAATTCTTTGGTAGAAGGTATGGAACTGGAAGGCAGAATGCATTTTTATTTTTTGCCATCGTTTCCCTAGGGCCTTCCCTAGCAAATGTTTGTTTAATGAATGTTCATTTACAAAGATATAACTGCCCTCAAGGAGCATATGAGGTAAGACTCACATATAAACAATTAACTTCAATACTTTTAGGATACATATTTTTTTTAAGCACATTTGTATTTCCTATCCTGCTTCTGTATTTCTCTCCTCCCTCACCCTTAATATCCCCCTCCATTCTAATGATGTGACTTCACCAATATTCACTATACCCCCTATATCTTAGTAGACTATCTTTAAGAGTCACCCTTGCTAAAATTTTGAATCATACTATAGCCAACTTGGTATTGCAACTCTCTGAGTGGCCTAATCTGGTCCTCTGATGATAGTCAACAAGCTGATAAATATTTATTAAGCTCTCATAAGGAGCTCACAGTTCAATGGGAGAGACAACATGCAAATAAACATATACAAATTATAAGGGAAAAATTGAAGAGAGCAATAGAAAGAAGGCTTTAGAAGTAAGAAGAGTTGGGAAAAGCTTCTGTAAAAGTAAGCACCCCGGCATACTCAGGAGGGCCTGCTGTGCAGGTTCTTAGATCTGCATTTCCAAAAGGAAAGAAACTTTTGAGGGGTCAACAATCACTTTAATCAAGCACATGTGTCGTTCACTTAATTCAGGGGAAAAATTCAGCACCCTGAATTTCAGAGAAAATACAAAGAAATAATAATCAACAGACAGTGCTTCTGTCTGACCATACATACATGTCACAGATCAATCGACAGATAACTGTCTGACCACACATACATAGTTACCAGAGAGAGAAGCACCAACATCTGGGTTTTCAAAGCTGGGGGACTGCTTAGTGACTTCCCAGAGTCTCATCTGACCAAACAAAACTTCCCTCGTATAAGCCCCAAAGTAAAACCTCACTTCAGAGTATATATGCACTTTTCAGAGCCAGAGGGCATCACAACCCTTGAGAACCAGTGCATTAGAAATTAACAAAAGGTGTGAGTCTCTCCTAATCATGCTTCCCATTCGTGGGTGGGGAAGATCTTTAACTCTCTGATTAACACTACAACTTCCTGTGGGATTTTAGCTGGGACTTAAAGGAAGTCAGAAAAACCAGGAGGAAGAGATCATTCCAGGCATGGGGGAGAGCATAGTGAAGATACTAGGAATTGGGAGATGGAGTATTTTGTGTCACTAGATCTCAGTGATAGAAATATAGTCCATTACCAGGCTGGAAGTTTTCCTTGGGACCAAGAAGGACAGAGAGAGCTAGGGGTACCATATAATGACAAGGAAAAGCAACCCTGAGTTAGCTTTGAGGTACTAGTGATGGTTAGCATTTAAGTACTCATATAGAAGCTAGGTAGGGGTATTATACAGGAAAGTCCTTCTTGGGGAAGAAGATACACACACAAACACTCATATATATTTATGTGGAAATATAGCTATATATATACATACACATGTGTACATCTGTGTATGTATATGTATGTGTATCTATCTATCTATCCATATATCTAGGTGGTTCAATGGATAGAGTATTAAGCTTGAAATCGGGAAGATTCATCTTAATGAGTTCAAATCCAGTCTCAGACACTTATTAGCTGTGTGACCCTGGGCAAGCCACTTATCTTTATCTCAATTTCTGCATCTATAAAATGAGCAGGATAAGGAAATGACACTTTAGTGTCTTTGACAAGAAAGTCCCAAATGGGGTCATGAAGAGTTGGATGTGACTAATATGACTGAACAGCCACAAACATATATATATTTGTATACATATGCATCCACATTATAAATATATGCAGAAAATACAAGGCTGTAGGCTACTAATCCCTGATTCATAGTCCAATAAAGTTGTGATTGCTCTATGTTTATCTACTTATGGCTTTCTTTTCATGCTTTTTAATTTCATTTTTCATTCCTTGAAGTATCTCAGTCACATGAAGCCTTCCACCACTAACCATTGTGCACCTTTCCTTTGTTCTCCTCTTGTCTCCCCCATCATGGCTTCCTTCTTTTTCACCTACTACTTTTCTTTCTTTTCTTCAATGTGCCTGCCCAGTTAGATTAAAAATTGAGAAGACCTTCTCTCTTCTTTTTAACTCTCCCCCTTCCTAATGGGGGGCTGGATCTAGTGCACAATCTGCCCTCAGTGGAGGCCATTCCCTTTAGGTACTCACTTTTTTTGCCTGGTTCATTCAAAGGGCTTTAGAAGAAACCAGGTGATGCAGGGACTGGAGACTTGTGCTTATATAGTCAGGAAGCCCTAATTTCAAATCTGGCCTCAGACATTTTTTGACTATGTTATCCTGGGCAAGTCACTTAACCTCTCTGCCTTTGTTTTCTCAACTGTAAAATGAGGATAAAAAGAACACCTACCTGTCAAGGTTATTATAGAGGATCAAATGAGATATTTGTGAAGGGCTTAGCTCAGAGCACCAATGTTGGCAGCTTAATAAATGCTTATACCCTTTCCTTTCATCTTGGATTTTAGAGTGTAATAGAACAGTTGGAGTTAGATTTATATCTCCACAACATTAACTGCAGCTTTTCACTCATAGCTACTACTAGTTTAGGTCTTCCTCTTACATTACCTGGATTATTGCATTAATTTCCTATTTAGTCTGCCTACCTCAAGTTTCTATCTACTTCAGTCCATTTACCACATAGGTGCCAAAGTGATTTTCTTAAAACACACGTCTGATCCTCCCTGCTTAACCAACTCTGGTGGCTCCTATGCCTTCAGGAATAAAGATAAACTCTGTTTGGCCTTTAAAGATCTTCACAACCTAGCCTCTTTCTACCTGTTCACTTTTCTTCCATATTACTTCCAGTCCTATTGACCTACTCACTGTTTTACACATAAAATACTCCATCTACCATTATATTATCTTTACTCAGTCAGGTAATGTCCAGAGTGCTGAACTCCAGAGTCAGGTCATGCCTGAGTTCAGATTCTGCTTCTGATACTCACTTGCTATGGGATGCTCACTTTCAATCCCTCTTTGTCTCAATTTCTTCATCTGTAGAGTAGAAATAGTAACAGCACCTGTCTCCGGAGTTGTTGTAAGCATTAAATGAGATAATATTTGTTAAGTCCTTTGTAAACTTTAAAGTTCCACACAATGCTAGCCATTGTTACTGTTACTATTTCATTATTATTCTATTTGCACTGTCTGTCCCTCCTTACAAGCACTTTACTACATCCTCTTGGAATCATTGGATTCTTTCAAGGCTCATCATTTCTATTGGAAGCCATTTGCAATCCCCTCTGCTACTAATGCTCTCCTACCCATAGCCATATAAAATGTATTCATTTTATATATACTATGGATATACTTCTCTGCATGGATATTATCCTTTCCATTGGAATGTAAACCCCTTGAAGGCAAGGGATGTTTCATTTTTATCTTTGTATCCTATGTACTTAGTATAGTGCCCGACTCATGTTGTAGTTGTTCAGTTGTGTATGATTTTGTGACTCTGCTGATCATACTATTCATGGGACTTTCTTGGCAAAGATACTGGAGTAGTTTGCCATTTCATTTTCCAGTAGATTAAGTCAAACAGAGGTTAAGTGACTTGCCCAGAGTCACTTAGCTAGTAAGTGTCTGAGGGCAGGTTTGAACTCAGGTCTTCCTGACTCCAGGCCCAGTGCTCTATCCATTGGGTGATCTAGTTTCCTGATTCATAATAAGCACCAAATGCATGCTTGTTGACTGATTGACTGAGTCCTCTAATTCCCTACATTTGGCCATAGTTATTGAAGCTGTGTGCTTATGATTATCTAATTCAGTCAATCAGAGTAGGAAGTTAATTCACCTAGGAGCTTGAAGTCTAACCTTCCCTTGGATTGGATCTAGTCTATCACTGTACAGTCTACCTAATCCTAACCAGCTGTCCTGTACATTTGTGCCATTGGTCAATTAGAAAAGGACTTGAAAGTATTACATTCTCAGTGCAAATCTATCACCATTACTAGGGAAAACACTAACACTTTATGTTATGCTATTGATGAGTTAGTGGCTTAATCGTTATACTTGAATGGAAATGCAATATTTTACCTTGCTTGTGGTAGGAATAGGGAAGGAGAATGTTACTTTCCTTCGTGATTGTTCAGGGTGACAGTTCTGAGACTAACACAACTGTGACCATGCTGTTATGGAAGATGCAGTCTAGGGAAGAGCTGGGGAAGCAGGGTTTTCTCTGGGGTGCTATTTTGCCAATTGTTCCCTGAAGCTGTGCATCAGAGTAATGTGTGTCCATGTGGCAGTTGACTGATACCTCTTGACTGATACCTCTGTGCATACCGACATGTAGTAAAGAATCTGGGAGGGAGGATTAGGAAGACTGTCTCAGAAAAGAATAGGACCAGGACTTAAATGAGGAGGAAAAAGAAAAACAATACTGTGTGCATTCTACCACCAACATGATTATCAGTAGTAAGATCCCAATAAGCATCATTTTCAGCAATTGAAGCATTTCAGAAAAGCTGGTCATACCACAGAAAGGATCCTTAGGAAATATCGCTGAAACCTTAAGAACCTTAGAAAGTATTTACTCAAAGCCACTGCACAATGGGTGAATGGACTCTATGATCACATTGCCTTATAGAGTATATTACAGAGGAAAGAGCAACGGTTTTGGAGTCAGAGGAACTGAGTTCCAATCCTAGCTCTGGCCTGTGTGATTATGGACAAGTTGCTTAACTTTTCTGGGCCTCAGTTTCCTTATCTGCAAAATCCATAAAAACCCAGAAGGTTGGACTAAATGGCCATTGAATTCCTGTCCAGCTGGAAATCCACTATTCTATGATCCTATGATTTGGATTCAAATCCTAGTTTTGCTGGGTGAATCCCTCAGTATTTCTGGGTCTTTATTTCCCTATCTGTAAAAGGAGAAGGCTGGATTAGAATAGGACCGCTAAGTTGCCTTCAGCTCTAAAATCTATGATCCTACTAACTTACATGGTTATGCCAGAAATGTTTATATTCATTTCTCATCAATCATAAGCAGCTAGAGGTTTCCAGCACTGTATATTTCCCCTCAGTGCGACTTCCTTCTTCTTGTTAAGTATTTAGTAATATGGAAACCTACATTTACAAGTACTGGAAACAGGAGGGTCAAGTGAGTGGGTTGGTCTTAGACAATCTCTAAGATTCTGAATGTATGAACTCCAGATTTTGACAATGGAGATAATTAGTTAGGTATACTTTGGTAGAGCAAAGACTGGTTTTATAATGTGAATAATTTGTTTTATAAGTTCATAGTTTTTTCAATAGCAGATGACTATTCAATAACATTTATTAAGGGGTTACCATATGCTGAGACCTGGAATACAGACAAAATAAAACAATCCCTTCCCTCAAGGAACTTACATTCTAGTAACCTTTTTTGGTAGGTAGTAGTAGCAGTAGCAGTAGCAGCAGCAGTAGTAATAGTAGTAGTAGTGGTAGTAATACTTCCTGGAGTCAGGAAGACCTGAGTTCAAATGTGGCCTCAGACATTAGTACTACTACTACTACTACTACTACTACTACTACTACTGCTACTACTACTACTACTGCTACTAATTCCATTACTCTTGTAATACTGGTATCAGGTAAAAAACTCAATCAAGTCATACAAATGTATTAAATGCCTGATACATGAAAAGCACTATGTTAGGGACCAGGGATATAAATAGAATGGATGAAATAATTCCCACTATCAAGGCACTTGCATCCTAATGAGTGAAATAAATGAATCTGTAAGTCTCTATAGAAGAAATATAAGAGGAATAAATTCAAGCAAGTTTGAGATAAGGAAAGATGACAGTAGATAGGAGCATTGGGAAAGGCTTCATGTAGACGGTGGCATTTGAACTGACTCTTAAAGGAAGAAAAAGTTTCTGTGAAGTAGATTTGAAGGGAGATTACATGCTGGCCTTGGAGGATTGCTGATGTGAAACCACAGAGAGGGACCATGGAGGGACATTCATTGTATAGGCATTGTATGGGCATATAAGAGATTTTATAGAAGACTTTATATGGAAGGACAGAGTGACTGAATCCAGGCAACTAAACTATCAGTGACTGCTCAGTCAGATAGGGAAAATAACTTGTATCCAGTTGGCCCCCACAGCTCCTTATGGTTTTTTTTAAAATTTTTTTATTTTATTTATTTATAAATGTTCTACAATCACTTCCTTAAAATTAAGATTTTATCCCCCCCCGTTACCTCCCTCCCTCCCCATGACAGCATACAATTCTTTTTTTTTTTAAAGTCAAAGAAAACAAAGTTTATTAAGGATTCGTCTAATTGGGTTGCCTCTTAGAGAGCCTAAACATTTGTCACCCTTGTATTCACAAGTGGGCTGGATACAATCCCAGCCAGACAGAGTCAGAGTAGGATTGCATCTGAGCCCAGCATACAATTCTGTATAGGTTCTACATATACTTTCCTATTGAGCATATTTTTACTATAGTGATGCTATGTAGTCACACTGACATAAGTGGAAGAAATCATATAACAAATCAAAACATAATATACTAAACCCCGCCCCCCCCCAAACATGATCTG